>JBBMOI010000009.1:24350000-24580000 GCA_038088405.1 Porites divaricata | reverse complement strand
GAAGGTAATAGAATTAGCTGAAGAGTTAGCGAGAAGGTTGACTGTCGAACAAGAAACGGCTGAATGGATTGAAGGAGTGGAAAGCAATCTTTCTGTCAGGGAAGAAGAGCTCGTCAAGACTCGAGAAAATCTAATCCTTAAAGCCAAGCAACTTGACGAAGAGAAATGTGGTATATTAGACGTGATGGAACTTTCAATGAAGTACATCAAAGAGTTGGAATTAGCCATCAATGAGGAAAAGGAGAATTCTAAGGAGCTGGAGAGACAACTTGACGACGAAAGAATGCGAGTAAGCCAGGTGGTGGAAGAAATGAAGGAAACTAAAGCTTTAGAGGGTCAAGACGCCGTCAACGAAAGTGTGAAAGTAGAAGAAATGGCAGAACGTTTAGCGTCTTGTGAAAAGAGACGGGAAATAGAGGAAACGCGGGTGAAACAACTACAAACAGAGTTGGAAGATTCGAAGAGGAAATTCGCGGAAGAACTGAGCGTTGAAAGAAATTTGCACGGTGATGAACTGCGAAAGTTGAACGAAGAAACATTACAAGTGTCTGGAGCGGCTACTTCTGAGGACGACGAACTAAAATTGCGTCTGACGTCTCGAGTTATAACTTTGCAGTCTGACATTAGCGAACTTAAAGCTTCGCATCAGCAGGAGATGGAAAAAATACGAGCGCAACATAAAAAGGATTTAGAGAACGCTCGTCGGGAAGCCATCTTGGAAAATAGCGTCAAAGAAGTAATTCCAGAGAGTGGGGTGGAAATGGACTCTAGAGTGAGTGAACTCGAGACGGAGTTGAAAGAAATGACAGAAAGGTAAGCAGTCTTGCAAGGCGTAATTTTTTTTCCAGCATGTGAAAGTATTCCCGAAGGGATATGAATAATTATCATTTCAAAGATTACAGAAACACAACGACTGATTTTAAACTCCAAAGTTACAGCACTTCTGGTTAACTGGAGTATGTATGGTTCAACTTTATCTCTGGATCTTATTTTATAGTTTCCTTTTTTTTCAGATTCAAAATCGTACTAAAAACGAAGGAAAATACTCATTTGATCCAATGATGAAATTGAACCACAACTGATCTACTCCAATTTAGACGATTACAGTCCCCTAGTTGTCCCTAAGGTCAATCGAGCGGTTAACAAAAGGGCAGCCATCTTCGCTACAAATCCCGCTGGGTGCGGGGGGGGGGGCACCCGCTTATTTGGCCACTGAGCAGGGTATGGTTTTCAGGGTACAGGGTATACAGTTCACTGTATGATGTCTTAAACGGGTGTCTTTTTGGATCGGACGCCTTTTAAAGAGGGTTAAGGTTGGCAATTAGCGGTTTCCTGTTTGCTACAATCTACTTCCAAAAAATCTAATTCCATGGAATTACGTTTCAAAAATACATAATAGGCCATTTGCACGATGACTTCTTTACACTACTAAGACCAGAATTCGTTTCGTTTTTTCTGTCGTATTTAATTTTTGGAATCCCTGCAAGGTTTAAATAACAAACGCCGTAATGTGTACAAGAAAACAATACCCGGAAGTGTTTTAGTAGTAGTGGTAAAGTGACACCATCGTGCAAATGGCCTACTCTGTATGTGAAACGAAATGAATCAAGGTTATGGCCTGTTTACATGGAGAGAGGGTTACCCTTGTGCTAGGGTTGCCCTGGCAAAAGGGTTAAAATTAGCTCTTGTTTACAAGCAAATTTCACAGGTAGGGTTATTCTATCACCCGGGACAATTTACCAGCTTTACTAACGTGTTTCGTCATCAGGGGTTTCAATAAGCACCGACGACCGACAAAAGGCGTCGGCTACTTTGCTCAGAGAAGTCGGCTCCTTATTGGAAGCTTGAAAAGTATTAAATTAAAGAAAGATTCTGTCAAAACTTTTATTAAAATTCAATTTGCTGGATCTATACAGACTTTTTGCTTCATCTTTAAAATATTCAAGAAAAGTTTGGAACTTATCGTGCATTACTTGTCCAAACTGATGGAAAAAACACTCTCTTTTGTACTCAATTTAGTGCTCAGAACGCTGGAAATCGCATTTTAGGGCATCGAAATTTCGAAATTTTGAAGGAGTGCAGACACCCCAGACCCCCCTAGAAGAAGGGAAGTAGAAGCCTCTTTTTGATACAGTCAGTTACTTTTTTCAAACCTGCTGGCTAATTCAATTTTTATTGAAACCCCTGCGTCATACGTGACATTCTTTGTAACGTCCAAGATTTGCAAAAAAACTTGAAGTTCTCTATGGAAAACACGTTAAATTAACTAAAAAACGGGAAAATATTATCATCGTATGCAGAAAATACCTTATATTGTTGAGATGTTTATAACTGAGCTCGGAAATTGGATAATTCCGTTCAAAATGTCAACACGCATGACGGAGGAAAGTTGTCCTGGGTAGGCAAGTTATCCCTAACAGGGTGTTTACAAGGTTACAGTAAAAAACGCAGAAATTTGCGAGTGCTAGGGTAACCCTAGCACCAGAGTTACCCTCGCTCCTTGTAAACAGGGCCGTAGAATAATGTTCCTTGTCTTAAACAGGGTTGCGTAATGAAAGGTTTTTGTCTCAAAAGGACTCGGCGACACACTCCTACCCAAACTTGCCTTGAGTTCCCACCCTCCCCCCCTGGTGCAGTCCAAGATGGCCGCCAGTTCTAGTGAGCGCTCTATTGTAACAACCTTTCGAAAAAAATGGGACTCAATTCTTATTTGTACTCTTATTATTTAGTTATTAACTTTGAAGTGCAGAACCGTTTCCTATTTAAACAAGAGCTAAGGTGTTTAGAGCGCCAAAAAAGACTGACTGGATTCTAGCACAAGAAAAACGGCGAGAAGGGTACACGTTTTTCCCTCTCTCCCTTTTCATTTTCTGCTTGGCTCCCCACTTCGTCCTCCCCTGTCGTCCTACTATCTGAACTGCTTGGAATGCTACTTCAAACTCACCTTTAACTTTAACTGGCGTTTCCTCGTTTCTTCAGTCTATCGGCCTCTTGAAGAGGCTGCAGAGGTTGCAGCCGAGAGCGACAACCTTTCTAGTAAATCCTTCCTTGGGGTAGAAGAGACCAGAAACGCACTGAACAGACGAGAAAACGCATAAGATGGTTTCTAATTGGGAAGACTAGGTGGGGTGCTCAGTGTCGCGGGCTCACAAATCAAGTTTCAGTCGATGTTATCAAGCGTTTTCCATTGCGCAATCCCAAAGCGGACCCTACAAGTTTCCAGGGTGTTTTCTCCTTACAACTTACCCAAAATGTTTGGGACGCATATAGCATAATAAATTAGCCAAAAACTGGGTGACCAGTGATTAGCGGCTTTTACATCAGCCCTTTTACTTCCGTCGTTAGTACAAGGATCAAAAGTTCAACTAATTAAGTCGTCCTTGGTATTTGTTTGACGTCGGTAAACATGCAAACTTGCTGCCAGGTCAATCGAAGTTAGAATCGCATTGAAGAGCACAAGAGACTTGTGCTACGTGGAGTGTTCATTTATGAAGATCCTTTGAGGGCGTTATATGGATATCAGATCGTTGCGTTCCACTGTGTACGGACCAGGAATGAGGTGCTTGAAAGCTTCTAGGTTTCATTAGGCATGAGATCTTCATGTTCACGATCAAACATCTGCTGTTGTGACGGATGCAAGGTTAGTCTATGCCAGAAAGACTTATCCCTCTGTTCATACCTCTGCCTTCTTTTCTGGTAGATATGAAAGTCAAATGGAGCTGCTGAAGAAGAGTCATTCTCGAGAGATGGACAAACTAAAGAGGAGCAGTGGAGACGGGCAAGATGGTCTGCAGACCGAGGTTGTTCAGCTTCAAGTCGAAATGGAGAACATGAGCCAGAAATACATGGAGGAGATTGAAAATCTCAAGGTACGTGTTTTTTCGATTCTTTAACTGATGGACCTCCAACCTCTCAAGAGTGACTGATAACGAATCTGATCATCCTTCTCAAGTTTCCATTCGGAAACAATGCCAAAGTGGTTAATATTGTCACAGAAAATTACTGTTCTGCTAAACAGCTTTTTATTTGAATGGCCACACTGTGAGCTTTCTTCAACAGATTCGAGAGTTTAAGGGACTCTTTTATTTTGAGTAATCGAACTGCAGGGTCAACTTATTACGTCCAACGTCTCCATTGTTATCATAATGTCAAAAATCCAGATGTTTAAAGTGGCTTAGTGAGGCTATTTTTGGTTTTTGTTGTCGTCGTTGTAATTGTACCGACTGTGCGCTTTTAACCCAACATCTACAGTAAATCGCGCAAAATAACTTTTATACACTTGAATAACAGCGTTTACCCTCTTTTTCCGTGAGGTTGTTTGAGACTGGATGTACCTGTCTTGTTAACCTTTTGCTTTTTCGAACAATTTCCTGCAGCGCATAAAAACTTCTTGAACCACTTGAAAGTACTGTTGCTCAGTTCCTGTAGGATCAATGCGGCCATACGTTCTCATATCCATCATCCTGGCGTTTCCGTAAACGCCGGGATGATGGATATGAGGTAAACGGATCTAGGCGGTATCCACACCTGCACAATGAGAACCAGACAACCTTATAAATAATTTACTGAAGATTTGCTGAAAACTTTAGCAAGAGCAAAATTCAGCCCCCCCCCCCCCCCCCACCTCACCTGGAATTTCTGCTATGCTTGCGTGATTCGCTTATCTCACAGCCTCCGAGAAAAAAAAAATCGAGATTAAACTGTTCACACTCTCTATTTCCTGAAGCAATTTAACAGACACGCGACCATCAGAGTTCGCACGTTAATCGTAAAAAATAGGAGAAATTATTAGTGTGGAAAAGTGTGAACCGGTAAAAGTGAGACTGGAGCTGGCTGACATGGTTTTTTAACTGTCACGTAATTCTTCTCTCATATAATCACGCCCGTCTGGTTTCCATATGATCTGGAATTCGACCAGAGACCGGTCTGTCTCACGTAGCAATGAGACATCTCCTCTCCTCAGCGATCGCAAACATGGCATGTTCGTGATTGCTTCTATAAATAGGAACATTTGTTTGCGATGTCTGAGATCGGAATCGTCTGAAATCGTCCGAGTCGACGCGGTCAGTTTCCGATCCTCGCCGATTTTTTTTCGCCTTTTACTCCACTGCGGAGCTTGGTCCTATGCTGTCAATAGGGAGTTTAAGCAGTGACGTTGGTGAGCCACGCACATCAACCGGAAGTGGACTGTTTGCACTCCAGAGCCGTGATATTGAACATGTATTTGCGCATATCGTCTCCATAAGAGTTAAGACACTCAGCAATTCAAATTTGGTAGTTTGAAGGCATATTAAAAGAGAAAGGGCTCACTTCCGGTTGACGTACGTCGCTAAAAAACGTGCTGCTTTAACTTCCTAATGTCTTACTAACCTCGTTTTCTCTATCAGTACCGTAAGTTCCGGATCCTCGTTTCTTCCTGTTGATTCTGCTCGGACGAATCAAAACTCTCTTAATTCACCGTTTGCCTTAAGGCAAGTCATTAAGGGGGGTGGAGTGGTGGTGGTGGTGGTGGTGGTGGTGGTGGGGGGGGGGGGGCACAGGGGAAAGGAATCCAAGCCTCCCGCCTCCCGTACCGTGCAACTCCGGCTCTTGCTCCTCTTTTTGGCCTCCTCTCTTTAGCTATTTTTCGGTTGCAAAATATTAAGCATTGTTGCGTAATTCCCCCTGTTTCTTCCGCTTCCCGCTCTTTTCAGTAGAACTAACATGAACACACGCCTTTTCCTCTCCCTCCTCCCGTACCCCTCCCACCCCCTATTCTCCCAGGCTCCCACACCCTGTCCTCCCCCACTGGTAGGCTAACCTTACTTTAACGGGAAATTTTGCTGTAAAAACCCGTGTGTGTGTGTGTCTCCCTCTCTGGCGACTGTGATGCGTTCCTTGTCTTCGTTTCTTTATTGAGATAATTTCTTTGTGTTCTTTTTCAGGTTCAACACGGAGAAGAGCTGGAACAGTTAAAGCGTGATATGGCTGTCGTTCTCCAGGCTTCCTTAGGAGCTGTTGCCTCCCCCGTCAAGGACGACTCTAATGTCCAGCAACTCAAACAGCGAATCAAAGAACTGGAGGATGAAACAGAGGAGCTAAACAGAAAATACAACGAGGAGCTCAAAAGCGAACGGGTAAGCAGCACAACACGCGCGGAAGCTAAATCACGTTCACTCGTATAGTCTAGTCAGCGGTAATAGAGACCTTTAGTTTCTAAGGCCTGTTTCAAACGTCGTGCTATTGCCGTGCTAAGCTGGCTCGACTGTAGCTCGACTGCAGCACGACACTAGCACGACTTGGTTTCAGATGTCGAATTTAATGCAGTCGAATAGAACGGCTGTTGCCGAAAACAAAACACAATAATAAAGAAACGGTTCGGCAAACTTTTAAATGTATTCTAATGCATTTGTAATTTATGAATTAAGTTCGGCACAGCGGTGGCACGACGTTTTAAGCCAATTCGAGCTACTGCCGTATAGCACGGCAAGGGTTGCCGTGCTACACGGCAACAGCACGACTTGGTTTCAAACGTCGCGCTACCGCCGTGCTAAAGTCGAATTTAATTCGATCAATTGAGTTCGGCACGGCAGTAACACGACGTTTGAAACGGGCCTTAGCGAAGGCGACTACGAGAGCGAGATTTTTTCAATACAAGTAGTGCACGCGCGTAAACCAGCGTCATTTTGGCGGGAAAATGTGGTAGCCGTCGTCATTCTACTGCGAGTTTCAGCGAGAATGCCGTATTGGCGGCAACAAGTTATGAACGGTCAGAAGCAGGCCCCCCCCCCCCCCCCCCGGTCAGAAGTCTTAGTGTTTTGCGATCGCGAGAGGGCTTAAACTCCTTCTATAACAATAACCGTGCTAACTTTTCTGGTGAAAAAATTGCAATGAAGCTTTCTTGGGTGTATCTGTTTTGAGAATACGCGAAAAATACTTCCAGTTAGATCTCGGCCTCGTCCTCGAATCTAAAGTTCTCTGATAGCGACATTAAGCGCAACATTTTTGGGAAACAACAAACGACGGAAATGACCACCTGATCAATTTTCCCGCCATTTTTTTCCCGTCAACATGAAGAGGTTATTTATCGCCTTCATTAAAAGCTGAGTACAAACTGACTTTTTTTCTTTTTTTAAATCTTTTTTTACAGGAAAAACAGCAGAGGGATCTGGAGGAAACTCGAAACGACATGATGACGGTAATTCAAGCAATAAGATCAGAGAATTATCGATTGGATTCTGAAGATGGGGGTGGTAGCCAAAAACCCAAAGAACTACAGAATGAACTGACAAAAATGCGTGCAGATTACGAAGCCAGAATCGCCGAACTGCAACAAAAGCATGAAGAAGTCTTGCGTGAAGCCAAGAAATTCAGGTCTGCTGTGCCTCACGCTACTTTGGAAGAGGAAGCCGAGGTATGCCACCTTATAGAAGTGGTCAGCACTTTTTAACATCTTTCGAAAGGCCCTTGGACACATTATGAAGTTTACACAACGTAGTATTCCTTATCGTTTTGGATTAGCCGGTTAAGCACTGCGTTTTACAGATTAGGGTTAAGCACTACCTTAACTGATTAGGGTTAAGCACTGCCTTTACTGATTAGGTTTAAGCACTTCCTTTACTGATTAGGGTTAAGCACTGTTTCGAAACTGGTTAGGTTCCTTTTTTGGGTTGGGGTTGATGCTGTGTGTACTTTAATCTACCTTGTGTAAACTTCATAAGGTGTCCAAGGGCCTTTCGACGGATGTTAATTCTGAGAAATGAAATTAGGAAGCTTGAGCAGCAACGTTTTTGAGCGATGCACGTCAAGCGTTTTTTATCTTTTAACCCTTTAAGCCCCAGTATCCACATACAAATTCTCCAAACTGATCTCCATACATTTCCTTAAAGAATTAGTCGAGAGAATTTGTTCAAAGATCAAATTATTTTCTCTTGGGTGATCATTTTATTGATTCTCGTAACTTATCTCTCTACAGTGTATGGATAATTGTAAGGAGAAGATTGATCTTGGACATTACTGTGGCTTAAAGGGTTAATATGCCTTGACGCCACCAATTTGTATGGCTAAGTGTCTTTACTCTTAAAGAGAGGATTTGCCCAATAGTTTGTTCAAAATCACGGCTCAAGTGTGTAAAAAGTCCACTTCCGGTTGACGTCCGTAGCTCACAAACGTCGCTGGTTAAACTCCCTAATGAACAGAATTGTAACTCCATGAAGTGGTGCTATATATTTTACAGGTTGAACATCACGCCACCCCTTTTTGAAATGTACTCTGGCTGGCTTGGAAGGGTGTTTTCACTCTGCAATATTGCAGCGGTAGAATCTCATTTTACGTCTGCAGCATTTTGCGCAACATATCCCGTTCAATAATGGGACGCAACTTGCAATGTTCAGCTAATCACATTTTACATTCAAATGTAACCGCTGGCAAAATCTTTGCCCTCTGAAAGCTCGGGAGACTCTTAGCCATTGTCTCATTTATAGTGTTGAATGAGATGTAGTTTAATTAAAACACATCAGAGGTAGGGCCTTAATTAGAGAGGGGGTGCTTATTGGAACTAGGGCGCTAAGTTGAGGCATTACCGTAGTCCCTCATATTCCTCAGGGATAGTTGAGTGAGCAAATACGCGAGCCCGCGTGAAACTTTTTCTCTCTTTTCTCCGCATGTCACCTTCCTCGCGGGTTGTGATTCACATGTGCGCGCGCGTATTTCGCTCGCTCTGCTATCGCTGAGGAAAGTGAGGGACTACTCGTAGTTTACAAGGAAGGGTGCAGTATGTAGCCTTTCCTTCTCCTATCTCACGAGCTAAGTTTTGTTCTCGTTTGTCTGAACATTTAGAGGGACTCCCATCTTGGCAAGCGCATCCAGGATCTAGAAGCTGAGTTGGCAACCAGCAAAGAACAGTTTCAACGTCAGCTGGAGCTGAAAGATAGCCAACATGAAGAGGAAGTGAATCTACTCAAGGCAGACATGCTGGTCGCCATCCAGGTGGCGCGGAGCGGTGCCATTGTCTCAAATGACTCGAGTCCATCAGTCTCCCAGGAAGTGTCTAAAACTGTCACGCGTGCGGGAGTACAGCTGTCATTAGAGGTACATTATACGTTGCCTTAGCCAGGCCTCAAGCAATAAATTTAACACCACTGTGGTTTTTATCCGCACTTTTAAATTTTGTGATCATGGATGAATTTTAAGATTGTAAAACATCGGTTTTTCTCAAAGTCACTGCACGCAAGCGCACGAGCCTCAATTTCCTCAGTCTCATTCTCGTGTTCAAACTCGCCCAAGACTTAACGTACGATTAGTTAAAAGAGGGCTTTTTTGGCGGTCTACTAAGTTTTGTTAGCATCAATAAAGGAACACCCTGTTAAATGTTTCATACTGAATAATTGGCGACAAAGATTAGAAAGAAGATTAAGTATCCACATCTTTAAAGGTCTTAGCTTTTACTATAGACCGCGAACAGTTGTCCTTCTTTCCTCAAAGCCACGCGTGGCGAGCGTCGCATAAGAGAGTGCTCGTGCAGTCTTGTTTTACTGGGTGTTTCGTCAGCGTAGTTGGAACATATGAACTTTCGGTAACTAGTCGGGGCACTATATAGGTCTGGGTTAAAGTTCTAAGTACTTACGAAAGTATTGATCTTCTTGATCTTCTTATCGCAGGAAGCGGTATCCAAAATTGATGAACTCGAAAAGGAAGTTGAAACTAGTAAAAAGCAGTTCAAGAAAGAAAAGGCAGAATTGGAAAAAAGCTTGAAGAAATCCGAAGCGGCCACCATGTTTGGACTTAGAAGGACCGAGGATATGAGTATTAAGATTTATCAAATGCAGAAAGAGATGGAGTCCATTGATAGAAAATATCAAAAAGAAATACAGATGTACAAAGACGCTTTTGAACGTGACAAAGAACAAAAGTGTCAGATGGGCGATTGGGAAACTCTTGCTTCAGAGAACGATAGTCTGAGATTGGAAATCGAGGAGCTGGATTTGAAAATTGAGGAGATGGAAAGCGCCCACAGTGCTGAGGTTAGCATGCTGAAGCAAAAGCTTGGCGATGAAAAAATACTAAACGTAGAGGATTTGAGATTAAAAATTAAGGGCTTGGAGGATGTGATTGAAGAGCAAAGATTGGAACATGAGAAAGAGTTAGAGGATGTTAAGCAGGAGAGAGATAACTCGCTTCAAGAGGTCAAGCGAAGACACGAAAAAGAACTTGAAGCGTTGAAGCAGGAGCAGCGAGTGTTGAACGGAGCTAGCGCAAAGGCCGCGCTTGTTAATTCATCAGATTTGCGGGAAAAAGAAAAGAAGATTAAAGATCTGGAGTTTAAGGTCGAAGAACTAGAAACTCTTCTTGAAGTTAAGAGAAGAAGACATAAAGAAGAGATCAAAACTCTCCGTCAGCGATTGGATGATGAGCTTCAAAAACACAGCGAAGATGTGCGTTCGCACCGCACTAAGGTGCGAATGTTGGAGCGGCGAAAATCCGAGCACTCCATCTCGTTAGGATTTAACATGGAGGACGATTATAAGAAAATGTACGATGAACAAAGGTCGGAAAATATCAAGCTGAAGTTCACAGTCGAAAAGCAAAAGAAAGAGTTGGATGAGTTGCGAACTCAATTAGCAGAAGCAGCCCAAGTTGCCGAGGCAGCTAAAACAGCTGCAGCTGTGGAAGAGAAGCCGGAGCCAGTGTTTGAAAGACGAACTCCGCGTTGTAAGGGAACTTCCAAATTTTTGTTTGCTTCTAAGTAGTGAATATTTTAAGTTTTGGTCTTGAAATCTATCCATAGTAAAAAAACACCCAGTAGGTTACCCTCAACCGAAGTCTGGTAACGCTTTTCAAAGGGGGCTTTGCTGTAACAAGCATATTGCTGTTTTTTGGTTAATTCTGTGCTGAAGTCATTCCTTAGTTCCTTTACCCATACACAAAATGATCCTGTACAGTTATGAATCAGGGAGCACTAACCACTTTTTTTTTGGTGATTTTTGCAATCATAGCATTAAAACTTGAAAAAGTTGGCGCCCCTTTTGTCAAGTTTCAATCCATGTCCATCCTTGCTAACCGTTGCAAAAGACGACGGACAGGAAACAGTTTGATTGCCAAAATTTGGCCTGAAATAACAAAACTGAACCACAATCTTTGGAATTCAATTAAGGCAAACGTTTTAGCTTTCTAAAAAGATAGCAGATAGCCCCTTTAATTCACTGCCTTCTCACGTTTTCAGCGGATTCACGCCGTCCTGTGTCGGACTCCTTCGCTGCTGGCTTTTCCTACAGTCACGGAACCCCGGCTCAGGACACTAATACCAAGGAAACTCTAAGAAAGACCGCGTCGGATGCTACGACTGTTACTGATCCTGTCTGGAAGAGAGCTTCAGGTGGTTCTCTCTCAAGACAGGCCTCCAGTGATGCTGGAAGAACGAAACCCCTTCTAAGGCAACTTTCCAAAGGGGTGAGTAAATTGGATAAGTTTTATTAGGGAGCCTAACCAACAACGATGGCGACGGTTACGAAAACGTCATAGCCTAAAAAGTGAATTCGCGCTGCTTCAAACTTTATCGCGCTTATTCCATCGTTCAATTCGTCGAATGTTGGCGAATTTCTCTGGAGTTGAACTCTAAAGGGCTGTATCAAAGTTGAGGAAAAGAAAAAGAGGGTCGTCTTCTGTTCACGTCCTCCACAAAACGTGAAATCAGGCCGTTTCAAGTCGTAGTAATGCAACGACGACAACAAAAGTACAAAAAAGTGATGCACTTGCTAAGTTGTTGTTTTGCTTATTAAATCTACATGAATTTCTTTTTTTTTTGCCGTTCTCGTTGCCGTCGCCGTCGTGGTTGCTTAAGCTCCCTAAACTTTGAGGCGCAACTGGTACCAACTGTGATCATTTCAAATTTAAAAGCAGCTGCTATTTAAACGTGAAAGTCACCATACTCATTTGTCAGTTATGCCTCATCGTGACTTTGCCGTTTAACGTTTCATCCACGTACTCGGAAGTGAGAAACATTTGTTACAAAAACTAGTTTAATGGCCTTAGCTCCAACTTATCGAGTATGTCTTGGCCCTGTGGAAACCATAGCTGGTTCGCTTAGTCATTTGGTGATTGCACCCGTCTGCAACACCAACCTACCTCTCCCCTAAGCCAACATTTTGCCCTAAGTGAGAAGGAAGAGTTATTGTTGGCTTAGGGGAGGGGTAGGTGGGCAGTTTCCCAGAAACGTATATTAGAGACCTTAAGATTCTAAGATTCTAAGATTCTAGTAAGCGCGTGAGCCAGCGTCATTTTGGCGGGAAAATGTGACAGTCATCGTCATTCTGCTACGAGTTTTAGCGAGAATGTCGTGTTAGCGGAGACAAGTTATAAAGTGTTAGAGGTTTTATTATTTTTCGGCTGGGAGATAACAAGATAACAGTGCTAATTTTTTTGGTAAAAAGATGTACAATGTAGCTATTCGAGGTGTCTATTATTTGAGAATACCCGAAAAAACTTTAACTTTTAAATCTCGTACTCGTAAAAAAAAAAAAAAATCTCGTACTCATAGCCGTTCTCGTACTTAAATCTGAAGGTCTCGAATGATCCGAAACTTTAGGTTCGCCTGTGTAGAGACCTCCGATTTCTTTTTCTTTGAGTCTCTTGTGTCACTGACTGATATACATATCATGTGTGGAGGTTCTATTTGAGCCTGAAGGGGTCGTAAATATTTAATGTCTAACTGTTAGTTTTCATCTGTTTAATAGGTGGAAACGTCAGGCATGGGCTCTGTAGCTGCTCGGGTAGCCATGTATCAAACCGCAGGTAAGCTGAGTTTCGAATCAGTTTAAGAGAAGATGTGTTAAATTATATAGCGTCAAAATACGTTAGAAAGTCATCACAAAAACCAGTTTGGTAATCTGTAAGATAAGGTGCTGTAGGACGTTGTACAACAAAATAACAACGAAATTTAAATCAATAAAATTGCCATTTAGTGTTGTAAACGCGTAGACAGGACATGTGATTTTGTCGCACCGCTTAACCAGGTCATAATCGTGCTTAGCATTCAACTGAATATTTTTAGCAACTGATTCTCGATCTGTGTCATTTATTCACTCGCATGTTTTCTGTCTTTTTAAATATTTGAAATTTTGAAAATGAGTGCTCAGTAGTGATCATCTTGGTGATTATATTTATCAAAGATAGATTTCTAGATATATGTCGAATTTCGTACTATTGTCCTTTCCGATTTCTCAATACCCGCCATGTCTTTTTTTTTAACAGCTACCAAGTTCAAGGGCAAAGATGGACAGGGAAAATAGAACAAACCAAGCTATAATTAATATTTACAGGTAAACTCCCATATCCTCGTTTCGTTTCTAAACGTTTTGACTTTTTCACGTCTGTGTAGTTTTGGGATCACTACTCTTTCAAGGGCTCCAAAAACTTTCTTCAGTATTGCCACACCTGGATGGTGGTCGGGCAGCCTCATCCAACATTTTGGATGCAGAATGCTGGATACGTTGGAACACCTTGTTGAATGGTGCTGCAAGTTGTTGGATCACTGATCAGATTTGAAGGAGTTAAGACTTTTGGCCCCTGTTTGGCCCTTCACCATTTGGCCGCTGTTTGGCCCTTCGCCATTTAGCCGCTGCTTGGCCCTTCGCCATTTGGCCCCTGTTTGGCCCTTCGCCATTTGGCCCCTGTTTGGCCCCCTTCGCCATTTGGCCCTGAGATTTGGTTTGTTAACAAATAAAGAAGCTTTGACGCTTGCGTGCTCTGTTCTGTTGTAAAGCACGCAGGAAGCGGCTAGAGTATGAAAGAGGTGTAGGTGGAAACACGAGACAAAGTCGAGTGTTTCTCTCCACTTCTTAAGGTGGCTGAACACAGTTTTGGCAGTTTGTGAGTATATGTCATTTGCCAAATTATAGCAAGAGAAGGGTCGCAGCTCACAAGCTGAAACTTGGCATATGAAAAATATACTGATGAAAGATTTTAATTGACAGGTAAAATTTGACATTTTCGTAGTTTCCATGGCAACATGAACGATTGAATACAACCTTAAAATTTCACTTTTGCTCAGTTTACAGAAAATTCACTCATTAGATTTTCCTGTAAACTTGCACATAGCTTACTATAACTAATCATAACCATTTGAAACTTATTTGACCAAATTTTAACAGAGGGGTTTTTAGATAATCAATACCGTAAATCCTCTATTAAGCCCCCCCCTCTCTAATAAGCCCCCCCCCCTTTTCAGAGGAGGAAAGTTAATAAGCCCCCCCCCCCCTCCCCTTCCCCCAATCCTTATTCTTCACAAAAAAATTAACGATTAACGTGGACTGATCAGTTATGATTTATTCAGGCTGGAAGTTCATATTCTTTTTGGTCTTCGGCGGCGTGACCTCCAACATCATATGCTTAACTTTCTCAATTTTGCGCTCTAGCTCTCTTTGGAGAATTCCCACCATTTTCTTGTCGTTAGACAAAGCAATGTACCGCCCGGGAACCACAAGTTTAATTGTGCAACGCGTAAGTCTACTCTGTCTCATACCACGGTATTTTTGCTACAGGTGATGCGTTTCGCTATATTAAATAAGCCCCCCCCCCCCCCCCCTCAAAAGTGCTTGAAAAAAATAAGCCCCCCGGGGGGCTTAATAGAGGATTTACGGTAATATAATTGTACTGTAATTATTAAATGTGTCACAAAAATCGTCTGTTTAACTTCCATTTTAAAATTCTCATTATCTAAAATATGATAAAAGTAAAAATTCCTCCAAATATCACAAAATTTTAATGAGTAGATTTTGAGAAATCGTCTTCTTTTTGCCATTGGTTTTTCGCCGCCATGTTTGTTTGTCTGAGTTAAAACACTCGCCGTCACGCGAGTTACCGCTGACCGCCCGCAAAACTGTGTTCAGCCACCTTAAGTGCTTTACAACAGAACTGAGTACAGTAAAGGCTTCTAAGAATGAATCCGTTAAATTCCCCACGCGTTACAGCTTTCTAGTTGTCAAAACAAACTATTGGCAGATGGCGTGACAGCTTTCGATCCGTGTTTTATACTCTCAAAAAGCACGCTTTTTCAACCAATTAGAGTGCGCGTTATATCTGAACTTTATTATAACAAACAGTTGCATCTTCGTTGCTAATATTGCTGGTTTGGCTTTTTAGTGGTTTGTCTGATGTTGATATTCTTTTCTTTTAAATTTCAGGTAAAAATTTTCGTCGCAATAATTTGCGTCTACTTTATATTGAAATCCTGGTAACAAAGTGTAGTTATGTACAGTTGAAATAAAATGTTTGTAAAACATTTGAAGGTATAGCCGTGTATGTAGTACTCGAAAGTTGTAATAAGAATTTCTGACTTGCGAGCGACGACAGAATGAATTTGTAAAAAACCTGGGAGATATTTTCACTTAAGAGTGTTACACGCCGATAAAAAGAAAACGTGAAAAAGGTATTTTTGTATTGAACTTGGCTATTTTTGTTAAAGGTTTCCAGTGTATTAGATCGGCAAGATTCATTTTCGTTGTTTGGTTTCACCAGCACTCCTTTTAGTGAATAAAATACATTTACTCGTATTTCGTTGTGCCATGTCATTTATACCTTTCCGCTGATACTTTTGTCTGTAGGGCAAGAGGTAAAAAGTAGCGGGGGCAAGTACCAGTCCCCTCTCCTTCAGCCCTCTCTTTTAACCCTCGCGTTTTTCTCCCCACTTTCCCTCCCTTTCTACACCTGCCACGTGGTCCATGTACGGTAGGATAATTGTGGCGTTATTTTGGCCACCACCCTATTACCAGCTTTTGCCGTCGCAGGTACAGGAAAAGAACTTGGTATATGAGAGAGATGTTTTTTTCATTCGCTGACGGGCGCCCGGAAAAAAAAATACGAGTGCTTCTCGCAGGAGTCGACCCTATGACCTTCTGTTATTAGTCTAGATGCTCTACCACTGAGATGCAGAAGACCAGTGGGAGGTAAGATCACCAATCTAGGTTCATGTAACAAGCATCCTGTGCATACTGCTAGGACTGGAATATCGATTTGTGTTTATACGCAATGATAGAAATTTGGTGGTGAATTTTAAGCCTGGTGAATACATGAGAAAGATTTTTTTTTTTAGTCAGTGAGTGACTCAGGCGGCTCGGAAGAAAAAATCCGAATTCTCCCAATAGGTGTCAAACCTTTGACCCTCTGGTTACTAGTCCAGACGCTCTACCACAGAGCTACAGGAGGCTTTTGGAAGCTTCTTTCCTCTTTTCCTCCCTTTCTTTCCGTTTCGTTCTACCGACTTCTTCCCTGTTAAAAACGGAAGAAGCCGGTCTGGATCCAAGCCCTTGGAAAGAGACATAATAGAGCCATTTATACGAGGATAAATAAGACGCGAACTGTACCATTTATACGAGCATGTCTTATCTAAAACGAGAACAGCTCGTATGAATGGTTCGCGTCTTATTTCTGTTCTTGACTCGTTTTTTCATGTGAATGTTGCCCGTAGCAACGGCAATCCAACGTGGCACGCCAAAAATTAACGCATGCGTACTATGCGTTCGCGTCTTATGTAAGACGCGAAGGTCATTTAATGTAATGTTTTTATTGCAATTGATAAAATACATATCAATAGTTACAATAGTAAAAATATTTAAAAAGCCAAATACAGGAATAAGAATAAAAATTAAAATTAGTTACAGCATGATATCAATCGCTTCAATTATAAAAAAAAACTATATAAAAACTAGTAATTTTAAATCGCTAGATTGTATCTGAAAGCTAACCTATTACTAAAACTATTCTTAAAACGCTCAGTTTTTAAACGAGGCAACACAATATTTAATGACCTTAATTGAATTGGGTGGTACAGTGCCGCTTTGGTAGTAAAGTATACAGTGGGCGGTTTTCGTCATTACTTATTTTTTCAAAAAGTGTGCGGTCTGCTTTCTCAAGAAGGTCATGTATATCGATCAATTCAGAGACATATCGTCGCTTGTGGCATCTCTTAAGGAAACACTGTACTGCATTTAGGTCCGATGTACTTGCACCAAATACTGGTAGATCATAAGTTATCTTTGGCAGGACAATAGCTTTGAACAGATGGTCAATATCCTTCTGGCCGTATCCTTCTTTTCTAAGGCTTCTGATTACGTATAAGCACCTATTTGCTTCGTATAATTTCGTTTTAACATGTTTAGTAAATTTACAGTCCGACTGGAAGGTGACACCGAGAATAGTTAAAGTGTCATGCTGACTGATGTCGTATATTTCGTTGAAACTATGCTGTTGTCCTTTCTTTTTAAGTACTAGTTCTTTGCATTTAGAGGTGTTACACTTCATCTGATTAAGAGTTGTCCAGTCCATGAATAATCTAAGAGCATTCTGCGTATTATCTGTACAGTCCTTGCTAACTGTAATTTGTAGTGTGGAATCATCAGCGTACTTATTTAGATCGATGTTATCCCCGGTAATTTCAAGGTCATTTAGAAATACATTGAAGAGATATGGACCACTGACGCTACCCTGTGTTGTCCCTTTGTTGACGTTTTTCCATTCACACACTACGTCGTTGCACACAACCCGTTGCATTCTTTCCCCCAGGAAACTAATATACCAGTTAACTAAGTACCGATTCAAGGGGGACTTTTTCAGTTTTTCTACCAGCAGGTTGTGCTTAACGTTGTCTACTCTCAACGCCTGAGAAGTCCATTGAAAAAAGCCTGACTGCAGTGTTAGAACGATAGTCCAATGCTTTGAGGAAGTTATGTTACATCTTAATCAAAGCATTAATACAACTTCCACCAGATCGATAAGCAAACTGTGTAGGGCTGAGGTAACTTTCCAAGTCGTCCTTGTTAAAGATTTGATATACAGTTCGCTCAAACACTCTTGCAATAACTGGAGTGATGTTAATACCTCTGAAGTCTGCGCAATTGACAGGAATGTCAATTTTGGGTAGTGGGTTAATGTTAGCTTTCTTCCATGCCTTTGGCCAAGTCTGAGAACCAAGGGATAGATTTCATATTTCCAGTATAACTGGGGCAAAAACTTCAGCATGATCTTTCCAAATCCAGTATGGGATTAGGTCAGGACCTGTGGCAGTACGTTTAATATTGCTCAAAGCGTAGAAAACTTGAGACAAAGTAAGCTGTGGAAGCATGTTCTTCATGTCATCAGTAATATGTAGAGGACTGGGGCCAATGTATTCCTTGTCATGACATAGTTCTCCAAAATAATTATTTAAATTGTGAATAAAGGATTGTTCGTAGTTGAAATTAGTCCTGTCTTTTCTGTTCGAGAGCTTGTCTACATTTTTCCACCACATACCAGATCCTGTTTTGTGAGTTGTCAAAGCCTTTCTATTTTCTTTGATTTGTTGGGCTATTCTTTTGCTAATTTCATTTGCAGAGTCTGGGTTCTTGATTTGTAATTTATTCCTTTTCTTAAGAAGCACTTTAACTAAAGGTGTGATCCAAGCTGGATCTCTTGATGACATACGGACCGTCTTAAAAGGAAAGCAATCGTCCATCATACTATGTTTGTCCGATGTTAAACTGTCAACGGCGGAATCAACACATGTAGTGATGCACCATAATCCCACTGATGATCAAGTAGTCGTTGATAGAAGGCTATTTTTCGGTGTTCTCTGTAATCGCGTAGCTTGTATTTGCATCTTAGAGGTTTGAGCTTCATTCCAGCAGGCAATATAACTCCCTTGTGGTCTGTTTTAATTTGTGCATTGATCGGAAAGCACGGAGAAAACAAATTATCATAATTTGTCAAACAGTTGTCCAAGACAGAATTACCTCTTGTTGGGAAGTCAACGAGAGATTTCATACCAGTTGACGTGCTCAATCTTTCGATATTCAAGCGATTTAAATCGCCCCCACAAATAACTAATCCATCAGGATTAGCTTCCAGAAATTCGACGTTTTTCTCGTCTTAGCTAAGACGTGTCTTATCTGTTCTAAAATAAGACGCGTCTTAGCTAAGTCGCGTCTTATTTTAGACGAAATGTGCGGTTTATACGGAAAGTTCGCGTCTTATTTAAGACCCGTCCTATGCAAGACGCGTCTTATTTTTGCTCGTATAAATGGCCCTATTGTGTTGTTTTCCTTTTACTACAGGAAGGAAACTGGTAAAAATCTAAAAGGGTCAATGAAGAATGACTAAAGAACAATAACATACCCAGATTTTAAATTGGCGCTCGTTGTCCTCGTTGACTCGTAAAAAGACATCGATTGACTTCAGGAATAGGTCTCCTTCATAGAGTAAGGGCTTGTCTTTATTTTTACTATTTTTTGTTTTTATTTTTTGATACCTTATTCCTTCGTATTATTGTTACTCAGCCTTCGCCGTTCAGTTAAATCAATATTTAGTTTATCTTTTGTAGGGAAAGGTTATGTTGTATACGCCTCATGGTTTCTTTGGGCTTTCTTGTCATATTCTAACGAATTTCTGTAATTTGTTATTGTGTGATAATAAGCTAAGGTGGCAAAAATAAGTCGGCTTTTGAATTATTTCCTCTCACTCACAATAGGCCCTTTACAGCTCGTAGTCACCTTACCTGCGTGCAACAGCAAAAATCATGGGATACAACTTTAAAAACAATACCAGACCAGAGATGAAGAGACTTGAAAAAAGCTAGAAAGGTATTTTTGAGGTGGTAGACGAATAGTGACAGAAAAAACCAGCAATTTTCTCCGAAACGCTGCTGGGTCATAATCTCGTCGCGTTAGAGATTTACTTTCTTCTGACTGCTTTCTGTCTGGCCGGGTAAACTTCGGGTAAGCACGTGAAACCAGGGGCTTGTCTCTCGATAGAGCGCGTGTGGTCGTTCTTCTTTCCCTGTCCTTTCCTCATTGCCACAAAAGAAAAATAAGCTAGATCAAGAGACTGATCGCGGTCTAGTTTCTCGAAGAAATCCCATAAACTCACAGTGTCGTCAGGAGTCGTGCAGTGTGTAATAGGCTCTAGAAGACAGATTTTGCTGAGAATTCTCAAACTGCGAGAGAAGAAAACCTCTGGTACCAAGGGTAGTGTTTGTTGGTCCCGAGGCTACAAATTTTCTCCAAGATAGATTTCAACTACAGTAGTCAAAAGAAAAACCGAAAAAGCAGGGTGCGGGAAATGTTGAACATTCGTGCCGATTCGCGCCAAAACAAAACACTCCTGTATTGGTCCCCAGTCTACTCTCAGCGTGAAAAATTCTGAAAAAAAGAAACATGGCGGCCGAGTTGTAGCAACTGAGAAGGCCGTTGGTTGTCAAGCTAAAATTTTTACGATTTGCATGCTCAGGGAAAACAATGGATCAATATCTGATAAGGCCTCAAGGTTTGTCCTTACTGACAAGAGGTTCGCGGCATATAATGTTCACGGTGAGTGCTGTTTAGTGATTATAATTTGCTCGATTATGAAATTTTTAATCGTGGCAATCAACGAGCTAAATTTTGTAAGTAAACAATTGCACACAGCCTTCTTCATTTAATATGCTTGCTTTGTCAAAGCTATGTGCGAGGTTTCCTCATTTGGTGGTATTGTCTTGGAAAACACGTCCAAATAAGCTAGTACACTGCTTTTATTGAACGGTTAAATGAGATTTGCGTGTCAAATTGAATGTTCACTTGATGATATATGATGATTAGTAATGGACATGGAATATGATTATTTTTAAAAACCCTTTCACTCCTAGACCGAGTGACATTATTAGTTGCTCTAACTTTTTAATCTGTAAACGAAAGCCTATGGTGTTAGTTTTCAAGTGAAATCTGTTTTTGTATAGTTTCTTAATAAACTTATAGGATTTGGTGAATTTTAGCAGTGAAAAAGGTCGTGTATTTGCAACCTTCCCAGCTTTGAGGTTGTTGTGTTGGTCATTGAATAGTTAACTGTTGGGATAATCATCGTAAATTAAGTTAAATGGATGTGTTGTAGTTAATTTTTTATCTCAGGTAATTTTTCTTTTTCTTTTGTTTCATATCTTTATCAGCGTACATTACCATACCCAAAAACAAAAGAAAAACAAAAATTACCTGGGATAAAAAAATAACTACAACAGATTGATGCCCTGCAAAATTGAAATAAATAAATGTTGTTGTTGTATGGTCATCCTGATGTTGAAAGGTCTAACAAGCTGATGCAGGATGGATGCCAATGATGCACCCCTACTCTTTACCATTGAGATCTTTGGAGCAAATTTTGTCACTCCTGGACGGTACTTCCTCATACTGAGAATAACTGGAAATAAAATTAATCCCCGAACATTGAAGCTCTATGTAGGAGATTCTAAAGTTCCCCTGAATGATAATGAGTTTACTACTGATGCGTGTCTTGAGGATGGGGATCCTGAAACTTTGGCAACATTCACAGACTCGGTGATCTCGTTTTGGATGCCGCCAGGTGATTTTGCAACTTATTTGCTAACTGCTAAACTAAAATGGTTCATTTAATGTTAGTCCCACAGTAGTCAATGGATAAAATCGGTAAATCTGATTTGATTGATACCGATTGTATTGATCAATCGGTAGAAATCAATGACACATGAAAAGTCAATAGTATTGACTCGGCATTTAACACAGCAATTTAGTTTATCGATTTTCACCAATTGTTGTTATCAATCCATAGAAGTCACTTGATTGCTCAGATTTTTATTGATACCAATTTTTATTGATTGACTACTTGGCAGGTGTTAATTCATGTCAAAAACCCATTATATCAATACACAACAAGGTTCCACTGGAAACACTTAAGATTCCACTGGACTTCTTCTTTTCTATTAGATTTAGTGGGAGACTTAAAATATCAATCGTGTTTTGTAGCATGCTTGTCAGGTCATGAGTAAGGGAACCAGGTCATATTTATGTAATACATGTGTAGGGTGCTTGTCCTGGATCATGGCTTAAAGAATGAAGTTTTTTATGTCAAGACCTCCAGTAAGTCCAGTGGACTCTTGTTGCTGATGGCAGGAAACTAGTATATTGAACATTTTTGAAGATGAGTAAAATGTCTTGAACAAAGATATGTTTTCTTCATGTATCTATAGGTAAATATAAAAATATTCAAAAGTAGGTTGAGTTTGATCGTCCGGGTGAACGTAGTCCTGTCAACAACAACAGTCCTGTCAGTCACTGTCAACAACAACAGTCCTATTCAGGACTACGTTCACCCGGACGATCAAACTCAACCTACTTTTGAAATGACTCCTGGGTTCAAACCTTTCACAGTATAAAAATATTATTGGTCATTTTTCCTGAGTCTGTGATTTCATATTTTTTGTCAGAGAGTACTGATGGAGACATTAAACTTCTTGTGGAAGCATTTCAGCTTCCAGAGAATGCCTTGCATGAAGGAGACAAGTATGGCGAGGCTGTGTTTGATGTTTTCCCAAGAAAAGGCACTCTCTTCTCTGCAGTACGACAAAAAACACCATCATCTAGAAATTCCCAAGAATTGTACCAGTTTGAGACAAATATGACATTAAGCCAAGTCGTGACGGATGAAGGGTTCAGTGCAAATGCTGGTGTCATAAGGGCTGCTGTAAGTTTGAAGCAAGACCAACCTAAACAAGAAGGTAAGATATATTTACACCTTACCTAAGGCCCTCTTAGTGGGGAGGGGCTGGGGGGTACATATGTCCCTAGTCTGAATTTCAAATATAGTCATTTCACATTTTGAGGTGTAGGCAATGACCCTGTCAATATTTGACCCATCCTTATGTTGTTTCTCACCAATTCATTTAGTTTATGCTGCTTGTTGGAATTTTACCCTAACAGGACCTTATACTATTATTGTAACTGAATTATGGGTATACATGTTACATGTTGCTGTTATTCACGGTGTCTGGCATGATTAACTGTTTTATGCTAATGTTTGTTTTGATGTGTCGTGTATTGCATTTTCTGAAGCAATGTTATTTATTTTTTCCCTTTCTATCAGTGCTGTATAATAATACCCACAGGAAAGGTAACAAATTTAGCTAAAGCAAATTAGCGGTCTGCACAACTGAAAAAAAAGTTTTTGAGGAGCTTATAAAAAGGGAAATTAGTTTTCTGTTCATGTTACCTGTATACGTTGTAGTTCAATTTTATCCTTGGTTCAAAGGTTGCTTTCTTTTGTTTTTGGGTATTGCCCAAAATAGTTTTCTCTTAGAAATGAATTTCTTGCTTAAAAAAAATACAGAGTTATTTCTATAATTTTCAGAAGAACTGTACTCGTACCTTGTAGTTAAACTGTTGAACTCTGAAGATAGTTATCTTAATTTACTATTGACAAATTACATCTCATTATCGAGACAATGTACTGTCATGTAAGAATTATGTCACTTGATTATCTGGTATTAATATTTTTATTATTTCTTTTTCTTTTAGTTTTTGTTTTAAATACCTTTTGCAATACCATAAGTAATATTATAGTCAGGCCAATAAAGGTTATTGTTGTTGTTGTAGCAAAGAAGCAGGCAGGTAGAGAGTTAGTCAGTATAACTGCGTCAGATCATAGAGACCCTACTGATGATTCACTGCTAGACCCCTACAATGATTCTGGCTTGCTTAGAAAGCAGATTAAAGCAGGAAGTTTAGCCAATTTTTGCCCTAGAAGTGAGTTTCCAGAAGTTAACAGCACGGAAAAACTATTAGAGATGGAGAGAGATTACTCAAGTAGAAAAGAATCCTCTACAGGTGATGGCAATTTTGAAATAGAGGGTAATTCAGTATGTATAACCCCGCATGGCAGCAGTTGTTCGAATATTTGATATCTGCATTATAATTACGTATGTAGTTCATAAAGATTTAACTAGAATTTACTGTATATACTTGAATACTTAAGCACCACCCTCAATTAAGTGCCCCTATCGAGTATTAGTGCTACATTTGAAGTTTTTGGGGACGTGCAATGTACAATCTACAGTACTTGTACATGTGCCATTGTGATGTTGTAGATGGTGGAAAATAGAGTGAGTTGTGTGGAATATAAGATGGAGTATGATTTATTTAATAATTTTGTGTTTTAATTTAATGACATTCTGTAAATTCAGATAGTTCATTGTAAGTAGGTGCATAGTGGAACGTGAATATAACAAGGGGCCAAGTTTCTAGATTGTAGGTTTTGAAAAACTTGTATGAGACTTATGAAACATTCATGCAAGTTTTGGACAAAAGAAGAGTGATGCTTGGAACCTAATTACTGGTCGAGTAGCTAGTGGCTCTAGTGGTTTCTCTTGCTTTATCAGTAGCAGCTGCTTTATTGAAGCTCCCAACTTTCTTTGTCAGTAACACTGGTAATGTATCATATTACATGCATTATTGTTATGTTATTGTAGACAGAGATTCTATAGCTAAAAAACAGGAAGATGCGGGAAGTTTAGCTAACTTTTGCCCAAGTTTAGAGTCTGGATTTGACATAGAGGAGCAAAAAAAGAGGAAGAGAGACATAAGAGGTATTGTTGGATGTGGAATACAGCTGTTGTACTAGGTGATAAAGTAATGAAAACTATACCAAGGTGGATAGTTTAAATATGCAATTTTTATGTACTTTTGCAAGGACTGCAGCTACTAAGATCAGAATATTTACTTTATATAATTTTATTTATTTACTAAATGCTGTTTTACCTGTCATGGTTGAATTGGGCAAAGTTGATTTAGTGCCCGAAATTTGAGAGAGTGGTAGTGTACAGTCACCATCTCATCATTTGTTCCTGATACATATACAGTAACTTAAATGTTTTAGAGCAGTGTTGTACCTTTTCAGGGGATAGAGTACATGTCTTAATCTTCATTTACGTAGGTGATAGTAGCTGACCTTCCTGTTAGGACAATAGCAGTACTATAAACAGTTATTGGACGAGGGTTTTTTGATATTCGGAATGATCAAAGGTCAGGCTGATAATAATTACCAAGACCTTGATTATTTCGGATATCACAAAAACAAATCTAATAATAATTGTTTTATTATATGTTGTCTAAAGCAATTAAGGACAAACAAAGTATCGCATGAAAGACAGTTTGACATTGCTCTTGGAAATCCTGCTTTGCATGTGCAACACACAGATTAGTACTATTACTAATCTGCTAGCAGATAACTTTACAACTAATCTGTAGATTGCATGCACTGATTTGCAAAATTAACTGAGGCTTTTAGCCAATGAGAAGACAAAATTAATAGTGAGTACAATGTACAAATATATAATAATAAGTGTTATCCTTTAATTTTCTCTATTTTAGCTAGACTAAGTCACCAGGCTATAGTTCAGCAACAAGAGGAAGCAGGAAGTTTAGCAAACTTTTGTCCCAGTGTTGTTGTGTATAGTGATTCACCAGCCAATGAAACATTTGACTGTAAGGTGAAATGGCAAGATGATGAGGAGGAGAATGTCATTTCAGTATGTGAGTTTCTCAAGTTTTCGCCGACAGCATTGCAACTTAATATCAAACATTTCATAAAGCCCTCTATGGGGAATCTCACGAAAAGGTAATTGCAGAGGTTCTTTCCATTCATAAGCGTCAATGAACCTAAAACTAACACCCTTTAACACAATCACATTATATTAAGAGGTAAATTTTTGGGAAAAATCTGAGGCTAGTTATTTTCTTACCATTATTAACAGTGGCTATTCTCCCTACTTTGATAAAATTTTATGAAGTTTACCTCTGTTGCTAAAGAATCTTGTGGAAGTGGATTCAAATCACATATGTGTAATGTTAATTGTGAAGGTTTCCATATCTCCTAGTTATACACCATCGTTATTGTTCATGCAAGTAACTGAAGTCTGCAAATGTTGTAGGGGGGAACAACAGCAAGGAGAGTGCTAGCCTGGAACACATTATTTGTCTTAATCCGGTACAGAGACAGGAAGTAAAGTTAGCTAGCACAAGTAATAGTGATGAGGGAGATAGGGCAGAAATTTTGGACATAGAAAAGGATTGCTCAGATGAGGAACAAGATGGATTTGTAACAGAGAGATTTAGAGGTAACTTTGTTAAAATGCTACCTGAGGATTACTAGCCTAAGGATAGCAATGGCAGCCCTGTTGACCATGCCACTGACAGGCCAGTTAGTTGAGATTGCATAGGACTACCCAGGATAGCTCCTCTTTGGTAGGAGAAACAGAAAAGGCTTTTTATTAGAAGAGTTAGTGACAGGAATAACAAGGAAGCTTCTTTGACATCTTACAAGCAAGCTCAAATTATTAAAGTGGTCAGTTCATTTTGTATTATCTCAACCTTTTTACTCCATGCAGTAACATCACTCTCTTGTATCACTTCACAATCACATTGTCTGTTTTTACACACAATAGAAAAATGATGTTAAAGTCAAAAGTTATTATATAGAATACATGTACACAGGAGAGATCTCATCTCTATTTTTGTAAAAGAAAAAGTGATTTAAAAAAGAGATATGCTATTTCAAGTTGATTAAATCAATCCTTTACCCTTAAGCTTTCATAAGAAATGCATTGTTAGGTATGGATCAAAAACCTCCATCCATCCCTTGACTTACAGGTATTGTCAGGGTGAAGGTGGACCAGCAAAAGACGCTGACATGAATTTGATTTCAGCAGCTTTTGATTTGGTTCATCTATTAAACAAGTCAGGCAAAACTGACTTAATAAGGGCTACAAAGAAGCTGTGAATTGCCTTTGGCGTCATTCGCTTCAGCATTCTGATAACTCTCCCTGATCAAGTAGATAGTGCTCTTTACACAGGGGAGATATCTTTAGCAGAAGGCTCAAGGCTCATTTTCTTTCTTTCAACTTGTTGCAGAGAGAAGCAAAAGTTGCTGTTAGTTTACACCTAAAATCATCCCAAGAGCAACTTAGAACACTTCAGCTTGCATTTAACACAAGACTTTAAAACAAAGTTTTCTCAATCATATGAGGGTAATTTTTGTCCCATCAGAACCAGAGGAAGACCTTGCGAGGGAGCCAGAGTATGTCAAGCCAAAGTTACTTCCAGTTCCCGGTGATCCTGGGCCAGGTCCTTCATCAGCTTCAGATACCTCAACAGCCATCAGAACAGTAAGTACATTCCTGACCTGCCAATTGAAAGTAAATGACACTAGTTTTGTTTTTCAGATCAGAAACATGCACTGAATTTGCACTACAGTTGAATTGCTGCTACAGACATACCTGCAATAAGTCCTAGCAATATACAAACATTGCATATCAGACCTCTGTTAAAAGCAGAATGAAACTTAGCTGACAAAGTTTTTAGCTGTCAGATTGACCGCTCCCAGATCTCTTGAGTTTGACTTGAAGTAATCATTAGTAGGGACTGTTTAAAACTATGGGAACATAAAAAATAATCGGTTTAGTGAGCAAAACAACAACTCTTCTGCTCATTTCTAAATTTGGTTGCTGCCTTTACACAACTACGATTTTAAATGGCCAATTTTTAGGTTTACTTGACAGTGGGAGCAGCAAGGCAATAAATTCCACCATCTCTGTCTGAACTTGGGTGTGGTCCCCTCTCTTCAGGTCCAAACTAAATTCCCTTTTTTAAGTAAATGGGCAACTTGGCATAATTGTGCAAAATCTATTTTTCCACAACATTTCCATTTTCTTGCCTTACCTGAGGATCACTTCCTCTTGGCAAATACGTAATTTGGGACGACTGTGAACAAAAAGTGCTGAACTGGTGGTATTATAGACTGTAAAACAATTTGTTTTCCTCAAAATCGGTTTTTGAAGGAGACTGTGAGATTTTCAACCACATTTCACAGGTAATTTTACAGGTATTTTACAGGAGTTTGTAAAATAGCCTGCCATAGAACTTTAACTTGCCAAAAATAAGACCTCCATACACAGTTGGGTGGTACTGTTTAATCAGGGCTGTCACTAAAATTTGTCAGGTATATAAGTTGCCAGGTATATATCAGCAGGGAATTGAACGGCTAGGAAGTTCTTTTGTTTCTATGAAAGTAGCTTGGGGAAATCCCTGGCCTCCTGCCCTAAGGGACAATCCTATTATATAATACTCTCATTATTCCCTTT
Organism: Porites divaricata; assembly: GCA_038088405.1. Taxonomy (NCBI): domain Eukaryota; kingdom Metazoa; phylum Cnidaria; class Anthozoa; order Scleractinia; family Poritidae; genus Porites; species Porites divaricata. The sequence goes on along the minus strand of JBBMOI010000009.1, from coordinate 24,552,081 downwards.
TATATAGATTCAAGAAACTGCCCTTGGTTCTAATGTAAACAGCATACCTGTGCAGCATCTTTGTGGAAGCTACTTAGCAAGGGAAGGATATTGTGAAGTGGTAGTTCTTGCTCATGGTGCTCTTGGATTGCCAATGAAATCAGACGGAAGACCTCCTCAACCCTACATTGCAGGGTATGTGAACAGAAGCATAAGATTGGTGCATGAATTTTGGTGATTTTCACATCTCTGGGAATTTTGTCTTGGCAGCTTTGAAACATGTTTGGGTGACAGAAAAATTTAATTTCATATTTAATGTAAAAAAGGCGTCTCTGCTCCATGAAATAGCAGGGAAAAAGTGTTAATGTGGTGGCCAAATAGCTGCTGTTTTTTGTGATAGAATTTGGCCAAGACACAATAACGTATTTAGGTTCTGTTGTACAGGAATGGCCAACTGTGTCCTATTGGCTGTGTGGATGCATGAAGCTAACATGTAGCTCTTTCTATATGGGCAGGGATTGTATTTAGGGGACAAACGTGTACACATGTACATACAGTTATGTTTGTAAAATGAGTATGAAGTTGAGTTACTTCTTTACAGGAAGTCTGGAATGACTACATGTGCACCTGTATAGAATATTGTAGTAGTAAATCAAGACACGACTTGTGAATGTGATATCGTGATGAGATAAAGATTATGATGATGATGACATGTTTGGACCTTTACAAGAAGTCTGAAATTACTATATGTGTACATTTACAAAACATTGTAGTAGTATATCGAGACATGTTTGTACCTCTTCACAGGAAGTCTGGAATTACTGCATGTGTGCTTTTACAAGGCATCGTAGTAGTATATCGGGACATGTTTGTACCTCTTTCTAGGAAGTCTGGAATAACTACATGTGTACTTTTACGAGGCATCGTAGTAGTATGTCGAGACATGTTTGTACCTCTTTCTAGGAAGTCTGGAATAACTACATGTGTACATTTTACAAAGCATTGTAGTAGTATATCGAGACGAGTTTGTAACCCTTCACAGGAAGTCTGGGATTACTACATGTGTACTTTTACAAGGCATCGTAATAGTATATCGAGACATGTTTGTACCTCTTTCTAGAAAGTCTGGAATTACTGCATGTGTGTCTGTACAAAAGATTACAGTAGTAGTGTACTGAGACATGTTTGTACCTCTTTGCAGGAAGTCTGGAAAAGCTGAGGCTCAGAATCAAATGGGACAGTCTGTCACTCACGCCTCTATTCAGCCAACTCAGTCACCATCTTGGGAAGAAATACTGTTGGTTGAATTCAGAGAGGAAAATTCTAAAGATGAAGGTTGGTTGAGTGGTAAATTGCTATTCATTTTTATGTAATACTGTCCACGTACCTTGAGTTATATACCATTTGAAAAGCACGAGAAACTCATAAAGAGATCAAACTCTCTGAGGCGAGACTCTCATCTCTTAAAAGTACCGCAAAAACGGGCAACAAAAACGAGCAACTTGTTTTGCAACATTGCTGCAAAATGATTTGAAAAGTGACGTTGCGTATTCTAACACCCAGATTTGTTGCAAAACAGGTTTGATTCGTGTGTGGTAAAACGTTCAACACGGCTATTGAACTTGTTTTGCAGCAATGTTGTACGTTTTTGTTGCCCGTTTTTCCCTAGGTTAAGACTCTTGTCTCGTGATAAGACTTTGGTCTCGCGAAATTCAAGACAAAACCGTTTACTGCATGCGAGTAGCACTCAGTTTATGATGAATTTTTCACTTTGCTCTTTTACAGTTGTAATCCTGCTGTTAGCTGACCACCCAAGCAAAGAATTACTTACAGAGTACACAGTTCCGTTTGTTCATTTGAAGCCCTTTCATCAATATCATCTGGAGCTAGTTCAGGTATCCATCTTTATTATATACATACTGCGAAATACTCACCAAAAAGCTTTGTCGTAAAGTTTCTTGTAACATATCTGAGATAGTACCCTCCTTCAGCCCGTGACGTCCCGCGTGGATTAATTTTCTGGTAAACCAATAGAAAGAGCGGTGTATTGTTTTTAAAAATACACCACCTTGGTGTACACACACCCGTTAAGCCCTATAAGAGACCAGTCTCTTATTTTAACCCAGTCTCTTATTTTAACAAAAAAAAGGGCTGGTGGCTCAATCCTTTGAATCATGTCTTGGTTACGTTTTTGATTCGCGTCGTTTCTGCTGAGAAGAAAGAAGATTTAATTATTTCCATGATTTTTTTTGTATCCTGAATGAAGAACTTTAAGAAAACAGTATTGATTGTCTTGTTGGTATGAAAACGTTTGAGATACCAGTATATATCTAGAACCTCCTGTTTACAAAAAATGTAAATAATGTTGAAATCCTACGACAGGTTCTTTCCTTACTTCGTTAAATAAGCATGAGAGCCCTCTAGTTTTTTATCTGCAAATCTGGTGAAGTTTGAAGATAATCTTGACCATACAAGTCGTTGCATAAAAAGCTGGTCAAACTAATTTTCAAATGCTCTGCTAGCACATTTGTGTTAGTTGAATCACAATTAGTGGAAGAGTGCAGCCATACTATCTCCCATCTGAAAGCTTGATGATATAACTGTAAGTAATAAGAAACCTATGGTGGACACGGTAACGCTACAGCAAGAGCAAATTTTTGCTGAATTTCAATTACTTGTATTCTCAGTTATCTTTTACAGCTGTACTCGAACGTCCGATGGGCCTAACTGTTCTTCCACTTTAGTGGTTTTTAGTTTAACAAATGAATTTTTCGCTGAAGCTCGGTCAGTTTGTCCCCAGTTTGTTCGAACTGCAGTGACCCCAGGTGACTTATTTTACATTTTCCGGCTTTCAGCCCAATCCAGAACTTAGCGGTGACATTAGATTATACATCACTTTGATGATGAAGATGGACAAGTTACCGCTTCCTTCTGTAGGTTCCAAAATCTTTGGACTGGAGGTATGTAATAGTTTTGTGTTGTTTTATGAGCACTCAACTGGCCTTTTTCAGGTGTCAGTTGTGACTGATTTGGTGCTGTGCCAAATTATGGGACTGGTATTGGGACGAATTTTAAGCCAGTTTCTGCAGAACCTAGTAATAGCCAACAGAGAGCGAAATCGTCAGTTAAAAAATGACTTCGTGCTGTCTGCTGTCCATCTCTTTCGATTCTTGAAACGTTGGGTGATCATTCTGGAATAGAATTCTTTTAAGGAACTGTATATAAGTTTCAATATACGAATCAAATTATATTTTGTTAAACACTTAAGAATAAAAATTAGCGGAAAGAATTTAACAAAACGGTCGATGATATCATTAAACTCAAAGACGTCGTCTTGTGTTAACGTGCTCTATAAAAAAAGGGAAATTATGAAATTCACATCGTAGGGTTCGTGCAGTAAGGACAAACAAATGTACAAAGAGTTTGATCTAGGCGCGGAGTCCTTGTTTTCCTTAATAAATTATTGCTTTTTTGACGTTCCCGTTACCGCCGCTGTTGTGTTTGCTTGCGCTCCCTAACGAAACGAGCGACAACATGGTTGAGGAAGCAGTATGACCTGGTTTAGGAGGCAGCGTGGACAAGAAGTCAGCACGTCGGACTCCCAATCCGGCGTTCTCGGGTTCGAGTCCCGCTCTGGTCACCTGCTGGATTTATTCTCGGTCGTCCCGAGCTCAAAACCTCGGCCACACTTGTAAATAGCCAAATGGTTGCCTCTTGCCAGTTAGGGTTTTTAATTATTGAAGTGTAGTGCCTGTAAACACGTAAGCTAAGTGCACTTTCCACTATAAACAAACCCTTAACCCAGTAAGCATCCCAAAACAGTCCCATAGTACAATGCGACGCAGCCTCGACCCAGTCTTAGGCGCAACCACAAAATGGCCGAGATACCAAGTAAGCTTTCCCTTAATTTTTCGTGGGGTATGTGTCTGTGGAAAAATAATTAAACCAACCTGGAAGCTTCTTCGATGCCTTTTACTGCTTGGAAATTTCAGAAAATGCTATGAGCAAAGTTGACCTCAAACTTGTTTTAGCGTAAAAGTTATTGAGGGTGCGTTCAAATAATCCTATTCCGGAATAGGAAAATCCCCAATTTTTTGTTTCAGGACTCTTTTACTGGGATTTTTAAACCGTCCACTTAAATGCAACATTTATCTCAATACCGTATTTCAACCAGATTTGTAAATGTTGTGTTGTACTGAATGGTCTCCAAGGTATATACTTCCTTTCTGTTTCCCTCAGGTATTACTTTGTAGCTTGGAAGCCCCGGTCAGTAGCCAGTTGGGACCGCTTGTTGCCACAGGAAGAATTGTAGCTGATTGGAAGGAATACAAGTATATACAGTGAACACTTTGTTAAAGCCTTAGTCATCTAGCTCTTATCAACATCATTGATACGAAAATTGAATGTTCTAAATCCGACCAATATATTGCAGATTGTGAAAGTTCGTATATCTGCAATTTGCAAAATTAAGTAATCTGGCATTAGCGTTCATTAACACTAGTAAGTGTTTTGGGATACTTATACTTTTGACCGGAGATTTCAGCGTTAATTTATAATTTCACATGTGAAATTACAAACTTGCTATGGCAACGTTCCGTATGTCTCAGTGCCAAGATGGCGTCAAGTCATTTTATGAATGAAGACGTCAGGGCATTATAAGATTCTTTAGAAAACCTAAACACACGAAAGAACGCATCAAGAATAAGGTAGTTTGTGGAAAAATTAAGAAAATTGTGAACTTGAGCCAGAATTTATGCTCTAAACGTTTCGATGCGTGGGGTTCTCGATACCGAACGATAAACTAGTCAAAAACCCACGATTGTAAGCGTAATTTGTCACCCATGATATTAATAGGTAATCAAATGGTATACTCGTGAAATTAGGGAGTAATTTCTGTTGCGTTTTGACCAGTTTCTTATAATTTCTGGAATGTTTAAATTATTAGAATTTAGATAAAACGCGCGTGAAATTATTCCCTAATTTCACTCCTCATCATTTGATTACACATTCTTATTTCACGCCCCAACTACGCATACATGTTAGTAAACTGTACATGTTAGCTCAAGCAGAAGAATATTCGTGAAGTAGATCTTCTTATGTGCTGTTTTTTTGTCATCGCTAGGGAAAGTATGCTCTCATCTCAGCCCAGACCAGCTGGAGTCACAGTAACAACAATTGACTTTCCGTCGCCACATCCGACTTCATTCGCTGTAGCAGGAGCGATACCTGCACAGGGAGCTCCTCAAGTAACAACAGCTGGAACACCACAGGAACAACCTCAATGGAACCAGGCTTTGTTTTTCATTGGGGATGAATCCAGTTTGTTCACTGCTACTTCTGCTTTGGTCATAGAATATTATCCTGCATCACTTGGTAAGACATCTAACATGCAGCGAAATATTTCAGCTGATTAAGCATCCAGCAAACGAAATTTTCACTGTCCCTCCTAAAACATTAGATTAACTTTTTCTTGTACCTACTATGAACTTGAGCGAATAATTCATGGCATCTTTCCATCTGAATAACAGCGTCCATATAGCCAATTTTCGAGTCAAATTCTTTACTGCTTGCGGAACCCTAAAGAAATCAACCTTTGGTTTGAAGTTCTTCATTGCATGGTCCCTCTAGAGTCCGCATGCCACCACGGACCTAAACTCAGCAAAAGAGAGGTGCCAGTGTAAATTTTGTAGTCATTTTCGTGGTTGATTCGCGCAGTTTTAAAACAGTTATTCCCCCTTGCAGACGCAAAAGGTTACAAGATGTGCCGCGGCATTCTTTGCGATGGGAAAAAAACGAAAATTGAAAAAGAGAAAATGTAAAAAACGCACCTACGAGGACGCACGTTTTCTTTTGACTTAGTGAACTGTGTTGCGATTCTGTTATTGACGAAATTGTTATATTTGTCATGTCATGGGCTTGAAACAAGAAATAACTCTGAGCTTCCGACGGAACTCCTAATGAGTTAGGTCATATGCTAGGTTCATGTGTGACATACGTCTTGCGCACTGGCAGGAATTGTTAAAAGCGCTGAATAAATGAGAAAAATATGTTCGTCTTGTTATGAGGCTGGATCTTTCATCACAGTTTCCAGTGAACACAGCCTCGTTGCTAGTCGCCCTCGGCTATTTCGGATGTGACGTCACCTGTCAAGCTTGTCGGGACACCGCCCTGGTGACGAAGCTGCAATAAACACCTTTTTTTGTTTTGTCAGCGATGAGTAGAGACAGTTGGCAGCTGTCAAGTCCTGTTGGATACTCTTACCAAACATTGGATCAGTTGCTTTTATCAAGCTTGAAGTGGGACAGCAGTAGACTTGGTCTCAGACTGGACAATTTACCAATTGAGGTGAGACACATAGAAGAGTGATTGCATGTCTGTCCATGAACTATCCTAGTTGAAAGTATCAAAATGTTAGTAGCTCCCTGGTAGCATATGGCTTATATTATTTCAAGGGAAGTCGAAAGCTTCGAATCAACAACGCAATCGGATTTTTGTTTTCAATAACGACTACATCATAGGAAGTTCTTACAAAGCCTCGATAGCCAGATTTTGCAAAGACAACGCAAAGTCGAGTGAGAACGCGAAAGAACGCAGAAAGAACTGAATCCGACTTCCGGTGTTCAATTTGCTGCTCTGCAATTGGTCAATTCGGTTTTTAGATCTGTATTCGCCGTAGTCACAGTCGTTGAGTTTTCGAACCCTCTTGCGAGGCGACTGTCGCGTCTCAAGGTACTACAATCGTGTCGCGCGTGGCTTCTCGCGAGAAATGTGGGTACACTGCTGCATATCCTCAAATAGGCCATTTCCGAGTTCCAAAAAATCTCACTTTCAAAACGAGGCTAAGTGCGAAACCTTTGTTGTGAAAATGAGTTTTATTTCCATGACAATTAAAGATCATTTTCATATCAATGGCTTCGCACTTAACCTCGCTTTGAAAGTGAGACTTTTTGGAACTCGGAAATGGCCTATTAGTTCACTGAGTTTGCGAACCCTCTCGCGAGACGCCTGTCGCGTCTGAAGGTGCTAGAATCGTGTCACGCGTGGCTTCCCGCGAGAAATGAGATTTGCTTCCCTTTGTTCCACATTCTGGATAGGCTAAATACTATTTCTTTTAACGAAAAATCGTATGGCGCTTACCTAAAGTCAGAACTGGCCAACCGGAAGGGTCATTTTGATAATGAATAGGCTATTTTCTAAAGTTGTCGCTAAAACCTATTTCAGCCCTGCAAAGTCCTGACTAATACTGGGATTCTCTTTATGACTGGAGTGGTCTGGTTGGCCAGTTCAAACTGATGTTAAACGGCGCCCTTAGTCTTTGCCTACGTGTATAATTCAATTTTGGGTCATTTCTTTCAGGGGTCAAACCTCAGAACAGCGATAGGTACCAGTCCTTCAGTTGGAATGGTGCTCAGACTGGTTACCAGTCAGGTATTTGCCAAATTATTTTACGTGGCCTTTGCTTGAACTGTTTGAGTAGTTAGTTAGTTTGCACTTCGCGATCTTATTGACTTCTGTTTTGATTTCTCGGTCTTTTGTCTAAACGTACCGCTTGCGTTTAGAGTCTTCTAAGCCAATAACATCACAGCTTTACTGACAGACTGCCAATAACGTCGCAACTTAATTGACCAAGAAGTCAAAGAACAGAATCCTCACACCATAGACTATTGATACACTCTTTCCCTTGACGTTGATAATGGCTTCCGCGCAGTTTGTGGAAACGTCAATCACTGTCACCAACAGTCCTATTCTCAACACTACACTCACCCGAACGATCATATTTAATCTACCTGCTACATAACTCCAGGTTAATATCACGTGCTATAATGATTTTAATTATAAACACTTTTAATTTACCCTTTATTGAACAAGCTTGTTCGGTCAAAGGGGCAGGATAGTGGACTCTTTTTTGTATGTTTATTGAGCTCGACCTCGTCGTTGTCTATTAAAACACAACAACAACAACAACTACAAAACTTGGTGGATGTCCAACCATCTTGTTCACGCGTCGTTATTATCGCTTATACACTAAATTATATTTGTACTATTGATTTTTCCAGCGACCAGACCAGCAACTGACAGCAGCGCATCTGTCTTCATTGCCTGTCTTTAGGACGGCACCAATTCAGCTGCAAACACAGCAAGGACAACCGTCCTATAATACTCATCAGCCAGCTGACACGGCAGAGCAGGTGCGATAATAATTTGGGTCCTTTTATCGAGATTACAAGTAACATGGTTTAGTTCTAACGTCAGCATTCATTTTAACATTCAAATCCCTTCTCAGCGCCGCTCACCTGGCACCTGATAGGCTCAGTTGAACAAAAGAAAAAGAAACCCGGGTTAAAATTTAACCCTGGGTTAGCGCTAATTGGCCTTCGAAAAATTGGGCTCTGGTGGACCAATACTTTTATACAGTTTAAATCAGTGAATAGCAATTTTCGCGTTTTGATTAGCTCTCGTAACCCAGAATGTCATTGGCTATTCACTGTTTTGGGATAGGAGCAAAAATGGCTTCTCGCTTTGAGACAGTTTCGGAAAACGAATTTTTAGCGATAAATGAAACAGCTTTACCATCAAATACCAAGAAAGCAAGGAAATTTGGCTTTTCCGTGTGAACTGGTGATAGAAATATTTTTCTTACCGATTTTATAACAAAATCTAATAAATGAACTTCACAGAATCCCCAAAATTATTGTAACAGCTGTCAGTTAAAACGTAATCGTTTCAAAGCTCTTAATACTAAGTGATTTCTTTTAGTTGCAAAAATTACTTTTTTGTTTTTATTCAGGAGATCTGATTTGGTAAAATAAAACGCTAGACTGCCCCCCTCTGGCCTCAGGGTCGATGCATAGCACTAGGTGTTCTTCCGGATAATTGGTCTGTGAGAACTATCTAAAACTTTAATAAATCACACTAACAGAAAAAAAGGTGCTGAGCGAGAAAAACGACTGACAAATGCGCATGCGCGAGAATCTCTAAGTTCAAAGGAATACCACTATTTCCTTCGCGACACTAGGTGAATCCACCACTCTTCAACTCCTTTGCGGGGATAATGTACACAATACTGTAAAGGTGTTGTTGAAATATAATGGTAATGCTTTTTTTGTTTATTATCAGACCCCTTATGGTCTTCCTCCAATGAATGCCGTGAAAACTATTCTACCACATTTTCATTCTCTGTACAATGCTGGACCGAATACTGAACCAGTCAAGGAATATGTTCCATTATCGAACTTGTCATCCCCAAATGTATCCGCTCCACCGGAAAGAGGGTGAGTGTACTTTAATATACAAGTAGTGAAAAGGAAATATAAGTCCAAAATATAGTAGTGGGAGTTTTGTTAGCCTGCGAAAACATCCGTTTCTCCTTCGCTCTTCGCCGCTGGGGACGTTTCGCCTCCTCGCGAAACGTCCCCAGCGGCGGAGAGCGAAGGAGAAACGGATGCTTTCGCAGGCTAGAGTTTTGAGAGTTTCATATCATTATTGTTCGTGCTTTCGCTTGGTGCTTGATTCCTTCCAGTTTACACCTGCTACACAATGATGAAAGCAAGAGCCCAAAGCACAAGAGGATAAAATTTGTTAGTTTTTTTCCCGCTGAAGCTTATACCTAAGTGTACCCTGGGTAGCAGAGGCTTTTTCTCTTGTGCGGCGGGGTGCCTCGTCCGAGGGGCGAAGCTACCAGCGGCGAAGACGCTTGTCACTGTAAAGACTGTAACAGGATTAACTCAAACGATAGAGTGCTGGCCTGGAGAGCGGAAGGTCGCGGGCTCGATTCCATGAAACGGACGGCCAGTACTTAGGGTCTAAAATAACTGAGGGAGAAGGTAGTTCCTTTCCATGCAAACGACTAGAACTCCACGTGGATCTGATGACCACGTTGAAATCGCAAGCCCGTCTCCAAGTAGGGGGCGTAAAAACAGTGTCGTCAATAGACCTTTTTCACGATGCCCGTCATCTTTGCACGCGCTTTAGAATTGATGGGATAGAAGCAATGTCACGTGATATTTCAGGAGGCAAACAAAAGATAAAATTTGTCAATGCGAGAAATCGCGGTCGACTTTGTTTATTCTCTCAAAAGCTGTTCATTTTCTGTTGTCAAGAATAAACAAACTCGACCGCGATTTATTGTATTGGAAAAATTTATCACTTGTTTGCCCCCTGAGAAACCACGTCACGTGGCATCGCTTTTATCCCAGTCAGTCCTTATACGCGTGCATAGATGGCGGGCATCGTGAATAAGGTCTATTAGCACTTGCGTATTCTTGTAGAAGTATTCGATTCTTGTGGATGGTTGCCCCTCCGTGTTGGCGGGATACTGCTGAGCCGAGCCAGCGGCGTGTTTACATTCTAAAATAAAGTGCGTTTTTTTGAGATAGCGTAACTGGTAACCGCTATTAAAAAAAGTCTCTTGCACCCAGAATATTTTACTTGTTTCTTTGCGTCGTAAGTTTAAACCTGGATAATGCGAACATAGCAAGAGCGGTTTTGCTTGCATCGCACCGGTTTCCCTGTAAATGTCTTGTGTTGTGCTTGTAAACCAGCCTTATGTTTTGTTGCTCTTTCAGAAGCATTGAGGCTGCTGGCAGTATTCAAATTCCTCCAGAAGTGAGCATAGTTTGATTTTTCTTATAAATGCGCATAAAGAGCTAGTTATTTTTTGCCAATCTCAAGCAATGAGCAACTGAACAACTTCCTCTTTTCATGGTTCTCGTGCCTTTTACCCGTTCCTTCTCCAGACGTCTCCCCTTTTTCCGTCGCGGCGCGCAGATGCACTGAAGCTATGTTTTGCACCTACAATCATGGACAAAAGTCCTTGGGACAGTGATCCAGTCATTAATATTTTTCTGTTATTTCTGGGTTCCCTCACAAAACAATGCATCTTTTTTGAAATTTTCTTGCAGTTCTCCCTCCCCCCACCCTATACAAAGTTGAAACTCGGGAAAAATTGTGGATACACGCGTCCAACATTGTTTGTGGGCTGAGGAAAGGGGTTGGGCCTTTGTGAATCGGAAAGCGTCCCCAATATGCAAAAGCGTCCCAAGACTTTTGTCCATGATTGTAGCTAGTTCCCTCTGGTGGGTGTTTCTTTGTTTTGCGAACACTAACCAGGTGATCTGTGACGTCACTGCGGGGGCCTGGGGAAAGAAATTTTAATGCCGTATCCCATAAACCAAAGCTGACGGGAACAGATTGAATTGAATTGAATTGGTGCGCGCGTTGGTTTATGGGATACGGCATTAAAATTTCTTTCCCCAGGCTCCCGCAGTGACGTCACAGATCACCTGGAATGTTCGGTTGTTGTAGTGTGGGTATTGTACAGTGTCTTTTCAATCTTTTGTGTTACGTCATTTGGTGGTTGCACCCGGTCCACAACAGCTAGAAACTACCCCTCTGGTTTCCGCGTTGTAGGAGATCTGGGTACAAGGTAGTTTTTGCCGTATCATTTGAGGACTGTTGTATTTATGTCGACTAAAGGTCGGTAAATGTCTCTTTCAGGTCAGAGGAAAAATGGATATCAGGGACTTGGCGGTCATGGATTACCAAATGAAGGTACAACATTAAGAAAACTTCGTCACACTTAAGTGCTTTTGTTTGTGAGAGGTGTTCAGTAAATTATTAAGCTTTGTGAACGTGATTCATGTCTAAAAACATCGGCGAAAATTACAATTCAACTAGTTTTGGCACTTGGCCTTTATGACACCTCTTTTTCACGACTCTATCTACTTCAAAAGGAAAAGGCAAACCTTCCTTCCCGTACTGAAGATACCTATGACCTATAGGAAACAGAAAAACAAAGCGACTTTATTGGGGCAGGGGGGTGGGGGGGGGGGGGTGGGGGTCACGACTGTGTTGTTTTCCAAGTAAACCCCACTATACGACGGTGTCTCAAATTTCTTCGTGCCAATTGTTACAAAGTTATCTTTGTTTTGAATATATTTATTATTTATGCCTTGTATAGAGATTTTGCCAACTTCTTGTTGCGCAGTTTACAGTCAATGAAGTAATGGATTATGAATAGCCCCTAATGTGATTGTGATATGAGATGAGGACGGCCACTGTGTTTGTTCACGTGAAAGCAATATGAGATACGACCATAAAATTAAAACGCACTTTATTTAGGTGTCAGTGTATTTAGTACGAAAGTACTAATTGAGGTCGCTATTTTTACGTCCCACTAGAGACGGGACTGCAATTTTACGTTATCATTCGAGCCACGCGAAGGTCTAGCCATTTGTAGGGCAAGGATGTACCTTCATTTCACAGTTATTTGAAAACTCTGAGTATTCACGGTCCGTTCCCGGGAATCGAACCCGCGACCTCCCGCTCTGCAGTCAAGCGCTGTACCCACTGAGGTCCTTCGGAATTTTAACACTGGCCTAGTGCTTCACAGTTCGGTACCGAACCCATTGGACTAACCAGGCGGTGGTTCTGTCATCATTTGAATGATAACATCTGTTATAGGATTTCATCCACAGACTCAAGAGTTAAATAGAACTAAACCGCTTTTAAGATCGTCTTTGTGAGTGAAGGGATAGTATCTTTCAGTTATGGCTTTACACTAAGCTATGTTATATTTATTGTGTTAACAGGAAGTAGATCGCTATAGAACAGCAATGAGAAAGATGGCAACAGATCTCCTCCATGTGCGAGAGGATTGCAAGCGATTAGAGGTATGTACTCTCATGCGTACACTACTAGTTGACTAGTGCAAAAACTTCAATCAACTCTCGCCTTACGGACACATCCTTGTTATAAGCTAAATTCCGGTAAATGTTAGACTTAAACGTAAACAAATTTGCAATATAACGTGGATTCTTTTTTTCTGCCTCAACACCAAAATTTCGTCGTAACACGCACTGCATGAGCTTCATCTTTCAACACTTACAAAATATGTGGGTTGAGTATGACTTACGAAACGTATTTCATCCGTTTCTTATCATTATTTTGTTTTTCGGCTGGTTTAGTTCATTGTAAACACACGTTACTTCTCTAATGCACATGCTTTTAGGAAAATTCTTCTCTCACCCCATAGTTACATCGGAGTGTAGCTTGCGGTCCCGAGCGTGTCTATGATATTGTGAGCCGCGGTTGAGTGTAGTCGGTCTTTGTAACTTTGGTCGTACGAGTTTGCGCGATCTTTAACAAGTCAGGGTCTGACACTAAGCGTGGGTAAAATGGAGAAAGTGACTGGGGTTAGGCGTTTAAAATTCGCTCAACCAACTAGCCGCTCGCGTGCGGAGGAGGCTCGCGTGCGGATCCACGGTTTTGGCGCCAATGTGAACCGCTAATAGTTTTCGATGTTACTACCAAAGCGACCTGTACTACTTCACCCCCGCAAGATCTTGATATTTTTCCTGTTTTTTTTCCTTTGTCCTTTCTTTGCTTTCATCATTTCTGTCCTCTCGTGGACAGTTATATCAGACGCTTATTTAATAACCGAGCTTAAATATTGCGCAACCATTCTCTATTACTGCATAGGAAGCCAACAGCAGGCTCCGAAGGGAACTGGGTCAGCATGACGAGATCTCCAGACTGATGGTTAGTTCAAAAGACTTGGATAATGTAACTCATACTGAGTTGGTGCAGAAGTTCGGTGAGTTAAAATGAGTTCTACTTTTATTGAAAGTGTGTGGTAAACTTCTATTTGAGACGCTGACTTTGTAACTAGAAACATGCTGGAGTGATAGCAGACCCTTCACAGTTCCTTTTTTTCGTGTTAGATTCGCAAGATCTTTGAGTTTGAGCGCGTTCCGTAACAGGTGGCCATATTGGTTTCAGTTGCAAGTGTAACCTACCTAGGGAGCTCCAACGGGGGTTCCGACACTTCCCCCCTTGCTGGAGTGATAGCAGACCGTTCACAGTTCCTTTTTTTTCATGTTAGATTCGCAAGATCTTTGAGTTTGAGCGCGTTCCGTAACAGGTGGCCATATTGGTTTCAGTTGTAAGTGTAACCTACCTAGGGAGCTCCGACGGGGGTCCCGACACTTCCCCCCCTCGGTTCATATAATAACAAGATGGCCGCCCGTTACAGCAAGTGCTCGATCTTGACGGTCTTACAGAAAAATAGAGACGTTTAGATTATGACACGAGCACGACTACGAGTATGACATTTTCTCAATTCTGAGTATTGCTCACGCCTGAACCAGCGTCATTTTGGTGGGAACAACTTACCAAATGTAAGAAGTTTTATCAGTCTGTTATCGGGAGAGTAGAGAAGTAGATAATACTTTTTTCCTCTTTGAGGATTTAACATGATAAATAAAGAGCAAGTGAGAGCGTTTCGGACATTAAAGGAGACCCAGATATGATGTTTGTAAGGTAATGAAATGTGTTTTTTCCTTCCATGAAAAGTTCTGCTGAAAAAGAAACTAGCAGATGAATCCTCGAAGAAACAGGATTTGCAATCAAGGCTTCAGCGTCTTCAAAATGACCTCATCATGGTAACTTTGCACGCACATCATAAAGCATTGCCATCGTCGGAGGGTTTCTGTTGCATTATTTTTATGCATTTTTGTCTTGTGGGGTGATATAGTTATCATTTTGTTGTTCTTCTTAGCTAAATTTTTCCTTAAAAAGTTATGTGTAAGGCGCTATATTTCCGCGCGGATTTTTGTTTCTTGCTAAGGGAGATTCGACTTTTAAGCGGTTAGTCGCTCATGCAGTTTTTGTCGCAGTTTTCAAACGCAATTTTTAACGCGCCCGAGCTCGCAGTGAATAAGGCAAAATAAAACAGTCGCGATTCTCAACTCTACTTCGTTATGTAACAAACGCGTTCAAAATTTCCTCATACTGTTATATAAGAGTTTGTTTTTCACTCATTTTCCTGCTTATATGAAGAATATGTTTTCACTCCGGTCCTCTTCTTATGATCTTCGTGGCAACTACATTCTTTCACTAAGTAAACCTACAACAACTACCTATTGTCTTAACTCCTTTTCTTACTTTTCAGCTAAGCAGTGGAATGCACTGCCGGACTTTTTTCGTACCAGTTTTTTTGCAGACTTTAAGACCAAAATACAGGATGTTACCTTCATGTAGATTCTTTTTGCTTGACATACTTAAACTTAAAAATGTAAATTGTTAAATAATATTTTCTTTTCTTTTATGTACATATCATTATTAATATCATTTTATTATTATTACTTAAATGAATGCATTTAATGTATATATATATGTGTATTTCTATATTATTTTCATGTAGTGTTAGCTCGAAGATATTAGCTAGTTAGCTACTCTAAAATTCGAGTATAAATAAAGTTTATGTTATGTTATGTTATGTTATGTTGTGACCTTTCCCGCATTCCATTGCACTGTGCACAAACAATGAAGCGAGGTCCAGTGAGGCTTGAAGGGACAATTTTGTACAAATCTCTGTATTTTGTCTACCCAAGCCTCGAGGTGGGTAAGGTCTATTTGTGACTGCAAAATCGTCGAAATTTCGAACTGGTAACTTAGACAATTTTGGGACTGAGTATCACTGAGTTGCTGCCCCCACAGTGGTTTGGGCGAGTATACGTCTGATAATTCAACTTATTTTATATTTTCACCTGATTCGAGCAGAAAATTTAGTCTCGTATCTTTGGATATGAAATTGAATGGCATTTCTAACCAGATTTCGTATTTCAACAGAAAAATGAAATGGAAAAAGAGTTTCTGAAGCTGCAGGAAGCGCATGAGGGCCAACAAGCACTTTTACAAAAAATGCAGGTGAGTGAATACACACAGATAACCAGATCAAGCTAACTTTGACAACACCTTCCTTTTCATGCTTAGCGTTTTTAAAAAGAGCAGCGATTTTCGTTATATATCGAACCTAACTCGATTGCCGCGTGTTGCGAGGCTGAGGAATGAAATTAGTCATTCTCAGCTTAAAGCAATATAAATGTGGAAACAACTATTACTGCCATCAGTCTTTGAAATCACTGCGCAAACCAAAGTACAATCATGTAGGAAGGCATTATATTTTGACTTTTGTAGCTCATATAACACCCTTGTCTTCTTTGTTAGAGTAAGGTTCAGAAGTACAAGACCATTCAAGATACTTGCAAGAAACAAGAGAAAGTAAGAAAAATCCGATTAGCAATGGCAGCATTTTCAACAAGAAAATAGAGCGTTTTTTGTAGCTTTCGCTTATTTAAATAAAACAAATTTTCAACTCCTTCCTGATCCAGGGGAAGCGTCTGGAACTATGCGCTTCCGAAATTTTCCTGGGTACCAGAGGTTTTTTCTTCGTCCGGGCGGTTTGTCTTGGGAGGCAAAATGCAATATAGCAAATCAACAATACCAAGTTGGCTCTTCGGTCAAGTTACGGACTAGCTAAGCTGATGGGAAGGTCGGTAAGCTGCCCCCTCCCCGTTCTGGGGGTAAGCCTTTCAGAATGTCGTGTTAAGCCTTCGATAAATTCGCTTCGGATCCAGAGAGAGACGACGTTACTATTGTGGTCCAATTATATCCTTGGTTAACAAAAAAAGGAAATGAATAAATAAAAAAGTGAAGTAAAATTTATACCGAGATAAATTGATCCATTTCCATTGATCACATTGAACCATAGCATGAACGCCCACCTGCGTGAGATTAAGCACATTGCCCACATGAAACAATTTTAATTAACCTTTAATTTGATGTACGTGATGTTCTTCATTTCAGGTTATCGTTCAGCTTGAGCAGCTTTTGGCCAAACATGGAAAAGGCCCACAGTATAATGGTGGTATGTTTGACTTTGACTTTGACTTTTATTAAAGGTCCTGGAAATAGAGCGCTCGCCGTACGTGATAAATATTCCGTGCTATAAATTCAAAACAAGAGATATATGTCAGTAATTGTAATAAGAATAATAATTACTTTTCTCTTTGTTATACTTTGAAGAAAATAACGACACTTACAGAACTCTTAGTGAAGAAAACATTAAGCTGCAAGCGGAAGTCATGCAGTACAAGGTACAAAGAAAAAACACGACCAGCTCAGTATTATTTAGTCTTAATGTCTCATGGAAACACTGGTAACCTTGTATTATAAAAGATAAATACAGATTCTTTATTGCGTTTAAAACAGTTTGTTAATGCAAACATGCCTTCTTTCTTTTCGTAATAACGAGTTTCATTTCGTTGAAAGGTTTTCTTCACCGAACAAATTTAGCGACAAAAACAGTGCCGAAGGGTCTGCAAGTTTAAACACTATCAACTTTATCAGTTAACTAAAAAAGTAAACTTAACTGGCATTATATTGGTCGCGTTTTACACTTTGAAAAGTGAAAAAGAGAGGCTTAGCCTTTGAAGTGCTGCTCTTGATGAGTTTAGTTCCAAAGTGAACTACGAAAGACATTGTGGTTCTGACTTTTGGAAGTAAAATGAAATCATATGTTGTTGCAGAAGCGTTATATACTTCTCGTTGTTACGATTGATTCTTTTTAAATGAAACCTGTTCAGCAACACTGAAGAGCATGTTGCTGTTTGTTTCTTTTTAATTCGGCAAAATGAAATAATTTTGTTACCTAGCGCAGTCAAGTAACCACCCAAAACGACTCGATAGTCTTCGTGGTCGCTTTCGAAAGCTGCCGACTATTTTAATGCCTTGTCTGGGAAAAATTGATTTCGGTATTCGGTTGGATAGACGGGTCGCCTATTAGGGTTGGTAGAACATGAGGGTTCGGCTTTATTTCTTTTTATCCTTGAGAAAGGTTTGACTGCAACTGCCTCCTTTGTTTTGTTACTTTGTAGGAGTTGCTGAAGGCGGCTGAAGCAAAGCAAAAGCTACCAAGGTACACAATCCCAGTGACGGGTCTAAGGAAGGAGCAAGAGTCCCCCCTCCCCTTCCCCCTCCTTATATTTGGACAAAAATAAGAGGACTTAATACTTCGTTTCGACCAGAGATTGGCTGTGCTACTAGTCCTGTCCCTCATTCTGTGTAATATCTGTCGCGTTTCTTAGCAATGCTAGTTAAAATTCCTAAATTGTCGATTTCTTGCAAATGTCCGGGTGTACGAGTTTACATCATGATTGCTATTAATCTCCCAAGTAATTATTGTACAATCTTTGCCCTCGAGGAGCAGTGGTGTTCTCCTTTCCTGACTCCTAGCTTAGCGTCCGGGGTATTGTTTTTATTCAAATATTTTTACATCGATTTTTAGGTACCAATATTTTTTTTCGTTTTTCTTACTTCTGGATAAAATTTCGTTCAAGAAAATCCCATCGTTCCCAAAAGCTGCCCCTGGGTCTCCGATGTTTACAGCATACTTTTAAATAGGACTGTTCTAAATTGTGAACAACATATAGAATCCGTTTAATTTAACTTTTATGGCAAGTATAGCTTTACAAAGAAGGAAGACGGGAGAAACTATCTAACGCACGAGTTATTGTAACCTGCGAACAAGTTTGACTCGTGGATGAAGATTGAGCCTCCTCTAAGTGGAAACCCCCGTGTCCAGAGCTTGCTCGTTGGTAGATCGGTTGGGGGACATCCATGCTAAGCCTGTGACTCAGGCATCGGAATGGGGCGCGGAAATTAGCCTGTTCATCTCCTAGTTATCTGTGATTTTCCTTTTGCATTTCCTTCCAAGTCTAAATGACATTTTACTTTTGTTTCAGATCTCCTCCTGACAAGCATATGGCGAGTGTGAGTCACCATTAATATTTATTTTTTTGTTTGTCTAATGAAATGAACCTTAATTCTCGCATTTACTTTGCACTTTTTCCATGGCTACGCAAGGCTGTCACGAAACCCTCGGTTCCGTTGGTCGGTGCGCCTCTCCAGAAAATTTGGACAGACTAAGGGACACAACGTAGCATAAAGATTTCTGCGATCGTTTGTGTAGACAGTGAGAAACCATCTTTGGAAACCATCCCTCTATCCAAAACCATCTCACGTCACCCGAACAATCCATCTTTCCTAGTATCGTCACCTTCTGGAGCAGTAAATTGTTTCTTTAATTCCTGTAAGGTTTTCGTGATATTTATGAGAAGTGGATTTTTCTATTGTCTTTGCTGCTTCTATTTTGATTACGTTAAACTGCAGGATAATGCATAATCGCACATAACTGACCGTGTTGATAAATCCCAGCTCTGAGTGATTTTGCACTTTTTACATTAAACTGCGGAGAAGTCGTAATTGCCGTCGTGTATTTTGTTTGGCAGAACGGCCCAATGTCCGATATGGAACGCCTTGAACTCTATGAAAAACTGGAGAAAGCCGAAGGCCGCATTGTTGCACTAGAAAGACAGGTATGTTGTACAGTGGTAGTGAAAACAAGTTTACAGGGACACTCGGCCGGCAAGATATCAACATCTCCTTCCCACTCCTCAAGTCATATTTTCAAATGTCACAGATTCACACCTTGTAAGAACAAATTCTACGGAGACAAACACGTTTAACACAACATTTATTTCTGAACTGAAAATATTTACAACTTTTTGAAGAGGTTATTGTTAACCGAAATTGTTTCCGTGTTCTTAAAGGAAACGTAATAAACAAAAATTAAATGGTGGTACGTCATAAAGGGAAGCTGGAGCACCCGGAGAAGTTTCCCTTGGAGTGAGACTGAAAAGAAATTCGACAAAAACTCAATCTGCATATGCAAGCTTCGTCTCTGGAATTCGAACCTGGGTCGTGATAGTTGGTGGCAAGTCAGCTCTCGCTAATGCGCCACTCTTGCTCCCCATGACGGAATCATACTCGAAATGCAAACCTCCCAATTACAGATTTACTAATGTCTCCTCTTATTTCTTACTTTTTAGTTGGCTGATAATGTCAGAAAATGGGCGAAAGACAAATCTGATTTACAGGTAATTAGAAATTCCTTGTGTTCTATTCGTCTTAAAAGGCAGGTGCGAAGAGCGTTACGGGGAAATGTTGCCCGCAGCAAATGAGGCTGAAATGGTTGTTCGCAAGCAGCAATAAATTAGTAATGATTGCTAACTAAACTAAAGTTCGCGGCAACCATGTTGGCTCTTCGTCTCGCTGGAAGCTTTTTCATAACACCCTTTATCGTCATAAGTGTTAAAACAACAGGGAACTTCAACTGACGGCGACGGCGACGGTTACGAAAACGTCACATCAATTAAAAAGTGAAGTCGCGCTGCCTCAAACTTTATTGCGCTTACTCCATCTTGTTTAATTTGTCAGATTTTGACAAATATTTTTGGAGTTAAATTCTAAAGGACTGTATCAAAGTTCAGGAAAAGAAAGAGAAAGTTGTTGTCTTGTGTTCACGTCCTTGAGCCGTCGTCGGTGCTTAAGGTCCAATAACGCTTGCCTTCTCTTCCATTCGTATGTAGTTATAGCAGTTAATTTTTTATTTCAGTTAATTTTTGTTTTCCCTTTGTTTTTGGGTATGGTAATGTATGCTAATGAACGTGAAACAAAAGAAAAACAAAAATTAACTGAAATAAAAAATTACCTGCAACGTATACGTTTAAGATCATAGTCTCTTGCTGCTTTTCAGTATAGCTGCTTGTGGTGTCAAATCTTGTGGTGTTAAATCCCGTGATAAAGCAATAAATTATTATTTTCTTCCTGCAGGTGAAATTAAATGAAAGTGTCTTAGGTCAGAAGACAGGATACAAGAACTCGTATTCCTCTACGTCTATAGACATTCTCGACTGGGTTTGTAAAAGTTACTTGCTTTTAAACTTTAATATGTAAGTAACCGATCGAGAAGATCATTGATATTTGGTAAAGGGATAAGTGGTTAGTAACGTTTTATTTGTTTGCTTGGTTTTTTCACAGCACAATGGCCCAAAACCACCATCACCAGCGAGACCTTTGGGTCCTCGAAGACCTTCTCCGAAGCTGGATCCTTTGGAAAGAAGATAGCAACAAGAACATTTTGAAATCAGGGAATTGCCTGAATCCCAAACAAGAGCTGGGCTAGAAGACGGCTTATCCTTCTCTATCATAACGCCTTGTTTAATACGATTTTCTCAGAATAATCAAATTGATCAGAAACAGTGCAATGAAACGAAACTAAGGATAAACTGTTACATCAGTGCCAGGTAATTTATGACTCTGCAATTGTTGTGGTCTGGGTTACAAGTGCGAACGCCTCTTTGAATTTTTCAAGTTTTGTCAAAGCTTGTCACTCCTCAATAGCACTGCTTAACTGGCTTTGTCAAACGTCGCGAAGACGAACCATCAGTCAGTCAATTTTAAACGCGAGTCGGGTACGCTATAACCTGAGAAACAGCCGACATATGGCGACGCCGCCACTGGTTTTCCCGCTAAAGTCCATACTGGGTTGTGCTTCTGATTGGTCGTACTACGGGGGAAATTTGCTTCAACCAATCAAAAGCACTTCCCAGATCTGGGTAGCTACGTATCATCAGTGCTGAAGTTTCTGCGCTCGTTTCTCAGACGTCATTTCGCGAGGGAAGCATTGGTGGCGAAGCAAATTGTCGGCTGTTTTTTCAGGCTAGGTATACGGTAAAATGTAGGTTTCTATACGCTAAAGCTACAGTTGTAGGTTCAGGTAGTCAATCTACGACAATCGTAGTCTGCGAGCAAGCACTCTGGGAAGCTCTAGCATCGGGGGAGATGTCATGGTTTTCAGTAAAGCGAAACAAATTTTTTCTTTCTAGTGCGGTAGTTCTCTTACTCTTGCAGGAATCTCTCTTTTTTATATCAATTTGGGATTTGATCAAACGCCGGTCCTCAAGGCTGTTGACTGTTGCCTGACAAAAAATGCCGCGTTTTTGCTCCTCCTTTCTTAAACGAGGTAGAACTTTCTAATGTCGAAAGCAAAAGCTTCAAATGGTCCATACACAGCCCGGCGCCTCAGTTTTGTAATTGAGATTATTAAGCCCGGTAAGTTCCCCGTTCATCCATGCGTTATGTATAAAGAATATAAGTTATTTATTTTCATTAACTGGTATTTGAGCGAGGTATCAACAGTTGTCGAGTTGCAGTTCGTTAATAAGCACTTAACGTATGCTTAAACAAGGTTAAAGGTGCTGAAAGAAAACGATGCTGAAATTTAACCCGGTGTCATTTTAAACATTCGCGTTTCCTCTGGCGTATTTGCTTTTTGTGAATGTTGTACGAAACAAGGATGTTGTAAAAATAGCTCGTATGGTTTTTTATTAGATATTAAAACACATTCATCACAATTCGAGCTTCGCCTTCCCTTTCGTCTCTTTGTTGGAATTACTGGGTACTGAAAACGAAGGGAAAGGCAGGGCCAGGATTCTGGCGACATAAATGGTCCAAGATGAATGCTTAAAACTATATTTGCAGCCCCTCTCTCCTCCGCAGAGGCTCCCGCTGGGTATCCCCCAAAAAGATAGTAATAGTAAAATAAAGTAAAAAAAGCGCGCGGCGGACGATGGGAAGAGGGAAAGGCTCTTTCCCCTTTCCCATCGTTCCCCGCTCGCTTTTCTTTTTCCCTCTCCCCAGCCTCCCGACGACACAAAGAGGCCTTTCCGGAGCCAAGGGAGTTTCAGTCCCGTATTCTCTCTTCCCAATTCTCGCCTCCTGCACGCTTCTTGTCGATATTCTAAAACCATGCTTTTTGAAACGTTGGTTTATTCCGTTCACACTATACTACTCATCCCTTACGAAAAGCACAGTTCATATATGAAGTATCTACCGTAGTGAGTCCTCGAATCGCACTTAAGGTGGCTGAACACAGTTTTGCGGGCGGTCAGCGGTAACTCGCGTGACGATGTGTGTTTTAAATTAGACAAACAGACATGGCGGCGGAAAAAGCAATGGTACACAGAAGACAATTTCTCAAAATTTACTTTTATCGTACTTTCAATAATAAGAACTTTATAATGGAAGTTGAACAGACGAATTTTGTGACACATTTAATAATTATAGTACAGTCATAGAGCGATTTTCGTATAACCTTGAAATGAAAACGCGCGAACAAAACAGAAACAACAAACGAACGGGAATAGAGCGATTTGATTGGTTTATCGAACGGATACAAACGTGCGTGGCTTTTGGTTGGTTAAGCGAACGCTCGCGTAAAAAAACTACATGCCCGAGAACTTTCTAGAAATCAATGGATCCTTCGCTTTGACGTCATACTGCAACACGATTGGCCAATCGAACAATGCCTTCTCCATACTCGGGTTTTCTTTGGCGGGAAAACGAAGAGTCCATGTTTTGCTCTTTTCATCCATTGGCTTATGAAACAGATGACGAACACTTATCGAAACCATTTTTCAAGGTCATACGAAAATCGCTCTATTGATCATCTAAAAACCCGTTGGTTAAAATTTGGTCAAATAAGTTTCAAATGGTAATGATTAATTATAGTAAGCTGTGTGCAAGTTTACAGGAAAATCTAATGAGCGAATTTTATGTCAACTGAGCAAAAGTGAAATTTTAAGGTTGTATTCAATCGTTCATGTTGCCATGGAAACTACAAAAACGTCACATTTTACCTGTCAGTCGAAATCTTTCATCAGTATACCGTAATAGTTGCCCCAAGCCCCTGTTTCAAATCGAGGCTAAGTGCTAAGCCATTGATATGAAAAATGATTTTTTTTCTCATGCAAATCAAACTCATTTTTGCTTTTAGCCTGCCCTCGGTTTGAGGGTGAGAGTTTTGGGAAAGCGGAAATGGCCTATTTGACTGTATACAATAGTAAGCTTCGATAAACGTGCGCACTGCAATATGCCAGGTGCTTCGTGAATCCCAGCTCATAACCCAACTGTTTTTCATTCGTTGTAAACATTCAGGCGCTTTGTCAAATTTTGCTAGAGGGTAAGGGGTGAAATCTGCTTTTCGGACATTGTCTAAGTCTCCTGTAGTCGTTGAATCTTACTCGTTGTTGCAGGCCGAATTGACTCCAACCAACCTCGTTCCCAGGTTCTCTCTCCTACCCGTCACCCTGGTTGGGTCTGGTCACGTGTCTCCCAGAATCTGGGAGATTACAGACAAACAACTTGGGGGAGGGGCGGATAAGTGTGAGATTTGTCTCTACAAAGCGTAGACCGTCGAGATCAGTGGAAACTGCGTATCCGACTTTGTCTGAATGGTCCTGTTTTTTATAGTTCCCGGACTAGTCAAGACAAAAGGGAGTTTAAGAAAATCGCTACGGCAACCTCTACTACGGCGGCCGGAAGTAAAAAAGCCCCGAAATGACGCAGTGCGCATGCTTGGAAATGACCTTTTGCCGTAGCGCCAAATCCTACGACGTGAAGAGCTGTCTTCTGTCGTAGTCGCTGCTACGTGAGTATAAAAGTCGACTCTTCTCCTATTTTTTACGATCACTGGTTTTAAAAGTTATCATAGATTGTTTTTCACTTTATGAAGAAAGTATTCGAGGCTTCTGGTTTTCCAGTGAATACGTTTTCCTTGCGTTTTCTCAGTTTGAGATTTCGATCCTCAAGCGAGTATGCCATGAGTTCTGCCGCGCCATGGCCGCAGAAAATCCGCCAGTACAAACAAAGGCTAGACGAAAACCGTAAGTACGACTGTTAGCAATAAAGCTCAATGTCACTGAAGGTTGTTTAAACAAGAATAGAATAGAATCTAAAACGCCCAATTTGTTGATTTGTTGTTAAATGCGGTACACAAGAAGAAGCATCACTAGCAGCTTACTCCGATCTTCATCTGTAGTTTTCTGTTTTGTGTACGAATCGCTCTCTGATGATGTTTACTATCAATATTCTTCTTGGCAAACGAAATTTTTAAGTTGGCCGTTTTCTCACTTGACCACCATTGGATTTTGTTGTTGATAAATTATAGCGAAAGCAAGTGAGCAAGAACCGAGCTTGAAGTTTTGGCGAGCTACGAGACGTACTCTCCCCAGGACACCGCATCCACGACCGCCGTACCAGAGCTTCGCCGTAGTGGATCTTAAAGTCCCTAAAACCTCGAACGCCGAATCCTTTGACAGCGAAAGCGTAACTTCCTGCAGAATATCTGGATGTTTATCGGATGTTGCAAGGGAAATCATGGATTCACCACTTGTGGTCCTTGTGCAGTTAAAAATATTTTAGGCGGTTGTATTCATACCGAAACGCAGTGGGTTTAAATTGCCATTTCTATGTTATGGAGGCCACCTTTAGAAAGCAAACGTATGTATTTTCAAGACTATGATTATGCAGTTCGAAGTGGGGCCGAAAAGATGTATCAAGCGTTGCCGTCCTCACCGACCTCGAAAATATTAAAATCAAACAGAAGCAACAGGAAGAGAGAATACGCCGCTCGGACTCAGTTTGATTGTTCAAATGAAAAGAGGTAAACAGAATCTTAGAAGAGTATATTTTTATCCAACGGCTCTGTGTTGTATTTTTGTCGTCGTTTAAAATCAACAGAATTTGCCATGTTGTGCGCGCCAACATGGCTGCCGGGTTTTTCAAGCTCTTGTCAGTTTATTTAATTTTGGCTTTTCTAACCGATAAGTTTCGTCTCTATGCTACTGGAAGGACCTCTAAGGCCAATACCTTTATAACTGGCTCTGGATTTCATCTGGATGACTCTGAATTATTTCACAAATTCGACGACCTTTGTTTCAAGGTTGTTAAATTTAAATTGATCAAGTTTACTTCTCGAACAAGAATACGCCGCGAAAGTTCAGTTTGGATGAAACATGGAATTTTACTTCTACAGACTCCTGATTTGGACTTTCCACAGGATTTAACTATCTGTGTTGACGTTGAAAGCAATCCAGGAGATGACACCGAATTAGCACATGATTCAAGTTCTTCCTCGACTCGCACATCAACCGCGCTGTCTCGCATTGTTTACGGTCGGTCAGAATTACGATCACTAAGGAAATTTGCAAGCTCGTTTATTGCACCCACTGTGTTTAATCGCCTTACGAGCCTTTACATCTTAAGAAAACGTGGTAGTCGTGGAGGTTGTCGTCGTTTAGGATCGAGTTTTCAATCTATACGGTCGGTAGGAAACTTTGGTGGTCAACGAGAATCAATTACTCATTCAAGTAGTCGCCATGTTAATCCTGCTAATTTGATTCAAATTAACACCTCTCCTGGAAACTCTCTCAATGCACATCAACACCTTAAAGTTTGTGTATGGAACGCTCAATCAGTAAGGAATAAAACAAATAGTTTTGTGGACTACATATATGACAATGATTTTGACATCGTGGTGATTACTGAGACGTGGTTCTCGGATAAAGATGCCGCGGTGAAGGCTGAATGTACTCCCGACGGTTATAAACTGTATGACGTATGTAGATCTGGCCGTACTGGCGGAGGTACAGCTTTGATCACTCGCTCAAATATCATTGTTAAGCTGGTTGATGCTTCTATGTGGTGCTCTTTTGAACTTTCTGAATGGATTTTAATCAGTGGATCCTCTCGCATACGGCTTGCCATCGTCTACAGACCTCCTTACTCTACAAAGCATCTGTAACAATTTCTTCCTTTATTTCCGAATTCTCCCAGTACCTTGAATCGTTTGTCTTATGCACGGAGCCCATTTTGTTATGTGGTGACTTTAACATTCAAGTTGACGTCCAGGATAATCCCAATGTAGAATCATTTTTGGATCTAATTGATTCTCTGGGACTTGCTCAACATGTGCACTTTGAAACTCATGTTCAAGGTCATACACTGGATCTAGTTATAACCAGGAAAATGGACAGTATCATTCAAGACACACCGATTTCAGGCTCTTTTTTGTCTGACCACGTGACAGTATTGTTTAACTTAAAAGGTTCTAGGTCAGAGTCCTCTGCTAAAGAAGTGTGGTTTCGGAAAATTAAATCGATTAATCTTCCCAAGTTTAAGAATGACATCCGTACTTCAGAATTGCTACTTAACACTCCCAATCACCTTGTTGATCTCGTTAACTGTTTTAATACTACTTTAAAGTCCATCACTGACAAACACGCTCCTTGGCGGAAGAGATTCATGACTCAAAGAGTTCAAGCTCCATGGTTGTCTGATGAGATCAGATCTGCGAAACGTCGCCGAAGGATTGCTGAGCGTAAATGGAGGTCTACAAAGTCTGAATCTGACTGGAGAACATTCAAACTTCTGCGGAACAAAGTTGTCTTTCTTATGAATAAGTCTCGTGGCGAATTTTACACAGATTTTGTCAGCAACATTTCTGGAGATCAACGCAAGCTTTTTGCTGCTACAAAGAAACTGTTCAATCAGACAGCAGATACGCCTTTTCCACCTCACGGCGATAAGTTAGCCTTGGCTAATGACATGGGGTCGTTCTTTATTAAGAAAATATCGGATCTTCGTGTTAGTCTTGATGCAACTGAGAAGTTGTGTAGCACTGTTAACCGCCATTCTTCTCATTGTTCCTCGTCCTTCACTGCTTTTCGCCGTGTAGATATGGACTCTCTAAGAAAACTTGTGCTCAGAGCGCCGACAAAATCTTGTTTACTTGATCCTGCTCCCACTAATATCTTGAAAGATTGCCTTGATGAGTTACTTCCCATATTATCTACTATGATAAACTTGTCGCTTGAATCAGGATTTTTCCCTGACACTTGGAAAGAGTCGATTGTTACACCACTGTTAAAAAAACAGGGTCTTGACTTGGTTTTTAAAAACTTTCGACCGATCAGCAATCTTTCCTTTGTTTCAAAATTGGCTGAAAGAGTGGCAGCTAATCAGATTCAGTCCTACTTAAATGAGCATGATCTTTTTCCTTCATTGCAATCAGCCTATCGACGGCACCATAGCACAGAGACTGCCCTGCTTAAAGTCAAGAATGACATTCTAATGAACATGGAAAACCAGCAGGTCACGTTGTTGGTGCTTCTTGATTTAAGTGCCGCGTTTGATACCGTGGACCATCGGATTCTCTTAGATCGCCTCCAGTTTGATTTTGGAATTTCAGGCTCTGCACTTAATTGGATTGAATCGTACCTTTCTAACAGAACCCAGCGCATTTATATAGACGGAGTTCTATCGAGTAATTTTAATCTTCAATTTGGAGTTCCACAAGGCAGCTGTCTCGGGCCATTATTGTTTTCCCTCTATGCTAGCAAACTTTTTAAGATCGTCGAGTCACATCTTCCTAATTCCCATTGTTATGCAGATGACACGCAACTGTACATCGCGTTTAGATCAGGAAATGATTTGGAGGAGACCGCTGCTATAACTGCCATGGAATCATGTATTGCTGATATCAGTCAATGGATGCATTCGGATAAGTTAAAACTGAATTCCGATAAGACAGAATGTCTTCTGATTGGAACACGACAACAACTTCAGAAAGTCAGTAACATTAGTACCTTATCGGTTGGGGACTCCCAAATTGCTCCATCTTGTGAAGTTCGAAACCTAGGAACCTGGTTTGATTCTAAAATGAGTATGCTAAGTCATATCAACAAAACTTGCTCATCCGCTTTCTACTATATTTATAACATGCGTAGAATTAGGAAATATTTAAGTCGTTCAGTCACCGAATCATTAGTTCATGCTTTTATCACCAGTAGAATAGATTATTGTAACAGTCTACTATATGGCCTCCCGAATTCACATATCATGAAACTCCAACGGATACAGAATGCCGCTGCTCGGTTGGTCACCGGAACACCTAGATTCTGCCATGTTACACCATTGCTTTTCCACCTTCATTGGCTTCCAATAAGTTACCGTATAAAGTTTAAGATTCTACTTTTGACATTTAAGTGCTTATATGGTCAAGCTCCTAATTATCTAGTTGATTTCATTACTATCAAAAAGCAATCCAGGTACTCTCTAAGGTCAAATGAGTCTATATTCCTCGAGTTACCAGGCATTAAGACCCATCCAACTATTGGCGATCGTGCATTCCAGTCAGCCGCACCTTATCTCTGGAATGCATTACCTTCGGCAATTCGCAACATGAAGACATTGGACACTTTTAAGACTGCTGTTAAAACTCATTTTTTTAACTTAGCCTTTAAATAGATTTTTAGTTTTAAATACTTTTTTATTGTAGTTTTTAATAGTTTCTCATGCTTTAGTCACCTTTAACATAACTTTAATATAATAATATTGTAAAGCGCAACCGAATATATTCATATAGAGGTTTGCGCTATATAAATGTAAATTATTATTATTATTATTATTATTATTCTTTGTTAAAAAATATGGCTTGCACGACTGCCAACCGTTTATTGTTCTTTGTTGAATTTTCTAGAGGGTTAGGTATATGCTTTAGAGGATTCAAAAAAATCACTGAGCTACATTTGTTTTTTTTTAATAAAGCTTTCATTTGGACCATATACAAGAAATCCTTTCGCTTTGGAAGGTTATCACTGAGTTATGTTGTCTGTTTTGTCTCTGTTTATACTATTTCCTGTTGTCTTCAGTTTCGCGTTTTGGTCACCTTTGCTTATGCACGTACTATAGTATATTTTTGTTACCTCTATTTACCACTAAAAGCGATACGTTTTTTCTGTTGCCGCATTTTAAAAGGTTAGGGGTAGGAGAAAGCTGACATTTCAGACTACAGCTTTCCGTTGAGTCATTAGAGCTAAAATATTATTTTGACCGTGAATGTAAAATGAATCCTCTGCTCTCAACGTAACTGCTTTGTTTTGTCACCGCTAATGGTTTAGGTTTTGCATGTACTGATTCGGGCCGATTACCAGCCGCTGTAACCGACAAACATTGATTCTTTCAATGCAAGTTCAACGAACAAGGATTTTCCCTTCAATGCGGATAAACACGCGCTTGTGTTTTACTCAGGATCGTAGATTTTAGTATCTAATTGTTGCCATCGGTTTAACTGCGATAACACGAGTTTTTTATTTCTCCGCTGGTAATTCGCTTGTTTATCTGGTGATAGCTCTGTTTAGGCAGAAATTTCCCGAATTTCAGTTATAGTTGGAGGCTTAGCAAACCTGTCTTGCCCTTTCGATCATTGCGTGAACGGTGAAAACGAACCAGACAAAAAAAATTGAGAGACAAAGGACTCCTCCCTCGGAATTAATTTTGTTCTGGGACCACGTGACCAGACCCAACCAGGGTCTCTCTCTCTCTCGCTCCGTAGGGACGGGTAGGAGAGAACCCTGGGAACGAGGTTGGACTCCAACCACTCACGACGTTGAGGTTTTGGCTTCACAGACAGCGTTCTTAACCATTTTTTTTTTAACAAAATGCAGTCACTTTACAATGTTATTAGGGAGCTTAAGCAACTACGACGACGACCACAACGGCGACTTCAAAAAAACAATAGGTTTAATGATCAAAACAACAGCTCTGCACGAGCATCACGCTTTTTAGTACATTTCTTTGACGTCCACTGCACGACGAGGACGTGAACATACGACGACGAATTTTCCTTCCCCTTTTTGAACCTGAATAAAATCCTTAAGAATTCAACTCCAGGAAAAGTCGCCTGCATTTGACATATTGAGCTGGTCCAAATAGGCGCGATTAAGTTTGAAAGAACGCAAATTCATTTTTTAACGACGTTTTCGCTGCCGTCGTCGTCGTCCTTGCTTAAGATCCCTACTGAGTCAAATAAGGGGGGAGGAGTGGTAGCTTCCCGCGCAGACGTTCTTTGGCTCCTCACGCAACCCTTCCCCGTGGGGAAGGAACGCGTGACGAACCCCAACCCTAGAGGAGTTGGGGAAACACTTCAATGAAACAAGCTGGTAATGAAAGATTTCAAATTGCTTTTATTAGTATCATCACCATAGCTAACACAGTTTACACAAAACTCTTGAATCATCTCCGCTCTCGGTCTCTTGCTTAACTAAGAGCATCACTAACTTGACTAACTCTGCTCTCACATTCAAGCTTTTCTACATATCCCTTAGTAATAAATACCAATTTTAATTAATTAAAACATGTCTTCATAGGGTGATTGCCACATTTTTTTTGCGCAATATTCGGCGGAGAAAATTTACCGTCCTCAGTTTGTCCAAATTTAGTACGATCAACAGTAATTTTCACCTGTTTCCTAGTCAATTATTGTTATATTCGAACTTCTTTAGTTAAACACTGCGATTTTTAATATTACAGAGTACAAATGGGATTACACTGTACATACAAATGCAGTAATTTTCCACACTCGGCACAGAATATTCTTCACGAAAGATCAAAAATATACTCTTTAGGACATGTCACATTATTTTATCTGTATAAACTTAAAGGGCAAGACTGACTACTGATTCCTTGAGAATAAAAAAAGCTAAATCACCAGAGAAACTGCAAAAGGGAAACTTCTCGATAAAGTACAGGAGGAATATGTTTTAACGCTACAATAAATTGTCAAGCGACAAAATGTATAAAAAACATCTTATGGTCTACAGAACCACTGGCATACTTACATCACAGAAATTCCTTAGTTTAGGAGTTCCTTCCTGTTCATTAGCAAACAAGGTTCTTTCTAGCCCCAGAGAGGAAGAGAAAGAATATAGCTCGCTAACAAGCTCTATGTTTTCAAGTTGACACTGAGATACATTTCAAATAGTGTAAGCGGAACAACTTAGCTAGCTAGATTAAAATCGTGACATTAAAGAAAAACCAAATGAAACATTTCAGCAAGCGACTTTATGGAGCAGTTTTAGCAACAATACACTTCCAATGCTGCAAATACACAGGTCAGTAGTGCGAAGTAAATTCCATTCATCACATTGTGTCAGTATGGTATTATAATCGCCCATAAAGCCAAGGTGGCCTCCTGTGCACAATTCTAACTGTTGCGAATCAATTTAGGTTTCTCAGAAACTACCCACCTACCCCTCTCCTAAGAAGCCAACATTAACACTCACCTCTCACTTAAGGCAAAATGTTGGCTCAGTGGAGGGGTAGGTGGGCAGTTTGCCAAAAACCTAAATTGATCTGGCAACACATTGTGAAAACGAATCAATGCACAATGTACCTGTCTCCTGAAGCCAAAAAAATATATATCAAAATTATTTACCACCACTTTTAGCTGCTTAGTGACTTTTACAATGTGCTCAAATAAAGCATTTATGTATTTACATCATTAAATCTGTGCAAAAATAGTTCGGTATAAAGACATCATATCTCTAATTTATCAAACTTTGGCAATGGCGCCTGCGCCAGGACTCCGCTGAGCCAGGATCCAACATCGACTTGTTTTTCCTCATACCTCAGGATAAAAGGATGTTTGAGTAACTCACGGTATTTCGGTCTTCTTGTCACATCTTTTGTCAAACTAGTAAAAAAAAATGAAAAGAATTCTGAAATAAACGCAAGGTAAGCAGAGCAAGGGGCTGTTAATGTGGAAGGGGGGAGATCCTAGCACCAGGAAGATCATAGAAGGCGGTAGTCTGAAATGGCATCCGTTTCTTCGCCCCCCCCCCCCCCCCCCCCCCCCTTTAATGGGTGGCAAGGCAAGAGAGAGTCTCTTGGGGGTGGGGCAAAGAGACGGATGACATTTCAGACTAAAAAAGGCGGATCATCCCAGCGCCATATGTTTTGTGTATTCAGTTTATACTTAAAGGGTTGTACATGTCCCAAGCGCTAGGATCTTCGTATTTTTGTTTTTGACGTCCGCCATCTTTAATTTTTTCTCTACTTGGTAACCACACGGACAAAAATGTCTGCACGTAAACCCAACGAAAAGTTGCTCTGCCTTCTAGAATCTTCCTGGTACTAGGATCTTCCTCCCATCATGTAAACAGCCCCTTAGGGAATGACAAAAGAAGAATTTCGGGTCTAGACTTAAAATGCAAAAAGGAGTGTTTTATATGTTAACCACACAGTGGGAAGTGATAAATCAAACACGAGATAGAGTGTTTCACTGAATATCAAACATTGAGAGAGCTACAAAACATGATGCATAGTGAAGTATTCTCGGCATGAAACCTTGTAGCGTTTACATCATACTGTGATGAAGCAATGGTTTGTGAATTTGAAGGAGAAATTAAGGAAGCAAAAACGAGGAGCTTTTCATGCAACGGTCCGGGAATATGCCTTGATACTGAAAGATAGCTGGAATTGTCATCTAAAGTGAAGTAGTCAAACACTTTTTCAAAGCCCCCCTCTTAAAAGCCCAGTCGAGTCAACCCTGCTGATCACTCATCAACGGAAATTCTACACTATGCTTAAATTATGCTTTTAAGACTTGTGAACTAAGACAAGCAATAACACATATACATATAACTAGGGTTTATCTCACTAAAGACATAAAGAACAAAGGAGCTTTAATTGTCACACAGGGAATTTTACTAAAACAATTTATTACCACATGTTGGTAAATGAAAGCATTTCATCTGAGAAATTTCTTCCATCCTCATTTGTCAGGCGAGGTGGGTCTCCTTTCACAACTTGGGTGAGCTGGTCAAAAACACTCTTCCACTTAGGATACGGAAATTTTCCTGTGGCAACCTCAATCTAAAAACAATCGAATCACTGTTAGATGAGAAACAGAATCCATGTGTAAATCTTAATTTTGAGGATTAAGTAAGGAGACTTGTGGGTATAAAAACTGAAGACAGGTGATTCCACAATGACGATTTCCACAATCCAGCATCTATGTGTGACCACCTCCCATAAGCGACCAGAGATCCAAAACACCAAACTTTCCCCAGCCAAATCACTACAGTTGCAACCTCTAACAAGCGACTGTGACCTCTTTTTTAGACAACAGCTTTTTTCCTCCTGTAAGCCACCACCTGAGGCATGATTTGATCTCTATATTCGTTGTGTGTACTACACTACTCATTGCAATTATTGCAAAGAACATTTAGAGACAACATGGATCTACACATATAAATTAGAAATTGCATGCAATGAATTATCTTCCAAAATGTACATGTACATGTCTCTAGACCTCTTCCGGAAGTGGTTTGATTCTAGTAAGCCTAGACCCACGTTAGCAATCACTTAAATCTTTGCATTTTGGGTGATCACTTACCAGAGGTTCAAGTGAAATTAAAATTTCCATAAATGTTTATCTTACAATGAATGCAAGTAAGTAAATTTTTCTTTATAAATACTGCATGCACAAGCCTACAAAAGTGTGAACATTTCATGCAACACTACACTGCAATGAAGGGATTTTCATTGTAAAAATCATAACAATCTTTACCCAAACTATGAACTAAATTGATATGGGGCAAAAAGTCGACAAAAGCAGTTCCAGTTAATAATGTGTGGATTCCTATATATAGCTTGAAAATTTGCTTGCTTAATTCCTATTACTAAAGATATCTGAGCAATCTAAGACTGAGACAATAAGTTTTTAATGTAACTTGTACTGACTTTTCTTTTGACTTACCAGTGTTATACCAAAACTCCATACATCTGACCTGATATCATAACTTCCTTGCCTTGATGACATGGGATCTATTCTCTCCGGCTACAAAATGAATTATTATACTTTTCAGTTCAGCACACCTTGGTTCTTTCTGACTCCTCCCCTTTAATAGCATCATCAAATAAAATACATGTGCACAACGTATGCACCTTAAACATCACCTCTTGTTATGTTGTCAGTTTAAGTTGCCAAGGACAACTTTGTCATCTAACAATAGTGCAGGGGAGGGGATCTTTCAAATTATGCCAGAATGAGCATGTTTCGTCTAAGAAGCCGGAGAAAAACGAAAAAATAAAAAACAAAAAACTCTGTAAAGTTCGCCAGAAAACTCCCTTGAAAATCTTGTGTCACCACCCACCAACACATCCTTCCATCTACTCCTATGATACAAAAAGCTTTCCCCAAAACTTTCCCCACTGAAATGAAACCTAGTAAATGCCCAGCAAAAGAAAAAAAAAACAGTGCAAGAAAAGCGAAAAAAGAGGGGAGGGGAGAAAGTGAAATGTCTAGTCTTGACTGTGGGAGCAACATATTGAGTTAATTTCATCTACATACCGCCATGTAGGGTTTACATCCAGCATCTCTAGTTTTGGCTATGGAGTCAACCAGTTGGCCACTGATGCCAAAGTCACATAACTTAATATGTCCTTGAAGGTCTAAGAGAATGTTTGAAGGCTTTACATCTAAAGGAATAAAGACAAGATGATGCCATTTGATGAGTGACAGCTTGGATCTCAATTTTATTTTTTAACAGCAGTTTAAAGCCTCATTAGAACAATATTCTTATTTATAATCATGCTGCTGAAGGACAAAATGAACAGATTATTAAACACAAGAGAGAACACAAGTAAGCTATAATCATTCTTTAATAAAGCTAGTAAACAGTATTTATCAGGATGTCCTGACGACTATAGTGGAAATCCAAGGACTTTAGCTTACCTCTGTGAATAATATTCAATTTAGTTTTAAGATAGTCCAGAGCTTTAACAACCTGAGAAATAAAACAACAACCAGTGTTTTACTGAATATAACATGTGACTATAAATAAAAGTAGGGGAACTCTTTCACAGTAAAGATTGTACCACTATTGACATAGTGTTGTACCATTCACATCAGAGGAGTAAAAATAAAAGCTTAAAACTGTATAATTATCTCCCCTTCAAGATTTTTCAACAAATGAAGAAACACATAAAAAAGATGACAAAAACTTTGTTGAGAGGTAATGGAAGGATCTCCCTGACAGAGAAAGAAAATAACCATCATTAGGTGGTTACAATTTTTTCTCCCATTCTCTCCCCTAGTCATGCATGCAGATCTTTGATGCAATAATTTCACTTTTAGTAGAGAATCTGGCTGTCAGAAAAGTGTTAATAATTTATGGCATCTCTCATTCTAAATAGCTGGGCACTTTCTTTGCCTAGGAGTTTGGTGTGTGGGAATCACACACACATCTAAGTACAGTAGTGTCTCCTTGTCAATGCTGCAAGGTTACAATAGTGAGAGGTGTTACTTACTGCTAATGAAGTCATTCCTAAAATATCCTCAGGTATAGATTGTTGAATGACACCAAACAGATGACGGTAGCACTGGTCCAAAGACGTGTCCATTAGTTCCATGCAAATCCAGGCATCGCCCTACAAAAAGGCGGAAAAGCAAGATCAACTAAGAAAATCAGTTTTCCCTTGGCTTCAGTGAGTTGTGAACTTCTGAGCTGCAACCCTTCCCCTTCAGAAACAATAAAAGCCTGGTTTAAAAACAAATTAAGACAATATTTTCCAGCATCATCACCTCAGTGAATAAGGCTCCATAAAACTTGACAATGTACTTGCAGTCACTGCTGCGCATGACAACATCCAGATCCATCAACAACTGTTTCTGTTCCTTCTCATCAACCGTTGAACGAATTCTCTGAAATCAAGAAGAAATAATATAACATCAACCATGCTAGAGTATTACCATGGTACAGTGTATTGACTATTTCTTTAAAAGAGTGGTAAATTAAGTTACTGTCCAGTCACTAACATACACGTGCTTTTTCCTTTTGCCCCAGTTGATCTGTTTTATATTTTAAGATCCTTACACACTAAAGGTAAATAAAAATTCTTGGTGGAGAGATGTAATAGTCATGTGAAGAACTTGGCATCTGTTTAAACTCTCACTCAAGTTGCTTCAAGATTACTGCACTTCAACAACATACATGTAGTGATGACCAAACCACCAGTTACCAGGCTGATCCAAGTAAGAGATACTGTGTGTATCATTATTATCTCACACTAATGATATATACAGGTGGTCTTGTCTCCCCAGATCATTAAGCTATATCCTATATCCTTAGGTCTCCAGGATCCTTCTTCATATCTTGGCTATACCCAACAAACGAGCTTTTTTTGCTACTGTCAACAGTTACCATAACCCTACAAATGACTTATTGACAGACTCAAGCAAAACTAACTATGACAGAATGACTGGACAGTCAACAA
The DNA here is from genome assembly GCA_038088405.1 of Porites divaricata. Lineage (NCBI taxonomy): Eukaryota > Metazoa > Cnidaria > Anthozoa > Scleractinia > Poritidae > Porites > Porites divaricata. The sequence continues at coordinate 24,515,460 of JBBMOI010000009.1, read as the reverse complement.
TTTGACTAACAATACATGACTGTTTAACTGGGACAATACAATGTAGATGGATTGAGTATGGCTTAACTAACAGATGACCAATAACATTGCAACTTAATTGACAAACCAGATCAATAACCAGAGTTTAATACCATCAACTGATGTGATACACCTCACTTTGACTCTAAAGATGAATACCACACAAGTTGTCGAAATGTCAGTCACTGTCAACAACAGCCCTATTCAGGACTACATTCACCCAGACGATCATGTATTGTTACCTTCACTGCCATGTAAGTACCACTTTCTTTGTGCAGCATCTTATTCACTGTGCCATAAGCTCCTCTTCCAATCTCTCCACAGTCTGCCAGGTCCTCAGAAGAATACTCATAATTCTATTAATAACGAAAAATAAATTTGGAGTAGCAATCCCAGTAAATCAACTCAGGCTACTGTATGTCCACACGTTTGCTTAAGATTTTCACAGTACATGTAAGTGAAGAACAATGATGTCAGTCTGTACTACTTAACAATTAGTCGCCGAAGGCGACTAATTGTTTTAGTATAATAACATTGATGATTATTCGAGAAAATAAAATTATTGATCAATTTCCAACCCCGAAACATCAAAAAATCTGGCTGCCATTTTGAAAACTGCTAGCCTTCAATGCTATAATCACCGCACAGTGATTATAGCGGGATAGTGCGAAGCTCCTAGCCAATCACAGCGCTCTATTTTCGATAGTCATCAATGTAATTATACTACAGTCATATAGTTACAGTTTGCATTCTACTATACCATGCACTGGCTCCAAATAACTGTTGGCCATCTCAGTCTTTTCATCCAATCTCATTCACACTGAAAAATTTTATCCCAGTTCATTCACAAGGGTTTAGTTGAAAGTCAAGAATCACAAATCATGAGTATTAAGGTAATGAGTTTGTTCCTTGTGGTTCTTATTAACTTCCTCTTGGTTTAAATTTTATTTTCCTTTTTTTTGTGCTTATTATGCATACATGTATTTTCTGGTTCAATTTTGTCCTTGGTCTAAATTTTATCTTCCTTTGTTTAAACCTCATTATCGTTAATTAAAAGATATAGCCAAAATCAAAGAAAATTAACACTGTATAAAACAAGGAAATAACTACTGTAAGCCACAACATAGACACTGCAAGTATACACAAAAACAAAAGAAAAGAAACTAAACTTTGCTTGAACTTGAAAGATAAAATAATTATCATAATAACCACAATAATATTGTAATACAGCATTAAAACTCATGTAAAACAACTACCATTAATTTCTGAAGGACACTTTATCCAGTATCAATGTTACATACATGCACACATGGTTTTGAATAAGTCAAGTACATGTACAAAAACTATAAAAACAAAATACAATTTATAATCTTTTACCTTTTCAGGACCAAACGACAGTTTTCCTACTGCTTTATGGGTTCTTAATCTTTCCCTGAAAAACAGCAAAAAGAGTAGATTATCACCAACTTCTTCTTTATTCATTATTAGCCAATGCACCTTGTTTCAAACTACCAACCCACTATTAATTTGTAAAAAGTAGGGGACCCCAGTTTGGTGGTCTGTCTCTACCAGCTTGTGGATGACCAGGCTGCACAATTAGCTTGAAAGGCTAATGAGCAAATGTAATCAGACTATTTTTCATCTGCTAGAGCCCTCACTCAGAAAGTAAGGAATTTGTTGATTGAAAATCGAATCAGTGAGTCAATGCCAACACGTGTATTTGTTTTTTATGTGTGCTTGTCTTCGTTACTGTCCCAGCTTTGATCCACCTTTGCGTTGTTTGATACCATTTCACCTGTCTTAGGTCAGTGTTTCAAGGGCATAACAGTTGCCAGAACATTCACATGGCCTCATTTTGCCACTGTTTCAATAAGGAAATACATGCGATGATCATAGCATTCTTAGGGAAATGCACCGGATGGTGTGAATACGGCGTAATCACACACTCTAATAACCTTAAATTGAGAACTGTAAAGAACAATAGAAAACATTAAGTACAAAAATCAAGTTATCACTTTGACCCACTTTATCTATGGCCTTTCTATCAACCTACATATTTGATTGAAGAGGTGTTGGTTGCCTGGTTTTCAACGCTGCAAGGTTCAATTTTTTACGCTCTAATCCTCCCTGAAAATCTAGCTTGAGCTTTTCTCTCGAAAGTTTACCTCCTAGAATAAAAGACAATAGCGAAAAGTTACCATTTCATAATCGATTACATGCTCATCACAGTTACCTAAACAATGCAACAGTGTTTCAGTTATCACTAGAGCCATCTTTTCAAAAACAAGATCTTAAGCTTAAGTACATGACAATAACTAATCGCGGTAACTTTTTACGGATTAACATCTAAGAGCCAAGTGAATGCGTCGAATTCTCTTATATCAACAGGGTCTAAGGCAAGTCTAGAACCCCTTAATTAATTTTATTTTCACAGAAAGAGCCAAGCTAAAATATTTTTTCTTACCTGGAGAATTTGACGCCATGTTCGCTAAACAGCGAATAAAGGACGAAACACAGCAGAAATTGAGTCCAATTTTGACGTTATTCAAGCAGCAATACCAGGAGTTAATACTCCTGTATCTATGAACGAAATCAAGGTAAAATCTATCTAAAATTCGAAGCTAAAAAACTTTAAAACCAAAAAATTAAATTCTCTTTCCGACGCCGAACAACCATAGATTGTCCCTCGATGCGCATGTACAAACTTCCGTTCGTTCCCAGTTTACGCGCAATTTTCAAGATGGCGATGAAAGGGTGTATGTTTTCAGTGATCCGGAAGGAAGGAAATGTCTAACCGTTTGTCTTGGAAGTAATTTTTGGTACCGAAATTTAGTTGTGGCCTCTTATTAACCCAAACTTAGTAAAGAGAAACATGTGAGTGGAAGTCAGGGAATTGCTGAAACAAAACACTTCAGTCTAGTTTTCGTTTGTGGACTTTATTATGCCTGCTTTGGTTGCGTTTAATCGCCGTTGGAGCATTGGGAGTGATGATCTGTTCTTTCCAGCAGCAGTGGGACTAATAATCAGAGTATTATGGTGAGTTCTGATCAGTTCAAGTTAACCTGAGTCAATAGTTACACGCTGATAGTACTGGACTTTCAGTAAGGGTAGATAATAAGTTTTGGCACCACAGGGAACTCATATGACAAACGGCTGAATAACGTTTTTATTTACAGTATAGATCCGAAAATATCAAATAGTAAAAACTACTATGTATGACTGAAGATTCTAGCGCTTGTAGAGAAGTACACTTATTACAAGAAAAGGAAAAAAAGAAGGCTCATGTCAATTTTTTGCAATAGGTTGGTGGTGATATCCTTTATTTATGGTTTCCAAATTGACAAGATCAGAGAATGCGAGGCTTCTCTGGAGTTGCAGGTGTTCTTCATTGGTGTGATTGTTTTAACCAGCCTGGTAATCATTAATGAAATGGCCATCTTATACGTCAGCATGCAAGGAACATTGATCAATGCCAGACCTCGTCAACACATGCCAAAGCTCCTGTATTTTCAACTCACTCTATACTTTCCTGAACTGCTTTGGACAATTCTTGGTACTTACTGGACAGTTAAGCATTTTAGCTATAACTGTCAGCTTGGCTTGGTTGTGGCTGTATGTGTATCAGTTGCCCTGGAGTGGCTGATCCTCTTGACTGTTTTGATTGGAGGTTTGGTGCTGTTTGATCCCTTGGGAAAAGTTCATAATGACCATTTTGAACAGGAGTTTAGTTCCACAATGCAAGAGTCAGCAAAGAAGGTATGGATTAGCAGTGAGCTTTAATTGATCGTAAATCTAAAATGTGAATAAATGAATGGGTATTTCTTCTAATCTCAGCTGAGAGGCTTTAGTTGAGTCTTTGCCACTTGTGTCTTTGGCCTATGGCTGAAGACATATTGGCCTGCAGCTGGGGAGGCTCCTTGTCACCCATTGCATGAGAAAAAACCTCTGGTACCCAGAGTAGACGAGAGGCAGAGGAGGTGCCTATTCAAAGAAGGGTGCTTAATCCAGAGTGGTACTTATTTTGCCTAGTCCCTAGGCCTCATTATTGCGCGCGGCCGAAGCGTTTTGGATCACGTGGTCCAATCGAAAATGTGAGGCCTAGACAAAAATCCTACAAAGTGAGACAAAAGTGGGACAAAAGTGAGACAGCTCAATGGCGAGGGTAAACAAGACAAGAGTTTCGCATTTCAAGGTTAAAAATACACCGCTAAATCACACAGATGGGAAAGGAAACTTCAAAAGAATGCTTAGTTTTCTTCAAGTTGACAAAGGGAGGCTGTTCTTTATAAAATTGTCCTTCGTGGAATTCAAAATACACGAAATTTTCATCATGGCCGTTCAGAGCGGTTGGCCTGTTTTGAAACAACACCAAGTAGCGAAGTTTTTGAAGAATTTTCAGGTAAATTGTGTTCTCTGTAGTCAAGAAAGTGACGTATTTGGGAATACCGGTATTTTATCTTGGACGTTTTATACATTTCCAGATCGGCTTGAGCGCCCTGATTTGAGATTTGTGTTGTACATTTTTTGCCATGTGCTCAGCCGATTTCACTTGCGTGAACGGTTCCACCAGCCAAATTTGTGTTACACGAATTGCTTTTAAGGATTAATTTATGGGGCTTTAAATAAAAATTTTTTGAGAAATAATTTCTGTGTCTGTTGTTGTGTGTTCTTTCATTGATAACATAGCTCAAAACACGATCCTGAGACAATGCATGCAAGTTGAATTTTATGCTTCTCACATCAATACATGCATCACTTCTGTGAATGTCGGCGAATTTCAAATTCTTTAAGTTATAGGATTTTACTTTTAGATTCAGTCTCTGGGCACTTTTTGCTACGCAGCTTATGTATTTTATTTGAAAGTATGGTTTTTCTGATTATTCAAGATTTGAAGTCTAATAGAACACAGAGGGTGAATGTTCCCTGCTAGCAGAGGTCTCTCACGACGAGGCAAAAATGAGAGAAAGGAGAGAGACTTTCTCTCATTTTTGCCTCGTCGTGAAAGACCTCTGCTAGCAGGGAAGGGTGAATGTTGTTTACTTTGAAAATTCACGAGCGGCAAACTCCAATAGCTCAGTTGGAATGATGAGACTGAAGGAGCAGTATGATCCAGTATCAACCCTAAAAGGACTATGAATATCATTCTGATGACTTTTCAAAGCCGGTCGGCAAAATTCGATCCCGCAAATATCCACAAGGGTTGTTAAAAAAAAACAAAATCTCCTGTTGCTTACAACATTAACGTACATCTTCGAATTTCAAAAAGCAAATGCACGCATGCGCATTCTGTTTTTGTCTAGGCGTTTCCCGACCATTCGCCTCGGATACGTCACCGAAATGAATTGACCGAGAGGGACTGGGAAAATGCCGTACAGGGACTAGGCAAGTACTTATTAAGTTTCTCTTTCAATGAATGATCAGTACACATGTATCTAATGTTGCATCCTCCAAAAAAATATTTTTTGATATATAAACACCAATGAAATACCAGGTGAGCTTTCGCGCGAAAACATGATATTTTCACAGGTGAAAATACCATGTCATCTTCACATGTGAAAAGATCAGCATTGCCATGCTACATAATAAATTACAGCTTTTGCAGAAAAAAAAAATGTTTAGCTAAATTGGTTTTGTATTTCATTGGTATTTATAATTATAATAGATAATAGATAGAACACTACATGGCCTCTTGGAGATACGAAATATCTCTTCTTGTGTTGAAAATATTTCAATACTCAAAGAGAAATTTCGTATCTCCGCATGGTCATGTACTGTAATATCCTCTATCTTATTACACGTACATGTTTAACCCTTTTTCTCCAAAACATCCAGTATGTCTGCAATGACCACTTTATTCCCATCTGCCTTAAAGTCACTATTGAAGAGGTTCAACTGCATTTTAAACTTACTGATTTTGTCATTTCACTCAACAGCTGTGGGAAAGGAGATGTCGCTTACTCTGTTGTTGTTTTGCTGGTAGAGATGATCAATACTTAAGTGCTGTGTCTGATATTGCGGATATTTTAGCATCTGGGCTCCATGATGTGGATGTTGTGCCATCTGATGTGGCTGTTGGTCTTATTCTACTTCAAGAAGAGCAAGACAGAGAAGACCGTCAAAACAGGGCTAAAGGGGAGGTGAGTGAAAAAAAAGGGGCACTGAACTTTACTTCTCTTTTCTTTGACTTGAATCTTTAAGAATCTGTATTTGTCATTTTCCCACCATTTTGAGAGATCACAGTTTTTGTTTTGGTGATGTTTTCAAACATTTGTCAAGTGTTAGACTGTGTGTTAGACTCCCAAATTTGTAATTTTAAAGATGATAATTAGTCGTGTTATTATTTAATATTATAATAAATAAATAATTAAACTAGTTGACTTGAGGATAACTCCTCCAACAGAGGATTAGTAAACGCAAGAACACCTAATTACCATTCCAGGTCTTAATTTTTTCTTTTTTCTTTTTTCTGCAGATAGCTCAAAAAGGAACTCCTGTAAATCTGAATGACCCTGTAAGTTAAGAAGGAGATTTCCACTGAACGCAGAAAGAAAGTAAAACATTTCCTCGGTCAAGCAGTATCTGCTGGCTAATATTCTGTTTCGTTCTCTTTTGATAATCCATCAGTGTTTTCAAAAGACAAGTTTCAATAAAATTCAAGAAGAAAACTTAGAAAAACTGTAAAGAAGATTTGGAAACCACATCATGTACAATTCATGTCATATTGATTTGATTGCTTGCTATCTTGTTTCTGTTTCCTGTTTTTGGGAACTTTAGTTTGAAGTTTTTTCACAAATTATTGTTCAATTCTTTTAGTAGGAAGTACACTGTACCAAACAAGACTCCACGTTGTTTTTCTTGCTTAAGATTGAAACAGTCAGCTTAATACAAGTCTTAATTCTTTTTCATTTTATTCCATGATGTTTGACTGTAGAAAGAGAAGTCTCTAGTGGAAGATGCAGCTTATTTTATCAAATTTGCAGTGGGATCATATGGCTGGGCACTGTACATGTTTATGAATCCTTGTTCAGGACCCTTGAACCTGTGTGGTGGATTAAGGTACGATACTGCAGGGCTTGCATGTCACTAAGTAAGATTTCTTGTTGCCGAATATATGTATTCAGTAGGCAGGGAATTGGACAGTCAGGAAGTTGTTTTGGTTCTATTTCCTTTTGTTTCCTATTAAAGTAGCCAGGGTTGATGCTCATAGTCACAAGGGGAAATTAATACCCTGCTCCCAGTCCTTTATAGGGGTGACGAATGGTCTCGAGTATGCCGAGCACTGCAATTTTTTTGTGAGTACAAGCAGAAATAAAAAATTTGCTTTGCGAGCTTGCGAGCAACGCAAAAATTTGGGGAGCACGAGCAAGTGAGCACTCATTTAAATTTTGCGAGCAAATCGAGCAAAGGTAAAATTTTGCGAGTAGTTAAAAATTTTAATGGACCATTCATCACCCCTCTTTATGATAGCCCTGTTATTGTCAGTGATACTAAACATGATGGACAATCTGAAGCAAAGCAAAGAAGCCTTGAAGGTAGTAGAAGCTCAAGACCAGTTTGAGGTAGTCACTCCAGTCAAGAAATCCAAGTCAAACTTAACGAAACATAAACAAAGAAACTGTGCAATCTCATAGTGTCAGAACCAGAAAAGTCCAGTGGTGCAACTCCACACATCATTGACCCAGTTCCACACGTAACCTCATTCAAATTGCTAAAGGCCTGGGTACATTATGATCTGCAGGTGCTGTGGGTGTTGTCGTCCTACCTTAGAACACATCTCCAAAGATAACTGTTGTCATTGCAACTCCGCTGGCCTTAAACTGCAGACTCATTTGGAGGATATGGACTTGGTTTACTGCAGTTATCATAACAAGGTGATCGAGTAAAAAACCACCCAGTATAAATAATTGTATTATAGTCCTGTGTTATTTATACTGAAGTGCTTGTGAAGCTTTGATTCGTAATTTAATTTAGCGTTCTGGATCTAAGAGCGTGATGGTTTTAATCGTTTTCTTGCTTGTACGTCTTTGCTACTTTCTCTGTAAATAATTCAATGTAGTTGTGGGCTAGAGAAATGCACTTTATTTGAGTGTCAATGTATTTAAGACGAAAATACGCAAATTGAGAGCAATATTTTTATCTCCCCTACTGGAGACTGGACCGGTTGCAGAGAAAACAGATTACCTTCATTTCTCAGTTATTTGAAGACCCTGTGTATTGGTCCACCCCCGAGAATCGGAGAACTAATCCTGCTGCGATTGGAAGCATCGAATAAATGACTACTTTCGAACTCTTAAATACAAATTTTTGATCTCCTGTAGACAATCCTTAGTAAACCAGCAGAATCAAAACGTAGTTGTCAGTTGGTACATTCAAGGGCACTCAATGAGAATATAGTTCAAAACCACTTAAACATAGCATTGTTAAACGTATTTTTAGTATTTAAACGGTTGATATAGGCATATTTTTATCCGGCCCTAAGAATTTTTCATCTGTTCGGATTTGCTAGCTGAAGGTTTAATGATCCGAAAATTATAGGGATCAAAACTTACCTTTTCGAAAATTTCAGCCAGAAAAAAGGTTCCCGAAAATTCTAGGTGACCTTTTTGGGGCAAAAATCCGTTAAAAATGGGCGATTATACCATTTTTTAGATGTTCAAAAATCCTAGGAGAGGCAGGCAAGAAGAAATTTTACAGCAAATGTTCCGAAAATTCTAGATCTCAAATCGTCTTCCGAACAGAAAATTGAAGTTGGGTGCCCCTGTACACTGTGTGTTAGTGTTTCTTGTTATTCTCTTCACTCTTTGCAACGCTTCCTTGTAAAATGATGGCTAAGTGCCAGTACGTTCTAAGAGTTCGAAGTTCGAAGTCCTATATGTTGAGAAATCTGGATTGAGCTTCAGCCTTGTATAGATTGACGGTGGTTAGGAGTGCCTTTTATAATTAACCTGGCTTTCCTTAAAGTGACTTTGACTCTGATCAAGCAGACACCCCATTTCAAGTAGTTTAAAGAAACAACAAGTTATGGTATTGAACTTGGTTCTTTCCGATTGCAAGTTCAGCAACCTTTATAATTTCTAGCAAGCTGTCTTGAAAAGGTTGTTTGTTGATATTGTTGTTGTGGCGTTTTCTATTGTATGTTTTCCTACTTCTGCAAAAAAATTTGATGTTCTTACAGTAACATTGTTTCATGTCTGTTTACCGTTCAAAGTATAATATTAATAATTATAATAATGATGATGATGATGATGATGATGATTATTATTATTATTACTATGATTATTATAAATTGATGGTCCTCAGTGTCTATCTCATTTCTCATGCAGAGGAATCAGGTGGTATTCATAATCTATTACTTTCTTTAATAATTAATTTATATTGAAAACTGCGCAACAAGCAATCTGACAAAGTTCCCCACACAATATTCAGCAATATTTTAAATACGCAGAGGCTAGTGAGGCCGAACCAATCGCGGAAACAAAATTAATAACTCAAAATAAACACAAAAAGGCCAAGAAACTGGCTAGCTGGAGGCAAACCAGTTGGTTATTTACAAGCGTGGTCGAGGATTGAATTTTGTACTACCGAGAACAAATGCAATCAGCGCTTAGGGCGGGGAATGAACTCGGGTCCTCCGGATTGCAACTCCCTTCACAAATAATTTTTATCGCGTTTTATTACTTCCGTGCATGTTCTTTAGTGCCATCGACTCGAATGGTTCTAGGCTGTTGGTTTCACTGTCTTCTCTCAGTTGTGTTGTCGGCTTTCCTTTTTTTCGTACGTCATCTTTGCTTGAATTTGCAACTTTTCCTTTGTCCAGTGCTTTCTCTCCTGCAGTCTTAGAAGTCTTTCTAAAGTACGCATTCTTCGCCTCAGTACGTCGCTGCCTTGGCATTTTTTTCTCCATGGCAGGCGGTTTTGAACGCCTTTGGGCACATACTGCTCCAACGTACGGATCTTTGTCGCGAAACACAAATATCTTGTCCAACTCGACTAAAATTTCGTCCGATTTTGAGACGATGCAGTCGCCAGGGCTATCGCTTCCACGTTGTGCAACGGTACTTTGCTGGTCGTAACACCTTTTTTTATCGAAGAGTTGCGCCGTTGAAGTTGGCGAGCATCGGTCAATTCTTGCACCCATGACACATTGGCTGCCTCTAAGTCGTAAAGCTTCTTCTGGGTTTCTCGTTTGGTCGACCTTCGATCTTTGCGGCCTTCCGCGAAAAAGCTTTCCCCGAGTCTTGCTTTCATGGTCATCCCAAACTTTTCTAGTTACTTTTACTTCCTTGCACATCTTAACAGCAAGGTTTGCGTTTGTTTGACTGGCTGCTTTTGCGTTGGATAAGGACATCTCTTGAGAAATGTAGACAATTCCTTAACTGAGCTCTAAATTGGAGTAAGATAAAACGATTATTCGCCTTTTAGTGAATATTTCCAATCACCATCTTCAATCTTCTTCGTGCTGTATTGATTTACCTTTTACATTTCCGTTGGTTTGTGGAGGTAAACAAAAAAGAGTTAATTGCGTGTAAAATGGCTTGTACTTTTGGCGTCCGTGCTAATTAACCCAATTTAAAGAGAATTCTAATTGAGTCCCGCTTTCAATAGATCCTTTTACAAGCGATGCTGCGAACCAACTAACGTTTCAATCAGCGTTTTTATGCGGCAATGAGTGGTTTTAACAAGTTTCTACTCATTGAACGCTATGCAAATTTTTCGTGATTTTTTTATTGACTTAGCGTAAAATACTAGCATTAGCGAAAGCAAATAAGAGGTTATTCCTTTCGACACGTTAATCTTTGTTTCTTGCGTCTCGAATGAATAGTGTCAGTTAAATGTGTCGCTCTTACTAATTTGCAAATTCAAAGCTAACAAGTCAACAGCACCGGTAAAAGATAGTTTGTTTGTGAAAAAGAAGAACACGGGAAAATGAATAAAGATTATTTTAGGCTCAAGAGTAAACTCCTACGACTTTCTTAAAGTCGAGCTTTTTCCCGTGTACTATTTTACGCATGACATTTTTAAGATGGAAATTTCCCTCAGAAGTACATTCGTTTCTTTTCGTCTGTCTCTGGTCATTTTGCAGAATCGGTTTTGGCCTTTTTTAAAAAATAGGTCACAATTTAAAGTGGTAGCCTCATTTATGGCTCTCTTTATCCCGAATTTTAACAATTTGAACTTAAGTGAGAATGTGTAGTAAGTGCATAAGGGCATATGCCATTAATTCAAAATGATCTTACTTTAATTCCCTATATTCTAACAGGCTCCCCTTTGCAATGGCTTTCACTAAACTTATGCCCATTCATACCAACTAAACCTGTTTATGAAAGGGGAAATGATCCCCGCAGTTGAATAAACAATCTAACCGGTTGAAAAAAGAAAACGTGTTTAATAAAACCAGGTTTTCAAAAATAAGAAACTGACAGAAAAGACTGGAACGCCTCAAGTTTTTGGTTAACTAAACAGCAATTATTAAAACGTGTTTAAACCTTGCTGTAAATAGGGTGTTATAATTCACCCTACTCCTGTGCCGTGCATGCTCTTTATCCAGGCCATGTGTGGTTCGTTTTGTAAAGAAATATGGTTAAGCTTTTTTTCTTTTTTTCGTCTTGCTTCCCTCAACCTTCTCTCTTCGTTTTCTTTTCTCCTCTACTCGACCTTTCAATCGCTATCACTTTATCAAACCACCACGAATTCTGTTCTCCCCACCCCACCCTGGACAGGTGTGTACGTGTAAGGGCTCAGGAACGAGGGCGTTCTTTAGGTTTCGATGCGAGGCACCTCACTTGATTGACTTGTGTAAACGCTTTGTAACTCAAAAGTGTTTTATTGTAGATTTACGAAGTGCCGTTTTACGTAGCAGTGGATCATGATAGACAAGCAGTTGTTGTGTCCATTCGCGGATCTCTCTCTATGGAGGTTAGAAAATGCAACGCCATAGTTTATTTGCGGAAAGATTGTTTTCAAAAAAACAGGCAGAGACCCTTCTTGAAACTGTATAGTCAACACGGCGAAGAAGCATTTGTCTTGATTTCAGCCTAATTAACAGTAGTAAGGTTTTCTTGAACAGTTTCTCTTCGATGAGAAACACTCGCCAAAGAAATTTACCCATTCAATTTAGCAAGTTTTGCGGTCATCAAGGAAAACTTAATCCCGTGCATGAGACTTAAGGGATTGAGAGAGTCGTCGGGACAGTAGGCAATTTCTGAATTCGTGAGCCTCTATTTCAAAGAGAATCCTGGTGCCAATCCTTTCTTAAGAAAATGGGTTTTCATTCCACGCAAATGAAACTCGTTTTCATTTGAATGATCTGTGCACCTGGCCTCGTTTTGATTAAGAGGCTTAGAGCAACTCGGAACTGGGCTGTTGAAATCAAATATAGGCGGATCTTTGCTAACGTCATTGTTAACATTTTTCCTTATTAGCGTACGACTTAACTCATAGAAGCCGTGGCCGTGTATATGAACTAAATGCAAAAGTTGAAAGAGCTGATTAAGTTGAGCAATTTGTGCAATTTTCAGCCATCAAAAACTGCGAAATTGCTGTATGGCAAAAACGTTAATTAGCCAATACATTCTCTGTAAAATTTCGAGTTTTTAGAAGAGGATTTCTCTGAAACCACTCCGTGTATTGGGCTCAAATTTTCAGAGATTACAGAAACTGTTATGCCCTTTCAATATTCCGCAGAGTTTTTATTTTATTAGCGTCATCAGATATAGTGATAAGCATATGTTAATGAGGCAAAAGTGTAAACCAGATTCGCCTATAGTACGGTTACCCAAACTGGCTGTAAGAGTGGAAAGGGTTTATGACCACATGTAATGCGGTAGACTGATTAGTTTACATCTGAGCTTACACTGAGATAGAGTGAAAGACGAATTGTATTCAAACTGTAATGTTTTACCATCAGGACGCTATGACGGATCTGACAGGACAACAGGAAGAGTTGAACATTGAAGGTGTTGGAACATGCTATGCGCATAAGGTAAACCCTGTGATTTTTGGATTTGCGAGTCGAGCTTTCTTGTCTTGAAAAGTTTGTGTAGTATAAAAGATATCAAGGCTTGCTTTTTATTCGTTATTAATTTATTAGACAGTTCAGTGATCGTATCAACTTTGTGGTTTTCCTTGTTTTTGTAACATTTCTCTTCCATTCTTAGGGAATTCTTCGTTGTGCTCGTTATGTGAAGTCCGTTTTGGAGGAACGAGAGTTACTTCAGAGCGCTTTCTCCAGAGCTGGAGAGGTAAGTTCATTGGAGATACCCAGTGTCATTAATCCTCTCTTTCCCAATGCATAGGGGCGAAAGAATTAAATCACAAGACAAGTTTAGTTTCTAGTGCCAAGAATTAAATGGTTCTATGCAAAGGTATTATCAAAAAAGGTTTCATTTGAATGTGAACACCATAGGGTTTTGTCCACAGATTGAGCAACAAATGATCTTACCAAACTGAACTCGGTCTAGGAGAAATCGCATGGTCTTACCCCTCAAATGAAACCTCTTTGACAAAACTTTTGCGTAGAAATGTTCTCTGTTTTTAGGATTTCACAAAAAAGATTTAATTTTGCGTGTTTTTTACTTTGCTCACTATAAGACGTGAAAAGGTCAAATTCAAATCAAAGTTATTGCTTCTAGTCGGTCGCAGCAAATCCAAATGCAAGGTAAACCTAGCCACGCAAAATGTGCGGGAAGAAAGATATGCCACAACTAGTGCAGTTGTTTCTGATTTTTTCGACGAGAAACCATGGGTTCTGCTTGTTTGTTTGTTTGTGTGTGGGGTCAGCTATGGAGGAAGGCAAATGGTAGGTAAAGCCAAGTACATACTGATGACTGTGACAAATCTCCTTCGTAAGATCCTGTCTGGAAATGAAATTAGTAACTGATGATTGTGCTGTAATTACGGTTTTCTTAGGGATACCGTCTCGTAATAGTGGGGCATTCTCTGGGTGCTGGTACAGCATCGCTGTTATCTGTTCTCCTAAAACCATCTTATCCTGGCTTAATTTGCTTCTCCTACTCCAACCCTAGTGTCCTGAGGTAAGTCATAACATTCAGGGCTAAGTTGCTCCAAACCCGGTCAGCGGTAATCCGTGGTTAATGACAACAGAGCATATGAGTTGTCATGGCAACTTAATACCCCGGATTGGCGCTTGGCATCCTTTATAGCCATACAAATACCAGGAAATGAAAATAAATAGAATTTTTACCCATTGTTTGTTACGACACAAAGTAATGGGCCAGGTATTTAAAACATCTAACATGTGTTTAATACGTGAAAGATCACCACAGTCATGTACGCTACTAGTTACAAAGAGAAAGCCCTAAAGAAATTTTAGCCTGCGAACGCAGACATATTTCCGGTCGTTTCTTTTCTCCCCTCGAAAAGTACTTATTCACCCGAAAAGCGACGACCGGAAATACGTCTGCGTTAGCAGGCTAAAGTATTTAAGGCTTGAATGCGATCTGAACCCATGAGCTATCAAGCCGACTGGGAATTGTTTACAAGTGTTCTCATCTTTGAAAACGTTCATCTTATACTCAACATCCTTCACTCATTTCAGCTCATTTTTAACAGTCGTTTTTTTTTTTTTTTCATTTCAGTGCCCCAGCTACTCCTCACTGTGAAGAGTTTGTTGTCTCTGTTGTGCTTGGAAAAGATGTAGTTCCTAGGTGAGAAACCTTTCTGTAGTTTATACATTGCTCTATTTTACTGCACCTTGTGAGCTGGTGAGAGTTTAAAGCTCTAACTCGAAGCTCTTTGTTGGTCAGCTTCGCTGTTTGTTTTGTCATTGCAGAGTAAAATTGACTTTAATTTAGTAATTTTCAATTTGCAATAATGATCTTTGTAGAAAAATAAACTTGCAATTGCAAAATGTGTTATCGGAGAGCCTGAGTGCCGAGTAAAGTAGGAAGTTTTCTTGTTAGCCACCAAGATAGAGGTATTTTCCCGTAGGTTTCGCCCGCCATTAAACTCGTTATTTGTGAAGTAGTATGCAATGTACCTTCTCAGCTTAATCCTTTTTTATGTCCAATGCAGATGATGGTGGTTGCGCGAGGGCAAGTGTGATATGAACAAGTTTCGTTCGCGAGTTGCTCCCCATCATCTTAAGCTTTTTTTTCAAATTTCACTTCGTTGTAGGATGGGAGTAAAAAGTGCTGACGAGTTGCGCCACGATCTTGCGTCCGTGATCAGTAGATGCGCGGTTCCAAAGGTAACTTGTTTTCATGACATCACTTCATCACTTTTTTCTTTACATCTTTCCCTTTTTTTATTTTGTAGTATTTTCCACTTGAGCGCTGACTATTCTTTTCCATTTTTACGTCTTGCTTTTGAAAAGACTTGACACCAACCTCCAGGAATCAACTCTTTGCAGCTGTATAGAGTGGAATACATGTGTCAGATCCTGACCAATCAAGAGCGTTTGAATGAAAAAAGCAGGCCCGTGGCCCGTTCAAAACGACTTCCTTTGCGGTCGTAAAAGGAGCTATGTCCCTTGGATATTGCTGTTTCAGATTAAATCTGTGCTGAAGTGATTTACTCAGTACCTTCACACATACACAAAATGATCCGCCAGAGATATGAAGAAGATATCCCACAAATTTCCTGGGGGCGCCCTAACCGTCATATATTTGTTGTTGATGTTTTTGTCGGCATAACATTAAACTTGAAAAAGTTGGCTTACTTCGTCAAGTCTCAACCATTTCCATCCTTTCAATCCGTTGCGAACAAATGACAGGAAACAGTTGCAGCCTAAATTTAGTCTTAAATAACAAGTGAAGTTTCAGAATTTTTAGAAGATAGCCAACAGCTTGAAATAAACCCTTTAAGCACTGCCTGCTTTTTTCCATTTTAAAAGCGTTTGATAAATTGTGCTTCCACTCTAACATTAACTTCTCTTTGTTGTTATTTGTTCACAGTACCGTGTGTTAGTGAGCGGCTGCTGGCGAGCCTTGTTCTCGTTGTTGGGTCCCACTTCTTTGACTTCGGGTCAAGGTTGGCCTTTTTTCTCTTCCTCTCGACAATACAGATCCACTCATCTTACATGGGAAAATAATCTTACTCAACCTCTGCTTGAAGACATAGAAGGTATACTGAGTAACAATAAAGCTGCTAAACATAAAGATAATGATAAAGTTGCTATTTTTGTAAATAAATCGAAGTTATAATGATCTTAAGCAAGTTATTGTAACCTCTGGAACGTTATGTATAGTGACCATTTGCAATACAGAACAGCAAAATTTTTTTAATATTAAGTGATTTTGGTGATGATGGTGACGATAAATTCGATAAGTTAATACTAATGATTATATGAATAGGTGAAACATTACCAAAAACAATAATAAAGTGTTGTAGTTAGTTCTGGGACGCATTAGCTATGCTTTGGTTTTGTTTGCTCGTGTTTTTTAACTTAAGTCTTAATACTGTGCTGAGCCAGATACCTTCAATGTCTTCATCTCCGTTTAAAAATCATCTCGACATACTCTTGTCTTCGTCGAGTTTTCACATGACGTCACTTCCGCCATATTAGGGAGCTTTTGAGCGACGCATGTCGACCGGAAGTGAGGTCTTTTTCATTTTAAAATGAATTGGCACTACCAAATTTGTATTTCTTAGTCTCCTTGATATAATAAAGACGATTTGTCCAAATATTTGGGCAAAAGTACCCCTCAAGAATGAAAAAAATCCACTTTCGGTTGACGCCGGGGTGTGTCACTCAAAAACGACTTTGCTTAAGTTAACTGTTGGTGTCCCAATCCAATTAACTGGCAGCCATGTTGGTGTTCCCAGCCAATCTTGTGGGAGCTGAACCTTTCCTAATGTTAAAACTTTCGTTTGTTCCAATGAGTTGCACAACTGCTGGGCACGTGAGTGAAAACGCTCTACAAAGACTCTCTATGTACAAGAATTTGCTGTCACATTGTAAATGGCTTGAACCCAAATATAATTTGGTCGTATGATCGAAATTTCTAGATGAGACGTCAGGCCTGACGGGTAGGGAAGCTTCTCAAAGCTACTTGGTTGAAAATGATCCGGAATCAGTACCAGTATCCTTGCCCCCAGTCTCCGCTGAGCAGCTCTTTCCAGCTGGCAAGATTTTACAAATGGAGGAGAGGCCTTCTTGCAGGTAAGACTTTTGCTAATGTTTTTACTCGGAAAACATTTCCCTGAATACATACTTGTTCAAAGGAAAATTAGGATTTTTGAAGTTGATTTTTGGAGTGGCGGAAGGAGTGGTGCTTGTCGCCAAGAAAGTGGTTATCTCATTTCCGTGAGGCATCCTGAACAAACACAGCCGAATTGCTGTAAGGACGATAGGCGCAAATTCATTTCAATTCGTATGTTCTGTTAACATTTAACCCCGGGAGCTTGACGAACATTTCGGTCCAGGTCTTTTTGTGATAACCAAGAGCTGTGCTGACCCACCAAGTAATAGACAAAAAAGACTTAATAATTTGAGATTTTCTTTACTTCAAAGACTTGAAGCAACGCACTATGACATCATGTGGGCGGATAAAGAGAATTACGCCAAGATAATCATCCACCCCAGCATGCTTAGCGACCACATGCCTGACCGTGTTATGAGAGCCTTGGAAAGAGTTTCACTCCGCATACGGGAACATCACAGCGTCCAAGAAGTGTAGTTGACTAGAAACGACTAGTGTAGTGACTAGAAACGACGAAACTAGCAGTACGTTTGCCTTTATAGGAATGGTCAGAGTTTAAAGAAGCTGTGCAGCCGAGGTTTGGTGAAAAACATATAACTGGGTCTTCATCCCTTGACATTCATTAAGTGTAAAAAGATGTCTTTAGTAACCTATAACTGGGATGAAAATGGTATGCAACTAAAAATAGGATCACGCCCCGCAAAAGTTTAAAATAATGATACCTTCAACTTGAAGAATGGTACTACAAGAGTATGACATTTTAGGCATCCCACTGATGGACAGTTGCAACTTTTAGATACATGCTGGAACAGCAATTCTTTATAGTCTTTCACCCTCGAATTAGGAAAAATGGGCTACATTCAAGTGTCACCGTAAGGTAAGGACATGTAATCCCTGTTCTCTCGTCAAACCATCGTGACATCATTAATGGCCTGCACAACTTCTTGGTTTTCATTGCGTGCCAAGTCTCAAGCACATCTTTCTTGGAAAATGAAACGATGAAAATTATAGTAATTTCAGCTAGGTTATTGGAAAGGTTTTAAGTGTTTCCACCAGGAGACAACGGCAAGCGTGACATGCACGAAAATACATGAGATTATTGCGTACTGTTTTATACGTGTCTCTGTTAGATGACCTTATAGGATGTCTGCGAATGTTAAAATACTGTTTCACAAAGTGAACGAAATATATGAAGAAAAAAGAACCATCAACAAGCTCCTTGAGGCCTTCTGGATTGGAAATTCATTTCCATCCTCAAGGATAAAACTTATGTTTTGTTGATTGATTATACAGTCAAGTCATCATTTTCTGTTGAGAAAAGTGTTTGTTATTGGCTAAATAAAATAAATGGAAGATTATATTTTTAGGCAACTATTAAATAGTGCTTACACAGTGTTGTAATAAATTACAGGCGAGATTTGTTGTAGGTTAAATTATTTTAAAAACGGGTTTTCGCCATTTTTATACATGTATTATGAATTTTAAATAAAAAATTGTAGCAACAATATTGTTACTAGGTTCTTGTAAAATCGACTTCCTGAAAGCGATATTCATACTCTTATACTGCAGATCACTCTTCGTCTGGCCCCTAGTAACTCTCGACCGTGTTCAGCCAGCATAGCTGTAGGGATTATTAATGGTAGGGGGCGGGGTTAATCCCTATCAGCGAGATGACCATTTAGGCCAGATTATATTCAAGTACATAAATCATACATATTTATGACCAACACAAGAGGTAACGAACTGTTGAAGGATGAGTTTTACATGATACTTCAAGACGTACTAAATGGTAGGAATGTGCATGATAACTCGGATGTCACTGGAGACATGAATACAAAAGACGATGGGGATCAAAATTAGGCCTGTGAAAGGGTTTACGTGCAGGAGGAACGGAACGATAATGACATGAATGGGGTGGTAATAACAGGAACGTTGTTCCCACACAAAACCTTCCACAAAGCTACGTGGATTTCTCCGGATAGGAAGAGCAGAAATCAGAAAGATTATGTGTTGATTGGTAAGCGATTCAGAAACTCAGTGAAAGATACAAGAGTTTACAGATCTGCAGGCATCTGAAGTTTTCATTATGTGGTATGTATAGGATGATTAAAATGTTGTTAAAAAGATCACAAGTGGAGACAAAAAGCGGGATAATCCAATATGATACATCCAAGTTAAGGGGTGAAGACTTGTTCAGGACGTTTAACATCACACGGAGAAATAGTTACCAAGCAATAGAGGAGGAGGATCCAGTAGTTGGAAAGGTGAGGTACAGCAAGATTAGGAAAGGAAAGAAAAAGGAAAGGTGGTTTGAAAGGTGAGGTACTGAGGAATTGCAGAAACAGTCCTAACAAGACCTCTGAAGAAGAAGAAGAAGAAGACGGCGGCGGCATGGATTTACGAGGAGTCGCGGGATATGATATCAACTTGAAGTAGTGGCGGGTCGGGGAGGGTAAGGGGCAGCTTCGAGCAAAGTTTGTGGTAAAGATCAGGGAGGTAAAGAGGAGTAAAAAGGCGGATAAGAAGATATGGATGGACGAAAATGCAAATGATGCTAAGAGACTGCATGAAGTCAGGTTATGAAGACAATACATACATGGACTCACAAAGGCATTGTGCAGTGAAGATCTAAGCATAGCGCTGCGATGCTGGACGTGGGAAGGCGAATCTTTTCAGTAAGAAAAAACACGTGCAGAACAGGTGGACAGAGCACTTTAAGATTAAAGTGCTAAACGGCAAACAACCGTCCTCGCGTGAGAACATGAAGCACTGAGTTACTAGGAGGTTGGAGATTGGAGGAAAGCACCGGGAATTGACAACATCACAGCTAAGTCACTTAAGGCAAACGTGGAGGTTTCGGCTAGGAAAATAGTTAAATTGCTGTCAAAGATATGAAAAAAGGCCTGGAGAATAGGGTTGAACATAGAGTTCTCAAAGAAAGGAAGCCTGAAAGAGTACGGGTACTGGAGAGGGTATAACCTTACTGTCTGTTATTGGGAAGATTACTTGGGGAAAATTGTTGTCGATAGAGCGATTTTCGTATGACATTGAAAAATGGTTTCTGTAATTTTTTGTTATTTGTTTTATCAGCCAATGGAAGGAAAGAACAAAACATGGACTCTTCGTTTTCCCGCCAAAGAAAACCCTAATATGGAGAAGGCATTGTTCGATTGACAAATCGTGTTGCAGTATGACGTCAAAGCAATTTCTAGAAAGTTCTTCGGGCATGAAGTTTCTTTACCCGAGCGTTCGCTTAGCCAACCAAAAGCCAGGTGCGTTTGTATCCGTTCGATACACCAATCAAATCGCTCTATTTCCGTTCGTTTGTTGTTTCTGTTTTGTTCGCGCGTTTTCATTTCAAGGTCATACGAAAATCGCTCTAAAGTATGAAAAGGATGGGCAAAAGTCTCAGGAAGGAGCCAGAGAAGAGGAAGAGGGACAACAGACTAGGTCTTCATCTTGATGATTAATATAACAGGTGAATAAGTGGCAAGCTATCCTGTATAGGGTTCGAGAAGGCCTTCGATTCATCCACCGTGAAAGCTTGCGAGTGATTATGCGAAATTAGTATAATTACATCGATGACTATCGAAAATAGAGCGCTGTGATTGGCTAGGAGCTTCGCACTATCCCGCTATAATCACCGCGCGGTGATTATAGCATTGAAGGCTAGCAGTTTTCAAAATGGCAGCCAGATTTTTTGATGTTTCGGGGTCGGAAATTGATCAATAATTTTATTTTCTCGAATAATCATCAATGTAATTATACTAAAACAATTAGTCGCCTCAGGCGACGTGAATATTGGCGAACAGTCACCTCGACTTCGTCTCGGTGACTATTCGCCGATATTCACGTCGCCTTCGGCGGCTAATTGTTAAATATAGAATCTTCTGACATAATAGTACGATTAGTAAAATTATTCTGTGAGGGCTTTTGAATTGCTCTGGTAGACAAGGAAGAAGTATCTCAGTTGTTTGACATTAAGACCATTGTCAAGCAAGGCTGTAAAGAGTTTTGTTACTGACTAATGAGGAGCACAGTTGGTCAAGGCGATGATGGCTTAAATTGGAATTCACTTCGAAACTAGACGACTTGGACTTCGCTGACAATATGAGTAGCCTTACTCTCCTGTACTAAACATCAGCTCCCGGTTCATAGTAGTTGGATAGCGCTATCCACCGAATAAATCACTATCCAGCGGGTAAGTATGAAGGAAACTAATTGCATTATTGTCTGAATAGAGATTTATTCGGTTGATAGTGCTACTGATCCACCTTTTGAACAATTGAGGCCAGAGTCAGATAGAGACAATGAAACTAGATGAAGAAGGCAGATTGGTTGGACTCAAAACCATTTTAAGAAGAGTATAGTGCAGAGGATAGATACAAAGATACAGGGAAAGATTACGATCAACGGAAAGGGTATTGCAAATGTCGACGATTTCACTTATTTGGAAGCCAAAGTGTATCGAGAGAGGACTGGTTTGAAGAATATAAGGAACAGATCGTGGAAAGCGAGGGGTGCAGTGATACGCAGACATAACAGAATCAGGAGCGCCAATGACATCTCGAGGAAAACTAAGCCGAGGATGTTTGAGTCTTTTGTGTCAATGTCCCAAATAGACGCCAAATGAAGGTACGCGTAGTCTTGATTATCCTCATCAATATCTGAATCCGTGATTGTAATTGTGCCTCTTTCAAAAGATATTCACAAGTTACAGCGTACTGGCAACTGTGTTGTTTTAAGGACACTAGAATATGTGCGATACCCACGTTATTGGCAATATTCGCAGAATATTGGGAAGGTCATATATTAGACGAGGAAAAACGCGATCTACAAATGCAATCTGGCTTTAAAATACAAGGAGTTAATGTATTTTCTTTTTAGGAAGGCGATGGTGTGCTATATCCGACAAGTGTGAAACAGGTGGCGAAGGTGGTCCATTGGCTATCCAGGTCTATCACATTCATGCAAGGTATGATAAAAAAAACGCTTAAATACAGAAATAAAAAAATAATAATGATAAGTTCAATGGAGGTCAAAAGTGTTGGGTCTTAACCCTAAACCTAACCCTAACTCCAAAGACATACGTTGAACTGGCGATTTCCCCTATTAGATCCTATTTTGCCGGTGATAGATATAGATAATTTTAATCCGTGAAAACCGTTTGTGGAGGGGAGATTAGCGACCGCGACCATCCATGTACGTCCAATAAGTGAATGTGTTCCCTCTTTAACCATGCAGTTAAGGTCATAACAAATTTCTGCAAGGTCTATAGAGGATACCTTTTTCCCAAATCATCGAGTAACTCGTTACTGCTGGGCTTCATGCGGCCCAGTTGGGTGCCCTGTGCAATTGCGAGTAGTTGGGGGTGCGCAGAGGTGGCGATGTTCGACCACGAAATCGACCGAGGTCAATTCTCAGTTCTCTCGAGATTTTTTTTAGCTGTTCCTTTCTTTGGATTTATAGCTTGTGTTCGCCAAGTTCCACCATTTTTACTGTGGAAAACTAATTGCCTTAAAAATCTCTCCATATGTCTTACAAAATTGAGACGTCTTGAAGATTGTTATAGATTAATGCGCTGCGAGTTAAATATCTTCAAAAAACGAACTACTGAACTTAAAATGAAAAAAGTCAAAATAAAACTATGAACTCATAATTATTTTCCCATCGTTAACTTACGACCGCCGTTAATTATATGCCTTTTGCATAATGTAAGCGTTTCAAGCAAAACTGCCTTCCAATTTAAGGTTTTACTTAGCACTTCATTAACGAACTTTTTTTTTTGATCAGTACGAATTTCCCAAAAGTGCGGTACGTGTGCGGAAGTGAGGTTGCTATAGCGATGTTGTGAGGCCTACGCGAACAGTATCGAGGAGCAATGATAATTAATTTAGGTTGTCAAATCAGAAGCAAAATTCATTTTGTTTTTACGGCGCTGTTGTGGAAATTAAAGGGAAATGTGTCATTTTGGTTCCTCTGCAATTTCTCTAGAAAGCTTTTGTTGCAATCTACAGTATTAGGGCTAAAATTAGTATAGTATCCTGACTTTTTTGTATTGAAACAAACTTGTTTAACAGTGACAAAAGCGGGTGGTATTTTCTGCTTAGTAATTAACATTTGAAAGAAAAGCCTCTTATACCAAAGATACAATGATTATGGCGGTTAAAATGGAAAAAAGAAATAGAATTTAAAAGGGACTATAAAATGAAAAAAAATGAGAGAAATAAAATTATGCATGGCGAGATTCTCAATTTACACTTTCTACTCAATTTATTCACAGTTTTTAGTAGTTGCCGTTTTTACTTTTCCCAAAATCATAAAGTAAAAGCTATTTCTTTTCTTCATTTTTTTTGGTTTATTTTCTATATATATATAAACCCGTCGCTATTTAGCTGTCTTGATCCGTTGTCCATAAATACTCTGGGAATTACATTTCGCTTTTGAATTCCTGAGTAAACAACACCTACACCAGACCGGATCTTAAAATCTATGATTTTTTTCCATTTTCCTTGTTTTATATTTCGAGTTTCATTTTATTCTACGTTTTTCAAAAATGTTCACAAATTTATATTAGCGAGAACTATTATTTAAATTGTGCTTTTGGGGAAGGATTGCGACGCTGTCGGTTAGGAACGTGAACTGGCATGAACGACACCTGAAACAGTGGACACTGAATGCAGCCAATGAGTGATCGTTTTTTGCAGGACTTGTTGACTGTTAACACAAGCTTGTACCCAGATAGGTCGCTCATTTTATGCAAATTCATTAAATTTATATTGTTTTTTCTTTTTATTGCAAACATAGATACGTCAAGATGTCAGTAAGACAGCTGGTAGAATTGATTGTGTTGTTCTATTATAAACGGAAGACCCTCGGATACTTAGCGCGATTTTTCTTATGCGAAATTATCGCGGGAATTTTTTAAAGCTATGTTTTGTGGCTCTTCACGATAAATCTACCATTTTATGCTTTCAAAGGACCGGACATGGTAAATGATATTCGTGTCCAATATATGTTGTGGTTATTTTTCTTAACGGTAAGACTAATCATAGTCTATTCGTGTTTAAAAAAAGCGGAAAATCTATAGAAAAACCTTTTTATCCTCCTGCCCCCTTATCATAATATCTCGAAAAAATGTCCTTTTTCTTTATTTCCAATAGTCCTCTGCCCTTCTTCTTGGAAGCCAGGAAGTGAATGCCGGTGAGTTTTTAGTGTTGCTTTTTTTATCTCGCCTTTGCAAATTACCAGCTCATACAATTCATTTCTTGCGGTCATATTAAGAGTTGTCTCCCTTCCCTATCCCAGGCCAATGACATAACGTAAAAAATATTTCAGGATTAAGCTTGCTCTCGTGGATCTCGGGCCGTTGATTCCCTTCATACAACAAAGCTCTAAGAGCATTTAAAAGAAAAGAAGCTGCGATGTGACTTATGAATCGTTGTTAGTTTTTATTGACTCAGCCGGCCTACACATAGTCCTTTTCTCCTTGCAAAAAATACTACATCAATATCGGCTACAGATTTGATATCACAAAATAGCAATCTTTTCCTCTCCACACAAAATTGAAAAAATTTTCTGAAACTGCATTTGTTAGACGTAACAATAATAAGTTCACACGCTTCTGTCGAAATTAAAGTCGGTTTAATTTAGCCAGTTTGCCGCTTTTTATTTTTATCTTGCAGTAATTAACGATTTCGCGCACAGTGAAGATACATTCGTATCATCGTCCCTTCGTAATCCCAGAATAGTTTGTTGTTTGGACCATTCATTTTTGTGTCTTAAATTAACACTACACTTATCTAACTGAGCTGAATAAGAACCGCTTCTTGTAGAATCTGTAACGGTCTTTTTCCCAATTATCTCCCGTTCCATGTTAATCTCCTTTTATTTGCATCCTTATGGACTGCGGGTCTTTTTTCCGTGTTAATGTTAATCATATTTTCTCTGTCATATTCCAGCTTGTCGACATTTGTCATTTTGTGTGATATAAACGCAAATGGTGATGAATTTTCGGTTGAAATACCGAATCCTGGATCACTCCTACGCAATAAGCGGGAGTATCTGTAGCTGTGTAACCACATAGTCACATAACTACTTTAACATGCACTCTCAAGACTTCACTGTATTAACATGTAACTCATATATTTATGTCTGGTGACCCAACAAACGGGAAAAAGAAAATAACAGAAATAAGGTTGAAAATAGTTTTGCGTTGCAGGGAACAGCCATAGCGTCCGGGGGTACAGCTTTAAAGGGAGCGAGTTTGATAGTTATAACACTAGATTATAATCCTGCAGTTACCCCGTTATTTTATTGTTTTTTATTCCATCTTTAACAGTGTTTTTCCCCACAGTGAGTCTAACAAATTAAAACAAACCCGACAACCGCAGCGTTTTAGGTGGCCCCGGTAGGAAACTTGAGAATTTCTTATTGCCCTCAAACCGGGAATTCATTCTTTTGTTCATCCTCAGTAAGTTATTTCTAATTATCTATATTTTTTATTCTCATCAGAGAAATACCGTTTTTTAGGCCACGAATTTATAATTCGCATGTTCTAGATATATTTCATAATTTTCTCTTCTCCGTAATTCGACAACCTGATGCAATTTCCTCCGGTCGCATTGAGAAATGACTTGGTAAGCTATCAACGAAATGGGCTTCAAAACGTCAAGACGTTTTACCGTGCGTGTCATGCTATAGTTGCTGAACTAATGGAAAGCAAAATTTTCATTAAAAAAAAAAAAACAAAAACAAGTGTTAAAAGACATTTTATTTCTGAAGGGCCCCTTCAGAAATAAAATGTCTTTTAACACTTGTCTACACTGCTGCAGATTCGACGTGTATTGCAGTCATGTCGTATTTCTGGCGATGCAATGTGAATTCTACTCATAATTTGCTTTGGCCTCTTAAAATTAAGACTATCGTTTGAAACTAGTACTGCTTCAATCTAGTTCTTTCATCAATAGTTTTTGAAAGTAAAGAATGATCATCGCAGTAAATTTTCCAATTTAAGCAATTGGAAAGAAGAAGCCTATACTTCACATCATCTCATCAATAGTTTTTATTACAAAGTTACATCTTACGGATAAAAATCGTCTTGTGCCTCGTTAAACTTTCAAGTACGTGAGCGTGCGAACTTTGTGCGATTCAAGGAAGCAATTAGTGGGATTGAGATAAGCAGTTAACAAGTACATTTTTATTAAAATGTGCCTAAAGGCCATGGTATTGTTAGAATCAAAGCTCGACAATATCCTAAACGTTTTCCTGGCATTATCCAAAACAATTTCCAATTTTTCTGCGTCTGTAAACTGAGATATCAAGATTACAAAACTTTGATATCCCTACATTCTGTGACGCAATACCTGCCAAGATCCTGTCCGTTTTTTGTTTTACTTTTTTCGATGATTTCGCCATATGCATTAAAATTAAAAGGAATAATTGATGTAAGCAACGATCTGCCGCCTTTGGCATAAGAAGGCTACATACAATTAGAATATAGTTCTTTCCCCATTAATTTGAAGATTATCTACAGTATACTACAGTAGGCGGGCGATAGGGGTAGAAGTTGTTGTTGTCGTCGTTGTTTTTATTGTTGTTGTTGTTTTACAACATGTTACTGAAAAATGTTTCTTATGAGGACAACTTAAGAATGCTTTAACGCTCCAAACGCCACAGAAATAAAAGAAAATAAGTCTCCAGACAAAATAACTGTGACACAGAACTCGTTTAATTGCGGCGCACTTTCTCTGTTGCTGATCACCTCAAAAATTCATGGTGTTAAATTGAAAGCTCCTGACGGTAAACTACATCAAGTTGGGACGGCGTTCACTTCAATGTTAACTAAGCACATTTTAAAGCGACGCCGCGAGGCGCTAATGCCGCGCTTTTTAATTTTGTAGATCAGTCGAAATTAAACAAATTGCTTAAAGAAATACGTGCTAAAGTAGCTGAAGATTACTTTGTGTTTTTGCGTTTTTCCCATATGTTTACTTTCTTTAAAGATCTGTGACAGTTCTTTTTTACTGGTGACACGCCGGTTGGATTAAACAGAGTGATGAAGTCATACTTGTTGACTTAGCTGGATCATTACAACAGACATTTAGATTGATTTGACAATGGAAAAAGCTCTAGCTTACATTGAATTTTGTGGACAGCCTGTCGAATGAAGTAATCTTCGAAGGAATATTTGATTAAAAGAAAAAATATATATAGACTACCCGGCTGCGAGCATAAGTTTCTTTGCGGCATGGCGGCTTTTATTTAGCATTTACGAATCCGTTTGCGTGGCTGTCAGTCGCGGAGTTGTTTAGTTTAACCCCTGAATCCGCGACAGCCATGCAAACGGTTTCGTAGATGCTAAATAAAAGCCATGCCGCAAAGAAACCAATGTTTTGATAGAGTTGATAGTTCTTTTCCCTTCTTTTCCGCAACTTTCACGAGGTTTTGTATAACACGACCAGCGTGATCGTCTTATTTGCTCAATGATGTTTTATATCTATGGCGCGTTATCAGTGTCAAAAATTATGTTTGTCTTAATGTTTTGAATTTATACTGGTATTAAAATGTCTGTCGTGACATTAATGCGTTGGCATGCGGAGCTTAAACGTGACATTAAGGAATACGTCTCGACATTAAGACGTTTATGCATCAGTCAATTCCACCTGCGCCCAGCCCCCCCCCCGGGCTAACCCCCGGGAATTAGCCTTTTTTTTCTCATGGATGGCAAATTCCCGGGGGCTGGAGCACTTAAGCTGTCAAATGCCCGGCGGTGGGGACGAAAGTAGAGGGCGAATGCCCCGCCCCTGGGATCGTTTTAATCCCAGTTTTCATTTTCGTACGTTGCAATAGATCGCAAAGTTGTTCTAGCAAAGAAATGAAGCGTGTTTTGAGGCCCAATTCACGTTTTCTGGAATTCGAAGGTCGCAAAATGAGTTGAATGAGTTGGCAGCAGTTGAAAACCGATGATAAAAAACCATTCAGGCACAAAAACACCGCTAAAATTGTGGCCTGATGTGAAACGCGTAAATATTTTCTAACACAGACGTTTTTAATTATACATATTGTAGTCCTTGATTTCAAATTTGCAAGCTTTTAATATTTCCAAAAGCCGGAATTTTATTAATTACCATATAGTATGAATCAAATGCGGCCTGTTGCGAAAAACGCGACAATTCATTCACGCTCTTGCTATTTGCTTTGAAATTATGGCTTTTTAGATTACAGTACATATTGAAATTAAAAAAAACATATCTTTAAAAACGTCGACAAGTTTTTCTAGCCCTTGCTGGACAAGCCAATCCGCCACGAACTGCTGATCTTTATCTCGGAAATTCTCCATGTCGACCACGTTTTAAAGTTAACAACGTGCGTGTCAAAAGCCCGGGGGTGCCCCCGGGGTTGGCCAATGCCCGGCCCCCGGGTCGCGCTAAATTAGCTAAAGCCCCTCCCCCGGGACTGACAAGGCTGGCAAATGCCCCGCGGTTGCCCGGGGGGGGCTGGGCGCAGGTGGAATTGACTGATGCATTATCTTGGAACAACAATGTTCGTCTTGACATTATGATGTTGATATGTATATTATATATGAACAAACCAATCGTCTTTTAAAAAAATTGAATCGTCTTTTCAGTTAACATTATGATGCTCGTCTTGACATTATGAGGTTCATATGTATAATATATATGAACAAAACAAACGCCTTTTAAAAAGATGGTGGTCTTGACATTATGATGTTCGTCTTGACATTAAGAAAGCATGCACTGCGGACTTACTTCCCGCCAAAACGAATGACGTGATTTGTTCTTCGTAAACAAACATGGCGGACGCATATGATGAGCTTCGACAGACGTTGATAACAAGAATAGAAGGAATGATTCACGATGTGCAGCGGGAGATTCATGCGAACAACGTGGAGTATGAAACAGTAGATGGACTTTGTTTTCGTGGCGAACAGCTACCACGACAGGTAGCCAGACTCGTAACCGCCAATGTGTTAGTATTAAGAGAAAGGGAAAGAGAAGAAATGAAGTTTTAGAAGTTATCAAGAGAAGAACATCTTTTGTTGTGACAACCACCATTAAACTTCTTAGTGTTTAATGCATTTCACAAAAAAAAAGTGCATCAAGTACTTAAAAGTATTGCTGTTGAATTTGGCAATATTTCGAGGGCCAACATTTTCCTTGTCGTGTCGAGTAGGGAACAGGTGATGGAAAGAGAAGTAATTAATTCGAGGGTGGGAATTTAAGTAACCCATAAACCACACTGTGCTTTAGCCTTTGGGAAGGGAATTAGGGGACCATACGAGGTAAAGAAAACATCTTTTGACCTCTGTGGAATTTGACCCACCACAACCGGATCGAATCTTGGGAATAGTGATGCTCTTCCAACTTAACCTTTTAGGAGTCGGGGGGGGGGGGGGGGGGGGGGGTGGGAGGAGACCTTATGGATCTGTACCACTTATTATTTGTGTTTGTATTTTATTTTTTCTCCAGTTTAGTACAGCATTACATCAATTAATAAACACGAGACAGAAGCAAACCAGACATAACATTGTTATGGAATGAATATAACAGATATCATGCAACGATAACAGTTAGAACCATTAACCAATCGGGGTCAAGGACAGATAAGGCCCAGACAGTCTTTGTAACAGTTATGTTACTTACGTATCTGTTAAAACCTGGATATAACAGTTATGGAAAAAGACAAAACTGTTATTTTCTGCAGCCAATGAATTAATCATTGGGTTTTCTAGAGTGGGGTTTTCCACTAATTAAGTCAATCGATATGAGCCCCGGAACGGGTTTGTTTCTTTGACATAGAAGTCCGAATGTATGAAATCATATGAGAATGTTCCTGTATCCAGTCAATGGGCTTAACGTGAGTATTCTGCTGTGTATTGTACATGTACGCGTTATTTAGTAGCAGCTCAGTAGCAATAAAAGCCAAGAGGTTATCTCAGCGCTGCTGGATAGGTATGAGTGCAAATGCGTTATTATTTTATTTGCTTGTAATATTAAAAGTTTCATAAAGTTTTAATAACTATTGAGGCAGTTTTATCTCAAAAGCCGTTGCAATCATTGTGCGACTCAAAGATCGACCGTATATACTTTGAGTTCCAACCTCACGCAAATCGTTTTTCTCTTAATGACAGTTGCTTGACCTTGCGCTTCGGAAACTTGTTTTTAAAGTCACGGTCATCTTGAATTACAATTTCTCTTGACAATAACAACACGCTAACTTTTACGGGTGAGTTGGAGTACGTTTAAAGACTTCTACTGGCAAAATGGTCACTCGTAAAACCCTCTTATATTTAGTACTCTTAATTTACGGTTTACTGCGAAAATCAAATTTACACCAAGCTAAAGAAAGCATTCTTATTAACGCACATACTTTATTTCACCTTTGGTGATAAAACAAACATCCCCAATTAAATCTATTTTAGATTGCCCGCCAGAATGGTCGGTCAAATCAATGGCAGAATATCGGCTTATGTGCTACTAGTTTCATCGATGCTTAAAGGCCGTCTTCTTAAATGGTCTAACGGCCTCAACACAATTCAGCTGACAACTCTCCACTGTCTTAAAAAAAAGATGTGTTTTACACAAATTAAGCCTCAGAGTTATCTTAAGTTCGATATGAACGCGGGTTTTATAACAGTTACAATTAATTTTAAGTTTCATTAAGAATTTAAGGTCCATTAAGTGAAAAATTGTTATCTGGAATGTTCCAATTTGAGACACCAGCTTAAATGGTGGACATGCAGCCTAGTCCCCAGGCGTTCTCGGCGCGGTCAATCCTGGACTCTACCGTGTGTGTCCTCCGGTTTGTCTTTGTCCTTGACATTAGCAAGCAGTCGTCGTAAAGTGGTTAGCGGTTTGTGTGCAACACGTATATTATAAGGTTGTAATATACGTGCGATAGTTTCAGAGGTGCCTCTGATGTACGGTATAGTCGCTGTCGTCACTACTAATGTCAAGGACAAAGACAAACCGGAGGACACACAGGGAGCAGTATACAAGATCAAATGCTGCGACTGCCAGGCTTTTTACATTGGTGAAACCGGCAGAAACCTTAGCACAACTCACCGAACACAAACGAGTGACGAGGAATGGTGACGTCAACAATCACATTGCTGAGCACCATTTACAGACAAAACATCAAATTGACTCTAGGACTCTGCGACGTGTATAACGTATTCTACAGACTGCTGTCAACGTCTTACTTTAGAAAGCTGGTTTACTAACTTAGAACAAACGTCACTGAATCGTAGCCAACAGTTACCAGCGCCGTACAAACGACTTATTGACGAGATCAAGCAAAACTAACTACGAGACAACGACAGTAGAACTCGGACAATTTGACTAACAATACACGACTGTTTAACTGTGACAACAGACGGATCGAAACGCACCAAGTACTGATTACCCGCGAGTCTTCATAGCCAATAACATCACGGCTTAACTGACAGACGACCAATAACATCGCGACGTAATTGACCAATGAGATCAATAACCAGAGTATAATACCATCAAATGACGTGATACAACTCGCTTTGACTCTTAAGATGACTACCGCACAGGTTGTCGAAAGGTCAGTCACTGTCAACAACAACAGTCCTATTCAGGAATACGATCACCCGGACGATCAAACTCAACCTACTTTTGAAAGTTATTATTTACTGATGTAATGCTG
Source organism: Porites divaricata (assembly GCA_038088405.1). Lineage (NCBI taxonomy): Eukaryota > Metazoa > Cnidaria > Anthozoa > Scleractinia > Poritidae > Porites > Porites divaricata. Next base: position 24,483,586 of record JBBMOI010000009.1, on the reverse strand, counting down.
TACTAAACTGGAGAAAAAATAAAATACAAAACACAAATAAGTGGTACAGATCCATAAGGTCTCCTCCCCCCACCCCCGACTCCTAAAAGGTTAAGTTGGAAGAGCATCGCTATTCGATCCGGTAGTGGTGGGTCAAATTCCACAGAGGTCAAAAGATGTTTTCTTTACCTCGTATGGTCCCCTAATTCCCTTCCCAAAGGCTAAAGCACAGTGTGGTTTATGGGTTACTTAATTCCAACCCCTGAATTAATTACTTCAATCTCTTTTCCATCACCTGTTCCCTACTCGACACGACAAGGAAAATGTTGGCCCTCGAAATATTGCCAAATTCAACAGCAATACTTTTAAGTACTTGATGCATTTTTTTTAGTGAAATGCATTAAACACTAAGAAGTTTAATGGTGGTTGTCACAACAGAAGATGTTCTTCTCTTGATAACTGCTAAAACTATTCAGGACTACGTTCACCCGGACGATCAAACTCAACCTACTTTTGAAATGACTCCTGGCTCCAAACCTTTCACAATAATAACTTTATAAAGCAATATGTTACTAAACAGGAGAGGGGCACACTTAGGATAACTAATATTGTGCCCCTTACTACAGTTGTGATTATGATTAAGGAAAAAAATAATTCTATCAATTAGAGGAAGAAGATTACGATTCAAAGTCATCTTCCACTTTTTTCCTTTCTTGCCACTGGTGACATTGTACTTAATTTGTCTACTCAACTCACAGAGTTTTCGAAAAAACAGCCATCCTGTACCACAAAGGATGTTAAATTCTAAGACAACTGTAGTTGTCAGTTGTTGCGGTAACTGTTAGCTTGTCGAGCCGAAAAACGGCAGGAACTATTGTTTACTCAACGGATTATTTGTCACCTCTCAGGAGGAACCTTGTTCCGAGGCTTCTCTCATACTTTTCTGGAACGAGGCTGTCTTAGGGGTTAAAATGAATTGGAGCCATGCGCATAAAACTATAGAGCATCCTCGGCCATATTTTTGTTTGCATGTACCCCGGAGCTTTGTGTCGCTCAACACCTGCCATATTGTCTCCTGGCTAGATTTGTTTTTGCTCACCTTTTATCTTAAATTGGCTACGTCACGCTATTTGCTATCCGCTAAAAAGCTAAAGCACACATCAAGGCTATTTTAGGCATTGAAACTGCTTCCTGTTTTTTGTTGAAACGGATGTTAAGGATGGACATAAATTGAAACTTGAAAGTGTTAGTGCAAGAATAGTGTTAGTGCTATGCTGCAGAAAAATAATATACAACTATACCCCGAAAAGGGAGGTGGATAGGGTGGCAATGTTGTGGTTCAATTTTATTCTTGGTTCAAATTTTCTTTTCTTTTGTTTCAAACTCATTATCATGTTATTATCATACATTACCATACCCAAAAACAAAACAAAAGAAAATTTGAACCGGGGATCGGACCACTACGAGGTATATATCTAGCGCTGTTCACCGACCCTGAGGGTGATAGTTGTTTTAGTATTTACCAAATCAGTTGGATAAAACTGAAAAAAGTAACTTTTTGTAAAGTAAAGACGTCACTTAGTAGGAGGTTTGTTTTCAATTTTCAAACACTTCGGGGATTTTGTCAAGTGCATTTTACGGTTTTGTTGAAAATTCAGCATATAAATAATATTCTACCTACCAGTGAACACCGACAAGCTAAAGTTCGTCGCTTTCTTGGTATTTGTTTGTACGACTGCTTCATTTATTTCGTCTTCCGAAAATGTCTCGAAACGAGACGCCATCTTGGCTCCGGTCGCAAAACAGTGAACAGCCAAGGATATTCCGAATTACGGGAGCCAAACAAAACACGCGAAAATTGCTATTCACTGATTTGGTAAATATACTAATAGCGGTGAGTGCTCCTGAAGGAAATTTGTTTGATATCTTCTTCATAACTCTACAGTAGCATTTTGTTCATGGGTAAGGACACTAAGCTAATGACCTTCAGCAGAGAATTGACCTGAAACAGCAATATTCCGTTGACATAACCCCTTTAACAATTTGTATATGTAATAGCATGATTTGTAGTGATATTTGGCATAAATACCACGAGTGATATTTCGAAATTGTTATACGTAATTAGAGACAATTTGAAATATCACGAGTGGTATTTATGCCAAGTATCACGTACAAATCATGCTATTATTTGTTTATACTACTACCCGCCAAAGGTTTGTAATTTTCACATGTAGGTAGTTCAAATTTTAAAGCTGAAATAGCACTGCTCTAAACCAATCAAATTGCAGAAATTTCTCATGTAGTGACATCATAGTTAAAACTTTCTGTTAACTGCAGGCTGGTACCTGGGCTGCTTTAAAGAAAAGCCAGAGGAAAGGGTATTCAACATCTCTGCCGGGAACTATCGTATCACTGATACTTCCGCTCAAGAATGCACTTCCGCCTGTCATCATTTGAACCAAACATACGCTGCAACAGAAGGAGATCTGTGCTTCTGTACTAGTGGTTCTTACGACAAATATGGTCAAGCCTCAAGTGAAAGCCTGTGTAACTTGAACTGCTCAGATGGTGTGTCATGTAATAATGTATCATACATCCGGGTTTATTATACTCAAGGCTCTGTTCGCGGGCTCAATATAGACGCTCCACAAATTGGCTGGCTGTGGCAAGAAATAAACTTCTCAGCTTCACTTGAAGAAGGTATAGAAACGTTTGTCGAACACCACATTTGACAAATGTTATTTACGATTAGAGTAAGAAAAAGAGGCACTTTTTGATGTCGAAATATAAACTGAGGCTGTTACAGTAGCTTCGGAGGAATAGGCCAGTTTCCAGGTTTCTAATTATGAAAATTCAAACTTGGCTTAGAGGCCGAGGGTTATAACGCAAAAAATTCCCCTGAGATTCAGGGATTAATAATTAATGTGTGCAATGTAATGTCGTGGATTTTAGGACAACAACACTCGCCCTCTTTATATGTTAACACGTTAACGGTAAGCTCGGACTTCAGTAGGCAGCCGCGATCAGTTTATTTATGAGCTTACTGTAACCTATTCGTAGCCCATGATATGCAACAGTGATGCGTGATGCGTGATGCGTGATGCGTGAAAGGTAGACCACACCACCAGGGAAACTTCCCCTACTCTTTTCGAACAGTAATGTGAGTTCTTTTACGTCTCCTTCGATTTTGACCAATAAAAGGTTAGAGGAGACAAGGCCAACGGCTTAACCCTTTAAGTCGTAACAGTGATCAGCATCAAATTTCTCCTTGAAATATCAATGCTTTGTAAAGCAGAGTGGTCATGAGAATTACCGACATGATCACACAAGATGAATGTGCTTGATATTTTATCAACCTCTCCCCTCTAGGAAGTGATAGGGGCAGCAAATGAGAATTCAAATTTTGATCTTAGGGTTTAAAGGCTTATTGTCACCGCCCAATGGCGCGATCATCTTAACTGAGACAAGGTCTCAAATAACAGCCAGCATGATCTCACCAGTGTTTTAAAGACCCTGGTTGTTGGTCTGGTTGGGGTTTGAACCCATGACCTCCCCCCCTCGGCAGACCGATGCTCTCCCTACTGGGCTAACTGACTTATAGAGAGGGGAAGTCGTTACGTCACGTTGCCATGGTAGCAAAATTTTTGGATGACACTAAAAAAACCGATAAAGTCACTTTTAAAAAAGTCTATTCGCATTACTTCAAAGTTCACCGGTCTTATTCAATTTCATTTAATTTGGCAAATCTTGGCGAAATTGTCTTTGAGACCGTATCTATCGTTATCTACGTTTAAAAAAAGAAAGCGACAATTTTTGTGTTGTGCTCACCTACTCCATAAAGGGGGCTCGTGAAATTAGGAAGTTTCATGTTGTAGTGGTGCAACGACGGCAAACGAAATGTACAAAATAGCGTGATGCACGTGCAAAGTTGTTGTTGTTTAATATAAACATTTTATTTTTGCCGTTCTCCTTGCCGTCGCCGTCGTCGTTGGTTTTGTTGCCATCTAGAAATAGTGTTACCATGGTAACATGACGTCACACTTCTCCTCTCTATTGCCTTTTTTTTTTTTCATACCACAAACCCTTTAAGTAATGATCCGGGTAAGGCGGATAGCAATTTCTTTGTTATGCGGCAACGGTGCTTTCCCCACATAGGAATGTTCTCATTTTTACACAGAGAATGCATAAACCTACATGAAGGCCGTTTACACAATAAAATGCATTTACACTCCACTTTGAAAGGGTTTTTTTGTGTGTTCAAAGATTTTGACCAATCACAAGGGTTGAAAACAATAGCCAAGAAAAGTTTACAATTTTACATGTTCCCCACATAGGATTTCTTTGTTATTCAATCTGAGACCAGATTTTGTTATATGGAAGATGGTTGGAAAGTAAGGATGAATATATGTACCGCTTTATGAAGTTTTGTTAACTTTTGCTGTTTAAGCCAATCAGAAGTAAGTACAGACAATAGAAAAGTTAGCACCTTTTTTGCATTCCAACATGTTCGTTGTCGTTGTTGCTATCGTTCTTATCTGGACCGTTTCTTAATAGAGCAGAACCAGGATTGGTTTGCGATTAGTCAGGAAACAGAAAATAAATCCTGATTTAAAGAGGAGCTTAGTCCTTATAACAATAATCACCTTGGTAAGGGGAAGCAGCCATTAGCAATTTAAGAGATGAGTGGCCGCCTGTGTGAACTTGCAAAGCTCAAGGCAAATATTGGAAATACAGGAAAAACAGTGCCGCAGTATTTAATGATTATTGGTTGGTTGTCTTATATAATAGATACTTCTGCGAGCATACGTCAGTACTAACGATCGGGAAAAAAACAATTAACAATATTAGGAAAGACCGCGGGGCGTCCGAGATCGTTTCCACGTAGGTTTCCGTGTAGTAAAGACTGAGTTAATACGGGAGTGAAACGGGTTTTTGTCGAGGTGGCCGTAAACTACATCGTCCGTTATGATTATAACTTGGACTGTGGTTGATTTTCAATTGCTCACTTGCAGGAGATGTCAACGTTTCATATTCTTTCGACTTTGGTGATGAAACGTACCTTCTGAGCACATGCCCTAACGCCACGCACACCTACACAAGGACGGGTTACTTCCTCGTGAAAGCGTCCGCCAGGAACAACATCTCTGGCCCGATCATGACTTCCGTTAGGGTCTTTATTCAAAGTTCCACCGGACTTGTGTGCTTAGACTACCCGAAAGATATAGTAGAAGCTGGGAATGAGACTGAGATTACCGTAACTGTCAGCCAGGGTACTTGGATGAAGGCTGAAGTGGTGACATTACCAAGTAGCAAAGTCACATTCAACATATCTGGTGAGAACCTTGAACTAACCTTGAACAGCCATTTTCAAAAGCGCATATGCGTTATAGCGCTTTTTATACATCAATGCGTAGCACGCAATTTCATGTCAATGAAAAGGGTTCATGAACGTGGATTTTTAATCCTAACACTCTTAGCTAGGACTTACAATTCCTTTATTTAAGTTGCCATAGGTGGGTCGTGGGTAATGGGACACGCAAATCAGGAGAAAATGAGTTTGGGTGGTGTAATTTAGTTCGGTTTAAACATACATTTAAACTCCTAATCTCCTACTTGAGAGCTCTTATACAGTAATTTTCAAGGGGTTATAATAACTCCTCTAGTGGGGTTAATTTAACTCCTTACAGTGGAGTTATATTTTTTGGGGGGGCGGGGGGGGGGGGGGGAGTTATTTTAACTGCAATTATTATTCATTCAAAATATTTCCCCAATTCTGATTGGCTAAAAGCACGTGTAGTCACGCATAATTCACCATAACCAGTTAATGATGTCCAAATTTGGAAGAATTTTGTGTTTAACGAGGAATTGACGTCAAAAATGCAGCCCGCTACAGGTTAAGGCACGTTACAGACGGGGACGAGGTTGAGTTGTTTTTGTTATGAAAAAAAATGGCGGACACTTCACTCGTTTCACGAGTAAGAAGTACAGCTGGAACTAGCAGGGCCCGCGGAGCAAGTTTTAAAGTGCGAGGGCCGGTGATAGTCCGGAAGATTAGCGTAAAATTGTTCAAATTGGTGATACAAGTACCAGATTTCATATTCTTGGTCCTTTTCAAGTAGGTAATGATAAGAAATCAAGATTCACTTGAGATCCTGATCTCTTCACCAGTTATTGCCCAATGAAAAGTTCCAATATATTTTATATAGGGAACCACAGGACACCCAATGTCAAAAAAAGGGGAAAACGTTAAAAAAGAGCTATTTGAGCTATTTATCCCACTGGTTTTACGAGGTACTTTTTGTCTTGCGGTAAACGCTAAGCAATTATAAGATTTACCTGACAAAATCTTACTTGTAAGGTTTTTTTTAACAATGTAATCTTGATAGCAATTACCATTGCAAGCGCACAGCGCAGTGCAAGAGAAGTTTGCCTCGGTGCACTTGCAAAGTTCCCGGTATGCCCGCTTACAGCCACATCTGATGAGCTCACTGCACGCTTTTGAAGCCTTAGGTATAGGGTTGTCCAATTCGGTGTTTATCCGCCTGAAGATAGATGTCATCCCCAGTCTGCTGCACTAGGAAGTTCCTGGATAGAAACTAATGTTTGACCCCAAAATTAACACGTTTCATATGAATGCTGTCCTCTTGATGTGCTGATCAACTGCAGCTTGGCTTGGCAGGATACTCTCAATGCTTCTGGTACCTTGCGAAAACATGAAATATGTGCCTTGTTGACATCTTGACGTGGGGTTGTTCGGTTATACACACGCACACACGTCTGCGGGTTCCTGTACCTCTGGCTTCATGAGTAGCTTGGTTGAGGCTGTTCTCCAAGTAACGATCCCACACTAAATCGATTCTCTTTACATTTTGAGTGCGATAGTTGATGACGTACGGGAGAAAAACTGCTTCTGCGTAGTGCTTAAAGGTCTTGCACTTACCAGGTGGAAGCATGTTAACCGAAGGACGCTCAAACGTTGTGTTGACCTCAATGCATAAGGTCCGATTTCTGTCCTGTACGCATCTTCTCATTACACGAAAGGGCAGGCGGACTTGAACTGTTTTCCATCCTCGGAGACCCAGGGGCAGTCAGTCGGGTCGGAAGAAAAGGTGGGACGAAAGTTTTCAAGTACGGGCGAAAGAGACCCTGGGTACCGACTCTCACCAAACTATTTCCAAAAATTCAAGCAAATGCTTGCTCCTGATTGGGCACAAAAAATGCTTTGTATTATTGTGCCCAATCGGCGAACAGTCTCTCCTGGGTTCTTCTCGTGAGTTCGTACACGACGACTAAATTTTGTCTCGATCACGACTTGTCTGGATCATGCACCAAAGAAATGCACGCAGTCAGGAAACTTTCAGTTTGATATAAAATCCCCATTTGATTTCAAAATACTGTCTGCCCGAAAACTAAAGACGCTTTTCCAAAAATACAAGCTTTAGCTTACAACAGGTATTCACATTTTTTCATTCTCTATCGTGATTATTCCGACTCGCTTACTTTGTCAAATGCAAGCCAACTCTTCGGGAGCTGAATTTCTAGCTATCAACCACATCAAAGTTCATGAAGAGAATGAATTTTGTCACTGCTTGTTTACGTCCTTCACAAAACGTGAAATTAGGCATTTTCACGGCTAGTCGTGCAGTTGACGGCAAAGAAATGTACAAAAAAGCGTGATGAACGTGCAAAGTTCTTGTTTTGCCTTGTCAAGCTATTGCTTATATGACTTTCTCGTCGCCGCCACATCTCAAACTTCTTAATATTAACGATACATTGCGATCCGTCAAAAACAGAATATTCTCGGGGCAAACTGAATTGCTCCTGCTTATAGCATCGCAAACGTTTTTTATGCACATCGGTAGTTCCTTCGTTTCTGATTAGGAAAGTAGAAAATAAAAGTTTCCCTTGCACGCACAAGCTTGGTGAACGAACCTGTGTGGCGAGACGATAGCCGTCGTGTACGAACTCACGAAAAGAACTCAGGAGAAACTGTTCGCCGATTGGGCACAATAATACAAAGCATTTTTTGTGCCCAATCAGGAGCCAGCGTTCGCTTGAATTGTTGGAAATAGTTTGGTGAGAGTCGGTATCCAGGGGCTCTTTCGCCCGTACTTGAAAACTTTCGTCCCTGCTTTTCTTCCGACCCGACTGACTGCCCCTGGGTCTCCGAGGATGACTGTTTTCGTGCTTGAAAGATTCCTCGAGGTTTCCTTCTTTTGCTTGACAGAGATAAGATCGTGCTTATTTTTACGATCTCATCCTCAAATTGTTGTTCTACAGCTCATGATAGATGTTATTTTTAAACTGACTTAAATCTCCGTAAATCCAGTGCCGGATCCAGACCGTGAGATAAGAGGGGGGGGGGGGGGGGGGGGGTCTCTAAAAAATATTATTTCGGCCCTTTGGGCCTCAGTTTAGTCTAAAAATAAGGGGGTGCCGGGGCCCCGCGGGCCCCTTCCCTGGATCCACCACCGAAATCAACTCACGTTTGTTTACAATCAAAGGAAAGTTTGGGACGTTTAATGAATATGTGTTGTCAGCTTTTGTAATTCTTTGTTGGCAATATTTTTAAAATCATGTTTGAATTCATGTCAAATATGCGTTATTGACTAAACGCGAGATCAAGATGGCAGAAGCTTGGTCAGTAAAAGGATTTATTGAATTTATTATGTGGACAAAAAGAGAACTCTTTTTCGCGACCAAAAATAGTCTGAACATATTCAGGTCGAAGATCCCTAACTTACTGTTGTGCCACTACTTCCCAGACCGGATTTTACCGTGATCATCCTGATTTTCCTCCCTTCTTGCTCGCAAAAGAAGCATCGCTTTATGTCATCACTGGTCAAAAGTTTGACTGCTGTTTCAAGTGAGGCATGTCTAGTTTTGAATGGACTCGATTGTGTGGACGTATCCTCGTCAGAGTCCAGATTGACCTCTGTATGCCTCCTCTTTTGAGCACTGGTGAGCTTTGCATTGCTCCATTTGTTGAAAGATGACTTGAGCCACGATGCTTTATGAGATCTGAGTGTTTCTTCAATTCCCCTCCCTTCGTCTAAATGGGACAAGGGCACTTGAATCGGCAATTGGCCAACGTCGGTGAACTTTGGTAGATTATCGGCTAACGTTATATAACCTGATCCGCTATCTCTTCTAGTAAAATTAACCGGTGAAACAAGCTTGTCATTTTTATTTTCCCCTGGACATAAAGCACACAAATACCAGTCAACACGAAACGGTGTTCGATTCGTTGTACGATCCACAGAATGTAACTGATAACTTATTCCATCTTAAAACAGTCTGTTTATGCATGGGAAAAAATCAGTCAGGCGTTATATGCTACCTTTCCTGCTTTACTTCCGAAATTTTTCCAATAACCCAGGATAAAGATGACTTCGAATTTTTTTGGAAAGAAAATATAGTTCTTTTGATTATATATTATTATATTAGCCTTAATTTCGTTAAGATAGTTGAAAATCAGGTAAGCTTTGAGCCTGCGATACCCAACCGCTGACCACCTTTAAAACGACTTAAAACGTACGTTAATGATCAGGATCCAAAAAAAATTTCATTGGAATATGAATCTACATGCTAACAGGCACTTATCCTGAAAATTTCACACTTGTATCACTAATTTGAACAATTCCGCAATTTTCTGTCGCTAATCTTCCGGACTATGACAACTCTTTTGAATTGGTGGAGGGGGGAGGGGCAAATTTGGCTGTTCTCTCTTTCTGGCTGTTTGGAACGTTTAGATTACTGAACCTTTCTTGAGTCATTGTTGAGCGGAGTCATTTCAAGCCCCTGAAAAGTACCTTTCTCCTGCTGAGTCTGATTGCACATGCTGGATCCACCACTAGAAGTTCGCAGATCATGATATTTCACTGTAGGTTCCTGTAACCCCTTCATTTTGTCTAGTGTGTTATCGAAATGCGTCAGAGACCACATCATCAGCCGATATAATTCGTTTTAAGAAACTGTAGTTTGTGGATTAGTCTTCAGATTTAATCGAGAACCTTCATCTAAAAAGACTCCATTCTGCATCGTTGCAAATGCTACATAGCCTTACTGGTTTGAAAACGCAGAAGCTTAGGACTAAGTGCAGTTTTGTAAAGATAGGCGTTTTGAGCCTTACTACGCATCAGACTGATGTGATCGAAACGGACCAATAATAAATTTAGATGCTGAAAGATTCTTATGAAAATGTATCTTACAGTGGAACTCTGTAACGAAGTCCTCGGTCTAACGAACTTGTTTTTTTCTTTCACTCCAGTAACAGTAAAATATAAAGCAACATGAAAAAGAACCTCGATATAAGTTAACGAGCCTCGTTATAACGAACATATTTTGCCAGACCCTTGGCCCTTCGTTATATCGAGGTTCCACTGTACTTAATTTTATTTATTTATTTATTTTTCAAAAAGTGGTGGGGGGGGGGGGGGGGGCTGGTCCCCCAGCCCCTTCCCTGCGCGGGCCCTGACTAGGCGAAATAATAGCTAAAAACATGGCAAAAACAGCAAGAAGACAACTCGGAGGGCGACATCTGCTATTTGGAGAATATTTGCGGAGCTGGACAAACCTAAACGTACACTATTGAAGATGAACTTAACAACGATGCAGGTAAGCATGTTTTAGCTATGTTTTTAAACTAGGAATTATTTTGAATGAATAAAAAAGCAGTTAATGAATTCGGCTTTCGTAGGATATGAAGAATTAAGCAGATCCAGGAGGGTGTTATCGGCCTCGGTGGATAACACCCTCCTCGATCTGCTTAATTCTTCATATCCTGCTCAGTCTCATTCATTAATTGCTAATTATATTGAGGAGTTAAAATAACCCCAAAGAAGGAGTTATCCTGAGCCTAAAATTTTTACTCCACTTTCAGAGTTAAAGTAACTCCAAAAGAAGTAAAAACAACTCATGTAAGGAGTAAAAATATCTCCATTTTCTGAGTTATTTTAACTCCAGACTGGGAGTTAAAAGAACTCCTTGTTAGGAGTAAAATTGACTCCAAATTTGGAGTTAAACTAGGAGTTAAAGTAACCCCATAAAAGGGGTTATCCTGTACCTAAAATTTTTACTCCATTTTTGGAGTTATAGCAACTCCATAAATTTTAAGGTGGCTCGATATAGTTTTTCAGGGCCAATACCTCCCAAGTTTGAGCATAAACTACGTCGCCATAAACAAAGTTTTGGAAAAATTGACACCACAGTTGTATTAGATAAAGATGAAAATTTGTTATGATCAGGGTTGCAATGACATCGGAGTTGTCATAGCGACGAAATGACGCTATGACCTATTTTACTTACAGCAGTATATCTCGGCACTGGGAACTGTTCTTCAAAAATCATTAACGGGAGCTTTTTCCTTCAATAGCGGCCTCGATGTTCGTGAAGTTTAAGTGAAATCTGTAAGAGCGTTATCGAGATATTATGGGATAAAGATTTTGTGGTTAGAAATACGGTAAAAATGGACAATCTTGATGTTCGGCTGTTATCTGTAGAAAACGAAGCGCTTTTGACATACAATTTCACCTCATAGCAGTTTCAATTTTTTTAAAAACGTGTGTGAAAGATCATGGAGATGGCCCGAGCCGATTGCTAGAAAGAAGGATTTGATTAGTATATATCGAGACGCTCTTGTTAGCAGTTTTTGAACAGTTTGGTCTACTTTAACAAATTAGCGAATAATTTTTAAACCGCTCGATAGCTTTTTTTAAAAAATTAAACCTTCCTTTTCTATGACCTTTTAGTTTAAAGATTATTGATATATTGTAAGGCAGTAAAATAAGCGCTACATTTCGCTAATTGTTTGGCAGAAATTTTGTGTTTACGAGTGTGAGCCTTTCATTATTCAGGGTATTGTCTCCAAGTTTCATATTTCGTGCACAACAATAGCTAGCATTTTTGCATATGTCAAATGCATTGTTAGTTACTGCTGTTCACGTGAAAATGAAACTTGGAGACAATGCCTTGAATAATGAGAGGCTTTTACTTGTAATGACGAAACTTCCGATAAAAAAGTAACGAATTGTAGTGCTTATTTTACTGCCTTACAATATATCAATAATCTTGAAACTAAAAGGTCATACAAAAGGAAGGTTAATCTCAAAAATCTTAAATTTTTAAAAAAATCTATGGAGCGGTTTAAAAATTATTCGCTACTTTAATAAAGAAGCCCATAATGTTTACAAACCGCTAACAAGAGCGCTTCGATATGTACTAATCAAACCCTTCTTTCTAGCAATCGGCTGGAGCTGTATACATGATCTTTCACACACGTTAACGTTTTTAAAAGGATTGAAACTACTCTGAGGTGAAATTGCATGTCAAAAGCGCTTCATTTTCTACAGATAACGGCCAAACAACAATATGTGTCAATTTTTTACTGTTTCTAACGTTAAAAACTTCATCCCAAAATATCTCGATAACGCTCTTACAGATTTCGCTTAAACTTCACGAACATCGAGGCAACTATTGGAGGAAAAAGCTCCCGTGAACGATTTTGGAAGAACAGTTCCCAGTGCCGAGATATACCGCTAAGAGTAAAATAGGTATTAGCGTCATTTCGTTGCTATGACAACTCTGATGCCGTTGCAACCCTGATAATAACAAATTTTCATCTTTATCTAATACAACTGTGGTGGTAATTTTTCCAAAACTTTGTTTATGGCGACGTAGTTTATGCTCAAACTTGGGAGGTATTGACCCTGAAAAACTATATCGAGCCACCTTAAAGTTATCGTATAGGAAGTCCTTTAAAATTTTTAGTTGGAAGTACTGGTTTTTGGGGAGAGGGAAAACCCACAGTAGCTGGAGAAAAACCTCCCGAAGTAAGGAGGAGAATCCACGCAAGAAAATAACATAGCACGAATATGGCGCTGCCGCAGCTTGTCCCGGGGAAACCCGGGTGACATTGTTTAAGGTGAATGCTCTCAACATTGCAACACCCCTCCTGACCAAATAAAAGTAATTCCCACTCCAGTCTATGATTCGCTTCTTGTAACTGATCAATTATTTTGCTTTCAGACGCCATAGTACAAGATATAGGCTCGTCAGCAGCATATGGAAATAAGAGCGTTTCTTCAGATGAGGGCGCTTATATAATTCCCTCGGCCATGATCAGAACAGATGGCTACATTTTGGCTTGGGAGTACCTTGCATCAAAAGTTGGACCTATCCGCATACAGGTGAGAAGCACAAAATATCCGACTGCCGAGACAAAAGTAACAATTATCTTGGTTGGGATTCTTCTAAGATGGATTTTAGCGGGCTTAGGCGAAAGCAGCTAAAAGCTACTGACGCTGTTAGAGATTGTCTATTCTTTGTGTGTTGGTCTGTCGTGGCGAGATTTTCAAATCAGTATCGAAAAGAATTTCGCGAATACGTTATCCATTAGTTGGTGATTGGAATTGGTTAAGAATTATGTCGCCATTCTCTCAACTATGAAATAAAAAATAGCCCAAACCACCAATGGCGAGTTGAGAATTATTACCAACATGGAATTGAATATGGGGTGGGAATAACCATCGTGAATTGGCAGATCACTGGCAAGGGAGATAACTAGTAATCTAGTTATGCTTATTGGTTAATTTTGGTAAGAGAGATTGACATATCTTGGTCCTAATTAGGCAAAGATACTGGGCCACTTTATATGTAAATCGCATCGTTTACATTGGTACAATCGAGTCTCCTGGTATTTTAACTGGCTTTTAGCACTATATTGCTTGCGCTCTTATCACTTTTTGACCCTAAGGTTTGTTTGCACTAGAGAAAATTTTTCCAGATTCACAGATTCAGTTGAGGAGGCGTGTGTTGCCGAGTGGTTAACACCAGGTAATGACACCTCGAACTCTGGATCTGGAGGTCCGGGGTTCAAGCCTCACCCGTCGCGTTGTTTCCTTAGACAAGGAACTTTACTCCACTTTGTCTCTCTTCACCCAGGTTTATAAATGGGTACCGGTAACATACTGCTGGGGGGAAACCCCGCGATGGACCAACATCCCATCCAGGGGGGAGAAGCAGTACTCCTAGGCTTGCTTCATGCTACGGAAACCGATATAAGCTCCGGCCGTTTGGGTCTTTGCCTCGTGTGCGCCTTCACCTTACCTTTTTGCAGATTCAGTTACATTTAGGATCTTAGGGTATTCGGATTTGACGGTGTGTATGCACATCAGTTTATACGAGAGCATTCACACAGACACAAAGTATCCAGTCACTTCAATTTGTGGGCTCAAAATCTAGGAAAGGTACTTTGTTTAAGAGGCAATTTATATTATTAAGCACGCAGGTACTAATTGATCATCATGAGGGAACTGTTTTTACCTCTCATACTTGGAGACGGGACCGCTATTTCCACTTGGTCATCCTAGCCACGTGAAGGTCTACTACCTTAAATTTATTGGTCAGGCCCAGGGAATCGAACCCATGACCTCCCAGCTCTGAAGGCCAGCAACCTACCGGCTGAGCCAATCCTACTTTGGAAACACAATGAAACTGTGACGTTTTTATTTCATATTAGAGAGATTTAGAACCATGGTTACGGCAAAAGGCAAACGTCAGATTCAAGTTGACAGTTTCTCAAAATAAAGTATAAGCTAATAAAAACAGCCCAAAACAATTCTTATGGATGGAAAATAACGTGAAGCTAAAAGGCAAAACTTGGTCACCTGGCACAAATTACGTTTGCTGTTTGCCGTTTGCCGTAAAAGTGATTCTAAATCGATCTGTTCACGCATGTGCGTGTAAACCGCGAATTTTCCCAACAAGTTTGAAAGATGACGTGACATCCGCTATCCCAAATCACCGGGGACGACTGGGAGCGAGGCTGGGGTAATCCTGTCCTAAAAGAGAATAATTACATTTACCATTCTACTGGATTTAAGTCCAGATGCCATTCCCGTTATTCTCTTTAGGTTTATCGTCCCAGCTGCTCTTCAAGAAATGATCAGTTTTGCCCTAAAAATCAAACCTGCATACCAAAGTCAGCTACGTGTTTCAGCAACAGTAACTTCACTTGTCCAAATCAAAGTCTTTGTGTTGGAGCTGAGCGCTGTCTGTCCAACTGCCAAATAGATAAAATTTCATTTCCTTCAAGACAGTCTCCTTTTGTGAACTATACTATCATTGCAGGTAGGATAACGTGTTTTTAGCCCACTACGTATGGGTGGCTAATAGCGGAGCTCCACGCGCGCCCGAGGCGCTCACGAGCAGAGCGGCATAGCTAAGAAAATTTGGTTATCTATCCATCCGAGAAATGATTTTGGTAGTCACGTGACCATAAGTCCGTCCGTCTAACCGTCCCTCCTCACCACAAGGTAACCAATGTGAAATCTCACCCTTTCTAGCTAGTGTGGGAGCCTGCAACCTGATGTTGTCCATGTTGTGGTTAATTGACCGCTGTCAAAAGAGGGAGTTCGCTGATCAAAATCACATGACCGTATCGCGGGCTTAAGTGTCGACCTATCGAGGGTCTGTAATTTTTGAAGTTATCCGCCCACAGGTTATTAGTTTTGTACTGATCGCAGGCTCAACTCCAATTGGATTTCTTTGCAATGGTTAAATTAATTACGTTCTATATTAATTTAACTTTGATGTTTTAATTCTTAGAATCTCTGATAAACATCTCCAAAGTCGGGAAGAATATCTTGGCTCTAGCAGCCGCAAAAGCCATTCAAGTGCAGACAGGTGACGTCATAGGTTGGGTTGCCGATACGAATTCTGGCGCCCTTGCGTTCAGGTCAACGATCAACGATCCGTCCTTCTTTTATCCGAATGCAAGCTTCAACATCGTTTTAGGTGAAACTTTGTCTGCTTCAGGAAGTGTCGACCGGCGCGATATCAAGCATGTACTGCGGGCTCACGTATCCCAGCCTTCCCAGGCGATAGTTAATATTAATTTTGCTGGTGCAGGAGTTCACACCGTCACGGCTGTTGTGTCTAACAAGGCTGGATCTGAACTACAAAGTTGTGAAATATCTGTGCAGGTATGGAGAACTTTTAAGACCCTATTTTAGGGCTCACAACAACAACAAATACTTTAGAACTTATGATTCTCAGATCCTGAGAGCATACGGGCATGAAATGTCGCAAATATGGCTTAATATTTATGATTTATTATGCGTCACGTTTGGCAAATCCTCAAGATCACCGGGAGAGACAAAATACAAGAACAGAGGGGCTCTCCTTAAGTTTCATGGCCATGAGCGACTCAAGGCCTCAAATTTTACCCTGAAACATAAGAGGCATCCCTACCCTGGCTCCGAAGGTCCGTTTTCGAAATAATATCAAAGATAAAATAAATTTGGTACAAAAAAAAAAACCTCTGGCACCGTAGTTAAGGCATCCCACACTTAGTTTGCAGTTGTTTTAATATTTAACCATTCCGGTTATAGAGTGTGGGCAGGAGTGTGGGCATTTTGAGGGGGTTCACTTTAGGTCCAGGGATTCTTTTTTCGCTTCGTTGGAATCCCTAGAGATTTTTGGTGGTTTTGATTGTTGCCTCTTTTACATTATATCCGTCCCTCTAACTCTAAATTATCCCCCCCCTCCCCTAGAGGTCAGTGAGAAAGGCGAAAACAAAGGGCTTAAAGAACTCAAAGATTTACATTCTTGCATTTTTCCTTTATTTTTTAGGAACGAATACAAAATCTTTCAATATTGAGACCATTTAGGAACCAAAGCTACGCTACAGGGAGTAAAGTTGAATTACAGAGTACACAGGACAAGGGAAGCAACAGAAGTTACTTGTGGTCGGTAAACGGAAGAACACAACAAGAAAACACACAAAGCATTGAAGTGACCTTCAATCGCACTGGTAAGATGGGGCCAGCAGCATAAAACCCTGCTAGCCATGTGTCTCGGGGAAGGTTAAAGTTAAAACGGGAGAGACTTGTAGAAATCATGATCAGAAAGGGTCTAGGATGTTGTGACAAAATTGCTCTATCCGAATAAAAAAAGGGATTTTTATTGTTCTATGTCGGAGTAAAGCGTTTAAACGTTTGAGTCTACGCAATAATTTCTATTGGTATTGAACATTACTGGGATATATCTTTCTAGTTTTTGAGCCTGTTCATGTAATACTGCTAAAAGTAAAGGCATAGTAACAACTGTTTGTGTGCAGAAGAGTTTCCTTCTTTTTGTGATATGACCAAAAAGCCCGTGACTCCTGAGCCACAGACCACGAAATGCGCACGCCCTTGCTTATATACTGCTCCCTTAAATTATTGTTTTTATTGACCAAGAATGGTCATTATCATAGCGTATTGACTTGATACTTTAAGATCCATGGTATTAAGTAAGTTATCTATGGTAACTCTTATTTCTTCCATCACCAGTGTTGTCATTATCCTGACAAGAATATTCAAAGGAAAAAGTTTTATTTGACAGGATCACCTGAAAGGACAAAGCACGAACAAAGACAGCTTTCATGAACGACCTACAATTCTTGACATTACAGCTGTATCGGATAACACGCGACCTGCGTTGTCAAAAACGTATCAGGATTTGGGGTTTTTCTTCGACGTCAATCAAAGCGTTACCGTAGCATCCAGTGTGTTTGTCAAATGAAGGCGGCAATAACGAGCACAAGCTGCAAAAGTAAATGTAGTGGGAACGTACGGATTTGTTTATACTCTCCCATATCTGTATTTCTTCTGGATTTGGAAGCTCTATAGGAACAACCTAAACTTACCATGTTTCAGTGTAAAGAAGATAAAAATAACTTGAAGCTAAGGTAAAACTTTACTGCCTTTTTCAAAAACTCGCGACCGAACTCTGAAGATCAAAAGCAACGAACCTAGAAACACACAAACACGGATCGAAATCCACCAATAACAAATCACAAACCATGACCTTTTGCTTGCTGAGAGGTCCTCTAAGATGCGAAGGCGAGAAAGCGCCGATTTTTTAGATTTTGATTGACTTCGCAGAAAAACCCGAAATCCAAAGACGTTTCTGACATCGCAGGTCGCGTATTGTCCGAAACAGCTGTAAAACTTAGGTCAATTGAATCACTAACGTTGACATGTTGCGCTCAGCTTCTACTTCCTTTCCCACCTTCCTTTCAATGTTGGCCTCGAAACTGGACAACTCCACCGAAAAAGCATTACTATACAACATAATTGGAAGGGGAAAAGGGAGGTACCAGAGCTGTGTGACCCAAGTTAGCTGTCCTTGATTGTAGCTTTTTATAGCCAACTTCCACCTATAAAACAGAGCAATCTTTTTGCTTTTTAACTTTGTTCAAATTGACTGAATCTTTTATAGGAATCTATCCCATTTCTGTCCGTGCCAACAATAACATCAGTTCAGCGGAAGCCTCTTCGATGATAAGTGTGCTCGACCCAGTCTCAATGTATTGGCTGGTCAAACCACCAGACGAGGTTGACGTGGGCGCCCAATGGAATGCTTCTTTCATAGTGAACGGAACAAATGTTACCGTTAGCTTGTCCTTCGATGACCGGTCACCCGGTAATACAACGCTTTTGAATTCTTCTCAAGTGGTCCGTTTCTTTTACAAGTGAGTGCTTTTTATTAGCCATTTTAAACCTATTTAAAATAAAAGTTAGCAGGTTAGGAGTAGTGGGAATTTTAACTGAAACCAGTTAAGCCACCGTTTAGGGTATATTTACCACTAAGTAAAGACCTCATCACTGCATTCAGGACATCGATTTTCTCCCTTCTTAAGGGTGAATGTCTACTATCGCATAATTTTTACGTGCGTGAATGAAATAGAGGCAATGTGTAAAAGATCGCGCTTAAACGTAAAAGCTGAAACTCGCTCAGCTTTGACGTTTTCGCGCGTAAAAGTTATGTGCGTACGTAAGTAAAAATTAGGCCACAGTGGAAATCTATCTTAAGGTGCAATTACTTTAGAAGGGTTGGGGTGGGGCTAACCAGCATTTCCTAGCTTCTCTAAGGGCAGAGGATCAACACTTTCGCTCAGTTTTTACTGACAGAAACCAGTAGTGAAGAGTTATATAGCTAATCAATTTTTGATTTCTTTCTCTATACAGATACACTCGACCTGGTACAAAAAATGTGACTATCAAAGCAATAAACAACATATCGGCGAAAGGAGAAGTTATAAGCAAGAAGGTGAAAGCGATAGGCAAATGTATCCAGATCGTTGTAGAAGTTAGTCCGGAGCGAACTGTTGATGGGGTGTTGAAAATATCTACTGGACAGGACTTCACAATTCATGTCTTTACAATCCCGGAGCAACCCGTAAATTACACATTTTCTTTTAACGAAGGTTCGACATCAGACTCTATAGTCACTAACGAGGGTGACACAACAGTCTTTCACAATTACAAAAAAGAAAATAACTACAACATAACTGTACACGGAAGCATCCTCTTCTGCGAAGATCCATTCGTTCCTGTAATCGCCAAACAGTGCAGTCCACCGACCTTTGTTTTTCCAGATAGATACACCCTAAGTGACCCTAAAGTCATCACCAAAGCAAGTCCTGTGGATTTCCTTAAAGTCAAGGTGCTGGACAGATACTTGGGTCCTTGCCCCAATCAAGAACCACCACAATACAGGTGGAATATTTCGCTAGAGTCAAGTGGTAGTAGTTATAACCCAGAGGGAGTTTCTACCGACAAGTCCTCTCTAGTTATACCAGAGCAAAGATTGGATGTCGGGAACTACTCAATCACTCTGAATGTATCTGTTGAAAACAACAGTTATTTCTTTCAGACGTATGTCCGCGTGGTAAGCTCCGCTCTTGTTGCTGATATCAAAGGTGGTAGCTATCTTGAAGTTGATTCTAAATCTCTGCCAAACAATACATTAACAATAGATGCATCGAGATCGAAAGATCCGGACAGCAGCCAGTCAGAATTGAAATTCACATGGGAATGTAAGATTGAGAGCAACTTAACTGGGAAAAGAGAAAATGAAACTTGCTCTTCTATAAACTTTGTGAAACTAAATGAAACTTCCAGTAAGGTCGCCTATCCTGTCAACGAGCTTCGTGAAAATGTAACATACACTTTCAAAGTAACTGTAAGTAGTGAAGGGAGATCGACCTTCGCCATACAAGCCGTGAGGATACTGTCTAATATTCCATCTCTAACAATAAGGTAAGTTGGCCCTTTTGACTTGAATTTGTAAATTCTACAAAATTAAAATCGACGAGCGTAGCGAGCCGAGCGGGGTCTGGTCTTGGTCTCCCCCAGGCCACACTCGCCGATTTTCTTTTTTGCCCCGCTCCACTTGTTAGCATGTTCCCAGGCTACTGCAGGATCAGCTCAGTCGGTAGAGCGAGAGGTCGCGGGTTCTACTCGCGGGACTGGGCGAATACCCGCTTCCTTTGCCCTGCAAACGGCTAGACCTTCACGTGGCTCGGATGACCACGTAAAATGGCGGTCTAGCCTCCAGTAGGAGACGTAAAAACAGTGTCCTCAATTAGTAGTGTCGTGCTAAGTATATGGTGCGTTTTCATTTTTGTTAGTTGTCTAGGTGGAGGGCGAAATGAATGTTCGCGAGTGAAAACTACCACCCACAAAGAAGGCGACATGCGTGCAAATGAATCAAACTGAACGTAGTTCCTATATTCGCAAGTTTATTTTGTTCTCCAACTGGTTCAGTCAAAATGGTAATTTTGTGCGCACTTGCCAAAGGTTATTTAGACCATGCAACAGTCAAGACTTTCTTCTTCTGTCACTTGGTTTAGTGCTGCAATTAGTAATGCAAGGATTTTGTGAATTTTGTTAAGGTTTGTCTCATTGTAAAACCTTAAAGTTGCCAACTTTATCCTGTCATATGAAACCATAGGGGCTGCAAGCATGCTTATACAAGTTTGCAAATAGAGAGATTTTCGTATGACCTTGAAAAAAGGTTTCGGTAAGTGTTCGTTCTTTGTTTCATCAGCCAATGGATGAAAAGATCAAAACATGGCCTCTTTGTTTTCCCGCCAAAGAAACCCTAATATGGAGAAGGCATTGTTCGATTGGCCAATCGTGTTGTAGTATGACGTCAAAGCGAAGTATCGGTTGATTTCTAGAAAGTTCTCGGGCATGAAGTTTTTTCACCTGAGCGTTCGCTTAACCAATGAAAAGCCAGACGCGTTTGTCTTTCCGTTCGATAAACCAATCAAATCGCTCTATTTCCGTTCGTTCGTCGTTTCTGTTTTGTTCGCGCGCTTTCATTTCAAGGTCATACGAAAATCGCTCTAACAATTATTGAATGAGGTTTTTGTCATATCGGGACAATGGTGAGGTAAGTGTTGTCAAGCGAGGCCCAAAGTGCCTGGCTGATAACACTTGACCGAGACTGGTAATATTTTATTATAGAATCGTTTGCAGAAAATAACTACAAGCACATCGTTTCGCTAACACAGCTTATTATTTTCCATAAAGAATAGACATTGCTTTTGGAAATTATACATTGACGTTAATTGTTGGCTCATAGCCAATGAGAACACAAACATTATAGAATAGTTCTTGATGATTTTAGACGAATTAAATTGCAAGGAAACGGGAAACGTTAAATTAACAAACGTTTTATTCACAACTGTCTCAGGTTTAGTTGCCCGAACTGTAGGGATAAAATAAACCCGCGGGAGAGAGTCACATTTCTGGGAGAATGCACGAATTGTAATGGTCCACAGGAACAGTTAACAACGCAAACCTGGAGATTACTCTACGAGAATGGTACAGACGTCCAGCTATTGCAAAATGACACAGATTCCAACCTTGGATTGAACAGCATAAACTTGGTCTTGAAAGACAGAGTACTGAACGGAGATTCGGAATACATCGCACGCCTAGAGGGTAGGCGAGGAAAAGGGCAATCTGCTACTGTTGAATATCGATTTCGAACGACATCAGCTCCTCGTTCAGGAACATGCATGGTAACGTAAGTGTATATGAGGAGTATATCTTTTATCTGGATGCGTTTTAATCTGGGACCTGCAGGTTCTTTGGTGGGGAAAAAAGGGGAATAAAGGATTCTCTTGCCGATCGATGGGCTGGGGAAGGCGGCAGGAACCTCAGCCTTGGAGTGGAGCTCACAGGGCTTCAAAATGTATCTAAAAATAAACGCTGTTATGGGCTCCAGCTTAAGTGTGCCTTTTCTTGTTGATACTTTGGAGCCCGCCGTACAGCAACCTCGTCTAGGAAGCTATCTTTCTTTACCAACGATAACTTCGCAGATTTGTCCTATTTTTCTTATAATAAAACTTCATCATTCGGAAGAAGTATCCATCACGAGACTTCAAATCTTTTTCTGCCTCTCCTTTAACCAAACGAAGACGACCTCACTGTTTTAGGCCACATACAAATGTATTTTATTGGAATGATTCGGTACATTTTAACAAAGTGACCTTTTTTTAATATAAACAGTAGAGGTTTTGAACAACAAACAAAATGAGGACAAGGGCGAAAAGTAAGCCGCGATCGGTAGCAATTAAAAGAGGGTGAACTAACAGTGTTTTATTTTTTTTTTCAGTCCGCAGTCGGGATATGGATTAGAAACACTCTTCGAAATGAAATGTAGCAAGTGGGTCACAAGTGACAGCAGTGACAGTCCAATCTCGTACAAATTTTTCTACGGACAAGAACAGACGGATCTGGCAAAAATTAACACCCTTTCTACAAAGGCACAAGCAAATCTATTGTGGTACTATGGTGAGAAATCCACTTCCTCGAGCAAATTTCCTCTTGGGAATGAGGATAATGGCTTTAAGCTGGCCCTTTCAGTTCTCATCTGCAACAAGTACGACTGCTGCGCAGAATATGGCCTTGACGCCACGGTAAAGTCAAGCTAAACCTTAATCATTTTCATTTGTCTATCTTAGTGACACTTAATTTCGCGGGTCTTTGGTTTCGCTTTTTTCGCGACTGGAAACATATCGCCAAATTTAATGCCCTTCTTTCATATTTTAAATTTATATCGCGAAAATAAAACCCAACGAAATACTGTCTCGCCAAAATGGCGAAATTAAGTACCAATGAGGTATTTGATTCCGAGCCGCGAGGTTTATAATCTCGTCGCGCGCGAAGCGCGCGTGTTTCCCACGAGGATCGCAAGGGCAGCGTGATTTCCTGTTTGCTATAAATCTATCGAGTTTGGTTGGTGTCCGCCTTGACGTCATCCAGAGTACTGACGTCAAAGCGCATTATGGGCTTCCAGGCAACCGATTGCCACGCTGATAGGCAGCACTTTCATGTTTTGTTTATGAAAAACTGACGGGTTTTTTGATCTGTGAATTACAAAAATGTTTACGGTCGGTCAATGACCACCAATATCTCGGGCAAATGAATGACAACAGCAAATTCAACAACCTTGGATTCAAGAAGTGGGTGGAAATCATCGCCTCGAGAGATTTACCAACGAAACTCCGGAAGAGCGAGAACGGCGGCTTGAAATCCAACGCGAACAGCGGCGAAGAACGCGACAACAAGAAACCGCGGAGCAGCGAGAACATCGCTTAGCCCAACGAAGGCAACGCCGTCCCCAGGAAACAGGAACAGCGGCAAAGCCGTCAGCAGGAGACAGAGGAACAGAGGAATATTTCAGTTATACGGGTGACTCTAATTCTCTGCAGCCCCTCCATTCCTTGCTGTTGATGGGCCACCCACCCCAAAGCTTCGCTAGGTTCTGCGATTCACGTATTTCCAGTATTACTAGGTATTCGTGTTTAAAACTGTGCAATGATCTGGCGCGTGCGCTGTGCTATTTTATGGGATCTCTTGTCTACTGTAGTAACACTCTTACGATGTTAGCGTGAAAGCGAGGCCCAAGGGCCACCAGATTTCCTGCAAACTTCCAAAAAGTAATTAGGGCGGCGTAAACAAGAACGATTTCTGATTTAGAGATCACAAATTAACCTCAAAAGATATTCCTGGAGCAGTTATAGTAAATGAACGTGCGTTGGAACGTGGACAGTGGAGAAACTAACCTTTGGCAAGGATCCTTCGGAAATACATGAAACATCAAGTCTTTCCTGTTATCGAGACGATTATTACAATTTGTGAGAACTATTTTTTGTCGTTGTTGTAAGGTGTGCTTCTGCCACTTTATACAGTTTAATTGCGATGTGTTCCGAAGGCCTCGTTTTCATGCTTACGTCGTAAGTGTGTGTAGATGGTTTTCACAGTGACGTCATCAAATTGTGAAGTCAAAATAGCGAGGTTTTACGAATTCTTATTTACACTAGGTTGAAGATAAACAAAAAGTAAATCTTTGTACAAGTTTCCATTCCCGTAGCATGCTTCATTTCGAAAATACATCAATTTGAAGTCAGTCCTAGTTTTCACAGTGCGTGACGCCAGAATAGGAATGTTTTCTCGTTGAAAAAATATCTCTCTTCTTGATTTTTACTTGTATAACCATTTCAAGTTTTAGAAGATATGTTTATACGCACGTATGCTAGTTCTCGAGTGAAAAGAAAGAGCTTTTATAGAAAAAGTGGACTCCAGATGTTTTTGTTGATTTCCGGCGGCCATATTGATGCACCAAAACGGTACACCAATATGGCGTCTCCATACAAAGCTCTACAAAGGTGCGTGAAACTTTTCGGCAAATAACTCAGAAACTGCGGGCCTGAAAGACCTGAGACTTGGACAAATTGTTTATATATTAGTCTTTTATCACATTCATTTTCTTGGCTTCTTCCACTGGACGGTTCCCAATTTATTTTTTTGTTGCGTGATAGTGAAAACGATCTATAGAATTTATACACTTCAGGCCTAACAAAATTCAATCATTTTCGTCCCATGCCTCTCTTGTTCCCATGCCCCGGAGTCCTTGGAACGAGAAGAAGAGAGATCCTGGGAACAAGGCTGGGCCAAACTGAACCAAACTGAGAAAATCTTTTCACGATTTACCACCTATGCCTGGCAAAAGTGCATGTTATTGCAAAATATTTAATGTCTGTAACACTTCTAGCCATTTTATTTCAGGTGAAACCCAAGACGACCGAAGATTACCAAAAGCTCAAGGAAGATATCACTATAGAATTAGAAAAAGCGAAGAAAGAAGATGTCCCACGCGTAGTTATTTCTGTTGCATCAAGTTTAAACTTTGACAATAAAACCGACAGCAAAAGCGAACAGGAACGAAAAGAGGTAACGAAAAGAATCCAGTAGGACTTATTTACACTTTTCTATACGAACATGTTTCATGATAATATCGAGGCTGAAATTGCGAACTTCTCAAGAATATTTTAAGAATAAAACCGAGGCTGAGATTTTGAAAAGGATGATTTTATGCGTTGAGAATCTCTAAATACAATAGAGCAATTGTATGTTTTTAACTACAGTGTTCTCCAAACGGCAAAAAAACAACTAGCCAACAAAACAACTCAGACTCTACTAACTGTAATTGATACATTCTAAAACGGAAATGTCATAAGCTATAATTTAAAGCGACAGGTTCACGGTTCAGCGCATGCTCATCAATTAAATTACTTTTTTCCAATTTATTATAAATTATATCGGTTAATAATCCGGTGACATGCATCTCAGCGATCTCAGAGTGTATTTCAAAGTAGAAGTGTATTTCAGAGTAACTTGAAGTAGGATGGAGGAGTAATAAAATCGCAGGAAAAATTAGTGGATTATGCCAGCACTACCAACGTTGAATTTATTGTTGACCCGAAGGTTTTATTCCATGGTTGATTAATTTTCCAGCTATTTGCAAGTATTTAAGTTGATCACGTGCAAGTGACTGCCAGGGGAGAGTGTAGATTGGTTCTTTGACAACATTATATGACAGGATCATTTTGCTTGCATAGGCGATACAGCATGTCCCGGCTGAAAAACAGCATTTTGATAAATGAGCATACGCTGAACCGTGAACCTTTTCCTTGAAGAATAATACAAGAATATTTTCAGCCTAAAATCGGCAGAAAAATAAGAATATTCAGTCTGGGCCGGAAAAACAACATTCTTCTTATTTTTTTCTAAAAAAGTGCAAATGCATGTCGACCACAGGTCGAACGGTGAAGCGCAAGTAATGTGACGGGACTCGAACACGACTTATTTTCTCTTTGTTGCATCGTCCAAACGGTTCTTTATTTCCCAAACTTGTTTTTTCAGATTCGCTCAAAATTGGTCGATAGCCTTGCGACGTCATTTGACTTAAAAGACAATGAACAAGCACAGGTTGTGATGAGTGCTTTGATAACAGTGAGTCAGAAGAAGACAGAGCTGACGCCACAGACACAAGTATGAATTTGGTCTTCATTTGCTGCCCCGGCATCAGCCTTAATAGGGAGTTTAGACAAGGACGTTTTTGAGCGACGCAAGTCAACCGGAAGTCGACTTTTTGAACTCTTCGGCAGTGATTTTGAACAAATTCTTGGGCAAATCGCCCGGGGGGGGGGTACCCCTGGGAATTCTTGGTGGGGGTGTGCCGCCCGGTTCTTCAAATCCTGACCCGATTTCAGACCGAAAAACTGATGTAATTTTCCACACCCGTTTTCAAACTAGAACTCTAAAATCCATACCCGTTTTCAGGCCTGGCCTTTAGGCAGAAATTATGTTGTCATTACTCAGATTAGAGCGCAAACAAAAATATTATTCAAATCCGTTTCGAATTCGCATATTTCTCTTCTTTCTTTTTTACTCATTTGGAATTGAAACGGTAAATACGTTCATACACTCTCGTAGTTCCCTCGAAAACCATACCCGATTCCAGACCAAAATGGGCAAAGTGCATCAGACCCGTTTTCAGACCAAAACGGCCCAAAATCCCTACCCGATGGGGGCGGCACATACCTTTATGGCTTATATAAGGGAGTACCCCCCGGGGCAAATCGTCTCTTTAACAGTAAAGACACTTAGCAGTACAAATTTGGTAGCGTCAAGGTATTCTAGAAGAGAAAACGGCTCACTTCCGGTTGACATCTGTTACTAAAAAACACCCTGCCTGAACTCCCTTAAAATCATGACGTCAAAACCAAATACCGTCGAACATTCATCTTAATACAGTCAAATGCAATTAATACAGACACTCCAGGAGCCATAGAAAGTGTCCTTATTAAACGGGTTTTGTTATTTAAGTCATTATACTGCTAATTTGATTGGCTTAGAGCAGTGGTATTTCAGCTTAATTTGAAATACCTACATGTGAAAATTACAAACCTTTTGTGGGTAATAGTATAGACAAATAATAGCATGATTTGTTCGTGATATTTGGCATAAATACCACTCGTGATATTTCAAAATTGTCTCAAATTACGTATAACAATTTTGAAATATAACTCGTGGTATTTATGCCAAATATCACTACAAATCATACTATTACCTATACAAAAACACCATTTATTAGAACAAAATTCTAAAGAACATGATCAACGAGAATAAAGTTCAAAACCACAGCATTGTTAAACGTATTTTAGTATCTAAACGGTAGATATAGGCATATTTTTCACCCCTAGAAATTTTTCATCTGTTCGAATTTCCTAGCTTAAAGTCTAGTGATTCGAAAATTATAGGGATCAAAACTTACCTTTTCGAAAATTTCAGCCAGAAAAAGGCTCCCGAAAATTCTAGGAGACCTTTTTAGAAATGGGCAATTATACCATTTTTTAAATGTTCGAAAATCCTAGAGAAGCAGACAAGCAAGAAATTTTACAAAAATGTTCCGAAAATTCTAGATCTCAAATCGTCTTCCGAACAGATATTTTCCGAAAATTGACGTTGGGTGCCCCTGAAATACTGTTAATTAAAGGAGTCTTTTACCTTCTGAAAGAAAAAAGTTATTACGGTACAGAGTTGATAATGAATTGTCCGCATTGCGAGGTTGACTTTCCACAAGAATCTGTTGATTGAGCAAGAAACAAGTGTCCGTTGTCCGTATTAACGGATGTCCGTATAAAGCAGGTTGAATTTAGGGGAAATGTGAAGGCTTTCCCCTGGGACAAAGGAAACTGTCCGTGATAGGGGGGTGTCCGTAATACGGAGTCCGACTGTATTACACAACCTGATCACAAGCTGCCCACAAGATTTACCTGACGTCATTTACCTGTCATTCATGCCATCGATTAGTTAATAAAATCGTAAATACATACAATAGATAAATAAGGCAAAGCCGACGCAAATTATAGCTAGGGTAGTACCTTTTCCCAACACTGTAGGTTCAATAGTAGGCCACAGGAATACAATCTGATGGAATGCCTAGAACGTTTCATGTGAAACATGTAATAAATAAGTATTTCATTTTATTTTATTTTTTTCAGAATAAAGCGGCAGACATAATTTCTCGAGCAAGCGATTTGTTAAAGAAGGGAGCACAAAAAAAAAATCTTGGACCTGTAAGAGTTGAAGAAAACTCACGACCTATTTATACTTCAGCATCGAACGTGCTAGAAGCGTCCAAAGAGACTTCGCAGTCTTTCGTTATAGAAGGTAAATGCGAGCTTGTATGCAAATCATCTATACCATCCCTTTCCTCAAAGGCCGAAAATTTCTCTGCGGTTATTCAGTTGAGATAAAAATATAACTTGTGTTAACTCCTGGATGCAAAATCCTGGGATTTTTCCAACAAGAGAAGCGAGAGTCGCATTCGAGGGCCTTTCCGCTGGACAAGGCTAACGCGGCTTCTGGAAACGAGACTGGGTGTGTGAAGCTACATGCGCATGCGCACAAACTGGATGTATAACACTGCGTGAATCAGAACGAGATTTTTACGTTGCTACCATTGCCACTTGTCCATGCCAAGTGAAAAGAGAGGAGATGTTGATATGGTTTCTCAGGTTTACACTTGGATTTCAAGAATACAGAGTCAAATGCAATGATGGCCGTTCTGTTTATACTATTAGGGACTATAAGACCCGAGAGGGGCGACGGCGGGGAACGTCCCTTAAAAAAAGGAACTCGCATTCTTTCAATCTTCATCGCGATTATTCCTACTCACTTACATTGTCAAATGTAGGCGAACTCTCTCCCCCTTCCCCCGCCCCCCTCAAAAAAAAAAAAAGAACATCCGGAAAAAGAAAGACAATTTCGTTAAGGCTTGCTCTTCCATAGAACGTGAAATTCGGCATTTTCACGTCGTAGTCATGCAGTGACGGAAGAGAAATGTTCAAACAATTTGTGATACGCTTGCAGAGTTGTTGGTTTGCTAGTTAAAGCTATTGGGTTTTTTTTTTTTTCACGTTCTTTTTGCCGTTGCCGTTGTCAAAACTTAAGGTCCCTTTTAATAGACCTGTTGTCATATGATAAACCAATATTTACTTCCTCAGCTCTTAATGGCAGCTTTCCCACCGACTCTCCTCCATCACGTGACTGGGCTCAGCGAAACAGATACTTAGAAAGTGAACAGGTATTTTGTTCTTCGTTGTAGCTTCAACTTTATGGTAATGAATTGTTTTGCATGTTTTGCACGCATTGCGTACTCTGCTATCCCACTTATGATAGCCAACTGATTATGCGACCCGACTCTCAGTAATTACGAAGACGGCCTAAGTTTCTGAAGTTGATAACCGGAATAGATAACCTGATCCAGAAGAAACTGTGGCTCGTTCCGACAATGTGCTTTGATAAATTGTTGAGCGATAGCGTAAATGGTAGACTCCAAAGCTGAGAGAGAATGGGGGAAATCGAGTGCGCCAAAAAAGTCCCTCTTGCGCCTGACGGTATCTTTGCAGGCTTTAAACTCAATTTCCCTTCGTTGGGAGGTAACCCTGCGATGGACTAGCATCCCGTCCAGGTGGGAGCAGCAATACTCCTAGGTGCGTCATGCTAATGAAACCGGGATAAGCTCCGGCCGTTTGGGCCTTTGGCTTTTGTGCGTCTTTACCTTTTTTCTTTACTTTTCTTAATTTAGGATGCTCAAGAATCCAAAAAAGTGGTGGATACCATCATATTTAATGCTATTGATGCTGTTAGTGGAGCAATTCAAAGGTCAAAAGTTGCAGAACAAGGCGAAACAAAAGTGCATACTTCTGCTTTCTCTTTGAGGTTGAAAAGCTCTCGTAAAAAGGACGTCAATGCTACCGTTATGGAAGGTTCTGTGGTCCGTTTTAAACTTCCGGATCCATCTGCCGTCCTCAAAGACTATAACAATAATGACACCATTGATATACAGGTTTGAAACTAACTAGAATCTCCTGTCAATTATTCTTCACTAGCAACGAAAGTGCAAACAGTCGTGCGTCAAGCAAAAACGAATAACGAAGAAAACTCACAACTCAAATGAACGAGCACAATTTTTTCCCTTGTTTCGGGGCCGTTTTTCACGCTGAAATAAGTATGCCCGTTCTTGCTTCGCTAATGAAATGCAGTTGTAATTTCATTTGTTAGAATGTTTCCATGCACTTAGTTAGAAGGATAGTGTTTTGGTGGTGTCTATGAAGGGTAGGATATTTTTGTTTTTTAATGTTGTATACTCTGGCCAATCATTGCTGGAAGTAACTACTTGATGGTAGCGCCAAACGCATGAAAAATGTTTAAGCAAATTAAAATTTCTTTAGTTTTACTAATTTGGACTTGGATGACAGATTTCTCAGCAACTCAATGCAAGAAGACCACGCGAAGTTTCTTTCTATCATTTACTTAACCATTAAGCCCTAAGAGTGATCAGCATCAAATTTCTCCTTGTAATATCAATACTTGTAAAACCGAGTGGTGACTGGAATTACGGACGTGATCACACAAGATGAATTTGCTTGATATTTTATCAACTTCTCTTCACTACTTCTGTAGGAAATGAATAGAAGCAACAAAGGAGAATTCAAATTTTTATCTTAGGGTTTATAGGGTTAACACTGCTATACATGAATTTTCTGATTTACAAAATGTTTGGCCGCTGAGGGTCAAACTTGGTGGTTTGCAAGGATAAAACAAATAGGTAAAATCCAAGTTAGTAGAGAGGAGACTGGCTCAAAGATAAAGACAACGGTCCTGCAGTGTTTGTTGGAAGCTCTCTGACGGTGTACAATCGGTTGTTTTCTGTTTACAAGTTATGAGGGGATTAATCAATGCGACGCTTTTATTGGTCAATAAGATCAAATTGACAGGAATGCTATTGAACGTTGTAGATCATCATGTCCACAAAAACATTTAACAAACGGAGTCTGTCGGGCTTCATAACCACTAGCCTGTAAGCAAGCTCTCCGGGGCACTCTGGCGGCGGGGCGGGAAAGGAAGGAGAGCTCGCAACTACGTCTCAGTCTGGAATTTAAATATCTGCATCGAAAACGTCGTTGCGAATTGCTTATAGGCGGAGATGACATTAGTAATGGCGTCATTACCCTTGGCACGTGTTTTTCAATGTTTATTTACATTCGTGCTCGTTTCCACTTCGCGCTGATTGGCGGAAATCTGACAGCTCAGTCGACGGGCAGCCACAAAGGAATTGGAGGTGGAATTCAAAATTTAGAGGCGTAGTTGCAAGCTCTTCTTCCTTTTCCCGCCCCGCCGCCAGAGCGCCTAGGAGAGCTTGCATAACCACTCCACTCCATTAACTATGGTAAAGTCTCGCCTGTCTACTTTGTTTCCAGCTTGAAGGGGCTGCGTCACGGCTACCTAATTCATTTCGTCTCTAATGCCATCCACGCGTCCTTATTCACGGGGAGAAATTACCTGTGAATGACAAAATTACTATTTCGTGTCAAACAAAGTGTCTCCCAAACATCATATCAATGGTTACAAACAACAAAAATGAACTTTGAAAAACCGTTGGCTAACAAGTTTTAATTGCAATCCATTTCAATCTTCTTCAAATTTGTCCATCTCTGCTTCCCTTTTTATTTGCTGTGTCATTTATACCCTAATTTTTCAAACTTTTCGAGCGGTTTTTTTAATGATTCACTCAATTTGGTGTCAATTCCTACTGCCTGAATTTTGATACTAGCCTGCGAGGAAGGCGTATGAAAGGGGAGGAAGAGGGGATTGAGAGAAACGCGAGACGCGAGGGGCACTCGAGGAAGGAAGGAGGGAGGGTTTCCTTCCCTCCTCACTCGCGCGCCCTCGCGTTTATCTCGCGCCTAAAACTCCCTTTCCCTCCCCTTTTAAACGCGTGCCACGCAGGCTATTTTGATACTGAATTTCGTGATCCAGCTCCTTAAAATCTATTTTTTTGTTTCTTTTCTGCTTAGTACACGTCAATGAACAACGCCTTCCTCTCTGATCCTAAATGGTCGCCATACATCAATCAGAAGATACAAGGCTTTTCTCTGAAACAAGATGAAGAAGATATCATCGTTCAAAACCTCGACAAGAAACTTGAAATGAACATTCCCGTCAATATAGCGAAAGTGTCGCAACAGTACAACCTTAATTTTACAGCTAAGCGTATCAATAAGCATCGCTACCAAGTAATTCCAGACGCACCTTACGACAGATTTCTAGTTCGAGTGAATCCTGAAAATGGCGAAGCATTAAACGTCAATTTAAGTATCACTTATGAAACAAGCTCCTCACTATACAAGCTGAGCTTTCCAACACCTCTTGATAAAAAGGAAATCCCTGCGCCATTTCAAAAGGCTGATAACTACTCGTACTTAGCTTGGAAGCTGCCTTCACGACCCATTATTCTCAATTTAAACGTCACAGTAGCCAAGCCGTTTTCAGCTCAGAGGGGGTCTGGTAATAAATCACGCGCTGTGCATGTGAACTATTCAGTGGCCATATACGCTGTGCAATGTATGTACTGGGACAGGAACAAGTATGAATGGCTTGACACTGGTTGTGAGGTGAGAAGATACTTCAAATGTAATCGATGTAGGATTTTATTAATGTTCACGCTTTCGCTCCAACTACCCAAGCTATCCCACAGTTGCTATTCCCTACTTCAGAAAATTTAGGGAGAAAGGGGTACAAGCTTTGGGCGACGTGATTTTGGCAATTGTTTTTTCGTACAAGCGTTATGATTGGTCGATGGTATTCAAGGCAACCATTAATCAACAATAAAAAACGGTTGCCCACCCAAACGATCCCAGAAATCATTGCGCCCAAAGCTTTTGCCCATTCCCCATAGGCGAATTCTGACCACTAGTCTCCCTCGCAGATATTCTTGATTTTGGGTCTTCGCAGGCTATTCTGACCACCTGCCCTTGCGACAGTTTTGCGCCGTGCCAAATCTCACTATACCCTACCCATGTTTATTACTTCACCTTTGCCTAGTTTAAACTTCCCGCTGATGCAGTAATCGGAAAGCATGCCAAACATACCACTGTACTCAACATTTCAAAAAAAAGTGACCAAAATATGGTCTTTTCAACGCTATCGTACTACATTCACTTTGGTCGAATTTGATCCCCTTTCCTTGGAACTCTCTTTAAACGAAGAAAACTTTATGTAGGTCTTTCTCGTCAACCAAAAAACTGTGAAAGTCCTATTGAGTCCTGTTCTACCAAACCCTTCAGGTTGGCCGCAATACGACCAGTGAATACACGCAATGCCTCTGCAACCATGCTACGTTTTTTGGATCCCTTAACGTGCGACCAAATCCCATTGATCCGCCAACGATTGCGGCGCTCAAAGAAGGATACGCCATGTTGATATTTGTCAGTGTCATCTTTTTGCTGTATTTCATTGGCCTAATTTGGGCAAGGAGGAAAGACAAGGCTGACGTCATCAAGGTAACAATCAAAGTCAAGAGAAAATGAGCTCATTCTCTCTTGTCAAAGTCAATCCTTCTCTCAGGCTTCTAATTCTGACTCCATTAGCACGAGCAATTCTATGTCGCGGTGAACAATTATTGAGGGTTAAATAACTGAGAATTGAAGGTACTCCCTTGGCAGTTAGTCAGTCACTCATCCAATATATAATGTTAAACAGTTATTGGATGAAGTTTTTGTGATATCCGGAATACAAAGTCGAGGTAAGTTTTATCAGCCGAGCAGGAGGCCGAGGTTGATAACACTTACCGAGACCTTGAATATTCTGGATATAGCAAAACCTGAATCTAATAATTGTTTTATTATACACTGCTTTGAAGAAAATAACAAATAACACACCATCGTATAGAAGACAGCACAGTTTGACATTGCCCTTGAAACCGCAACCTACAGATTAGTCACTAATGTGCTAGCAGATAATTGACTAATCTGTAGCCGTCCGGCACTAATTTCCAAAATTAACTGTACGCTCTTAGCCATTGAAAAGACAGATAGCGCCGAGTACAATGTATACTGAAAAACACATAATCTGCTGTATCCTCGATCGTTTCCTCTCACGTGGTACCAGCCATACATATTTTTTGGAACGAAAGAAAGTTTTACATGAGAAAAATTTAGCTCCCAAAGATTTAGTACCAAAAAAAGGCAGGTGAACACGAAGACTAGCCTACGCAAAATATATATCCCATCATCCCATGACAATCCAGCCGATCTATACATCAGAATATTAACTTCTGACTAATTCGTTCTCATCTCTCTCAATCGTTAGAAATTCCAATTTCTTCTATAGCCTAATGAAATCGCATGCGCTAAGTTTGCAATTTGCGAATTAATTACTCATTATAAAGATTGTACCACAATTTTCTCTGTCCTCAGGTTGGTGTTTACCCGCTGTGGGACAACGATACGTCAGACCCGTACCGTTATGAGATTACATTATGGACGGGCATGCGCCGTAACGCTGGGACCAAGTCTAAAGTCAGCATGATAGTGTACGGCGACGAACACGACAGCGAGCCTCGATCATTGGAGTATCCAGAAAGGAGTCCCTTTCAACGTGGCAGTCAGGACACATTTTTATTGACCACGCCCTTCAGCATGGGTACCATTCAGTACATACGAATTTGGCACGATAATGCTGGTGGTTCGTGGTTCTTAAGTCGAATAATGGTTATCGATCTACAGACAGATGAGCGGTATTACTTTATCTGTAACAGATGGCTGGCAGTTGATGAGGAAGATGGACAGGTTGGTAAAAATCTTTTAAATTATTCAAGTTACTTCAGCTCTTTTCCTGCTGTTCGTTGGGCGCGATTTTTGTTGCATTTTGGTTGATCCACTTTAACTTACAGATTCGTTTACGAAAATTACAGCAATACGAAGACCTGTGGTGTGCCTTTTCGAGCACTCTTATTGACTTAAGAGTGTCGGGCTTTCACAGGGGAGATCCCGTATCGTGAACCGTTTTTGCTATTGGCCGGAGTTGATTTGGGAACTCCGTGTTTAACTTCTCAACAACGTAGCCATCAGTTGTAACATCCTACCTGGGTTGCCATTTCTATTTTTCATATCCAATGTAGGCGCGGCCGCCTCGGATAGTACACAGGTTATTGCAGTGTGCAAGCATCATATATTACTTAAAAGCAAAATGTATTTACGATTGTTGTTGTTGTTGTTAACGTTGTTGTTGAAATTGTGAGTTTTATCATTGATATGTTAAAAGCGAATCAGTTGTTTTAGTCATTTTATCTGCCCAACCATAGCCGTAACTGACTCTTCCTAACTCTTCATCAATGTCATTTTCCGTCTGCAGGTTGAACGTCTCGTGCCGCTCGCCAGCAAGGAGGAACTCACGGAGTTCGGTCACCTTTTCGTCGCCAGAACTCGCCGTAACCTTAGCGACAGTCATCTGTGGTTCTCAGTGCTCGCTAGGCCCGCAAACAGTCGATTCACGCGAGTCCAGCGGTTGTCCTGCTGTTTGTGCCTCCTGCTCATGTCGATGATGGCCAGTGGCATGTTCTATGATAGAGAAAACGATTCCGCTAATGTGCAGCATGTTGGCCAATTTGTTTTCACGTGGGAGCAGGTAAACATGATGGAAACTTTCTTTCCACCTGATCGGACCGGCTACTCGTCACTAACAATATTAAACAAAGTACTTCACTAGCGCTTCGAGATTAAGGTTACGTTCTATTCGTTCTTAAAGTTGGTTTTTACTTGCGACGGAGTCGGAGTCTTAAGCGAAGTCGTAAGAGCGGTTAAGACTCAGTGAAAATCAAAAATCGGAGTCGTAAGCAGAGTTATAAGCGCGATGGAATTGGAGTCGGAAGAATCAGAACATTTCCATTTTCTTCCAACTCAGCTTATGACTCCGTCGCTTACGATCTAGTGAAAACCAGATTGTCGGAGTCGGAAGCGGAAACGGAAGGATAAACCAATCACAGTGCACTTTTCCACACTTTGTAATTGGTTTAGCTCCTTGGCTTCTGCTTGCGACTCTGACAACCCAGTTTTCACTGGATCGTAAACGACGGAGTCGTAAGCGGAATCAGAGCGCTCACTTTTCACTAGATGGTAAAGTTCTACGCTTCTGATTACGACTCAGACTCCGTCGCTAGTGGAAACCAGCCTTAGTGGAAGTCGAAACAAATGCTCGCTTCATACCTGCCGCCCCTACGTAATAGCAACCTAGCAAATAGGATTTGGGGCTCCTCTGGTCCTCTGTTCGCCCGCAACAAATCAAAGTATCCTTGCCATTTTAAGATTTATGAACAAATTTTACAGTTGACATTTTTTTTTCTTTTTTCTCTATTTCATTTGTGCAGGTGGTCATAGGCATCATCTCCAGCCTTATTGTTTTCCCAATCAACCTCATTGTAGTTCAGATCTTTCGTAATGTCCGCCCCAAACCCAAAGTGAAACCCAAAAAACCTCCACCACAACTTCCAAGTCTGTCCTTTACCAAGGACAATATCGAAAACTACAATCACCTTAAGGAATCATCCGATGAATCTACAAAGGGCTCAAATAACAGCCTGGATTTCTCAAGGGAACAGAACAACAGGACAAGACTGTCTATCAATGACGTTCATACCGACGTAGATCGTGCGAGCTTTACTGAGAGTCCGCTGCTTATTGATCGAAGGCTCAGTACGGCTTACGACATAGGTATACGTGTTGTTTCTTTAACAGTACTTAATAGTGCTCTGTGTTGGCCCAAGTGGATTTAAGAATAAAAAACCTGAAGGAAAATTGAATGAAGCCGTTTCACTATCTTTCATAAAGGCTTTTTAAACAGACAAAAAAGGTTCTCGAATCACAAAGCACTTAAACAAGAAGCGGCTTTTTAAATACCACTCCTGGCGTTTTCTGAAAGTTTTTTGTTTAAGAGTCAGAGAAATTTAACGAGCAATATTTAACTTTTAAGTAATATACCAAGCGCGAGTCAAAGTGTTTCAACACATGATCAAACCGACTGAACAGATAGTTGAAAACACGATGCCCAGCGGACTGTTTTTTTAGGAACTTCGGGGTGTTTGATCTTGTGATTAAATACTTTGTCGAATAATGTTTAACATCACTTCTCAAACAAAGAAAACCTTATAATTAGATTGAGAAACTAGGGATGAAAGAGTGAGGAGCTTTCCATCTGATTAAACATAAATTTCCAGAATATTTTAATCAAATTCATCTGTTGATTATTCTCTAGCTCCTACATCTCGTTGGCGACGTGCAGTATTGTTTTTCAAGAAAAGGAATTCTTTGCCGTACCAGGCTGTCTACCTGGCCTGGTTTCTAGTGTTTGCCTTTTCGACCGGGTCCGCGGTGGTTGTTGTGCTTTATGGCATGAGGTTCAAGAACGTCAAGTCTCTACAATGGCTGTTTTCGTCTGTTGTATCATTCGTGCAGGATATCCTAATAACTCAGCCTCTCAAGGTATAGTAAAAAAATGAAGTATAATGAATACTTTCTCCTCCTTTATAAAACGTGGTGCAGCCAGCTCACAACGGAGCATGGTAGTCCAGATCAAAAGAGCACCGCTTTGCTGAATTCTTTTAAAACTCCGTAATGATTTTCAATTAACAAGGATTTGAAATGAAAACCACTCAACCGTGACT
Organism: Porites divaricata; assembly: GCA_038088405.1. NCBI lineage: Eukaryota > Metazoa > Cnidaria > Anthozoa > Scleractinia > Poritidae > Porites > Porites divaricata. The sequence continues at coordinate 24,445,912 of JBBMOI010000009.1, read as the reverse complement.
GTGTGTCCTCCTAATTTTCGGCGGACGTTGCGAACGCTACTTTCGAGGTACACGGCTGAAAATGCACAGGTTACCTAATTTTTATATACTCTTTGAGCTTCTGCTAAAATCATTTTCCAAAAAGAAGGTTTACACAAAGTTGATTAGGTGACCAACTATTGCAAAAGGCTTTTTTTTTCCCTCTTTCTTCTCAGGTACTCGGGTTGGCCGTCTTCTTTGCTCTCGTTGTCAAGAAACCAGACCAAGGCGAGTTCGAGATTACAGAAGAGGCCCTTAAACTTGCCGAGGACGAAGAATTTCTACAGCAATCCAATCAAACAGGAGACAAGACCAAAAAAGCCAAACTCTTACCTCCCGATCAAGCCAAGCTGATCGCTATGAGAACTGCAAGAATGAAGGAACGTAAGATGTATTCCGTGATCCGGGAAGTCGTTACATACTATTTTTTCGTTGCGTTACTCCTGACGATTGCATACACACATCGTAGCCCGACAGCGTTTTACCAGACCACAAACATGGTCAACATGATAGGAGCAGACTTTACCAAGGTTGGAAAATTGAATCAGTCTACACTGTTATAACTAAAATTAAACACTAACGAATCACTGTATATTTAACAATTAGTCGCCGAAGGCGACGTGAATATCGGCGAATAGTCACCTGAGGCGACTACTTGTTTTATTATAATTACATTGATGATTATTCGAGAAAATAAAATTATTGATCAATTTCCGACCTCGAAACATCAAAAAATCTGGCTGCCATTTTGAAAACTGCTAGCCTTCAATGCTATAATCACCGCGCGGTGATAGAGCGAAGCTCCTAGCCAATCACAGCGCTCTATTTTCGATAGTCATCAATGTAATTATACTAAACTTGGTGAGTCAGCGGCAGTAATATTTCATTAATCAATAACGCCCCTATATGTCTGAAGTCAATTGTTTCCAAAAAATATCGACTGTCCGATGTTGGTCACCTGACCACTGACAGCGAGTGGAGACCTCTATATCGATTGCGAGGTTTCGATTTCATTTTGCGAGCAAAATCAAGAAAGTGTATTAAATGGGTGGCATGGATAGAGGCGTGATAGCTTGCGTGGCAGGCGCCCAAATTGACCACTCCAGAAAATACCATAACATACCATAATACTCTTTGTTTGTCACCCCAAAATTTTGCATAAGCGTTGTCTTCAGTTTCTCTTGGGAGTTAAAGAGGCCCCAAGAGAAACTGAAAACAATGCTTATGCAAAATTTTGGGGTGACAAACAAAGAGTATTATGGTATGTTATGGTATTTTCTGGAGTTGTCAATTCCCTTCCCTTTCTAACGCCTGCCACGCAGGCTAGCGGCGTGAATGCCTTATTGTGATTTATGAGTGGAAACCTCGAATTAAGAATGACATCACAATATATGACACTGAACGTCGTAAATAATGCCGGTCAGTAAATATCGGAACCGTATGGTATCGATTTCAAAAACTCCTTTCGCCCCGCCTCCACACGCCGTTTAAATCTCAGTAATTAGTTCGCGAGTTCATTTTCAGAACACACTGGCAATGTAGGAAATGCAGAGCAATTGTTTAACTATAGATATCAAATTCTTGCCAGTATATTTTTAAAAGGTGACTTTTTTTATATGTCGCGTAAATTGAAGGGAATTTATGGGTTTCCTGTGAAACGATATCAGCACTTACATTGCTCGAAACTCTTAAGGAAATAGCCTCGTTTATGCACGTAACCTTTTTGCCTTCTGCAAACTACTAGGTGCGCAAAATACCCTGGTTTTTAGTGGCTGTAAAAAGTTTATAATTTGTTCGTTATTTAGATCACCAACCAGAGGGAGTTCTGGAACTGGACTCAGAAAGACTTCTTGAACAACTTGTTTCCCCGTACCTGGTACAACGGTGCAAAAAGACAACGTGACGGTTACATGGCAGACGGCTACAGTCAGTTGGTGGGAGGAGCAAGAATGAGACTTTTAAGAATCAAGCAGGGTCAGTTTAACGTAACGCAGCACTAAAGCATTTTAATTGCTTTTAGCGATTGGCAAGTTTGTACTGCAATTGATAGTTTTATCGTGATGCTGCATGACAGTGAGTGCTTTTGATATTGCATTCGTGTCTGTGATTGTGACTTTGGTTCAGTGTACGCCACAAAGAGAGGAAATTGTAAGTCCACATCAAACTGTAGTACTGTTGCGTTCAGGTTCTAAAAACAGGCATACAAATTACGAAGTTTGTGCTGGCAGTGTACTATGCTAACAAAAAGCTATTGTATTAAAAAGTGGCTTTATGACTACCAGCAAAACTTGCATTCCTTTTTAAGTTGGGCTATTCGTGCACGGGAAGGGGATCAATTTCTTTAGTAATTTCCCATCTCCGGCTTAAAGAGGGTTTTCTCGAAAAAAAATTTCAGGTTCCGGAAACTGGTATCATCATATACCGACTTCCATCTTGGGCATTAGATAGTTGAAGCAGCAACGATGGTGACGGACAACGCGGTCAAAAACATAAAAAAAATCTTGCTCTTTCCACATCTTCCCGAATATTCTATATGTAACTGAAAGGTTTCATTAATGCAATGCATTGAAAGCATATAATAAACGAATTGGTTACGAAAGCGTCAAGAACAAAAAAGGAATAAGGATTTCTTTGTTTTCTGTTTGTGCCTTGCGGAATACTTTTAATTTGGTCATTTTAGGTTGGGTTTTTTTCCTGACGACAGCAAAGAAATATAAAAAAAATGCAGAGTTCCCTCTCACCTCCACAGGGAATTATGTAATGTTCGAGAAAGTTGACTAAGGAAAAGTCGTCGGTTTTATTTTTTTAAATCAGAATCCTGCCAAGTTCCGTCAGAGATATACGGTATCACCAACGAGTGCTACGGTGAATACTATATAACAGGGGACGACAAAAATGACTACACTCCGGGATGGAACATTACGAAATACGAAACTAAGATATCATGGGATGACATGCCGTGGCGATACCAGAACAGTACTCAGCTGAATGGATATCCCTTCTGGGCCAAACTCACTACATATGGAGGGGCAGGGTAAGTAACTCATGTGAACGTATATGTGTTATTCCCCCAAAAAGTGTCGAGATATGTACAGAAATTCACGCAACAACGAAAATGGTGAATATGGCGAAAATTCAAATGAGACTGCAAAAAGGGCCCTTTTAAGGTGTTTCGATACAGTTTTTCGGAGACCATACCGATATTTTCTATCGCCTTAAAAGGGATTTTATCCGTGTCCGATCGCTATAAAATTTTTGCCAGTAATTGACTATGGATTGAAGTTTGTCAAAACGTAGTTTTAACTAAAATCGATGTTACTATGGCAACAGTAAACAAAAAAATTGGAAATTGATAAAAGACGAATTTTGCGCAATCTAGACCTGCTACTAAAAATCCAACACTAGGAACTTAAAGTTTGGGGTTTAGCAAATAACCTCCGTGAGAAGTAAAAAATTCTTTGTTTGAATTCAAATAAAACGTAAATATATTCCAAACCTCGTATTTTCAATAGCCGTGATAAATTATGTAATAAAAAAGTTCTAAGTGACTTAAGCTAATTTTAACTAGCGCCGGAATGCTGCTTAATATCATATTTCGATGCTAGGAAAGTTTGGTGTATTTTCGTTCTTGCGATCTTGTAAACCAACCTGCTTTCTCACCACCCGTCTAAGCGCAACTTTATTCTAAATCTTGACTTTCAGCGTTTTTTTGTTCATCTCTGAAACTACTCGAACAAATTTTTTTAAAATCAAATCCCATAATCTTCATAATGTATATAATAATGTCTGAAACTTTCATTAAGATTGATTCACTTTAACACCTTGTAATTTCATGGCGAACCTACCCCCGAACCGGCCAAAAATGTGCGTGACAAAATTCACTGTTTTGACGTTATGCTACCTCCATGACTAGTAGATTTCAGTGCGACAGAATATTTTGTAAAAAATTAAGCCTCTTGTTTTTCTTTTTTGAAATGGACTAGTCATGGAAGGTATGTACCGTGCGCATTAATTAGCAAACATTAGAATAACGTCAAAACAGTGAATTTTGTCACGTAGACTTTTGGCCGGTTCGTAGGCTAGGTTCGTCTTGAAATTTCAAGGTGTTAAAGTGAATCAATCTTAATGAAAGTTTCAAACATTATTACATACATTAAGAAGATTACAGGATTTGATTTTAAAAAAATTCGTTCGAGTAGTTTCAGAGATAAACAAAAAAAACCCTGAAAGTCAAGATTTAGAATAAAGTTGCGCTTAGACAGGTGGTGAGAAAGCAGGTTGGTTTACAAGATCGCAAGAACGAAAATACACCAAACTTTCCTAGCATCGAAATATGATATTAAGCAGCATTCTGAAGCTACTTAAGATTAACTTAAGTTATTTAGAACTTTTTTGTTAATAATTTATCACGGCTACTAAAAATACGAGGTTTGAATTATATTTACGTTTTATTTGAATTCAAACATACAGAATTTTTTGCTTCTCACGGAGGTTATTTGCTAAACACCAAACTTTAAGTTCCTAGTGTTGGATTTTTAGTAGCAGGTCTAGATTGCGCAAAATTCGTCTTTTATCAATTTCCATTTTTTGTGTTTATTGTTGTCATAGTAATATCGATTTTAGTTAAAACTACATTTTGACAAACTTCAATCCATAGTCAATCACTGGTGAAACTTTTGTAGCGATCGGACAAGGATAAAATCCTTTTTAAGGCGATAGAAAAATATCGGTATGGTCTCAGAAAAACTCTATCGAAACACCTTAAAAGTGACGATTCTGACGAAAATTGCTAATTTGACAAAAAAGGTGAATTTTTGCGAAAATTCGCCGAAGGTTTAACAAAAAGATCAAATGAGGTCCGTGGCAAAAGGGGCCCCTTAGATTTTTGTTTCTCCTTTTCCTCCAAACTCGTTCCTACAGACAGGATGGATTGAAGAGAGACTGTGGAAAGGAGGTTACATCGAGAGAGCTGTTCACAGGTCATGATTGACATGTCACGAGACTATATTTACAATCAGTCGTGCTTCTATTCCTACGGTTTACTCTAGCTCAACAAAAAAGATGCGTATAACGCTCTTAGCAACACCCACGTTATGATTTGAGGGTTGGGTCGATTTATGTGTATCAGGGGTGGGGTGAGATGATATTGGGGGGAGAGGGGTACTGCATGAGACAGTCTCCAGATTTTGAATCTTCACGGGTTGGCATTTCTGACTATATTGAAATGTCTTATCTGCAAAATGTTTCGCGAGCCTTCTTAACCCTTTAAGCCCTAAGGATTGTCAGCATCAAATTTCTCCTTGTAATATCGATTCTTTGTAAAACAGAGGGGTCATGAGAATTACGGACATGATCACACAAGATGAATTTGCTTGATATTTTATCAACTTCTCCCCATTACTTCTGTAGGAAATGAATAGAGGTTACAAATGAGAATTCAAATTTTGATCTTAGGGTTTAAAGGGTTCATATCTATACTATACAAATATCTACGACATTCTTAATTCTTTACTTGAAACCTCTTTACCCAGTGATCACTTCCAGCCGTCTCAAATGACACAAAATGAAGAAGCGTACTTCCAATTTTATGGAAACCAATCTTTTTCTTTTCAGATACGTAATCGTTCTTGAACCAGGCTTTGACAACCCCGTTCGAATAAAAAAGCTTGAAAACAATTTGTGGATTGAGAGGCATACACGCGCCATCTTAACCGAGTTTACCATCTACAATGCACAAAGTAATCTGTTCTGTATCGTGACATTAGTGGCTGAGTTTTCCGCCATTGGCGCTGTTTTACCATACATGAGTGTCCAGACTGCGCGCCTTTACGACTTCACGGATTCTTACATGTTCTTTGTACTTGGTATTGATGTCTTATTCGTGCTGTTCATATTATTCTTCACGTATCGTGAAATCAAAAGCGTTTACAAAAGCGGCATTCAAGCTTACGTTAAGGAATTTTGGAACTGTGTCGAGTTTGGTATCGTCGCGTTCACCTTTGCTGCTATTGCGTTGTACGTGTACCGTGCGTTAACTATCCGCAACGTCCTGGATTTGGTCCGGTATGATCCCTTTCATTTCAAGAGTTTTCAGTTCGCGGCATACTGGAATGAGTCTTACACATTTATCTTAGCCATCATCGTGCTCCTGGCAAACATTAAACTTAACAAGCTGTTGCGATTCAACAAACGCTTTTCGCTTCTCTCCTCCACGTTGAAGTATGCTTACTATCCATTGCTGATGTTCAGTATTGTCTGGGGTATCGTCTTCATGGCCTTCACCTTGTTTGCATCGCTTGTTTTTGGCCCTATCTTGTTCAACTATCGAAGCGTTTTGTCTTCACTAACTTCCCTTTTGAGTCTTATGCTGGGCCGGACAGCTTACTTCGAGATGCGTGACACCAACCGCATACTCGGTCCTTTGTTTTTCTTCGGATTCATGTTCATGATGTCGTTCGTCCTCATCAACATGTTCTTGTCGATCTTGGTTGATTCCTTCCTAGTTGTGAAGCACGACAATGACAAGCAGTCGAACGAATACGAAATTGTCGACTTCATCATCGAGCGATTTAAGCTGTGGTCGGGGATCGGAAAAACTCGGAGACCGCATACTCGTAGACGAGTGCTCTGGGACACGGCCGCCTGCCGAGTGAAGGCCATCAACGCGTTCAGGGACAGGGGATATTCGGTAACGATCGCTGGTTTGCATAAGGACATGGTATCTGAGCTGGAAAATCGACTGGAAAGGCTTGTTGTTCGAACTGATGTTTTGTATGATGAGTTGTTCCCCGAGAAAAGGCGTTCCAAGATCACAGGGAAACAAGGAGCAGTGAAAGTAAAGCTACCTCTTTCCAAGGGAGATCTTCTGGAGGGACGAACAGGCTAAGCCTGGGGGCCTAAATTTGTTCGTAAGGCAGTCTGCATGAAGGAGTTCCGAGGAAGAAAAAACTTACGTGTTTTTTTTACAAAAAAAGAGTACACAGGTACAAGAAAGACTATGAGTGCTGAATGCTCAACTAAAGAAAAAATCCATGTAATACTTATAAAAACGTTTCCTTTCTTTTTCAAGTAGTTTTAGAGCTGTCAAGTAATATTGTTACCCTTATTGTTTTGGATAGTGTATCCCGAAGACTGAATTGAACATCATAAAAAAAAATTGCCCATTTTTATCACTAAAGATCTTCTTGACTGTCCCTCTTTGGTATGACTGACTACATTCCTCAAACCGTTATGTTACAAACCATGCATACGTTCCAAGGCCGTTTAACATGAATTTCTATTAGGGACGGTGAAAGTTGCCCCAAGGTTTTATTGCTCTTGCGTATCCGGCTGAACGGAGTCGCAGAAATCTGTTTCACTACGTAGGCGTCAATTCTGGGTTACGCAATTGAACAAGGGCGTAGCTACCTCTACGCATGGTACGCATATGCGTACCTGAAATAGTCGAGGGTAAAAAATAGAATAAAATAAAACAAAATCAACATAATCAAAAAGCGAATACGCACATGTTTTCTCAAATCATTTAATTCTGTTCTTTCCTTTTCAAAATATATTTATTGTTTCTGAAACATCAGACTACTTTTTCACAACCGAATGTGAGTTTCCAGAGAAGCGCTGGACAGAATCTTGAATGATATATCTAGAAAATTGTGCGTAGCTCTGGAAACATCCTGGCTAATATCACTTAGAAAGTTTCTTGCTCGGAACCCATAATTTCAATTAAATGGAGTTTTCATATAATCATGTAGGGTAATTTATATTTTTGTTATTTTGTAATTATATGAGATCCGTTAATTATCTAGACAGATTTTTGCTTTACAGATAATCAGAGAGAGCATTCATATTGGTTAGTAAATTTATTTTGTTAGAGTGTGATTACGTTATAGTAAATATTACCTACTTTGTATGATATGAGAGTTTCATTGAACGTAGTTATCAGGATTGGGGAATTACACGACTAGACTTAAAATTTGCTATAAGAACACATGTTAGTGGCGTGTAACGCGTTTTAACAAGGCCATTCATCATGATGAAGAAGTGAATTTGTGTGTCTCTTCATATGGACTTATCTATGTTGTTTATAAAAAATACTTATACGGACATGCTTACAGTATTTTGCAGACTCTTTTCGACAAAACAGTAGACGTAATATATCAAGCATGAGGCGTAGTGTTTCATAACCAGATGAACCACTGAGAAGAGAGTTGAAAATACGACGCGCAGCGGAGTATTTTTTGACGAACTTCGAAGTGTTTGATCAGGTGATGAAACACTGTGTCGAATGCTTGATCATATTGCCTCTCAAACAAAAGTGATTTTAGAAGAGAAATTAAGGATACAAAAATGAGCAGTTTTTCAACTGATTTACAAACACTGAATAAACATTAATTCCTTTGCATTTTCTTTATGAATTATTAATGAGTTTGAGACAGATTTAGCACAAACAACGTGATGACGGCGCGCGCAGATCTAAAAACTGAGTTGATCAATGGCAGAGTGGTCTCGCCCCTCTCGCGTTCTCATTTGACGTCGTGTTGTTTTTTCTAAGGCTAAGTTCTTGGTACGATGCGCTTTCATTTGCGTTTTTTAAATGGCCGATAACGGGAGCAGGAGAGCCGTACGATCGCTTTGCTTTGCCCTGAAGTAACGTCTTTGTAAATTTTATGCATAAGGTACGAGTAAAACATGGTCATTATCTGTATAGGTCATTATCATAAGTGAATGTAATAAAGTAGAACAGTCAATATCTGTAACATGACTTATTTTTATTTCAAACTCTCTTTTCACTACGTAGTTTGTCTCTGCAAGCACATTCTCCATTTTTCTTGATTTTTCTCGAAATGCTCTGAGGGTAAATTTCACCATAATTCCGATAATCTGTACTCAGTCTTAATTATGTTTTGATGTTAGTCTCTATGAGGTCATAGAAGCCTGATCTCCTATCCAGATCTCACTGAAGTCTACCAGTAGAGATCTGGGTACAACTAGCAGGAAACCAGGTGGAGAAATACTTTCGCCCCTAGGACCTCTCATCTAAGTCTGCTACACAGCCGTGTTTTAGTGTCGTCACGCACGGAGCGTTGCATGACGACACTAAAAACGGCCGTGTAACAGATTACTCTCATCTCTGAAAAAGGCCATTTCTGAGTTACCCCAAGCCTCTGTTTCAAAGCAAGGCGAATTCCGAAGCCATTCTCGGGCAAATAAACTTATTTTCACAACTTACTTTCACAAGGTTTTACAGTAAGCCTCGTTTTGAAAGTGAGAGTTTTCAGAACTCGGAAATGGCCTCTTGAAACAGCGTAGGTTTTTTACGGCAGGCAACTGAGTGTGTAGTTACACGACAAAGCGCCGGGCTTTAGCAGCTGTACTATTCCACGTGTACAAAATTTATCCCAGTACAAACTACGTCTGTTTAAGCACTTCTCTGATGTTTTTCCATACGCCCCTGCTGTAAGGCGTACTTATTTGCCAAGGAGTTTCAGTGATTTTTTGTGTGACCTGAGCCGGCTCATGTTTATCGGTACCAGTTCTCCGTTTTGCCACCTTGTTCCTCGATCCGTGTCCTCTTGGCTGACAAGATAACCTGGTGCGGTGTTTTGGGGGAAAAACTCGTTTGTAGAATTCGTTCGTGGTTTGATTTGTGAGCACCAGGTAAAGGTGAAACAAGGAGAATCCAGACATGGCTAATCCAAATAATGAGACGGTAAGAAAGAGAATGGCAAGCAGTGGATAGTGAACCAGTAGATACTACAATAAAAAAAAAAAAAAACAGGAAGATTCAGTGTGTTGAATTAAGGAAATGATCCATGAGTCAGCAACCACTCCCCGAGTAAGAATAAACTAAAACTAAGTCTCACTAAGAATGAAAACTATAGCTAGTCTGTTCATGGACCTCCTGATCGTTAAACGCGTGTACGAAAACAACTAGACTAGTCTGGCTAAAATAATTGACGAAAAAATCCCTCACGATGAAAGGATATGTTACTTTTGTACAGGTAACAAAATTGAAGATGAAAATCATTTCTTACTAGATTGTAAGGCTTATTCTCAGATCAGAGACACATTTTTCTCCAAACTAGAAACTAAAATACCTGACTTCAAATCACTTTCACACGATACTTTAATATCTCTTCTTATGAATTCTTCTGATTATTTGATTAACTGTCAATTAGTTTCATTTATCTCGCAATGCTTTGAATTAAGAAGCAAATTAATATCAATGAATGAATGAATGAGAACTGTAACGTTTTGTAATGTTTTGCACGTACTAATTAGTTGCATTAGTTCTTAAATTTAGACTAATAGCTTTTGCAATACTGTAATAGTTTATGGTCATGCAAATAAAGCATTTGTTGTTGTTGTTGTTGTTGGCTCTGCCATTAGCTTGCGAAAGCAGACCTCACCGCCGAGAAAAAAGCGTCTGCGATCCCGAGCTGGAAAACGATTTCTGTGACGCCAGCCAGTATTTTCAACCAGCCATCAATCACAATTTTTGAATATTTCTCGGACGATGAGTCGAGTATACAGTGCATCATTGTTACCTTCCACCCAAGGAAAGAGTCACTATGGCTCTACATTCCAGATTCAGAAAAGTATCTGTGTTTATTACATTTAGTGTATTCGGATTCGTAGTTAATCCAGAACATTCATTATGAAACAAAGTATTCATTTTAGATTCCAGATTTAGAGTCTCCAGAAACGCGACAAAACCGGAACGCCGGTTTTCATTTCAGATTTACAGGCGCAACTGCGAGTACAAGGGAAAACGAATCCAGTACCGAAATGTAATCCGGATCCGTTGCGAACCCGGATAAAATCTCCTCTACTGTAAAACAAGTCAAAAAGAGATGACTGTACAAGCAATTCACCATTTTCATTACATTAAGTGCATTAGACTTAGGACACTGGTGGTAGGTATTAACCCCTTCACTGCCAGAGTGAATGATAGTCTTGTAAGGTTGTTCTAACTTTTGAATCTGTGGACGAAAGTCTATAATATGACCATTCAAATGAAACCTCTTCAGCGATACTTTCACATGGTACTATTTGGTTAGAGTCTAGTTCTAACTTTTGAGTCAGTCTGTGCATGAAATTCTATGATATGACCTCTTCAGCCGTTTTTTAACATGGTGCTATTTGTTTTTAGTATTTTACCAAGTGAAATTTGGAAATTTTGCCAAAATTTGACTTTTTTATAGTTTGGGAGAGAAAGGGTTGAAATATACAGCCTGCTGGAAATGTCCTGACAAAACGCGATAACCGCGCACCTGAACTAGCACCATTAATTCAAGATATCTACGATCAATCACTAAGAGAGGGTTTTGTGCCTGACACTCTGAAACAGTCAATTATTACACCAGTTCCTAAAGTTTGCCCCCCTCAAGACATTAGAGCGATTTTCGTATGACCTTGAAATGAAAGCGCGCGAACAAAACAGAAACGACAAACGAACTGAAATAGAGCGATTTGATTGGTTTATCGAACGGACAGACAAACGCGCCTGGCTTTTCATTGGTTAAGCGAACGCTCAGGTGAAAAAACTTCATGCCCGAGAACTTTCTAGAAATCAACCGATACTTCGCTTTGACGTCATACTACAACACGATTGGCCAATCGAACAATGCCTTCTCCATATTAGGGTTTCTTTGGCGGGAAAACGAAGAGGCCATGTTTTGATCTTTTCATCCATTGGCTGATGAAACAAAGAACGAACACTTACCGACCTTTTTTCAAGGTCATACGAAAATCGCTCTAAGTCAGATTTGAGACCAGTTGCACTCACAAGTTGCCTGGCAAAGGTATTGGAAGGTTTTACTAACAAAAGGCTTTTGGCACAGGTGTCAGACACTATTGACCCACGCCAATACGCACGCCATGGACACTCAACTGTGCACGCACTCATCTACTTAATGCAAGCAATACATGAGGCTATCGATTCGGGAAACTGCTCAGTCCGAATCTTTTTTGCAGACTTTACTAAAGGTTTTGACCTCATAGACCATTCAGTATTATTAGATGAACTCAAATCCTTTAATATCGATCAAACGTTGTTTTTCTGGGTACGGTCCTTTTTAACCAATGGAATTCAAGCTGTGCGTGTTGGTTCGTCCCTGTCACCATGGAAACAGGTCAACGGAGGTGTGCCACAAGGGACAAAACTAGGATTAACACTCTTTGCTGTCATGATAAACAAGTTGCTCAAGAATTGGCATATGCGTACTAAGTATGTTGATGACACTACTGCATTCGAGATTATCCCAAGGAACTCCATTAGTGTACTAGATATAGTTGTCCGAGAAATTCATGATTATTGTATTGAACATAAGATGAAGCTAAATCCAAAGAAATGTAAAGAGATGTATGTAGATTTCATGAAAAATTCAATCACAACTTTACGACCTATATCTATTGGAAACAAAGAAGTAGAACGTGTACGAACATATAAGCTTTTAGGAGTTATAATAATATTAGTGATGACCTTAAATGGAATGCGCATGCTGAATACGTAATTGCCAAAGCAGCTAAGAGATTGTCTGCACTTAGATTATTGAAGCGCGCAGGAGTAATGCCAAAAGACATACTAAAAGTATACCTATGTAATGTTAGGTCAGTATTAGAATACGCTGTGCAGGTGTGGCAGGATATCCCTGCATACCTGTCTGACGCTATTGAATCAATACAAAGAAGAGCCTTGGGAATAATATTTCCTAACTCTAGCTACCAGCAAGCGCTGTATCAGGCTAATCTTACATCTTTAGCTAGTCGTAGGGAACTTTTATGTCAAAAGCTAATGGCTGATATGAGGGATGTGAGCCACCCAATATCCTTCCTGGCTCCGCAAGAGACAATAAGAACAATACCATATCAATTAAGATCAGGGAATACAATACCAACAAGAACAATGAAAAAGACTAAGAGAGCGAATGACTTTTTTACATTTAGATTTGGATAAATTATACGATTATGCAATTACTGTAATATTGATCATTGGGCTTGTAAATGGTTTTAGTATTATCTTGTAAATTTTTGTAAATTTCACTGTTTATTCAGTTATATTATCTGCTAGAAGTGTCAATAAACTATTATTTATTTATTTATGTACAACGCGGGGCTGTTTTGATACGTCCAGCTACGTCTCATAAAATTTTGGTTGCGTTGGAATGCTTTAAAGGATGATACGCATTTAGAGAAGGGTCCTCTACTTTGTAATGGTTTAGCCAGCTAGATAGAGACCTTTTGCGAACCGTCCCTCAGCGACGATGAGCGAGGCGATACATCTGCCGTTCGCAGGCTAGATTCCCGATTAAGGGCATGTTTTGTCTCGAGGAAACTGTTTCTAAAGGGCATTTGACCAATTGGCAAGAGACGAGGAGCCCCTTTAATTTCATTCGGTGAGTTACATCTAAGGAAATTATTTTTAAAAAATTCATCTTTCATACCTGTTAAGTTTAAGTTCGTAATTAAAATTACCTGGGTCAAAATTCTGATGCTAGCTGTATAGTGTCTTCCATCCAAATCCACATACTTCATCGTCATTAAGCCATCTGATACCACGATGTAGGCAAACACCACAGTAACAACAAATGTTGTGTACAAACAGAGGATCGCTGTGCTTATGATGAAACCCAGAAATGATTTGTAGTTCTTCTTTCCAATGCAGTTGTTCACCCACGAACAATGATGGTCAAACCGGCTGACGCACACATCACAAATAGCTGAATAATCAAGTAATTTACAAAAAGAAGATTAATGTAAAAAACATTTGGTCATAGTTTAGTAATATAACAGTCACTACTACAACTAAAGAAGCTGAGTAGAAAAGGGCTTTTTAGAATCCTTCCTCTATAGCCTGAGTATTAGGCAATTCTTGGGGGGGGGGGGGGGGTGGGGAAGAAGGGAGCAGCAAAAAAAGGGAGTCAGCAAAGGGAGGGAAACTTTCCTCTCTTCCCCCCCTCCCCTCCCCGCCTTGTCCACTAAAATCTCCTCTCCCCTAACACCTGGCTATCCCTCTCTCAGTTTTGGAGAAATTAATTTTTAAGAAAACAAAAGTCTTCCCAAAACAAATAGGCCACTTTCAAGTTGCCCCTAGCCCGTGAGCATGCAGGCCCACTTGTGAGAGTTCCGGGAGACTTTTTAATGGAAGAGCCGCCACTGTTCTTGGCCCATTCCTCCCATGTGCTGGTGGTTCCACCACCAAACATTTTTCCTGAACTAGCACAAGTTGCCCCTAGCCTGTTTCTAAGTACATAGGTAATTGTGATGTCTTTGATATGAAATAATTTTCCATTCCCATAATTGAAAGTGTTACATCGAAGAGTTTGCAAGGTTCTGCAAGAACAAATTTCTGGTACATTATATATACACATGGAATATCTCCACTAGCCCCCCCAAAATAGAAATCCACTGTCTGTCCTAGTAGTACAGTAAAAACCAAGCCTCCTCCTCAGGCGCTTCGTTTTTCGCAAGGTTCAGGTGAGCAACTGGAGATGAACCACAAGGGACCATGGAAAGGGTACAGAAGGCAGGTGAAGTGATGTCTCGTCCGTTGTCTCCTTCCCGCCTTCCTTTGCGCGCACATTTTCATAGAGAGAGAGAGAGACGTCTGGGTACGAGGCAGGTAAAAACCTGAGACTAAGGACATGCATTTCTCAAGTTAGCCTAACAGGTTTTCATATAAATGGTAATTTAAGCACAAAGTTAGGCTAATTAGGTTCTTACATAGATTCTTATTTTCTGAAGAAAAAAATATATTGTAGCTAGGAGTATTTAGTGGTAGTCAGTTCATTCCTTTAGGTAAAACCTTTACTACAATATTATTGTAAAACCTGTATACCATTATAATTTATTTGCAGTTGAAGTTAAATAAGGTGTTGACCTATCTTATTGGATCAAACAGACTTTTTTAAAAAGATTTTAGAAATTAAGAACCTGTTTCAAATTTTAGGCTTAACAGGTCTTTGTATAGAGGGGGCCTAAATGGCAAATTTTAACCTTTAGAGCAGGTTCTTACTTAGTTGCTGGCTTTCACACTGTATTACCACGCTCGACTAATAAACATCCCAAAGGCCAGCAATCCACTTAACTTACAGCAGTGTTTAGACCTTGCTGGCTTGACAAGCTTGCAGGTATAACATTCCTGTGCTGTGCTGTAATACACTCCATCGGGCTCATAATCTTTCATGTATTCAGCATGGTGTGCTGCTGTTATTGCACCAGGGTCTTTTGTAGAACAAATCCAAAACAGAGTCACATTGATGGCTATAAAAACATATTCAACAACACTGAAGACGTTAATTTTATCAAAGTAGGGAATAACTTTGAAGGTGTAAATAGATGAGCCCCCAATGACAAGAAAACCATACAGCAGCTGCACACAGGGGTTCCTAAAAGGAAACAAAAGAAACGATTCTTCAAAATGTTTGACACATTTTGCACAAAACAGGACTAACTCTTGAGCTGAACTACTTAAAATAAGTTTATTTAAGAGCCAGATATCATCAACATTATGTTAATTGCTGCCTGGTTAGCTCAAGTGACCATGGATAAGTTCAAATATGCTGCCAGCCAGGATCAACTGATGATGCTGGCTTTTCTCAGTTCAGATGATCACATCAGGTATGCTAGCGGTAAGAGCTTACAATGTTCCCAGTGGGGCATGTTCTTATTTTTCAGAACAGTATAAGAGGCCCTGCCAGGGGGTTTAAAACGTCTCATGTCGGTGTTTATAAATGCTTGTCGCTTATTGTCGGCTTTGCCGTCACTGTCGCAATTTGGCCAAGAGAGGTTGTCACTTGTCGTGATTTCATTTTACGTGCTGTCGTTACTTTTTGGGCCATGCTGCTTGTCAGAATTTACCCAGGCAGGGCCTCGTATAACAGGCAGTGCTGCGTGCTGGCTGAGCCCAGGTACTGGTTGGTGGTATATGAGAACCACGCTACACTGGTAAATTGGAGCCTAGCTAAGCTGTGCTGGCCTTACCATGCAAATGTGTCAAAGAGTCCTAAGATTTAATCCCTTGATTATGGGCCATTACAAATAAAAGCTGCATCACAACAACTCACTTTGTAGCAGCCTATGCCATTCAATAAGCTTCACTATTCAAGCGTACCGTGTAAACAAGATGTAATTTGTGATGTTTCTTATTCCACGAATTACTGATACAGGAACACATCTTTCAAATGCCGATCCAGCCAAATACATAGCCTATAAAATTAAGTTTAAAAATTGACGCTGTAACAAGACTTAGCTTAATTAAGTACAAATGCAGCTATTTATAATACGAGATTCACCAAAACAAATACTTACAGAAAATAAACTTCTTCGCATCGACCCGATCCAGCCATTTCGATGATATCCATATTTTCCCGCAATAACTATGTATGATATTGTTACAAAACAAACGGTGTAAATAAAGGCCATTAAAAGAAAATCCATCATTTTCTGTACATTTCTTGCTACATTTTCTTACACATACACAAGGTAAAGTCTGCTGAGAATCGTGGGCTCAAAGTTTATTTCTGTGTATTTTATGTTGTCATGGTGACCTCCTCTGCACCAATCAACCGAAAGCGAGTCATCTGTTGCATAGCGAGAGCAAACAGTTTTCAAACAGTTTATAACCAAAAATTTTATCGTTTGAATATCACTTTGAGAAAGTAAGTCATAGAGGTAAGTGTTACTTGGTTCGTGTCCGCGAAATTTCAGTTGATAAATAACATTCTATGACAAAAACTATTTCACAAATTGGTGTCGATTGTTTTCAGGGTTCGATATCCTGACTTTGTCGTTTTAGAAACTTTGCCGTATCATTCTTTCAACATTCAGACATGTGAATCTGTGGCGACTCGATTTCTCCAGTCGTCAAGTCAATTTTCGTGCCGTTTGATGCAATCTGAATGTTTGATAAATGTCTGATAAATGTAAGCTATATAAGACGTGTTTGTTTTTTGTTTTAGAATTTAAACATGGCTAGCGCTCAAGATGCTGTTTCTCCAGTTGCTCAACCGTCAAGGCCAAAATCAGTTTCAAGGCCAAAGAGATGGAGTGAAGAAGTTGAAGAAGGTAACATAAATGTCTATATATTCGAATTCGAATGTTGCTGATTTGACACCAATTGTAATAAATACTTATCCCTGTTTTTTTTGTTCACCAGCTTACCGATTTCAGATCGCTGGTTATAGAGATGTTCATGAATATCGCGATGTCAAGCAAAAAGAACCCGTAAGTAATCTTCCTTATCATTAGGGAGGCGAAAAGTGCTTGTTTCCCAGTTTTATAGGGAACTTTCTGGCTGACCAGCCCTTGGGTTCCTCCCTAACTGTTTAAAATACTTTCTAGAAGGTATTTTTTGGGCAAAGGTAGAAAATTAGGCGTGGAAGAAAAAATTTACTTCGCCATTAATAATTAAACCAAGGTGTCAAGTGACAGATGACACTTGTACTCAGAAAATAAATTAAGAAAACTAGCAAAGACAGGAGTTCTTATCCCAAAACAGGAAACTTGCACCATTACCAAACTAACTAACTTCGAAAGACAGTTTGGATTTCAGTGTAGGTTTACAGTTTCTGAAAAGGACAAAGTAGAAATCATAATGAGATTGATGGTGATGATAATGATGATGATATTAATAATAACACACAAAAACCTATGTTGAAGTTAGTAAGAAACTGTAAAGTGTAACAGTGCACATGACTATAAAATCATAGGCTCCTTGAACACCACAGAGGCTCAAGATCAGTCCCTGTACATCTTCAGATTTTGCCAAAATATTTTGATTGGAGTTGTCTCACAGATTGTTTAATTTAATGTAAGTTTTGCTCCATTGGCCTTTTGTCATGTGCACTTATTCTACCCAAAATATTTTTCATGTACATTTCTGATTGTAACTTGAAAAGTAGTATTCAGCATTTTCATTAATTAAAATTTTAATACAGCAAGTAATTATGCTTCAGGATCATTGTGTATTATGTCCCCATGAGAAAGTACTAAATATTATGTCTTGTCTTAGGACCGCTGGCCCCACAATGGATATGTGAAGAAACTTCAGCGGAAAGATGGGTATTTTATTTACTTTGATAGGCAAAGAGAATGTCTTGACAAAGATGTCTACAAATGCAAGTTGTATGGGTACTAGAAACAAGGGGCAATCTTGGTTGATATGCTACAAGAATATTCATGGACAATAATATAATTGTCAGCAACATTATTACATTGCTATTGGATTGAGGAAGCAGAATGGATGCAGTGGATACTAAGTATCTACCAGCCAAGTCTTGGCCATTCATTTGTTGCAAGCTGTATTGTGTATAGTGGAAATTGTTATGAAATTATTTAATTCTATTTTTCAAATTCGTATGTTTATGTATCGTAATCTGTATATAATTTGACAGATGTGTAGTACCAGTGACTTCATGCATGAGCTTCTTTAGGCAGCCTAGGGTATAGTGCAGATGACTCTTATTAATATAATATATAATTTGCAAGATGGATTTTTATAAACAGTTGACAGTAACAATATTATTTGATGTAAAAAGCTATTTTATTGTAAGTGTCTTCAAAGTCAAATCAAGTAAAAACTTGTAGAATGTTACAAGTATTACAGTAACATATTATTTGATGTAAAAAGCTTTTGGAACTACCATTGTCTTCATAGTAAAATTGAGTGAAAACTTGTCAAATGTTTACTGTTTGCTGACCAATTAAGTTATGGCATGATGGTTTATAGTCAGTCATATGGACATTTTTTCTTTTTTAAAGAATTCAACAAGTGCTTAAACAAGAGGAAATCGAGTGCAAGATAAAGAAGAAACAAAATATTATATAATTACTCCAAAAGATGTCTTTAGACCGTCTTTTTCCTCACTTACATGTACCAGCCCCCACCACTAAGCAGTAATTAAATCCCCTGTGTTTTTTATTTTCATATGCATACTTGATGATCTCATAAAGAGAAAATAGAAGGTCTGTTAACAGACTGAATTCACATGACCTTTTGCTTTCACTCAACTTAGTTTAATTTGATTGGCCTAGTATATTCCAGTTCTGTGAGAGGTTTTCACACACATGGGACCACTGATTGGCTATTGCCTGTCCTTCTTGCATAAAAAATAGTCCCCTCAGGGCTGTCAATGAGGGCTGGGGCCAGGGATTCTCCCAGCTATGAAAAAAGAGGAAAATCCAACCAAAAGAAATCCCTAGCTGTTTGATTCTTCCCCTAGTCATTGTTAATTTATCTGACAACTTGAAATCTCAGTGACAGCACTGCTCCTACAAAGCAATTCTTTGTGCCATCAAACAACCACAAGGCTGTAGCACTGAATTAAATTTTGTTAAAGTACTGTTTGCAGTGTGAAAGCAAATTATGCTAGTCTGCACAACAGGCATTGTTGGGGACATTCTGGCATGTTTGAAGGTCCTTCTGTTGAACACCAAAATCTTCCTGAGCTTCCCAATAATTACATGTAATACCTGTTGTGCAGGCTTAAGCAATGCTTGAGGAAAAAGAATACAATTGTTGGTTTTCATACGATGTCACTAAAGTTCAAACTACAAAACTATTGATCCTACTGAGATTTTACTTTCATGATGTATTAGAGCAGCTGGAAACTAATTTTCATTCAAACTTTTGCTTCAAAAGGGTTCAGAGTACATTTGAATTTCTAAGCTTTTGCATGACACAGCATTTACATGATGGCTGGGAGAGCTGTCATGTAGGTTAAAAAAGTGACTTATTTCGGGGAATTTTGCTATCTAAACATTATTAGAAAAAGTATTACTTTAATGTTTATGAGTTCCTCAAGGAATATATTCACGCTTTTGTGGCAAAACTCGGTAACAATTAATGTTTCTGTCCGCCATATTGGTGTGCCCACCTGGATGGGCACCAGCACAGCATCACATAAAAAATATTTCTTTGGATATCTTGTATATGATATATTCCTCTGACCTGAATCTTGGCGGGGAACTTTGCATATTTTAATACCTCCTTTCATTTCCCAGATTCTGGACTTTCTACGGAAGGATTTTGATTTTGATCTATTTTGAATGGCGTGACACTGAAAACCAGCAATAGGAATTTATTAGCCCTATGAACATGTTGCAGCTGTTACAAAGGACGTCAATAAATAAGCATCAATGAATCTGTTTCACTGCTTTTATTGGGAAAATTTTAAAGAGAGAGCTCTGTATCCAAAGTTTGTAAAAACATCAATATCAGCAGAGCTTCCACCAACTGCAAGAACCTGATTAGAGGAAAATGAATAAGGTGTTACAACTGAGGGAGGAAATAACCAGTACTATCATGTTTTAGTAAAATCAGAAACCCATAAGGGGTTGAAACATGTAACTCATGTTCAATGCTCATACATATTCATTTTGACCATATTTGGAAACCCTCGTTGTGTGACTTTCGCGTAGCCTAAAAGTTGCCCAAATGTGGCAACATGGCCCGTAAATTATGAAGATTAAGTTTCATAATGTTGGTTTTGGCCCGAATAGTAAGCCAATTTTCCCCAAAACTGCTACCATCCCCGAAGAATACTTCGCGTGGATTTCTTCTCGTTCCAAATATGGTACTTGCGAATATGAATATTCACGAGCATTGGACAAGGCAAACATATGAGAGTTACACGTTTCAACCCCTTATGGGTTTCTGGTAAAATCCAACTAGTGGTCTATTAACAATGTTACATGCTGATTGGTTGAGCCTCTACTAGGCTAAATGTTATAGCCCACTAGTAGCAAAAAGTGCGGAATTGTAAAATAGTAACTGTTAATCTTTTGAATTTCCATAAAGAGAAATGGGGCTAAGTGAAGTGTCAGCTACTCCTTGGCCCTTGGGGGTTAGGATGAGGAAGATGACTAACTCTTCAGACTAGACTGGGGAGAGAGGAACCTGTGAAGACTTGCTCCAGTGCTAGAGAAGAGATGTTTATCAGCAGAGAATTTGAAACTTGACTAATGGTTAGCGGTAAATAATGTACAGTTTTAAAAAATAGATATAAACTATTAACAATGTCTCTGGTTAGATTCAATAAAGTTGTCCTGTCATGACTCATTTGTCTACACGTACTTTCATAAAATGTTTGTATGTTTGTGCAATCAACTTCATTCACAGCATCTGTATTGTTGTTGTTCATGTAATGGGAGTTTTTAAGCTCCTATAATATGAACTTTATTATATTATTTCTCCTCCCACATGAAGGAACAAAAGAGACATCAACAAGCTGCAATACATGTGTGTTTGATAGGGCAAAAAAAACAACAACTCTGCATGTGCATCACAAATTTTGTACATTTCTTATCTGTCCTCTACCAACTACTATGACATGAAATTCTCTTAAATCTTAGTTCTTGAGGACATACAGTCAAACCTCCTCTAATAGGCACTCTTTTTGGCAGACAGTCCATACATTGATGCTTCCTTAAACCTCTCTACAACAGTCACTTTCTTCTGTTCCCAAGGTGGCTTTTGAGGAAAGGTTCAACTGTACACCTTTTTGTTGTACACAACAACAAATAATTTTTTTCATCTTACTTTACTTGATTGAAGTCCCTAAGAAAACAAATCCTGGAAAACTCATAGTCTGCATTAAAAATTTTGATATGTTATTAAGCATGTTGGAATAATCACCATGGCGTGTGAAAAACTGAAGCAAATTTATTTTCATAGACAAGTTCTTGCTGCTTTTGCCATTATCATTACTTAAGCTTTCTAGTGTTGTAAAGTATCATTACCTTGTTCTTAGAGGACTTGTCATTGACTTGTAAGGCAAAAACTGATTTGGGGGTACAGGGTACATGTGTTTTAGGGTCACCATTTATTTGCCAGTGGAAAACATGTGGCTCTGATCCAGCTGAGAGAATCTAGCAACAAAAACACCACATTAAATATTCCTTAGATTAAATATTGTATACACATACAAATAATGAAGTGTCCAGTGAAAACAAAAATAATTACAAGAACAAACTATGTCCAGAAATAAATGGAGTTTTTCAATTTTACAGTCAAACCAGGAAAACCATGAACACCAGAACTATTTCTGGAATGATATTGTGTTGCAAGAAAAAAGCCCATCTGACGTGAGAAACTAATCTGAAAGCAAGAACATTAATTAGTTTGTGGTTCGTGACATGCTGATCATTTCATTTTCACAATGTTTATTGTGTTACAACCAATCATAGCAAAGATCAAGACATGCCACAAAATGTGGGACAAAGAAAAAGTCTAAGTAATACACCTCTATTCAGGGTAAGGGGACACTTTTTCTGGGTCCCAAAACCCGAGTGTAACCTCCATTCAGGGGACACCTTAGTACTCAAAAAGTGTTTGACCACAAAGAGGGTTGATATCTTCAGGTGTGCACGAATCACATTAATGTGGAAGCTTTCACGAAGTGAACTATCTCACTTACATCAATGAAATTGACTTGTGTGAATTCAACATATAATGTCAAAGAGATAAGTTAATGATCATGATTTCTGTATGTTTTCTTTGTTGGTTAATTATTAACAAACCCCAGCCCAACCTCTATTCAGGGGACACTTGCCTCAGTCCCGAGGGTGTTCCCTGAATAGAGGTTCCACTGTATAATTATTACTTATGAATGATCAATATGATAACTAACATTATCACCTTGGACGATTATAACTGGAGTTCGAGTTGCATAAGGGTGACTGGTCAGAATGCATAGGACCAAATTATGCAGAAAGAAATAGATCAGTTACCATATTGCCCCTTTACCATAGTTAGGGTCAACCCCAATCAGATCCTGGACTTCAAATCAAAATATATTATTTTATCAATACTGCATTGAAGAGGCTACAGTTGTTTTGAAGCAGAGCTTTCCACCTCTCCTATCCTCTCCCCAAGTTCCAGCCTCGCTTTATGTTTACCAATCAAAACATTAACTTTTGTTTATTAAAATAAGAGAACCTAATATCCTTTTGTGAATTTCCAGTGACCAGTACCAGAAAACTATGAAGCCACTTACAAGATCATTGTGAAAGAGTGCCGTTTGCTGACAAGATTCAGTTCTAAGAACAGCTGTACAAGCCATGGACCTCAAATGCCACACAGACAGGGATGGACCACCGCCACAAACCTTGTTTTGGGACAGAATATATAAAATTACAACATTACAACAGGGTGAAAAGAAAGTCAGTTTGACTACACAAGCTGTAGCTCGGTGTTGCTAAAACAAGGGTAAGGAGAAATATAAGAGTGAGGGTTAGGGTGATGGTTACGTTTAGGGTTAGGCTAAGGGTAAGGGCAAAGATAAGGGTGAGGGTTAGGGTGATGGTTACGGTTAGGATTAGGCTAAGGGTAAGGGCAAGGATAAGGGTGAGGGTTAGGGTGATGGTTACGGTTAGGGTTAGGCTAAGGGTAAGGGCAAAGATAAGGGTGAGGGTTAGGGTGATGGTTACGGTTAGGGTTAGGCTAAGGGTAAGGGCAAAGATAAGGGTGAGGGTTAGGGTGATGGTTATGGTTAGGGTTAGGCTAAGGGTAAGGGCAAAGATAAGGGTGAGGGTTAGGGTGATGGTTACAGTTAGGGTTAGGCTAAGGGTAAGGGCAAGGATAAGGGTGAGGGTTAGGGTGATGGTTACGGTTAGGGTTAGGCTAAGGGTAAGGGCAAGGATAAGGGTGAGGGTTAGGGTAAGAGTAAGTACAAGGGTGAAGGTGAGGGTAAGGCTAGGGCTAAAAATTCCAGAACGGTTTGTACTTACACGAAATTGGGGAAGCCCTAGACTTGCTAGAGGTCAACCTCTCTTACGTTCTTAAAAGCGAGCAAAGCCTGCTTCAAAGAGTTGCACAGCGACCAAGCGAGCAATGAAGTCGCGAGATCAACTTGTTTGCTTGAATGGCAATCTGTCTTGCCCTTGCCATTATACCCTTACACTCACCCTCACCCTCATTCTTTAAGGAAATTGATGGAGATCTGTTCAGAGAATTATTGTTCTGTTTCATGTGAATGGATTAGTGTTAAATAAGATTGAGCTCTGGTTGAAAGGCGAAGGTGACTGGAAAATCATCCACTTAACAAATTGTACACTGTACCATATAATTATGTGACAGTGCCAATTCTGTTATTTAATACTCCTGTAGACAATAGCTCTTTTGCTCTACCAATGAGCATACGTCATTTCTACAGAACTGATATACATGTAGGTTTAAGAAGACTCAGTCACTTACCAACCAGTCTTGGCTCTCATCTACAGTGACACACCCTATCCAGGAGCCCAACTTGGGTCTGTGAATGTCCTGCAGTGATAACATTTTAAACAATATGGTAATTAAAATGTTAAAAAATGATGATCATGGTAGGTTTATGACTGAACTGCATTGTTCAATGAATTCAAAGTATAGTTCTGTGAGCAGTTTGAATCCAGGAGCCATGACATAAGGAAGTGGATTAAGACTGAAAAGAGCTGTTATTGACAGTGATTGACGTTGGTTATAATATCCTGGACTGCATGATAGTCATCCTCAGGGTAAGAATGAGTTGTATCTCATAGGTTGATGGTATTATACTCTGGTTGTTGACCTGATTGGTCTTTTAAATCACATTGTTATTTACGGTAATATTAGTCATCTGTCAGTTAAAGCTGTGATGTTATTCGCTAAAAAGTCTCTAGACGTGAGTGGTGCATGCATGGTAGAACACTTTTTTTCTAAGTCAAATTGTTGGTTTGTCCAGTCACTCTATTGTTTTCAGTTTTGTTTCAGTCTGACAATAACTTGTTTGTATTAATCCACTATAGATATAACCTAGTTAAATTCACTTCTGTACCTCATTTTTGCATGGTTCTATTAAACCTGTCAGTGTTCCTTTGGTTCTGTAATCTGAAAAAGGAGAGAAATGTATTCCCTCATTTTATTTTCAGTCACTTCTCTACAAGCATGACACACAACTTCTATAGCAGTGACCGTTTTAAAATGATTTTGTGGGCCAAAATGACTGGATGTGGTCATACAATTTATTGTCATGTGTAATGTGGGGTTCCCTGAATATATATTTTTAGTTTTTCATGTTCTTGTAAAAGATTGTAAAAACAACAAGTCCATGCAGATACTATATGTTTCAACAAATGAGTAGGTTGCAAATCTACTCACCCCATAATCTCACAGTGCCATCTTCAGCTCCACTAACACACTGGCTGTGTTTTGTCCTGAGGCAAAGACACTGAATATAATCCCTATGACCGGTGAGGGTATTCTAGAACAATGTACAAGAGAATTCTTAAAAAAATAATTATTATCACTGTTACAATATAATTTATTGTACATACAGTTTTGAAAACTGAACAAATCAATCTCTCTGTCAGAATTAAGGAAGTTAGAAGAAAAATAAAATTGAAGTTTCAAGCCAGCTAAGCCAGTGACATTTTCAAGAGGTATATTAACATTTAGCAAATTATCAAACAGAAGACAAACAAAACAAAAAGAGGAAATTCCTTTGAACAGTACATCCTGGCACAGCTTTAAGAATAACATGAGTTTTGAAATCTCTAACAACTGGCAGAGGTACATATTTAACAATTAGTCGCCAAAGGCGACGTGAATATCGGCGAATAGTCACCAAGACGAAGTCGAGGTGACTATTTGCCGATATTCACATCGCCTGAGGCGATTGTTTTTATTGGTATAATTACATTGATGTTTATTGGAGAAAATAAAATTATTTATCAATTTCCGATTCCGAAACATCAAAGACTCTGGCTGCCATTTTGAAAACTGCTAGCATTCAATGTTATAATCACCGCGCGGTGATTATAGCGGGATAAAGCCAAGCTCCTAGCCAATCATAGCGTTCTATTTTTGATAATCATCAATGTAATAATATTATACTAAACAACTTTATAAAATAACTAAGAATGATAGTACGTATGCTCTGATTGGCCGGGAGGCGTGTTTGCATGAGACTATGTAAACATGGTTGTGACATCAAGATGTCTTGCTTTTCGTGCACTAATCACGCAAGCATGAATTTGAAAAACGTTTTGAGTTGAGAAACTAATCAAGTTTACGTTATTTACCCATTTCCTCATCAGCTGAAACTTGGAAAATCGTTAGAAACATGCATTGTCAATATTTTTTCTTTTGAGCTGACATTTTAAACGCGAAAAACCCATATCTTGGAAAGCATCTTTTCTGCAAAACAACGACTGATTACATGTTTAAGCTTTGGGTACAAAACTTCGCGACTGGTAAGAATTTCTCTTTTAATCAGTGCTCTGAACAAGAAAGTTTTTTTTTCTTGGGAAAGTTGTTTTATAAAAGCAATAGAAAACTTTTTCCCTGTGTTTGCATATCCTGATATAAACACTCGAGGGGTTGGGAAAATTCTCAACAGTTATGCAAACCTTTGGCTCTTGATGTAATACCAAATTCTCATTTTGCTTTTTACAAGTACATGTAAAACCAAGACAATAAAAATTGGGAAGCAGTTTAATAATTTGAATTAATCACTACAATTATTATTAATTAACCTGAGGAGCAATGTGAAAAATGGTGGAAGTCATGAGACAAACGTTGGTTCAGGAGGCAGGAGAGTATGGTATGGGAAGCAGGATTGAGGTCTGACGTTTCCGACAGCCTATGAAAAGCAAATGATAGCTCTGTCCACTAGCTATTGGACATTTTACTAGCCATATACATTAAATAATAAATATTTCAAAACAAAACTTGTATTACCTTACAGGTTCCTGAGTCCAAATCCCACATATAGATATTGTTATCTCCACAACCTGAGAATAGAGTATCCTCCTAGAAAATAAATTATGTCACAGACACCAATAATTTTGGGTTAGAGACTGTTGTGAGTCAGCATTTTGTTTCCAAATACACACACGCACTTACTGTGCCATGAAAGAGAAATTTTCAATACTGCACAAAGCTGAGCCAAGTGGCAGAAAAATTGATGGAGTGACATTTTTATAGCATTATTTTTCTGTAACATGAAAAATAAGAAAACAATATTACACATATTTTCACTTCTAACAATAAGCTCTCACTAAAGCAGCAAAGAATTAACATAATTATAATGTTCTACATACTGCCTGGAGACATACTAAATTAGATGCCTGAAAAGTGCAAAATAAGAAATGGATATTCAAGCCAGCAATTATTATTAATTTTTGAGGAACAACATACCTGACTGGCAAACACTAGAGCATTGGTTTCAGCTACATTCAGAGAATTTCTTGCCAAACAAAAATCAATACACAATATTGTTAGTAAATATTTTTATGTTATTTAATAGCAACACAATAGAAATGAGAAATTGATAGCATTATAATACGCCACACCTTTAGTACTAAGTTTTGTCAATTTTCAATGGCATACTTTCTTTCTTAGCCAATTTGTGTATGATTTTAAAGTAAGGTTCTACTCAACAACATCTTTCGTTTCTAATTAACTATAATGATAATAGAACCAAAAATACATTTATAGCAAATAAAATGAAGAAAGTTGGTCTTTGAAATTTATTTTCATTATTAATTCTATGGCTTTGTGATCCATTTTATGGATTTTAAAAAGTGTCAAGTGAGGTAACATTATTAATAAATACATTACTTTGGGTACAGGAATAACAATAAATTAGATTCACATCTTAATCTCCTATTGTTTCCTTCTGATTGAAATATGTAGCTGAAGTCCATACAAAATACTCTGTGTGAAAATAGTATCAATAAATTCATAGTATTTGGGAATACCAGTTGACTATACATAAAGTACTGTACTGTACCTGGCTGAAGGCTGAAGTGTCCACGCTGGTGATGGAGACTGATCAAACAAGAGAAAAACAGTATGTCAGTCTAAAAAAAGACATGCTATCGACATAACATTTCTTGGATATAGGCAGGGCTGTGCCAGCAGAGGCACATGGTCCCCAGACCCTTACTAATAATAAATTATTATCATTTTATAACAAAGATGACTACCCCACAGGTTGACAAAGCATCAGTTGTTTTAAAAAACATTCCTATTCAGGACTACGCTCACCCAACACCACGGCAAAACACACTGTGCATGAGTGAAAAATAATATAATTCAACATCCAGTCACTTTCATATTTCCGGTTGCGTATATAAACCATAAATTAAATAAAAACATAAAATTCCTGTTGCGCAAAGTTTAAAAACGAAGAGCGAGAAATTAAGGTAAGTAAACGGAATCAACCTCTGTTTTTTCAAGAATTTCTTCCCACCGCCAGCCATGAATTTCGGATGAACCACCACTACAAACACAACAAAAACATAATTCAGTCACTGCTAATACAATATTCATTGACAACAGCAATCTATGACTTAAGAACTTGATAGTTAATAAAAGCGTACCTTATAAGAAACTTTTCAGTTGATATGAGACTGTAAATTGCACCACTATGGCCTGAAAAAAAGCTTTATCTTATTCTTTAGACAACCATGATGTGGTCAATAACATCAGTTCAATAACATTGACCAGAACCACAGTTGAAATCAATTAACTAGCAGCCATCAGTTGACTGCGAGCAATCAGCAGACACACACCCATTACAATCACAGATAACAAGAACTTATCCAGAGTAGAAAATAGAGTTCAAAGAAGGTGTTTTTATGTGTTTACCTTGGAATATTATTATTGGTCTTTTCTTACCAGAGGACGCATCTGGTTCTAGCGCAGACACAACACTAAGTACAAAATATCCACATAATGGTTACATATGTTTTCTAAAGCAAAATTACATAATAATAAGACATTTCAAAGTACACTGTAAATAGTAAAAATTGCTCTTGTGTAGCAGGTACAAAACACAGGTCAGGTCAGGTCAATAAAAAACTGAAATTAGCAGTTTCCCCTTAAGCAAAAACTCTATTAATTTTTGGATTTTGATTAAGGCTAACAGACACTTTAGTGTTGTTTATTTAACAGAGCACAGTGACCTGTACTCTAACCTGACTCATGAACTGTGACCTGTGACCTGCATTTTATAATGCCGCTTTTATGGTGTTTTTTCTCCAATATGACCCATTGCACCATTACGTCCAATTCACCTTCTGAGTGTCAGCTTTTGTGTGTAATGTCACGTGACTTTCGATGTAAACAAGCACTCAAAGTTTGGACATTAGTTTCACCCACGTGTAATAACTATGAACTTCGTGTCGCTTTTTCAGGTTTCCGTTCATGTAGCCAGTTTTTTCCATGATATGTAGTCTTTAAACTTCGATTATCGAATAGAACATCCGTTCTTTAACCCACGTAATGTACGTGGTCGAACCACAAGTCGCATACTTTGGTAAAAAACACCCGAAAGTTCGGACCCCAATATAAGCCGGCTATAAACAATAGTTACGACTGTCACAAAAAGATGTGCTTATGGTACTCGTAGAAACGATTCCCGATACCCTCAGTCTTGGAAAAGAAACTCAAATGCTGATCCAGTTAAGTTTTTTCATTTTCCTGACGCAGTTAGACAAAATAAGAGACGGTAAAGGTGGATTACTGCATGTCATCGCGGTGACTCGTTCGCTTGTACGAAGGATAGTTACATTTGCAGTATACACTTTGTTGGTGGAAATGGTCCACCAAAAGAATATACTGATCCAATATCGGCCGTTGCCAGTGAAGAAGAGGTAAGTCTGTCGGTTTTTCCGTTTATAACACTGTTTGTCATGTGAAAAAAATTCATGCTGTACGTAGGTGATGCGGCTCAATCGCAAACGAAAGGCATCTGATGAACGAGAAGCAGACAAAGAAAGAAGCAAGAAAATTTGCCTTGAGCGATCTGCCGCGAAAACCCTATTGACCCTTCATCGCCATACTGGTAAATCAAAAGAGGAACACGAAGCTGTTGGGACCCTTTTAGATCTGTCCTTAGAGTCAGTTGTAAGTGTGGAAGAGGCTGAAATCAAAGACATGGAGAAGCAGATCATCGACCAGTTTCTGGAAACATTACCTGATGATGAACCAATCGACTCGCACGTTGACCGCGACACACAAACTGACAAAAAAAATGCTAAGAGAATGCGGCATGCAAGTAAGGCACCTTTTAAGTTGAACGCATTTTTCTAAATGTTTGCACCTAAATCACTTATTCTTAATTTATGCTTGATACTGAGGTAGCTGTGCTGGTTTTTTTAACTACATACTAGACTTCAGGTACTGACAAACTGATGAAGATGTTATTTATGAGGAAAGTAATGGACCCACAGAAAACCTACCACTGCAGAGGTACATTCACTCTAAATACATTTGGAGACGAATATAAAAACAAATGAAATCTAGGTGAACCTGCAGATTGAAGCATGGACTGGAAAGTTACTTTATCAACTGATCTCTGATATTGCAGGTATGACTAAAGAATGTCTTGAGGTGATTTATGGTGAAGTCAAAGAGTCAGCGCATGAATGAGTGGATTTGTGTCTTCAGGGGCACGGACATCTGTTTCAATGTTTTGAGAGTAAACTTGCTTACATTTTCTCTTTTTTTGGCAAGGTTTTTTGCCTTTCTCAATAACAAGATCTTTTATTTCACACGCTTGCGTATTCGCTCTTGGTTTCCGAACCCAAAC
Organism: Porites divaricata; assembly: GCA_038088405.1. Lineage (NCBI taxonomy): Eukaryota > Metazoa > Cnidaria > Anthozoa > Scleractinia > Poritidae > Porites > Porites divaricata. The sequence goes on along the minus strand of JBBMOI010000009.1, from coordinate 24,415,340 downwards.
ACACGGGCCACTCATTACACTATCTTCACCACGAATATCTAACAAATCCTCCAGAGCATACATGGCAGAAGCAATATGCTTACATCCCACATCTAGACCGCCTTTACACTTACACCATGCTTGGAGTACACTGCCGTGGTTCACACCTCTGCCCTCGAGAATAAACCAGAGATCGTAAAAAATACTCCTTTCCTTCGTCTGTCATTAACTTCATGAAAGGCTTCACTTTGGCTACGTAAACATGGACTCCCTCTTGTTTTAACTAAGTTGTAAGCAAGGATTCCACGTAATCATCATTGAATGATCTATAGTTATCAAATGACTTATAAGAGGTGAGTCCCTGTTTATCGTAATCAGTGGAGTGGTAGATTAAGTGGTTAAAAATATCGAACAACCTGAATGGCAGCGAAGAGTTGAAGTTGTTCACGGTCTTCAGGGAAAATGGATCAGGAATTACCATATCATGAATGATTAATGTACCGCATCATTTGTTTGATCTTTTTCAAAGTTTAGGTCAATGGATAAAACCATTCTTTCGACTGCAATAGCGATTTCCACCAGCGAAGGTTTTAAATATCCGCCCACCGAAACGCTGCAATCCTGTAAATATTTTTTAAGTTCTGCTGCATTCATGGCCTTGAAGTCGCTGTTGTTCTTCTGCATTGACCTTTTGCCCCTGATGATACTCTAGTTTCGGGGAATTAGCAGCAACTCGTACTTCGCATAGTATTAGAGGGTGAATAAAGAACAGATGTTCTGTTCAATTTTTAAAGATTTTAATAGCGACTTGTGGTTCGACCACATACAGTACGTGGGTAGGAATGGTAGTTCTATTCGATATTCCAATTTTTAAAGACTATAGGTCATGGAAAAAACCGGCTATATAAACGGAAACTTGAAATAGCGACTCGAAGTTCGTACACGTGGGTGAACGAACTTTGAGTGCTTGTTTACACCGAAAGTCACGTGACACTACACGCGAAAACTGACGCTCAGAAGGCGAATTAACTTTGTGAAGTCCTTAATCAACGCAGAGTCAAACTTTCCTGTGCAACCACCTCTTGCAAGCAACTACCTCCAATAACTGGCCACTTGTTTCGTGTAAAATGTAAAATATCAAAATTTTCTCAGGGAAATTGCGATGGTTGTCCAGAGCCTTTAACAACAAACCACCTCTTGCAAAGATCATGATCATGATCAACAACTTGACTTGTGGTCTCTCTCAGAATGTACGTATGTAAGCCCCGTTTTCAGCGGGGCTTGACACAGATCTACAACGTAAAGCACCATACCTGAAAACAGCGATCTGTCCAAAGTTATTGCACGCAGCCAAGTAGTTTCCACAGGGAGAAAATGCCAAGGCAAACACCGTTGTATGAAGCTCCAGTCGCCTTTTATGTATCTGATCCTACAATTCATTACATGATAATATTTCTCTGCTGGTAACGGCGATTGCTAAAACGAACTAAATAACATAAAAAGAATTTATGAAAATTGCATACAAACCTGGTAATCTGCCGCCATATTTTCTATTAAACGCTTATAAAATATCCGCTGAACAACTGAACTGTCAACGCCAGTTCGTAGTTCCCGACCGAGTCCTCCTCGACTTATATAGTCGGCATGGAACCATACGTGGCGACTTCGTTGAAACCCTAAAATTCTAAAAAGTAAACTGGAATTGGGCAAACCCCGACAACAATGGATTAGTTTTATTTTACTCTACTACTTTGCGTAAACTATAGGTTATGGGATGGTCTGTAATTGTGTTGTAGCAACTTAAAAAGTTTTGATGTGAAATATTCTCAACTAGCTACTGAGCTACACGCGTACATGTTTGCGCATACACGGTGCGCATTTAGAAATGTTCAGGATGAAAAAGGAAGGGTAAGTGAACGAAATTTTAATATGGGGTGACTGAAAAAAGGACTAATCAGCCTGTGTTATTTCAGTACAAAGTAAGGTGTTTATATGGCTTTATCCCCCGATTTTACTGCAAGCGAAAGCCGTAACTACCATGCACCCGGACTGGTAGAACACTGGCTAATTATAACGACCCAGACAGAAGATGACCTCACTATACCGATAAACAATAAAGGAGAAAAAACGATCAGGTGCCAGTTGTTCAAAAGGTGGATAGCGGAACCGTATTGCCTAACACTTACCCGGCTGGATAGCGATTTATGCGGTAGGTAGTGCTATCCAACGTTTGAACAACCAGGACCTGGGAGACAGGCTATGGTTGATTTAGAAAACTGCCGCGTAGCTGTAGAAAGTTTTCAGCTCGGCCCCTGAAACGTCGTCCTTAATTTATATTGCATGGGCCAATTAAAATTGCTGCGAAAGCTACATATGATTCTATAAAAATTGACCAGATGAAAAGCTGGAGAGTATGAAGAGTAGATTTCGAAAAGGAAATTACTTCATTGCTAAGAAGTTAGCCAGGACTGATCAGGTACTCCTTTCAGCACAAACAATTAAACACCCGCGCAAAAACTTTCCTTGTTTCGTTAATGCTGCTTAAGTATGCGTGAAACATTAATTATAGCTAGCTATTTGACTGCTTGATCGGCTAAAAAATGTTTGAGCAGACGTTAAGTGGTCGCTGAGGGAGAGGAAATAATCCTCATTTTCTTGAGGTTGCTCGGGCTTCAAGACAGTGTATCATTCAATCATCAGAAAGCTGGCATTGAGTATAAAAGAGCTACTGAGCGGAAAAGGGAACCATTTGTTATCCGAAGATCTTCAGTGAAAATACGAGTCCAGATACTCTTATAAATAATCCAACGCCAGCTAAAAAGACATCATAATTATTAGTTCATAGCACCTTTCGCTTTAAGCAGCCAATAGAGTCCATTGTCTTATATAATCCAACCCGTTCTGGGATTATAAATAATTTAGCGACCGTAATGAATGTGTGCAGATCAGTGCTCTTTAGAACTCCGTTTAGTTGTATTGTAAACGAAAGCTATAGACAAATCCACAATCCACTTAGTTGCCCACTTGAGAGATTAGGAGGGTAAGTCCGTCAGTGCATCGTGACGGTGTGTTTGTTAAACTTATAAACTGTTGTCCCAACAGTTCACAAAATAACTGTATCGGTGTATAACGAGGAAAGAACGGAAGCCCGAAAAGATTCTCGAGCCCCATTTGTGTTGCCTTTTATCTTAACTATTTTATCCTTGTTATAACTAGGACTGGAAATGAAAGGTGCAATATTTTTAGTCTCTGGCCTTCTGGCTCTGGTTTTGATGTTCACTGAAATAGAAGGAAAAGCCACCAGGGATTACGAGGTAGTCACGAAGCACGAGTCTGACTTACAAAAACAGCAAACTGATGGAGGTGACACAGATGATACAGTTTCTGAAGTTGAATCCGAAGATCACGAACTTGTGGATGGTGGTTCGATCGACGGTAAATCTTATCTTTTATATTATATGGCAGTTAGCCACTTCTAAACCTTGTCTCCAGTGCCTTTCTTAATTCTTTCCTTTCTCCTCGGCCGGGAAAGATGAAAGAAACACTTGTTAAGGCAAAATATATATCACAGCGACAAACTAGTGAGGGTCAGCCATATCTTAAGTTGACCTGGATCGGGAAAATCTTCAATTATAATTCCAAATTTTAAAATTACAACAGTAAACTAATCCTTACAGACAGCACGAAGAGTGATAAGAAAAATAAAGAAAGAAAACAAAACTAAAATGGTGAATTATATTTGCCCGATGTTGCGGTTTCAACGGGGGCTATGAAAGACCCTGGGAACGACGACGGATACTTCTTGGATTAAGCCCAAGTTCGATATATTCAAATTCTGACATTACTCCGAGGTTTTCTGGTCATTTTTCTATAGTTGGTTTGGTTTTCTTTGTGTTCAAGTCTCTTTTGGGAATTGCGAGACAATGGACTCTTGAAAAATGCGCAATTTTGACCCTAAAGCCTCGGATTCATGTTAGAACATGGGCTATTTCGAGCGCAAGCCTGACCTTCGACAAACTGAACTCATTCACGGTCACTAACCTAGAGATTCCCAATACTGTATCAATTTATGTTTAAAATTCGATCGGCTCAAATTTCCCGGTAACAGGAAGAAACAATACTGGAATGTTTGTAGCCCTTGCTGACGGGCTAAGTGTATGGCTTTCCAAAGTGCACGTTCTCTTTTAGGACCGGCACCTTGGTGTCCGCCTTAGAGAAATGTCAGTCTTTCAAGAGAGTCAACTGAAAGGAGTAAAGAACGAACTGATGGATCCCCCAATTCTAGACCAGGAAGCCCATTAAATTAGGCTGCACTAGTTGTAACAGGATTTTCAGGAAGTTCTCCTTTTCTGCTATCAGACAACAGCATCAAACTATGTATTAATTTCTAGCTAATTTTTTTATAGGTGCAAGTAGTGATACCTCCACATCACACTTTGCGGGGAGGGGCCGATTCCCTATGGGCTTCGGACACAAACGCAAGCCTTCAGTAAACCGCAGTAAAAATAGAGGCCCTGGTAGGGGTCGATTCCCTGTTACAAGTTCACGCAAACCAGCAAAATCATCATCAAAACCAAACAAACACCGGGGACCGGGTAGAGGCCGATTCCCTGTTACAAGTTCCGGCAAAACGGCAAAATCTTCATCGGAACCAAACAAACATCGGGGCCCGGGAAGAGGCCGATTCCCAAATGGCAAGAGGTAGTGTTAAAAAGACGACATATCAGCTACCTCAGGATAGATAAAGAACAAAAAAGAAAACAAACATGTTCAAGAATTAAGATTCACGCGAGCAACCTTGTCAATGATTACGCTACTACTCATGATCAATTAATACGAAATAAAACTTACCAAGTTGAGGTCAGTTTGCTTTAACTGTGGCGGTTCCCCAAATAAAAGAAAAAGACTCATTTCAAACGTCTCTGCTTTATGAAGCCGGAGAAAAAAGCCGACATTTCGCGACGTCACCACTGGTTTCTTAGCGAAACGAGCGCAGAAGTTTCATATTGATGACGTGTCACTATCCCGAGAACTGGGTAGTGTTTCGATTGGCTGAAAATTTGTTTCATCCAATCAAATTCTTGGTAGCGAAACGTCTTCAATATAAAATTTCTGCACTCGTTCCCGCGTCACTTATGAAATGTCGGCTGTTTTCTCAGGCTATGCTTTATGTAATTATCCTACGCTAGGAGCGACTGAGAAGCCATACAACAATACTAAACCACCAACGAGTTACGTACGTTATTTTGTGAGAAGACAAAAGCTTTCCTTATACAGCTTCAAAAAAGTCCCTCACGTTACTGTCTAGCCTCTTTGAAGGCGCCCCCTTCTCCAAAAAAAAGCCGTGGAGAGGGGCGAGAGAGCCTCCTCGATTTTTTCAAAGGGGAAGGGGCAGCTGTTAACAGGCCAGTTCACCAGCGTTCGCGTTAGCACTTCCAACTATCTCACTGCAACACGTAAAAACACTTTTACCTTCCAAAAAAAGTATTTTTTGTTACTTCATATCAAATTTTATGAGAAACCAGTTTCAGTGATTAACAAACTACAGCCATCATCTTACCAATCCACGTCCAACATAACTCCACGCCTTCCAATTCACACTTCTCAACCAACCCGTAAAATATACAACGCAACTGCACCACTCACAAATCCCTAATATATACGTAAAAAACATCGCATACGTGTAGTACAACAACGCCCTAATATACGCTCCCACAGCGTCTTGTTTAGGAGTAACGCTAACTTCAGGAGCGTCCTGACTGAGAAAATGAACACGTGAATTGCAACTCAATTGTTTATTCTTTGTACTTCAGTAAAAAGATAACGGTTGCTTTCAAGAGTCTAAAAGAGTTCTTTTTCGTCTCTTTCCTTAATGAGCCTCAACCGCAACCAGTCGCAGATCCAGGGAGGGGCCCGGGACGCCCAGGCCCCCCCTTATTTTTAGACCAAAAGGAGGCCCGAAAAAAATGATATCTGGAGACCGGCACCCCCCCATCCCCTTATCCAAGGGTCTGGATGACCGCCCCCCCCCCCACCTTATCTCAAGGTCTGGATCCGGCACCGGCGACTCAAGGTTACTGGTTTTCTGCGATGAAGAATCATCTCTCTTTACTTTTTACAACTCCTACTTTCCGCTCAAATTTCCTGAAAGAAATTCAGCCAAATACCTACTATTTACATAATTCGTATATTCACAATGATCGATCAAGGGTTCGCTAACAAGGAATCGGCGAACTTTAAACCTCGATTAATTGTGTCTCTGTTCTGGATGTTATTGTGCAAAGTGTACGTATGTGCCATTCACCGCAAGTAATTAATATGGCGCGTATCTGTATCCTGTGCTGTAGCCTGTTGGAGGAGCTTGTGGAGGAACCGCTGTCCGGTATGCTGGCCCAGGAGCAACATATGTGCTTGCCTGTGAAAAAGTGAAACAATGAGATTCAGTGCAGGGAACGTGGACCGAGCAGGAACGATTATTGGAAACCCAAAGAACAAAAAGACATAAGACTACTAGACAGCCCTCGTGATTTTTAGCCAATGACACGGCGCAGTGATGCAACACAAAAAATGTATCCAAGAGAATAAGCCATTACCGGGCCATATCCACCTCCATAGGCTGCTGTTTCGTATCTGTTGATGAAAACGGACAATTTAATACACAAGTTAACAAACCAGTCCAAGCATAGAGAAAATCACGAGGTATCTAGCGCTGACAGCACAAAAAGAAACTATTAAATAAATATGCTGAATAAAGCACTTCTGTGAGCGCTTTTCAAGTTTGTATAATGTGGTCTCCGCTGTGATGGAAAAAAGGAGCTTTTAAATCAAATAAGGAGACCTCAGAAGAGAAGAACTAAAGTAGGATAATCCCGTTAGCAAAAGCAAAAGGCAAAAGTGTTGCTAACGGGATTATCCTACTTTAGTTCTTCTCTTCTGAGGTCTCCTTATTTGATTTAAAAGCTCCTTTTTTCCAGGGGTATCTGATTGGTTTGATTGTTCGCGCTGGAAAGAAGATACCATACAAGTACACCACTTTTCCTCACCCTGTGAAACCTCCTATTCTTCTGGCACCGTATGTCTTAAAACAAAAAGGAGAACATAGCGATTCTATTACAAGCAGGTTTGAAGATTGACAAAGAATGACTCATATTGGAAAAAAAAAAGAAGTACAAATAAATTGCGCAAAAAGAGAAATGCCACTCATACCTGATCATATCCATCGTAACTTCTAAAAAAAGAACATATGCTGAATTACAAAAATTTAAAACATGAACACCCTATTAATACTTTTTACGTTTTTGCTGCAGTTTCACAAAATAACTACATTCTTTCTATAGGGCTAAGCCGTTCAAAACCCCACCAGTTTGAGTCTCGCGAACTCCTGAACCATTCGACTGCGCCCCATTTTCTAAAGTTAAGAAAATCTTGTCCTTTCATCGAAATTACAACAACAGCGACAACAACCACGAACCAAGGCGCTTTTGTTGAATTGTACTAAAACTTACCTTTTTGAAGGTAAGAAGGAGCCCAAACAAGGAGTTATCCTGTACCTAAAATTTTTACTCCACTTTCAGAAAGTAACTCCAAAAAGAGTAAAAACAACCCATGTAAGGAGTAAAAATAACCTCCTTTTCGGAGCTATTTTAACTCCAGACTGGGAGTAAAAAGAACTCTTTTTCAGGAGTAAAAATGACCCCAAATTTGGAGTAAAATTAGGAGTTGAGGTAACCCCAAAAAGGGGGTTATCCTGTACCTAAAATTTTTACTCCATTTCTGGAGTTATAACAACTCCCTAAAAATTACTGTGCACACTCTTTTATCAAGTACCCACGCAAGACTTTGGGCACCCCACTGTGCTGGCGCCCGAGTACAAGGTTAAAACCGTGTACTTGGGCACCAAAATGGGCACCGGGTATCTGTGTGCACACGTTTTCTGTTAGTTCTGTTATTTGTTCTTCCCTGCTAAACTCAAGTTTCAAAATAAAAAACAGAGCGAAATGTAGCAAATATGCGCTCAGTTACATATCAGGTACACAACACAAACATCATTTAGGGCCGATACCCAGAAACTAGTGCGCGGGCACCAAGTGTGGACAGCCGGGCTTTCAAAACTTGTTAAAGAAGCTGGTTACTTCTCCCACAAATCCTCCTATATTTGTTTCATTTGGCTGAATTTCAAACGTAGACTAGCCAGCTGATACCTACTCCAGTAGCTAGCGACTAGAGACCATTAGATTCTAAGACGAGTACGACTACGAGGACGAGATTTCCTCAATACTAAGTAGTGCTCGCGCGTGAACAAAGCGTCATTTATTTTGGCAGGAAAACTTGGTAGCCGTCGCCATTCTAATGCAAGTTTTAGCGAGTGTCGTAGTAGCGGAAACAAGTTATCAAAGGTTAAAGGTTTTAGCATTTTACAATAACGATAACAGTGCTACCTTTTCTGGTAAAAAAAGAAAAGTATAATGAAGAATTCCTGGATGTCTATTTTTTGACAATACGCAAAAAAACTTTAATCAATCTCGTACTCAAAGCCGTTCTCGCCCTCAAATCTAAAGGTCTCTATTAAAGACAGCCTTAGGCTCGACCCCTTTAGACAAACATGTTGGATCCGTCTTAATGGTAAGAACTGCACAGTAATTTTCAAGGAGTTATAATAACTCCTCTAGTGGGGCTAATTTAACTCCTTACAGTGGAGTTGTTTTTTAGGGAGTTATTTTAACTCCAAAAAGGAGTTTAAAGAACTCTTTTTCAGGAGTAAAAGTGACCCCAGGAGAAGTTAAAATAACCCCAAAAAAGGAGTTATCCTGTACCTAAAATTTTTACTCCACTTTCAGAGTTAAATTAACTCCAGAAAGAGTAAAAACTCATGTAAGGAGTAAAAATAACCCCATTTCGGAGATATTTTAACTCCAGACTGGGAGTAAAAAGAACTCTTTTTCAGGAGTAAAAATGACCCCAAATTCGGAGTTAAAATAGGAGTTAAAGTAAGCCCCAAAAAGGGGTTATCCTGTACCTAAAATTTTTACTCCATTTTTGGAGTTGTAATAACTCCCTAAAAATTACGGTGTGTAAAGGAGAACTCACTTATCTTACCCAGAGTAAGTGCCATTATACGCCGACACATGTGGCGGTTGAATTGTCCGTGTACTAAACTTGTTCACAGGAGAAGCTCTGCGGACTCCTCTCATTCCACGAAAAGCGGTGTCTGAAATATAACCGGTTAAGCATTTAAATTACTTGAAAGATGAGCGAGATTTCAAAGTAGTTATAGTATCACTGTTAATTCCTTACGAATAAATGTTACGCTGGAGGTTATTTCAACAGTACGTAATCTACTGGAGAGAACTTGGAAATATGCACTAGCTTCAAGTATCAAGACTTACTATCAAGAGTTTGCTGACGAGAGAAATGCTATAAACGGTCTTTGAAAACCAGGCAGTACCGCCGGGAGTCAAGAAATATAAATGGAAAAATGAAGCTAGGGGAATACCATAAAGCTAGGGGTTTTGACTTTTTTCCTTCTCCTTTTTTTTTTGTTTTAGATTGCTCAAAATAGTTCGCTTGCTAAATAATTTAACGTAAAAATAACCAATACTGATTAACACCCAAACAAACATTATATACAATTCTATGTCAGTCGAGGGTCGCGCACTTTATTAGCAATTTCGGAAACTTCCATCCAGAAACTTCGCATGTTATTTGGTTTTTAAGTAAACTACATTTTGAGACCATTGTCTATTATCGTAAGAATTGTGTGTATTAAATGCAAAAGAAATTAAATTTAGATTTTTTTATTAGCAAAGAGAGAGTTCATATTTTTAGTTAGAAGTTAAGGTTTGGAGGACTTTTTGAACTATGCTTTAAGAAAGTAGACATGACGTTTAACTTTATTGTTCCAGGCTACTATAGCACTATAGCTAACTTTTAATTCAAACACTGGAACAATTAATTAATGCTAATTATAAACATTTAACAAAATGACTTAGAAAACAATTCAGTTACAAGCTGGACACAATACTTATCTGTAAAATCAGTCATAATAAATGGCGGACACATGCATTCTCTTACACACAGTAAGTGCCGCTAGAGATCAACAAAATGACAAGGGGTAGGAACAAAGCATGCTGTACCATTGGTATAGGGTCCTCGATTTTGGCCCGGACTTTTTTTGGCGTGCGGACGAGGGGTTGCATTGTTAACCTAGGTGAGAAATTATCAGTGTCAATGTGAAAATCATGCAACACATGCGGGAAGAGAGCAACTTATGTTTCGCATGAGCTTGAATAACAGTCTAACTTGTTTTTACTTCGCTCATTTTGGGCTTAAAAATGTTTCGTCCATGGAAAAATAAAACACATCAGAAGGATGATAACACTAAACCAATCACAAACAACACGCGTTTTTCTCTCTTGCCGCTAAGCCAATCACAAGCATCACCCCTGTGCTTCCGTTTGCTAAACCAATCAAGAGCAGCGCGTGCTTGCTTTCGTTTGCTCAGCCAATCAAAAACCGCACGTGTTTGCTTTCGTTTGCTAAACAAATCAAAAGCAGCGCACGATTGCTTCCGTTTGCTAAGCCAATCACAAACAGCACGTGTTCACTTTCGTTTACTAAACCAATCACAAGTGGTGCATATTTTGCTTCCGTTGGTAATCTGAAAAAGACACGTCAGAGTTTGCCTCCGTTCGAAACGCCAATCTCAGGCCGTACGCGTTTAAGCCAAACCAATCAGATTGTTGTTTTAACTGCGTTCCAGCGTTATCATTCAAAGGTCATACAAAATCGCTCTATAATGTGTATTGTGATTTGTTCAAACAGCTTAGCGTTAAGTGAGCTCAATGAAAAATGGGTGTAAGGAATCTTGCCCTGAAAATTTTCCGAAAGCAAAAGACATCAAACGGTTCCTGATTCAAGGCAAAAGCTTTGCTCGGTATTTTCGTCACCACCTAAAAAAATGTGATCTTAACCAAAACTGTTCGAGCATTGTAAATAATTTTTAATATTCTATAAACGACAATAGACCATTTTACAGTTGCGGGCTTAGTAACCTAGCCTTTGAGTGGACGTGAGGCTGACGTTGACCTTGTTTTGATATACATGTAAACCTCTTCCAGGTGATCTGTGACGTCACTGCGGGGGCCAGGGGAAAGAAATTTTAATGCCGTATCCCATAAACCAAAGCTGACGGGAACAGATTGAATTGAATTAAATTGGTGCGCGCGTTGGTTTATGGGATACGGCATTAAAATTTCTTTCCCCAGGCCCCCGCAATGACGTCACTGATCACCTGGTTTCCTTTTGTTATGAAAATTATGGTTAAAAAATAGCAGTTAGCATAAGAAAGACATGATTTACATAATAAAGCAGGGAGGGTTGTATTAAAACAAGGTCCACCTGTAACTGTAAAATGGACTTTTCGTAAAACTGCGCGAAAGTAACTTGAGGAGTTTTTACATACACGAATTCCTAAATTTGAAATCTTCAGCGATGAATAGGATTAGTTTAAATGTATTGGTTGTGAAAGTGAAGTATCACTCAGTCCAAAACAACGAATAACCGTAGGTTTTTTGTCACAGAAATCGATAGGAGAGGTTGAGGGCAAAATTTTCTCATGTTATACACCCTTTTGTCACGGGTTCACATCAGTTGTTTCTATTAACAAACGAGAAAACAACACCGAAAAGAAAATACCTTGAAAAGAAAAACAAATGCCTGATATAGTTCTAATACCTCAATTTTTCTTCCATCAACAACAGTTCCATTTAACTTTTCTCTTGCTTTCATTGCATCCGCAGAACTCACAAACGTAACAAAGCCGAATCCCTAAGACAACAACAAGATTATGCGTACATTTGAAATTGTAACTAGTGTAAAATGCTATGAGTATATCTGGGCCCAGTTGTTCGAAGGCCGGTTAGCTCTAACCTAGGGTTAAATTTTAACCCGGGCTTCTTTTTCTTTTTATCAAAAGCACTCTCTCGGATAATTTTCTCCATTCTTTTTAGAGTATCCAATCATCAAATTGTAGGCAAAGAGAATTAAACTGGATTTGTTTTTTAAGCTCTCATATCTGAATTCAAATTTCGCACTAACCCTAGGTTATCTTAACCCAGCTTCAAACAACCCGGCCCTGATGGTCCTCTTTAGCAGTGTATGTTTTACTTTCCAAATGAAGGTCATGTGATGTTCATAAGGGAATTCACCCTTTGTTTTTTCATACACAATTATTCGTACACGCGCTCATGATTACAGTTGTGTAGGAGCTGCTTGTAAGGTCTGTCCTAATTGGTCACTGGAAACAATGACATGGCATTCTTCCCATTGTTTTAGTATTGTTTGGCGTTAGGGAAACGCACCATTGGTGAATTCTCTTCTGAGCAGCTGCTACATACCCCATGATTAAGACGAACTTTAAAGGAAACGGTTCACAGGAGTATTACCACGTGACCTACATTGAATAAACAAAACATTCAAGTAAAAGAGGTCTATTGGCTTCCTTAATCAATAGCCTCTTCAAATAATCAACCCTTCTTTCAGACTCAAGTCTAAATTATCAACTATCAAAACCTTTAAAAACAATCAAAGAATTGACAACTTCTCAAATTAAGTAATCAGAAGATAAAACGTCCTAAGATGATTCTCATGGATAGAACAAACAAAAATTATTGTTCTTTGGTAACAATAATGCACAGCAAACGACCAGTAAGGGGAAACCTTGCTCACATGGTACAACCTAGCGTTTGCAGTTTGCCATAAACGGGATTTTAAAGCTGTCCAATACTGAACCTCTCTTTAAGGTCAGACAGTTCTATTTGACTGCTGACTGCTTATCCCCATAGGATGTTGCATCCTTGATCACACCGCAAAAACAGTTTCTGTCAATTGCCAATCTTCCAACTTCTGTTACAAACATATCAAAAATATCCTGTGTGTCCCTAATTTCCCACTGCCTTCTCGGTCTTTCCCTTTTTCTTTTTCCATAGCTATAATCAGATCACTTGGACAACTCTGTAATCAGATCACCCCTCAGGACAACTCTATAATGAGATTACCTAGGTCTGTCCCCAGGATGTCCATTTGAAGGAAAGACAAGCCTTGAAAATAAAATTTACCTTTGATCCTCGTTCATTGTAAATAATTTCACAATCTGCTAAACTTCCAAATTGCTGTAAGAGATTGAAATAAATAAGTGTTACAAAAGGTCAAATCAACCCCCATGAATACCTACCTTTTATGAAGCACCCATCACCATTACGTTAAAAGCCTTGTTGTCTGGTGGCTTTTTCTTATAAACTCCATGTAGAACAGTGGCTGTAGACCACACATTTGGCAAAAAAAAAAGAAGTAAACCTACATGTAGCCACATGACAACTTCAAATTGGGACTAGACTCCGCTTTGACAAAGTTTTTCACCTGGAAGACATTATTTTTGTTAAGCGTCTACAGTACCACCAGTAAATACCCTATAACAACAATTTAGGATGCTTCTTGGTGTTGGTTGACCATGCAGTTGTGGGGTGGGTATTGTTCAGTGTCCACTCTATCTTTTGTGTTATGGTATAAGAAGATCAAAACATGTGCAACCCCACAGGACTAAACTAAAAAAAAAAACTTGAATTCCAGCACGTCCATTGGGCAAGCAGCTCTTGCATTTTGCTTGTCCGGGGCCACTCTTTGCCTGTCTTAGCTAATGATTTAGGTGGAGGATGACTTTCCTGGGCCCTTGCTTATCAGGCAAGGAAGCTTTAAAAGTTACTACCAGCAAGACAATCTACTTATCCCAGACTGCTGGATGGGACTATTCTGAAGCCCTGGTGACACCAAGAAACTAATGCAATTTGCAAGAAAAAAAAAAACCCCGGCCCCAGTTGTTTAAACGTTGGATAGCGCTATCCATAGGATAAAAATCTATCCAGTGGATACTTATCCACTGGATAGTGATTTATCTGATGGATAGCACTATCAAACATTTGAACAAGTGGGGACAGAACAATAACTTTTCCCTGGAACTATGAAGACCATATCAAGTAAAATTTCAGTTTACTATAAAGACATTGCAAAATAACACAGAAAGGTCTGTACAGGGTGTGTTACTGCCTGGAACCTTTAATAAATAAAGCGATTATTATTATCATAATAATTGTCATCATCATCATCATCATCATCAAAACTCACCCCAAACATTTGAACAAGATCATGGTCTCTGAATCGGAATGGGATGTTAGTGACATGAAGTCTCTTTGGTCCAGTGTCGCCATTCTGTACAAGCAAGTCAGTTCCAGCCTGCTGAAGCTGATGAGGCTGTAACTGTAGCTGTTGCGTTGTGTCTATGGATGGTGGTAAAGTAACCTCTGTGTAGGGTTGAACAGGGAGTGGCTGAGTGTACTGAACACCATTGCTGACCTGTTACAATGCACAGTACAATCATGATAATCAAAGAGAGATGAAAAAGTAAATTTAAAGAGGGAGCCACCATGTGTATTTCTTGGACTACCTCTACTTTCTGGAATGTTAAAAAGAAACATCTACATAAACAGAACTTAAAGAGACAAAGTGGAGCAAATTTTCTTGTCTAAGAAAACAACACAATATTATGTTCACACCTGGGTGCAAAGACACAATGTGGAGAAAATTTTCAGACATAAGGCCATAATTTAGGTGTTACAGGAGCTGTGTCATGAAATTATCAACACTTAAACTGTGGAAACCACCATCAAATTGAGTGAAACATAAAAATAAGCGCCAAACATGAAAAGAAGGTATAAATAATGCAACAAGCACAGAAGGAGACATAGATGGACAAACCTGTGACTGAAATGGATTGCAATAATATTGTGGTTTTTTTTTAAACTTATTAGCCTCACAGTCTTTTAAAGTTCATTTTTGTTGCTTGTAACTTTGATACAGTCATATTATTATGATCATGCTTGAGAGACACACTTGTTTGAGATGAAGCTGTGATTTTATCATTCACAAGTAACTTCTCATGTTCCATAGCAAATAAGGATTGGCATTAAAACAAAATGAAAACCTTTAGTTACACTCACACTGACCTGTCTAGAACCTGTCTGAGATTTTTTAATACGAACAGGCTACATTTTCAACAGTTTACTCCAGGAAAAATTCTATCCACACTCATAAACAAAGTGATTTTCCTTCTTACTATGATACAGACAGTGGCAAGCACAAAAAATATCAATTTATGTACTTTGTCTTAAAAATTTCAGGATCTTCATAAAAGCTATAAATGATTATTTTCTGCAATTACTGGAAACCAAAAATCCAAAACAGACATTGGCAACAAATACATGTACATACTGTACATCATTTTGTGGTAACAATGTTATATTTTTAATATTCCAAAGACAAAACATTCAAATATTCCAAACAAGAAACAAAAATAGCTAAGTTAGATGCCTTTCAATGAGACCTCACAACTTAATACATAATTAATAACTTCTTTCAACCTTTTGTGCCAAAAACAATAATAAATTATTATTGTAGCTTGTCAATACAATTAAACAGGTAGAACACCAGAAAACTCACAACAAACCTGCCATGGGTGTCACTTTTTAGGTCAGTAATTAGTACCATTAACCCAATTACAGAAAAAAAAACTCCTTAAAAATTTTGGTGTGTTAAAAAGAAAAAACCAAACAAATATATACTTCTATTTAAAATCTAAAAATTAATGTGGTGAAAAATAACTACATTGTGTGACCATAGAGGTCTCATTTACCAATGATAATAGCAGTGTTCTCTTGCATTTATAATAAAGAAATACAGGTGTATATTCATTCTACTGAAAGACAATCATATACAATGAACCTATAGCCCATTTGATATAGCTAAGTCATACTGATGAATCACATAAAGTTTACTCAAGAATTAAAGTAATTCTGCCAACAGTAATGAAAGTTTCTTAAACCAGTTAAAATATAACTCTTGATTATTTTTGAATGGACATTGTATTCAAACAAGAAAATATTTTGCTAGGAGAAAGTCTGGTCTCAACCTTACACATATTTTGACCAAAAACAAGGTGCTGCACCCCTCCGTTATTCTTACTGCTTAACATAAACACAAAGTTAGCCTACTCTAACCTGTCACATTCCATTTGAAGGAATCAAAATAAAATCTTTTGAATACAGACAGGCTCAAACAAAGGCTTTCAACAGATTAAAGTTACAATGGCAGCCAGATCCCTTTGAAAGCAACATTATTAAGTCGACAAAAGCTTACAAACAGAGGTTAACACAAAAAAGCTATACCTCCATGATATAAATCCTGAGTTTTCGCCCTGACCCCTGCATGTAAATGTAGTTAGGATAGCTGCCAAACTCTCTGTAATGTAGTCCCTCACAATGTCTTAATAATTTACTACTATAGTGCCCTACCAGCTGCTAACACTTTAAGATTTATGGTTCATTAACAAAACACAGGATCTTAGACATAACAATGTAAAACATTAAGATTTTCCTGTTTCACATAAACTCCATTCTCAAATCAGTCAGAAAACAGAATATCAGAATACAAGGATCAACTTAAAATATAAAATAATAATTATGCAGTATCTCTGGCTAAAAGAAAATTCAATCTTACCTTTCAGAACAGAAAAACAAGCATAAAATATCAAGATACAAATTCTCATAACAAAACAAATAATATAATCCTGAACAAGTTGAGAGAATTGACAAAATATCTTATCAACATGAAATGCACTCAGTTCTTACATAAGGAAAGTTTACTATTATCAGCAATGAATTTAAATGACATATTTTGTATTTTCAAGTGTCAGTCACTAATTAGAATCCATAACTTCGAGGTTTTACGATCATCAGGATGGAGACATTATCACTAATCAATTATAAAACACTGATTCATGTTAATGAGGTCTTTAGCAAGTCAGATAAGATCTGAAGAAAACTATCTCAGAGGGAAACAAACTGGAAAAGAGCTTTCACACTTCTTCAAACAGTACAAAAAAATTATTTTGCCTTTCAACATTTCTTTCCTTACGTATCACAGCACTGGAAAAATAAAGAATAAATACACAAAGTATTTGCTTTCTTCTATCCAATCTTAGCTTCAGCACTTAAAATATCCCTCTGTATCCACATAAAACAAATCATTCAAGTTCTCTTGAAAGTAAGCTTAGTCTAAAAGCCTAAAATTATTTTACATGTAAATCTTATCAAACGTTTTTACGAAAAACGGATTTTTTCCTTGTGCAGAAAAAGAACTGGATTTATAACAACTGGAGAATTGTGTATCTAATGTTGAAACTATTAAATCTTTCCTCACATTGAACTGGAATTTCTTTTCTCCCCTACAAAATAAGAAAAAAAGGAACAAAGGAACTTTGCTGAATCAACCTTCAATCGGCGACAAAATTCTCGAGACAATGTCCTCAAATGGGGTAACGTTGGAGAACAAAACAATCCACACCCAACCCCCACGCTCCACTTCATTCAAAGTTGCGGTCTTTGTTGTTTTTGATAGGTAGCTCGAACAGCAGGACAACAGTGCATCGAAGGGGAAGGAAAGCTATATTTTCCCCTTTTTAACTTGCAAATCATCAGAGGGGCCCTTCAAGGCAAACTGTCTCAACTAATTTTGTTGCCACTTGTTGGTGGAATACTGGACAGGTACAACCTGGAAATGCATTTTACCCACAACCTTTATGCAAACCTGACTTGGCTGATTCTTCAAGAAAATATTCTGATATGCCCAGTAGATCTATATTCAGATTTATATTTGTATATTTTGGTAAAACCCAGCTACATGTGGTAATATGCCTTGATTGCAGGGGCTGCCTCAAAAAATATTCCTTTGCACCCAAATAGAAAACAACACTCAAAATCAAAGTACAGTTGTATGAAATAGATCATACATTAAAAAAATGAATAGCTTTTGTATCGACACATTTTCAAATAAATTTGAGAATTACACCTGTTACAAAACAAGTAACAAGTTTAGAAAATATAGAAATATAGCCAATATTCTTTTCTGGTAAAACAAAACAAAAGATAGCTTTGAAAATAATCATACTGAATTATTTTGGCAGAAAGACTTTCAACCAAAAGTACCACAATATTATTTATTGATGCCACAAATTAAATGAAAAGAAGTAAAACAGGTATTTTTAGCTATAGTTATGTACTGCATTTTTTTTTTTTCCTTTTTGTTTAATTCATAAGATACTTTTATAAAAATTAATGGGTGATCCAAATACAAAATTTATGAATGTTGGGATGGGAAAACATTTTACATTTTACCAATAATAGCTCAATAAAATCACTGCTTTGATAATCTTTCTTCACAGAAAACTTGAAATAAGGTAACAAAAAAATCACGTATTTTATATAACATGGGTCAAGCAAAACCAATTATTAAAATAAATTCATATTGAAACATGCTAAAAATGTAAAGCTAAGGGTTATCTTAAAATGTTCAACACAGTGCAATCTTGGAAGAATGCAAAAAGTAATGCAAAATATTCACAGCATACTTTGTTTCAAGACTTACATAAATGCTGTAGAAGTCCATAAGGTCTTAAACAAGAAAATCAGTTCACAAATGTTGCATACAAAGAGGTAAAGTAGCTCTAATCACTGCAACACAAATGAAACAGAGTTTATTTCTATACCTGATTATTGAATTCATTGAAAATTAACCTCCTAGCCAATCATATCACAGTATGAATCTCAAAGTGCACAGATTATCCAAATTAAATACCTACACTGCGCACACAAGACAAACAGGGAAGTGTGAAACTTTAAACCTGGTAATGAATTATATTGCACTAAACAACATAAAAATGTCAGCAAATGGATTACAAGGGTTTGAATCAAGTTTCCTTTCTTTTTGCAGATGTTTATTAGCTGATTAGTTTATACTTAGTGTGGTTTTGCTTAACTTACAACGGACATAAAAGATAAAATCATGAAAGCAAATTTAGTTGATTTCCCACATGGATTCCAAACTACTTAATTAATATAAAACACAGCCATCAAAAGATTGTTTACACCAAAGGAAACAAAGTTATTCAATTCTATTTTACAAATACGTTACACAAATGGCCTGATTGGGTCACTTAATGGTTTTTAAATGTTAACATTCTCAAAACATTTAAACTCATTATTTCTGATCATTAAAATTAATGATGTTGCTAATAAACATGTTGTTTGTACAAGCAGGTAATTGAGGTACAGATCTCAGACAATCTCCACTGGCTAAATATACATCTATACATTATTTTAAATAACACAGCAGCTCAAGCTGAATCATTTGTCTTTATTTCACACTAGAAGAATACTTAATGTTTAAATAAATCATTGTTTGAACTTGCCGTACATAATAATAATAATAATAATAATAATCGATGTTTAAACAGGGTGACCCCTTCAGTCACAGGACTGGTATCAACAGGGGCCCTGTATAACGTAAAAATAAAAAGAGTATGTAAAAATAACATATATCCAATATAATGTTCAAAATGCAAACATGCAGGTTTCAATTAAATTTACATTTGTACATAAAAAACCACCTTATGAAACCATGCTATCTGTTATTATCACCATCAAAATTTATAGAAATTCTCATGCACCTATTGGCTGTCATCCAGCGATTGACACTGTGAAAATATAAACAATGAAATTACATAATGATGGAAATTTTTTTCTTTCTCTGTGATGTAAGCATGACCCTCCAAAAATTTTTCTGAAAATAGATATTAAAAAATTTCAATGTTATAATAATACTATTTATTATTTGCAAAGCCCAAAAATAACATTTCAATATGACCTAATGCGCTCTACCAAAAAAGATGTAAAATCATAAAGGATAGATACATGTAAGTCAATGCAGCACAATAATATTCCTATCAGTTCATATTATCTTCATTCTAAGCTTCATTCCTTTCAGCTGAGTTGAGATGAACTCCACAAATTGGTCTGCTCCCAATACATAGGTCTTCATATACACCTATTTCAATTAAGGTTGCTCCCGTCAACCATGTTTCATAGCTTGAAGTGCACTATGGTAAACCCTTTTGAAGTGGGAAGTTTAGTCTTGTTCATTGAAATAATGGAGACCATTAATTTGTGAAAAGACATTCAAGAGAGCTTTCAAGTCAAATGGCTGCTAAAATTCTTTAGCATGAGTGAGCTGAAAATTTCATTTTTAAATAATATTTCATAGTAAGAAATTAGAAGCCTCTTGTTTTAACAACATTAAATGAATAGGGTTTTACCACCTGATTAACCTGCGTTTTTGCATGGGCCAGAATGCTGGTTATTTCAATAAAGCAAATTAACGCTATTCTTTTATTCATTCAGTTTTAAAAAAATTGCCTCAAAAATAGTTTATATACGTTTTTTTTAACTCCATCCAAAATTCCCACATGCACGAGCCAAGCAAACTCATTGAAAATGTGCAGCATTTGCATATCCTCAGAGAAAAACCTAACCTCAAATCACTGTCTTAAATTAAAAAGCCTAGGATTCAGTGTTTTGAAATACATTGTCTTAACGTTCTGCTGACATAGCAATAGATTAGTATTAGCAGCGTTTGCTTTCTAGGTTTCTACGCTCGTTGCAGGCACATAATTTACTAGTCTTGCTACAATAACGCACCGCGGGCTATGAAACATGGATCATGCATCATTCTTCTCAGAAGCAACCTTAATTGAAATAGGTGTATACAGCTGTTTTGAGAAAGGTTGTTGGACAAAGTGCACGTGACAATCCCAAAAGGTATCATGGGTGGTTTTGTGTTCACTAAAGTTCTTTGAGGAAATTTGCAAGAATGGCACGAGAGCCCATGGACGTATGTTTACGAGTGCTAAAGGAAAATTTGACAGCTACAGTGTCAGGAAGAGTGTGTTGATCATATCCCATATTACCTTTCGGGATTGTCGCATGCACGTTTTTTTTGACAACCTTTCTCAAAAAAGCTGTAGATGAGTAGCACTGCAGGGCTAATGGAGAGGCCATGGGTTCAAACGCTGTACAGGCTCAATCTGTAATACCAGTACTGCTTAGATTCCAATTACAAAGTTCTACAATGCTCATATGTTCATTTATTGTATAAAATGAAGAAGATATGAACTGTGGAAATATAAATTTTATAGTATTATTATTATTATCATCATCATCATAATCATCATTATTATCATCATCATCATCATCATTATCATTAATAATTATTTATCAATAGAGTCAATTCAGTTTAGATTTGATCCTCTCATACATAATTTGTATCTGCTTTTACCATCAATGTGTCAGAGCTACTGTGGTTGGAGGAAAAGGATTAATACTGCTACAGTACGTCATAAAAGCTGATTGAACGTGGCAAGAATGACTCAAAAACAATCACTTAAGGTTAATACACAGTCATGCTAAGGTGGGTCTTAGGGCTTGCTACCCTCACAATAGTTTGAAAATAATTTACTATGTTCTTGGGAATGCCATTTTCTTCATAATCAAAGTACTTTAATGCAAATGTATGACCTTTTGTCATTTCAGTTAAGTTTTTGTCATAACTGCAGATAAGAGATTAACAGCTCTGCTTGGATCAGGTTAGATCTGCCCAAGATTCCACAATCTGAACAGTGACACAAACTTTACTTAGTTTCTTTCACAAAACTATTGATAGTGTGCTTTCTTCACTCAATAATTTCTGGAAACAGTTGTTTTAAAAATTATGGAACAGTCTGGCCTGAAAAGAAGATTCTTTTTTCACCCCCCCCCCCCCCCCCCCCCCGCTCCATTTAAATACAGTGTCATTGAATCTGATGAGCCTCTTCCAGAATAATACAATTCACTTCTCTAAAAATCGACATCAAGTAGATTCTGATCCAAAAATCCATTTATATTATATGATTGTTGCAGGGTTGGTTAAAGAAGTATATGACTAGCTATTCAGTGTGGCAAGTACGTCAAGTGAAGTATTTGGCATTAAATTGAATATCATTTTCCAGATGGCATCTGATAATACATTGGATAATAATAAATAAATCATGGCATTTAAGCTTCAGTCCTGGATTTTAAGAATGATTGAAGAATCTCTATAAAAAACACTTACACTTCATTAAGTATGTAACATTTGGGCTTGTATTTCTATATAAATCTAAACGAATTTTCTAAGCACTGCGTAATCGAGCTGCTCATTGTTTTGACATGTACAAGAATGTTTGTGATTTCAAACCTGATATACATCTTGTGGTGGAAATGAGCTACCACACAGCTTGCAAATATATTCCGGAACGTGTTCCATTCAAATTAAGTGGCAACTTGAGCGATAAAGATATAAACAATTATACATGTACTCATCCACTACTTCTGCAAAAACACCGGACGTCTACTGCTTTTCGGTAATGAATACTGAATTGTAATGCATATTATTTGTGCTCCGCATACTAGACATTCGATACCCGTCTAGTAAATTGGATGACATAGATAGAGACCGTGTTTTTTCCACATGCTACCTCAATTATAATCATGAGAAGAGGCGCTTTTTATTGTCGTAGTATTGAGATAAAGATAAACAGGAATGATAACATTTCTCAGCCAATGTGATCGCAACAGCATGTCAAGGGGTTTGAAAGACAAAACAAACGTTGAAATCAGCCGGGCGCAGAGGATGATCAAGATGAGCTATTTGTATTTTTCTACTTTTATGCTCCCATCGGAAAATCAGATAATTAAAATAGTGAATTCATGGGATAAATGCAAATGTAACAGTTCCATGGTATCGCTAATTTCTCGATCGCTTTCTACAACAAAGGAAAAGCGCGCGACAATGCTCAAAGATCGAGGATTTGAACAGACATATGCAAAAAAATTGCGAAAAGCGGAAATACTTGAGCAACACATTTTGTTTCGCAGTTCAAGTCTGAGAAATATTTCCCGCATTTCTTTGAAGCTAATGAATTTTAAGTGGTAGAAACCTGAAAAGCATAGTTACATCAATCGAGAGTTACGAGACGAAGACTAATTCTTGTCGGCAGTGTAGTTTGTGCTTATATCATATTTTGCCAGCGATTAAAACATTTCCGCATAGAAGCAAATGCGTCACAATGCAAGCAACAAATTTTCACGACAGTTTACAAAGCTTAATTTACCCTTGGACCTTTTAAAACATGTCATTTAGGATTTGAAAGTGTAATTTTACAGCGAAGTCTCGTCTGACCAGGCCTAGCTATCCTGTCTACATGGCAAAATTTAGACGACCTCCTTCAAGGTATTTCCAGCACATACAGGGAAAATCGAGCTTGAGGTAGATGTCGACTGGCAACTTGAAACAAAATTAAACAACTCCAGGTTTGTTAAGTTTCGTAGGGTTGCGCGGATCATGGTTTTTCGTGGAAATGATCAACGGCGATAATAATTAATCAAACGTCAAAATATATATATGCTGTCGAACCGCGAAGACTTACCTGGTCTTGAGAGTTCGGCACGTTTTCCATAGTTCCATTCGTCCTCGAGCTATCCTCTGCTGAGAATGCACTGGTGCCTTGCTGTGCCATCGAATAATCAGAGGGATTCCGCCCAGAATGACAACAAAGAAATCGAGATTTCCTCCTTGTCAACTTTCAGATCCCACTCAAACTGCCCGGACTCGCGCCAATAGTTTTCCGCGGACCGCATGGCACAGCAGCCACAGACACTGATCACCGGGAAGAGAGGGGAGAGAGGGGAGTATTCTGTTATTACATTTTTGTGTAAATCAATAGACAAAGAGCAATAAAATACATAAATTTCATTTAAATGACAAGTTAATTATTCGTGGCAGTTAATTATTCGTGAATAAAAAGTTAAGTTTTGCCTTTGATTTTGAGGAAGCAACATTACTATTTCAACCCTCCCCTACAAAAAAAAACAATGGCATGAAAAATGCATTTTACAAACACCTGCCGGCGAGAAGGAAAGGCAAAACAAAATTAACTACCTTTGTAAACATTGAGATTAAAGGTTTTATTATCATCATGACCATGCACATTGCTGGAAAATTTTTATTCACTTTTTCGGACTGTGTTGCAAAGAATCAGCTTATGTTAGAAAATGATACATGACTGATATTGTTCTAACAATCTTTAAAACAAATCGCTTCCCTCTTCTACACAGGATTAATAATTACTAGCGCGTCATTTTGTCGGCTCATTTTTTGCTAGCCAAAAGTTTAGTCATATCAAAAGCAATAACAAAACGGATATGTTTCTATGTGCAATGTCAGCTGGCATCGTTAGCCCGGAAGAGAGTCATCACTTCCATCTTTCAGGAGCTCCAGAACTGCCTCTCCTCCTTTCGTTGATTTTTGTCATTATTGCGTGCCTCTCCTGTTCTTCTTTCTTCAGTTCTTCAATTCCTTTCTTTCCTTTTTTCTGTACTCTTTGTCTATCCTCACGATTTCTTTCCTGTTTTTACAGATATTTTTTCAATTTTTGTCATACCCCTCTAGTGATAGGAAGTTAGGCTATGACATCTTTTGCTTATAAGAAGTTCAGCTCGAAATGCACGCATTGGACAGTTTGTTCATCCCATTCAGCGCGCCTAGTGTTGCTTTGCCAGGGTGCTTTGCTACAGTGCGGTAATTAGGAAAGAAAACAGAGAGAAAATACAACCGATGAGTTGTGGTGGAACATTTCGAAAATAAGACTAAGAGAAGTTGCACTTGATGTACTTTTTAGACCGTGCGACAAACTATGGGACACAGAGTAAGAATAGTTCGCTCACGTACTTTAGTGCGCAATATTTAGTAAGGGAAATTCTAGAAAGGCACGCGTTACATCATTGTGCATTTCGGCACAAATGCACGGGTCACAAGTAGTTTCGCCTATGTGTCGTTTCGCTAACGTTCCATTCGCCGATGTCTAAAGTCATTTCGCTAATGAAACAAAAGGAGCGCTACTGACCTAGGACCAAAACTTTAGTTGCTTACATCTCGCTTACCCCGTAAATCCTCTATTAAGCCCCCCCCGGGGAGGCTTATTTATTTTGACGCCCATTTGAGGGGGGAGGGGGGGCTTAATAGAGATGGGGTGCTTATTTAATTTAGAAACGACGATGGTATCAGTTCTCCACAAAGAACTAGAATACAAAGTGGAAAAGCTCTAATACAAGAAGTTTTAGGTCATGCAGCCGTGGACCAGAATCAAATCCGAACTTCCAGTTGGTAAATAAACCATCACGGATCAATCCACACGAAGTTTTACAGTCGTGGTTGATAACATACAGTGTACTATTTATAAGAGAAAAATAATTAGGGCAGGAGAGGGGAGCTTATTAACCTTCTTCCCATGAAAAGGTGGGGGGGCTTATTAGAGGGAGGGGGCTTATTTGAGAGGGGGGCTAAGTAGAGGATTTATGGTAAATGGTATCACCCTGGACTGAAACTTTGCAAACTAGCCAGCTTCAAGCTGGTAGAAAATCGTATTCGGCAACCTTTGAAAGACTTTGGAAAATCGTCATAAATCTTCGAAAGTCATCATACTTCGACTCTCCTTAGTTTATTCTATTTTATTTTATTAGCTTCGCCAAAAAACAAACAAACTAACAAACAAACAGAAAGAACATTGGCAGGCACACTGCAACACCTGTGGCCAATTACAGCAGGCCCGGATACTAATAAAAAAATAAAAACAAGAAATATTAGTGACGTACAACAATAGGAAACAGCCAATGCGGACTCATAATAATATTAAAAATAACCGATTTAAAAGAAGCCAAGGTTGATGGGCTCAAATCTAGTTCATCTGCTAAACAATTCCAAACTCTACCAGTTCTAATAAGAAAGGATTTCTGGTACATAGTAGTTTTACATTTCTTAATTATGTATTCATTACCATTGCTGGTTGAAGATCTTGTGCATCTACTGTATTTGTGAAGTTCAGCTAGGACAGAGGAGTTCAAGTTAACAAGACCATGTGTCAATTTTTTTTTAAAAAAAGGTTAGATCCAAAAGTTCATTCCAGTAACAAATAGGTATTAGGTTTAGAGTTTGTAATGAGACTTATAACTTATATTAGAAGAATAAGGCATTTTAAGATAAACCTAGTCACACGTCTTACTTCGGTTCTAAGTATCAACCTCATGTTCCTCTTTAAGTAAGTTTCATTTGGAATTGTTACTTAACTGGCCTAATCTAATGAGAGAATTTAACAGATCCAAGAAATGGAGACAGTTCCCTAACATTGCTAGCAATAAAATGTACTTCTTCCTGGCTTGGCAAGAATGACAGTCCAGACACATTGAGTACTACCAGAGATGGACAAGCCAGATTGATGTGATCCATAAGCAGTGATGTACAGGAAATAACATGTAGTTCTTTGAGATGCTCACTGTTCAAGTTCAACTGACAAGGCCCGTAGCAGTTCTTCAAAGTCAGTGATTCCACCATACCGCAGTTTTGAATTAAATCACCAATAGGGCAGTCAAGGTTACAGTATTCCAGGGATATGTGCTGAACATTGCACAAAGAAACAACCAGAGCTTTCAAATTACACTTCTTAATAACAAGATGCTTGATTTTCAACTGACACATCCTACTTCTGAAATTTAACTTTGTATATTCAGCAGGTTTGACATGATCAAGCCTTCTTTCATAGTTCAGTTCAAGGTACGCGACTCTGTCAGCTTCAACAGTGATTTTCCGAAGGTTAGGTATGTCACTGACTACAATCTTCTTGACATTAACAGACGATATTGAAACAGCTTTTAAAATAGTGGAACGAGTCATTGACTTTTTAATCATAAGATGCTGCAATTTGGGACAGCGGATGTCAACTGAGGTTAAGCGTTCCCCATTGTCAAATACTGTGATATTTTCCAGTGATGGAGTAGAGTGCTGATCCAGTCTTAAACCTGACCAGTACACTTCAAGCTCTAATGATTTGATGTCTGGATTTCTAACCAAAAGACTAATCAATTCTGCAGGAATAAGAGCATTGCATCTCCTTAGTTTTAACTCATGCAGAGAGTTAGCAGTGATTTTGTTGAGGTTGCGAACCTCAACACACAGTAGTAGATAAAGACTTCTCAGTGCAGATGCATCAATGCCCAGTTCACAAACAGAAGTACAACCATTTAGTGTCAGCTTCTTAAGATTAGGAAATACAAAATCATACTCTGCAAAATCTCCAACCTGAAAAAGCTCCACTTCCATAAGAGACTTGGAATTTAAATGGAGTCGCTGAATAGATGGCAAACCATGAATTTGGTCATTCCCATAACTAAATTTTTTCAAGCCTTTTAGTTCTTTGACAGAGTCTCTGAGATCAGATGCATCTATTCTTGCTCGCTCCAGCTGCAGACATGTTATGTGATGATTATACTTGGACATCATTACACCTCTTACAATAGTTATCCAATCTGGCTTGACCACTGAGTATTGCAAACAAAGGTTTCTAACTTGAGGAAAACTCTCAGCTATCTGCTGCAAATCATCCTCATTGAAAATTCCTTCAAGAACCAGGGAACCCCCCAAGGTGACACTCCCGAGAGATTTTTGACAACTCAGCGCTCTGAGAAGTCTTTTCGACCATGGCATACCAGTTATTTCAAGAGCAGTCAAAAATGAAAGACGAGAAGCGTACAAGAGGAGAATTTCAGCGAAAAGTTCATGACATTTCTGTAACCGAATGAGCTTCACAAAACGACCAAATCGTTTGATGATAGTTCTGAATCTTCCCAAAATAGCACTGTCGTAGCTACAGTTTCTAATATTCTTTACGGTTATGTTTTCCCAAAGAGAAGGATCAGTGTTGGTAAAAATTATACTTCGCCAACTCTTACAGACAAGACACAATGTAAAAATATCATCATACACGGGGTTAAATTTTTGGAAAATTGCTAACCAAAGTTCTGAAGGTAGAGCCACTCCAAAGTCATTATTATGACCATTTTCTTCTTCAAAAAACGCCATGTTGTTTAAGAGCTCTCGACTAGTCTTCCAATCCAAAAAGGCGCCGCCATGTTTACAAGCTATTGTAGGTGGGCCGGCCAGGTGGGCCTTGTTTTGAAACAACAATAATCTCCCTTGTGAGGGAGAGGTAGTGGACTGGTAAAAAAACTGTGGTTCAGAGGGGTTTAAGACGTAATATTTAAAACAGATTATTTTCCATCAAAAACCATAAAAAATGTCCACGATCACAACTATAAATAACATAAAAGACAGCATCAAAATTATTTAAACCTCACCAAGGTACATGCCCTTCCTCTCCCTCCCCAGTACCATTTCATTGTCGGGTACATGAAGCGCGAGTTACAAATTGCAATTTGTAAATTCTTGAACTATAAAGATGACTTAGTTATAGATTTCTCTTCGTTTTGTGAGAAATGTTTCGTTCGTCCTTTGTGGACGAGAATTCAAACCCGTGGTCTCCATCTTCGACATACATTCACGTAGGATCTCTACAAAATATCCTTAAGTTTGCCGAGAAATCTGGTCATATTGACAGGGTAAGTTTTAAGTTTAGTTTATGTTTGCAAACATTTGTATAAGTGCCATATTGATGAAAATCATTGTTAATCGATCTGAGTGAATCGATTAATGTTGGTAATCGATGGCTGACTTTTCTGCGACTTTTCACCACCATATATTTAATGTGACAAAAACACTCTGCTATCTCACAATTATGACATTGATTGGCAGGAAATTTTATTGACGATAAATGATCAGCATGGTGACTTACAGTGATCACTCATGTTCTCTGTGTTCATCCTTAAATACTAAAGTTGTGTTTGTGAAAATAATTTCAGAGGATTAAATTTGTTTGTAGGACTATAGGGAGCAAAGTTCAATGCCATGAAAATCTGGAGAAGTTTTAGATATTAATATAATTATGAGTATTTCAACTTGTTATAGAAGAATACAAACTTTGAGGAAATCAAAAGAAAAGCAGAAACAACTTCTCCATCAGTGATATTAATAACACTTCTGAGAGAAATCACAAGGCTTGGGAAAGCTTTGGACAAGGTATTTCTATTACTTGCATTTTATAATAATATGCTGACAAGACAAGTCACAACTTTTATTAAGCCAACAAACTTGCACAAAGTCATCTGTGTTAAAGGTTCCAAGAACATTGAACACCAAATGGCTTGGTAATCATATCACATGGTATATTGCATGGTATATGGCGTCATTTGTGCTTAAAATAGTCGTTGACGCGATCGTCACAAATTTGTGATGTTTCACATTATTGCGTACATTGCTATGGCATAATATACCATGCCAAAGTTTATGAGGAAACGTCTAATGTTAATAGTAAAGTAGCTCAAACAACACAAAATATTTAAAAGTTTATTGTCAGAAAGTTGAGTCTACAACTGAATGGCAAACTTCAGTGATCCAGGAGATTTCATACTCTAATCTGGAGACCGGGAGATATGGTCCAAAATCTGGAGTCACCCAGATTATCCAGGAGAGTTGACAGCCCTGCTGTTATCAAAGGATCACAATACCAAAAGGATGCCCTGTACGCGCACCTCTAATACTTCCCTAGATCCCATTACACATACATGTACCAAAGGTTACACATACCTATCAAATAAGGAAATATCCCCTTTGGGGGGAAATACACCTCAAATAAACTTTCCCAGGAAATTAATTCCGGCTATTTATATTAATTTGACTTTCCAAGGTGTAAATATCAAAATAATGGGTACAGATGAAGGTAAATTTGTTTTTATGGTCTCTCTCCAATCAAGGTTAACCTTGAAATTCAGTGCCATTTAAAGGAAGCTGAAACAAAAGATATCACCCATGTGGATATACTTGGTAATGTATTTGTAATTACAATATGTACTTTAAATTATGCAGCATGGATATTGTCCTTTTGCCATGAAGAGTCATGAAAAAAAAAACGCTGTACATGTATATAGTGTCCATTTGATTTAAATTCTGCTATGTTGCAATTTATTAAGTGCTGTTGAAAATAAATAGAACGATTTTCGTATGACCTTGAAAAATGGTTTCGGTAAGTGTTCGTTATTTGTTTTGTCAGCTAATGGATGAAAAGATCAAAACATGGCCTCTTCATTTTCCCGCCAAAGAAAACCCTAATCTAGAGAAGGCATTGTTCAATTGGCCAATTGTGTTGCAGTATGACCTCAAACTGAAGTATCGGTTGATTTCTAGAAAGTTCTCAGGCGTGAAGTTTTTTCACCCACGTTTGTATCCTTTCAATAATCCAATCAAATCGCTCTATTTCCGTTTGTTTGTGTTTTCTGTTTTGTTTGCGCGTTTTCATAATAAGGCACATAGTGTAACTTTTGAAATTATTGGATTACAAATATTTTTAGCCTCTCATGCTGACATTTTGGCCAGAGGAAGAAACATGTTTCAAAGCCCTAATGGCATCTGCTAGGGAGACCGCAATATTTTATACTATTTAATAATTTTCATTGGTCTCCCTTGACTATAATACTTTTAAAACAGTTAAGTTTGTTATATAGGACAGAGATGTCATCACTTAGAACAGATCTCAGGTCAACTGTCTGCCATCATTGAGAAAAAAGATGAACTCATTTCAAGACTGCAACAACCATTTGTTGGAGAATTCTTGGAAATCAATGCAGCCCATCACAAGTAAGGCGACTAAAAACTTGTTGCAATGAATTTTATTAATAATATTACTATTGATTTCAGAAATAAACAATAATTAATTAATTAATCAACATGTAATAATAATAATCCTTGTGGCACACTGTCAAAGTTAAAGGGGTCACCACATTCAATATTGAATTTTCCACCACATGTTGAGTAGCCTGTTAGCAAGCTCTCCAGGGTACTCGCAAGCTACACATTGAGCTGTAGTACTTTTTTTCACCCCGGTGGGCTACTTGGGTCAATTTTTGCTGGGCATGTTTCGCTGGTCGCTCAGAACCCTAGCCCACTGTAGTCTATTGTGTGGCCAATTATAGACCCCACCTTAGTCACTTTTGGGTAAATGAAATTTACTTATTAGCCACTTTCTGTTTATTTATCTATCTTATAAAGCCTTGTAGGTCAGCAATCCTAAAATGAACTCACCCATTTTTTTTCAAATTCCCAGACACAAAAAACTTCTAAACCCCAAAATCCCAAAAATGTGTGTGTGACCTCATTCTAGTAACTCTTATGAAATTGTAACCCCAATTATAGTCAATCCAGTCGTAAAATAACCACCCCATCCAGCGGCACATCCCCCATTGGCCTATTACTAGGAAGTGCTCTCCCTGGAAAAATCAATTTGCTGTAACGATCGCCGGATGAGATAATCAATCTTTTGGTTCTTTTACGTTGTATTTGTTAAGATGTATTTTAGCAGCTCTCATGTGATTAACGCCTTGAACCCAAGTTGACACGATGCTTCACCCCTGGACTTTCTTCTGAAAGAAATCTCAAGTTTACTTTTGAATTGTCAAACAGTTATTAATATTTTTTTTTTTTTTGGAGAAATTAGGCTTTTTTATCATGTTGTCGCCATTAGAACGCTTGCTACGCCAAGTATTGTTACATGTAATAATATTATTGCGCTCCAAGGACGTAGTTGTAATACGTCTCTTGTCGACCCTTTCTCTGTTTGCAACGCCACTTTAGGTGCCTCCACAAGGCACCTAAAGTTCCTCTCCACGAGGAACTTGTATATATTTCAGTCACCCTCGCCCTATCACACAGTTAGAGTATAGACTCAGTCGTAGTTTGTAATTTACTATAATAGTAATACTCTTTTTTCCTCGCTAGGAACACAGTAGAGATTTTGCCCATGATCTCATCAAACTTGGCTAGTTTCCCTGTGCTACTAGAAAATATAACCTGGATACGAAACTTCTCACTTGCAGATGGCCAGTTGGTAGGTCAATCACACATGTATCACAGAGTGGATTTGGAAAACTTAAGACAGTTGGGCACTTAATGTCTTTATTTGTTACTTCTGTTTCCTATCCCATCTCTTAAATATCCTTTATGAACGGGTTTCCGCAAAGCGGGGTTCCACCGTAGGACTGTAAACGTTTTCGCGACATATTTATTTTCTTTTCAAGTTAGTTCGACGCTTAGTTAAGTTCGACGTTCGATCCAGCAGTCAAACTCAAGGGGTCGACCTAAACGGCAAGTTCGACTTTTGGCATTGGCTAGTTTCTATAGCCCCTTCATGGGAGGCGAGTTTTTCAGTCTTCTCTACATCAACACTTGTTTTCTTTTCTGTTTGCAGCTGGGGGTCCTGTCTTCGATCGAGTCATCATTTGCTGAGATTCAAAGCTTCTATCAAGCATTGTGTCAGAGTCGAAAGCTCATGGCACAACTTCGGGAGGAACATGGAAAACAGATGAATTCACTGGAAACTGTTTATTCATAATTGTTTGTTAACAATTTGAAGCATAGAAATCATTGTTTAAGAAAGCAGACACAACACGACGGACACTTGTATTAGTCTTTTTATTCTTTTAGTAAATAAATTAGACAAGTATTTTGTCTGGTTCGCTGTTTTTATTTCGGATTACTTAAATGTTGAGTTGGCCTTCCTTGGCCAAAGTGGGACAAATTTTGAGGTCTTTTTTGGTCCTTAAAGCCCTTATAACTCATCCTCATCGGTCCTCTTTGTTCCTGATTCATAGGTCCTTCACTAATTCTTGCCATCTGACTTTATTTTGAGCAGTGACTCTTGGCTCTCACCAGGTGGGGTGGGGGGGGGGGGGGGGTGGTGAACTTGGTACTTTGTTTGTCCTGACGATCTTGGCCATCGTGACGTCACGAAGAGAGAAGCGCGCAACTTCGAGGAGTTTTCGAAAATGGCGCCGTTGCTATTCCCAAATGCTACTTTTAAAGTTGGTTTTCCTGGATATTAACGCTCCAAAATGGTTTTTGTCACGATAGGATAGTGCAGTTCCAACATCTCTTTCCGAGAAGGTGAGTGAAATGTGCATTAATCCGACAAATAACGCGTATGAGAGCTGTAAACAGTTTCGGTCAATTTCCTCTAGTGGAATAATGTGCCGCAAAAGTTTGCATGTTCGCACAGTAATATCGCATTTTCTCGAAATCGGTGAGGTGTTGAACATCAAAACTTGGCATGGGGGTAGGGTTACTTCTATTGGAAAGCATTGTCCCTGAAGTTTATTGAGATAAAGAAGCAGAAAAAATGATCAGTCAGGCCCGGCCAGGGGTTTTGGGTATACGGTATCCCGGGCCATTTTACTTCAGGTACATGGTATTTTTTGGTCAAAATTCGGGTATAAAGTATTCAGTTTTTCCTGAATTTTAGGTATTCGGTATATATTTAAGTATTCTGTTTCAAAATAATTTTAGGTATTAAGTATCACACGATTTACGATTTTGAGGTATATTGGTATCTTAGGGGCAAAATAGCGGGTATATCGGTATCCCACTTTCCCCCCCCCCCCCCCTGGCCGGGCCTGATCAGTCCATTCGAGTGTGCCAGCGTAGCCACTAAGGTAGTCCGAGAACTGATGCAAGTACTAGTAGCGTTTCGATGGTATATTGTCAAAAATGTGTTTCCTCGGGCGTCCGCATCTTAAAAAAAACTGTGCAAAGGATTGCTAAGGATATAAAACATTGCAGGATTTTCATACGATGAATATCATCACCCTCCTCACACTTTTGCAATATAAAAAGAGAGTTTTTTCTTGTCACATTTTTCCTTGCTTTGTTTTGTTGTAGGCAAACATGCAAGTCATTCGTTGGAAGAAATTGAAGACATTGAAAAAGGAAATGTGAAATGCCAATATTTATTGTCTTTGTGATTTGCATTGGTGTGACATACATGTATAGCTGAAGCCATGAAAACATAAGAATATAACAGAAAGAACTTCAAAACTCTAAGTGAATAATAATTGAGTATTATGTTTGAATCTTCTTAGTTTCATCACTGAAAAGTGTGAGGAGGGTGATGATATTCATCGCATGAAAATCCTGCAATGTTTTATATCCTTAGCAATCCTTTCCAAATTTTTTAAGATGCGGACGCCCGAGGAAACACTTTAAAGCGATTAAGGCAAAGCTACATACCCATCCTTTGTACCGATCCTCCTTCCCGATTCTCCGCATAATGCCCTAAAAATGTTAATGTTTATCAAAAACATTAACCTGGTGATAGATTCTGGTACAAAGAAGCAAAGAGAGAAAGGCAATGTGAACTTATCTCCATAATGAGTAATGAATGTTTTGACAAATTATCGTAATCTATAGTGAAAAGTAGCAATATAATTAAACTATAATAATATCCTTGGTTATCGCGCGACGATTTGATTTAAATACGCTTTATTAACTTTTTGATACGTTTGACTCAAACAGGAAATCCTTTCAAAACCCTTGAAGATTATAAACCCTATTCTATAAAAAAAAAAACGGCAAGATTTCCGTATAACCCCATACATTAATTATGCATACATTCATTGTTTAAAGAAAACAAAAGATAGAACAATACTAAGCCTTTGGGATTTCAGCTATTGTTTTAGAAATTTTTAATTTTTTTTCTAAGTCTTTTTTGAAACGCGCTTAATTTGGCGCTTTTTGGACTAACCTAAGAACTTTTTGGAACAAATTTTGGACTATTTTCGCTTTCCGAAACCTAAATTTTATAATGACTCCAAAGATACTGATCATCAATGTAACCAGTAGTAAGTAAACTATCCTTCAACCGTAACACGGGGTTTAATAAACAACTGAAGTAAAAGAAAAGTCTACCTTATTCGTCAGAGTTGCATTATTTCCTGAACTATATTTTCGAGTTTCCACCGTCTTCTCCTACGTCTGATCTGTCTGTTTTATTTAGCCCTTTATGTGTTGTTCCCAACGTCATTTTAAAGTTCGACGATACGCCTTACTATGCTTCCAAAGGGAACTTCACCGTAATGCCTACGCCACATATTTAAAACTCCTGCCATGTAGTTGCTTTCGCGGAATAGTTCTTTGAATGTTCCTGTACAGGGCAAACCATGCTTTACCCCTCGATTTATTTTCGATGCACTGCGTTTCGGCACCTGTGTTAACTGGATGTATTTTACCAAGCTTGGGCTGTTCCTAGCCCTCCTCTTGTCGATATTCATATGACCCATACTCGTCGCTCATCACGTTTGTACACCTCCAAAATTTGAGCACGAATCATGGTCAAACTGAGTTCCGTTAATCCTGCTCTTCTTAGACAACGGCTGGGGTATTTTTGAAAAACGCCGAATGATCCTGAAGTTTAGTTATTAGGGTTAGGAAACTGAGTGAAGCAGCTTCCATTTAAGTCCGCTCCCAAAGCTAAGCTCTTGCACATTTAACAGAAGTTGTGAGGGCTGCTTGATTCTTCCTAACACCACTCTATATACCGGTCGCGGTCATGATCCACCAGTATTCTGGAGAGCGTTTTAAAAGTTTCGTTGAGTTATACTAAACATCAAAGTTGACTTAGTCCCTGACAAGTGTAACACAAGAGAGGAGTGTTTGTGAAGCCTGTGCGTGCTTGTTATTGCCTGAAGAGATGCATGTTTTCGTGGATATGTTACAAGCAAAAGCGTGAATAATTTACATGAATACACATTTCAGTTCTTTTGTTATGTATATTTGAACTTAAGCACGCAAAAAGATATCAATTTTTTGAGCAGGGAATCTCAACAAATCGTCGTGGTCTAGTGGTATAGCAGAGAGACAGGTATGCCAGAGCTACAGGGAAGCTTTGGTTCAAATCTCACCGTCTACCGAGAAAAAAAAGGAAAAAGGAAACCGGGGGGGCTGGAGAGAGTGGTCGGTGAATGAGAGGCGGAAAAGAGAAAGAGAAGGGTAGCAAAAGATGAAAAAAAAGACAGAAATTGAAATCCTCTTTTATTAACGCAGTAAGTATTTATTACCGATGTATATATGCAATACTCTGGGGAATTCGCCATTGTCTTAGAAGACAATAAGGGCGATGCATAATTAATGTATGGGGTTATACGGAAATTTTTCCAAAAAAACACTTGCTTGTTACATTTGTTTAGTTTTAATAAATTGTTTAAACAATTTGATAGTCTAGTATGAACATCATGACGCTATGTTTCGTGACCTGTCCACGCCATTTTCGCAGTTTTTGTAAGCATCCCTGAGGTTTGCAACTTTTATCCCGCTGATCATTTTTGCTAACTTATTAGATGATTCACTTCTATCACCAATTGAGAGACCTATACCGTATTAATGTCATTTGTTTTTCTCGAGACTAAATTCTGCTGGGCTTTTTAGTTATGCGTCTCCTTAGACGCGCTGGTATGAGTTATATCATCTCGTCGATCTCGGGAAGTTCTTGATTTTTTACGATGGAGATGCTCTTTCCTTGAATAAATTGAAATTTCGCTATATAGCATTAATAGGTAAATACATACCTTCAGTCGTTTCATCGCAACGTCTCCACTTTTACCCTTTAACACCACGAAACAATTTCGCCCGATGAAACCATTTAAAGTTCCCGGGATAAATTTCTCGTGACGTCACGATGGCCAAGATCATCCGCCGCGCGATCCCTATAGGAGCGATTGGCGAGTTCATCACCCCCCGCCCCCCCCCCCCCCCCGCCCCCACACACACACCCTGCCTCTCACCAATTAAGTCCTTTGACCGACCTTTTGTTTAGCCCTTCAAGCACTTATATTTCATCATTATAAAATCATCATTAGTCCTCTTCGTTCCTGGTGGACATGGCTCGTCCGGCAAGAGTCACTGCTCAAAATAGAGCCACACTAATTAAGTCCTTTGACCGACCTTGTGTATAGCCCTTCAAGCACTTTTAACTCATCATCATAAGTCCTCTTCGTTCCTGATGAACATAAGTAGTCCACTAATTCTTGCCGCCTGGCTCTATTTTGAGCGGTGACTCTTGCCTCACACCATGTGAGTCCTTTCTCCTAAAGTTCTAACATCTTTGTGCGCCTCCAAGGTTGTCGGGGTCTCCCTCTCTTACATCCTTGCTCCACTGGGGAGCAAGGGATGGCGCAGTGGTTAGAGCACTCTCCTCCAATCAATGTGGGGCCTGGGTTCAAATCCTGACGTCGACGACATGTGGGTTGAGTTTGTTGTTGGTTCTCTCCTTTGCTCCGAGAATTTTTTTCTCCGGTTTTTCCCTCTCCTCAAAAAACATTTGCAAATTCATATTCGACCAGGAATTAGGTAGATGACTGAACCACCAAGTTGAATGTGCTATCTCTAAAACGTTATTTATTTATTTACTATATTATCAATTAATACTATACTAAATCTCTCTTCGCGATTTTTAAACATTGAAATCATACCAGAAATCTCTGACTACGTAAGGATGAGAACACCCGAATTCTCGGTACCTCAACGACTTTTCCTTACAGTTTCAATAAAACATGTCGTGACTACCTTGAGAACAGGCCTCCATGAGCGCGTTTTGAGGGGGAGGGGAAGGACGCGCTAGTCCGCCTTCTTTTTTGCTCCCTTTCCCTCTCCTCCTACTGACTTCAACTGGCCTTCTCTTCAGGGTCATTTTACTGCGCTTTTCACAAACATGCGAATTCTGAAGTTCAAAAGCCAACTGACGATTGCGCTTTTCGCCGCCGTCAATCATCTTAACCGACCTCTTAGGAAACAAAACTTTACTTTAACAGGTTCAAAAGGTCATGGTTTCTGATTTGTGATTGGTGGATTTCGATCCGTTTTGTGTTTCTGTGTTTCAAGGTTCGTTGCTTGTGATCGTAACTATGATTGACGGCAGCGCAAAACGCAATTGTGAAGGCAGCTTTTGAACTTTAGAGTTCGCATGTTTTATGAAAAGCGCAGTAATCGTGATCTTAGAGTAGCCACAAGGTTTATTAAAAAACCCAGGGATAAGAGAAGTAATATGCGCGGGGTATAGCAAAAAAAATTATTGGAATTTTATCTTTCCTTTCCTTCTCTTGTCTTCTCTTTCTTTTCTTCTTTTCCCCGGCGTTTTCTTTCTTTTCCTAAGTAAAAGGCATTTTACATGTCTGATTTAAGTGTTCGTCAAAACGTCCGTGGACAATTGCTAATAGGTTAGTACTAGTCCAGATTGCTAATGGCACTGCATTTAAAATTGCCACCAAAGTATGTCTTTTCCATTGTTTTCGCCAGACAGCCATGACGGCTATATTCTGATAACGGGTCTCAATCGCCAGAGAGACACTGGTAAAAAACCACTCAATCACAAGCTGAACTGAAGTATGAATAGCAAATCGTGGAAGCAAAGTTAACAGAGGCTTGTCTGTTAAGTAAACATATTGATACAAGTACAAGAATCCATTTACAGACACTATAGCAGCTGATTCAAACAACATACTCATGATTGTAATATCAGCCATGAGTCTCTCACGACGAGGAGTACGAAAACTTCCCCAAGGAGCGGAACTTCTTCTTACTACCAGTTGATGACAAATGTGATCAATAAAAACCATTGCACTTCGCTCTATGACTTCAGCAGCTCCATGAATTACTCCAAGAAGAGCGATGGTCTGTAATCTGCCGAGATCCGCTTGTAAAATTCTGAAAATAACAGCTGCCCCACAATACAAGGGTACCAACAAGACAAAAGAATGTCCCGGATGCATGATGTTGTATAACCGCTGAACACCTATTCGCGAGATTACTTTGAGGAAGACGCCAACGAGAGGAGCGAAAAGCGCGATTAATAGTTTGCCGTTTTTGTTTTGTGCATTGTAGAGAGGGTAAATCAACGTCGTTATGAGAATAGAAAGAAGGAAACTAAACCCTCCTGGTACAATCAGTTGGAAGAACAAAATCATCTTTTGTTTTCTTGACCATATGTGTCCACAAAAGTGCTTCGTTATAAGATATACTTGCCAGCATTCTTTGGTAATAAAAAGTACGTTAAGTGGGATCTTCTGTAAATTAGAAAGCTTTGATTGAGAGAAACCTAGGTACTGAAGCAGTATACGATAAACTGCATCCAAACAGTAAACAATGCAAAAAATAAGAAACAGTTTTTTCTTCACACCCATTAGCTGAAATGGGCGAAACAGAAAGAGCACGTTTGTGAAATACCAGATGTAAAGGAAAGCGCAGAGGATCGAACCCGAAATTGTTCTTGTCCATTGCACCCGTAATGGAATTTCGTTCTTAGGGGAGAATTCACAGTTGTGCACAGTTTTATAGCAGATGTAGGAAATCAGAATGTATATGGCACCGACGATAACAGCGGTGAACAGGGAAATCGAAGATCCGATGTACATTGATTTACAAATTGTGTGGATGGGAGATGGTCTCAGTCGCTTCCAAGCCATACTTCTCTCTCTATCTTGCTGAATCTCCTCTATTTCTTCGTTATTCTCTGTGGAGCAAGCATCCGTAACCCTTACGTTAACACACCTAGATGCTAGACAGTCCAAACTTGCGGCTTCCCTGTCGTTGTATTCTTGGTAAATAAGTTCACCAACAGGATGATAATACCACTCCCGTCCCGTGCTTTCCAGAGGACTGTAACCAAATGATTCGGCCGTGAATTCAGGTTCATCTGGATTGAAATGTTCTGTCACACCTCGTGTAAAACCGAACAGAATGCGGCCAAACAACTCTATATTGATACTTCCAAACATTATTTTCCACTTCAATCTAAAATACTTAAAAACTACGAAGAAACGTCTTGGTTTGTGTAAGTTTGCTATATCAAAGCTAGTGGTAGAAAATGAAATATCGAAAATGACAATTTTAAAGCAAACTGGGTCTTTTTCAATAAACCAGCGCATGTTGTCGGCAAGTTTGACATATTAAGTGTTAGGTTCCTTGAAACATGTCAACGAGACTTTCAGTTCAAGCTAAATTAGAAACATCAGAGTTTAACCCGTGAAACTTCAATAGACCTTGTCACAGTTTTCGACGCCATCTTAAAACACGCGTGAGAAATTACAGTGTTTGTATCAGGGGCACCCAACGAGAATATAGTTCAAAACCACTTAAACATAGCATTGTTAGACGAATTTTCGTATTTAAACTGTAGATATAGTCATATTTTTACCCCCTAAAAATTTTTCATCTGTTCGTGGGATTTCCCAGCTAAACGTCTAGTGGTCCTAAAGTTATAGAGATCAAAACTTACCTTACCAGCCAGAAAAAAGGCTCCCGAAAATTCTAGGTGACCTTTTTAGGGTAAAAACCCGTTAAAAATGGGCAATCATACCAAGTTTTAGATGTTCAAAAATCCTAAGAGTGTTAGGCAAGCAAGAAATTTTTTCTAGATCTCAAATCGTCTTCCGAACAGATATTTTCTGAACTTTTGTTGTATGAGAATCTAGTATCGACAAATTGCCGTAAAACGGCTGTTCTGAAAAAAATATGAATCGTAATCTAAAGCTTCACTCCTAAGGATTCTACTGAAAAAATTGAGGGCGTTCCATGCGCTAGAAGACCTAAACCACGTTTTTAAATTTTCTATACATTTGTCTGTAAGAAAGTCCCGAGCAAAATTACAGACAAATAAATGGAAAATCTAAAGCAAGCGTCTGAAGAAACTTAAGCATAGGTACGCCCCCCAAATTTTTAAGTACAATCCTTTGCTTTGTAGCTTTAGTTTACAATTTACATTTTTTCAGCCGCTTTACGGCAATTAGTCGATATTAGTTTCTCATTCAAATACTATAATTTCTCACAAGTTTGCCTACTCGTTAAGATGGCGTCGAAAACCGTGACAAGGTCTATTAATGTTGCAGCAGAAAAACGAGGCGCCTAGAACAGTTTCTTTATACCATGCTTTGGTGCCTTCATGTAGCAACTAATTTGAATAATAACTAAATTTAGTTGTCAGTCATAACTAAACCATTCAGCTTTTAGGAACTGAACTATTACACAAGGCTAGAGTACGGGTAGTCCCCATTTTTCTTCAGGGATAATAGAGCGAGGGACACGCGAGCGCGCATGAAAATCATCCCACGCGAGAAAGGCGAGACGCGGCGGAGAGAGAGAAAAATATTCAAGTTGACTGGCACGCGAAGTCGCGTTTCGCTCGCTCTACTGTCCCTGAGGGAAAATAGGCACTACTCGTAGTCTAACACAAGACAACAGTAAAAAGAACATACAACACTTTCTGCCCTCCAACGATTCAAGAACTAGCTAAGAATGAGCTCTAAGAAGCACCACGAAGCAGGATCGTCTGAACAACTGCCTTTTTCTGTATTGTCATAAATAGACGAGCACTGTTCAGATAGCAAAAAGGTTTGCTTGGGCCACAAACTAAGCATTTGTATTTGTATTTATTTATTTGCCACACGATTACAATTGCAAAAAGATGCCAAAACAAAAAAAAAAATAACCCGTATAAAGCTTATGTTAAATAGGCCTCCTCAATTACAATTTTTCGAAGATGGCATAAAAATTACGGCGAAGGATACAAAATATTATTAGGTGGAAAATTAAAATAACAATCAATATTACGGAAGTTTACAAATGTACATTATTGGGAAATTCAGGAAGGGGTATTGCGCTTGGCTGGGTGGCCAATCAGCCTCCCGCCGCAGTCATGAAGCTCAACACCTTTTAAAGTTATAAATTTGACGCCGGAGACAAATAACCTGGAGCCATCTCTCTTTTTTGGGTGTTTGATACACCCGGGTAGACTGTCCTTTTCTTGAAACGCATAATGCATTTATCATTCAAAAAAGAAAACCTAAAAAAAGCTGATGTTCAATGCGAGTCTATATATGTAGGAATGACGAGTTTTAGGCTTCTTTTTATCTCCTCTTTCCGGGAATATAGTAATATCATAATAAAGCCAAAGATCGATGGAAAAATAAACATATCACACAAAACTTGTAGTTCAAACAAATCGAAGTTTAAGGATACTTATCTACGCCTCGTGTTTAAAATTTGTCAAAACACTCCTGCTCGTTTATTAAACCGTTACTTCAAAAACTATAATTGCTTTTGTGGATATTTAATCAATATATACAATAACCCTGTTTTTTGTCATTTCTGAGCCAACAACTATTTCGGTTTGTTATATATTTAACAATTAATTAATGAGGCGTTCAAAATAATTCCTAGTTTAAAAACATAGCTAAAACATCGCTTACCTCTATCGATGTTAAGTTCATCTTCGATAGCGTACGTTTAGGTCTGTCCAGCTCCCCAAATATTCTCCAAATAGCAGATGTCGCCCTTCAAGTTGCCTTCTTGCTGTTTTTGCTATGTTTTTAGCTATCTTTTCGCCTAGTTCCAGCTGTAGTTCTTACTCTTGAAACGAGTGAAGTGGCGGCCATTATTGTTTTCACTTTTTCACAACCAAAACAACTCAACCTTGTCCCCAGGTCTTCTCGGTTAACGATGCATTAATCTGTAGCGGGCTGCATCAGTTTGACGTCATTTCCTCGTTCAACATAAAATTCTTCCAAATTTGGTCATCAGTAACTGGTTATGGTGAATTATGCGTGTGCTTTTAGCCAATCAGAATTGGGGAAATATTTTGAATGAATAATAAAATACATTATATGCAATAGCCAAAAGGTCGGAACACTAGGCGACATGTCGCTGCAACAGACCAGCAGCTATAGACCACTATGGCAAGCTATAGACCACTCCTTGTTTGCAGGTCGGACTATACAAACTGCTGCAACAGGTCGTGGCAATCGCTTCCTGTGTGCAGCTGAAGAATCTTTGTGACCAACTTTATCTCTGCCACCGAGGAGTTTTGACATCGCGACCACTCGCGAAATTGCTGCGGTGAAAAATTAAAATTCCGGCGCGGAGACAAAATTCAGTTCCACAATACGCACACAAGAAGCGATTTGTCGCTGCGACGTGCCGCCGCGACTTGTCGCCTAATTTGTTGAAACACATGGCCTTGAATTCGAAGGAAGTTTTAAGGGCTTCAGTATTCAAGATTATTTCGGTTTTCCCTTGAGCGCTTCAGAGTCGAATTAATTAAGGTTCGTTGCAAATGTGTAAAGTTTTTGACCTATTCTATCTTGGAAAATAAGGAAAATGAGCACCAGAACACTGATAGAGGTGTTTGGTCACATTCTGTACAGTTTTACTCGAGGTGTGACAGAACATTACAATCCAGAGGAACCTGAATTCACCGCAGAATTATTTGGTTACAATCCTCTGGAAAGTACAGGACGAGAGTGGTATTACCATCCTGTTGATGAACTTATCTACCAAGAATACAGCGACAGAGAAGCCACAAGCTTAGATTATCTGGCTTCTTACAGTTTTGATGTTAAAGTAACAAACGCCTGCTCAAAAGAAGAAAACGAAGAAACCCAGGAAGAACACCAAAATGAAGACGAATCCATGGCTTGGAAGCGACTAAGACCTTCTTTTCTGCATACAAGTTTTCAATCTATTTACATTGGTGCTTGGATTTCCCTTTTAATGGCTATCATCGTAGGGGCAATATCCACAGTGGTGTTGTATTTATCATTCGAAACTGTGCAGCACTGTGAGTTTAACTCACTGAATTCAACTTCGATACAAATGCAATGGATGAGATCAATGTCGGATGTAATTGCCTGCGCATTCAAGTATATTTGGTTCTTTATTCTCGTGCTGTTTATTTTTCGTCCCTTTCAGTTAATGGGGATAAAAAGAAAACTCTTCCTGGTTTGCTTAATTACATT
Organism: Porites divaricata; assembly: GCA_038088405.1. Classification (NCBI taxonomy): domain Eukaryota; kingdom Metazoa; phylum Cnidaria; class Anthozoa; order Scleractinia; family Poritidae; genus Porites; species Porites divaricata. Next base: position 24,371,796 of record JBBMOI010000009.1, on the reverse strand, counting down.
TTCCTTGGACACAATTTATCGTGTTGCCCTCCAAGCATCTGGTATATCTCATTCTCACATTTCCTATCCATTAAGAATTCCTCTTAAGGCTCTCTTTCTAAGCAATCAGTGTATGCAAGTCTACATTTTAACAAAGTATTTCTGCTCAAGTTCACAAAAGAAAATCTCTTTATTTTTTAAAATGGTAGTGCCAAGTTCTTTGGGTTTCTTGGCTTCCGTCCTTTGGTTCTACTTGATTATATATCCAGCATACAGTAAAGAAAACTCAATCGGGAAGCTTTTAATTGCAACCTTTTCTCCTCTCCTTGGAGTTGTGGTAAAAGTAGCCTCTCGTATTTGTGTTCAAAACGTGTGTATCACTCATCCGGGATACTCGTACGCCTTATTATCACCGGTCTACTGTGGGGCGGCGGTCCTTTTTCGAGTTTTGCAAGCGGATCTTGGCAGTTTACAAGCTATAGCTTTACTTGGAATAATTCACGGCGCTGCAGAAGTCATTGAACGAAGCACTATGGTTTTGATTGACCACATTTGTCATATGTTGTGGAAGAGAAGGTTCGCTCCCTGGGGAAGTTTTCGTACTCCTCGTCGTGAGAGACTAATGGCTGATATCGCTATCATAAGCATGTTGTATGAATCTGCTGCTATAGTGTCGGTGAATGGATTCTTGTACTTACATCAGTTCATATACGTAAGGAAAGAGACCTTTAGTAATTTATTTCAGACATTTGCAATTCATACCTCAGTCTCTCTTGCAATTGAGTGGGTGTTCAACAGCATGTCTCTAGCGATTGAGACTCGGTATCAAAACCTTGCCGTCATGGCTGTAGCTCGAAGAAAGTGGAAACGCCACCTTCTAGTAGCGATTGTAAATGCAGTACCAATTGCTTTTTGGACAGGCGGTAATCTCTTAGATATTTTACATGGCCGTTTAAACGAAATTTTAAATAGGCCATGTAAAATGCCATTTACATAGAAAAAAAATAAAAGGCTGTTGCGTTTTTGATTTTCTCGTTTCTGCCATCGTTGTCAGTGGTTGCGCCGGGGTGCTCGCTATAGTAGCCGGTTACTACGCAAGAACGTGTTCTTCATATGCGGTGATTTCGCCTGACTGAAAACCGACGATTTGAAGGAAAACATTCGACGAAATCGACGACGTCCGCAGGTACCCATTCAGAGACTCAAGGTTACAACGGAGTTTATTGTTCTAAGCCGGGTATATAATTCGAACAGGACAATAACAGGGGTATTTGTTTCAGGGTTTGGATGTATGTAATTTTTTTCTTATCATTGAAATGTTTCAGTATAAGCCGTTTTCATAATAAACACTCGGTTGTTTTGTATTAACCTGTGTAATCATAGTTGGTAAATTACAGTCACCAGAAACTAACCTTGTCCAATGATCTTTAAATTATGCCGAAACCTATTGCTGCGGCTACAAATTTCATACTGTGCCTTTCAGTTTGGCCTCTATTGTGTTATTCCGCTGAATATTGATTCACTGAGAACAGTCTGCCCTGCAATCTTAGGCAAGAGAAATCTCTAAATCGTCTTAAGCATTTGTTAAAATTTCCTTTTAGTTGATTAATTTACATACATGCATGGCATTCATGGAAAACAGGTATATAGTTTAGTGTAATTTTATTCAAGAGACTCTTTAGATATGTATATATTATTATTCAATATTGTTATGTAGTTATATTTTATATGTAACAAAAAACCTGATGAATTTTTTACCGTGTTAAAATAAAGATTTGAGATTTGAATGTCTGACGTTTTTAACTAGGGTATCTAAAAGATAGTAATGCTGCGGCACATTCTGTTGATATTAAAAGAATCGAAAATGACATTGAATGTGTCCAATTTACATATTGGAAAGTAATAATTACTATCAGTCTATAAAAAAAATCGTGGGAATGTTGTTTAGAAAATGATCAAATGGTTATCAAATCTGGTTTTTTCACAGTAAATTGTAGAAAATGATAGAAATTCAGATTGTTAATCCATATATTTAATACACGGTGTACTATCTTTTCTCTGGAAAAACGATATACTTTTCTTGCTGTTTATTGCACTTTATTAAATAACAGTTATTTATAAGACCTCTAAACGTGCTGTAGAAAATTTGCCGACAAAGAAAACTCTGAGTGTGAGCAGCGAACGATGCACGCTCTCTCCCACAGGACTTCCTCGTGTTTTAATTTGAGTTTTTCCTGGCGCAATGCATTCTGGTAAAAAGCGGCGCAGTGCACTGAGGTTCAATGCAATGCATTCTGGTAAAAAGTGATAAATTCGAGAATTCTTCCCACCTTATATATTTCTCTTAAATCCTGATTATGTTGCTGCTCGCTCGCCTCGCTCGCTCCGCAGCAATAACAAAGCGCCTTTTAATATCTCCAGTTTATTCACTCTCACCTCTGCTACGCACCATTATGATTAGCCTGTTCCAGGAGTTGAGCAGACAGTAGAGCGCGGTGTTCGGATGGTGGGGAGTGAGTTAAATCGTACGTAGAGGAAACGAAGGGAAAAAACGAGGGGACAATGGGGCGAGAGCGGGGGAACGCCGGCTTCTAGTATACCCTCTTATTGGTCGATTATGACACTTTCTGTTAACACTCGAGCACTGGTGACGTTGATGAGGAATGGGATACATGGAAGAGGAGATACATCTGTTATCGAATCACGCGGACATCGAAGCCATTATAACGGCAGTCGAACATTTCCTGCATGTGGAATCTTTTCCCGATGAGCAGGAAATTTGCTTGAAGAATCCTGTTTACGGCAAGGACGTTTTGGCGATTCTTTCGACAGGCTTTGGGGAGAGCTTGATTTTTCAACTCATTCTGTAAATAATGAACGTTATCAAAGGAAAAGTTGGCGTGTCCATTTCGACGATCATCATCGTTGCGCCTCTCGCAGCACAGGCGGCCCAAGCTCAGTGTGTGAGGTAACACATGTAGTTTCATATTGCGTAATTTAAAATGGCCGTGAATATAAAGGATTTGTATGGCAATTCAGGTAAAAGATTCAAATCGATAAATACTCGCTAGAATGTTCAATAAAATACAGCTTACCGTATTTACTTTGTTTGTTTTTGTTTGCTGTGTGGTTATTTCTCCGATCCATTGCGATTTAAACCATTTTCTTTAAGTGGAAACTCGGGGTTAAAGAAAATGGCTTAAATCGCAATGGATCGGAAAAATATCCACACAGCAAACAAAAACAAACAAAGTAAATACGGTAAGCTGTATTTTATTGAACATTCTAGCGAGTATTTATCGATTTGAATCTTTTACCTGAATTCCCATACAAATCCTTTATATTCACGGCCATTTTAAATTACGCAATATGAAACTACATGTGTTACCTCACACACCGAGCTTGGGCCGCCTGTGCTCGCAGCCATAATGAAAGACCAAGTTGAGCAGCTCAAGGGATTTGGAATAACAGCAACCGCCATAGGTTGGGGGCAGTAAGAAGGCATAGATGTAAGACACGGCAAAGTGTGTAAGGTGTCAGATATGGAAGGCCAGAAAACCAAAGAAACTAAAATCTTTTTTGAAAGGTTGTTTGGCCCAATAAAAAGCTTATGGCTTTGACAGAAGTCAAAGAAAATGTTGTACTCAGAGTACTTAACTGCATCTGAGATCGAATCCTGTCACAAACAAACCACAGAAAATAATTACTCAATCGATGCCTGAAACAGACCATCTTCATGACCTCTTAATGTTAATTAGACTCAGAGCAGCAGAAATAAGATTTGTTCTTTAAAAAGAAGGAAAACCTCTGCTGTTGTCTATTAAAAGCCAACTCTAAGGTCACGGCGTTTCACACTATCACGAGCTTATGATTCGCGTTTAGCCCGTCAACACTCTCTTTCACAATTTAGTCCAAGTGTAGTTCATGTTACAGTTACATGGTTGGCACCCAATTAAGGGCGGAAAGAGCCCTGTAAGAAAATGTTTACAGGCATTCCCTCCCTTTTCCCTCTCTAGTCTCTCCACAGGGCGCCCAGACAATTTGTTTGCCGTATTTACCGTTTGCTTCATCTGTAGCGGTATATCGCTAAATATGTGCATGTCTCAAAGCTAAATAAACGTTGTGTTATCTTAGGGACCGGTCATTATTTATCGAGAGGGGGGGGGGGGGGGGGGGCTGGTGCAAATAAGGGGTGGGTCACCATTTTTTATGCAGAAGTTTAAGGGGGGGCCACAAGAAAACGTGCAAATGTATAAGCCAATAAAATGTTGAGCTGCATCCTTATAATTAAATACAGCAAGAGAGGAGAGGACTACTATTAAAATAACTTCCAAAAATCAACATTTATTTCCACTAACTTTGCTTTACTTTGCTTATTTCTTAGTTAATGCATGTCCGATTTTTATTTTTTTTCTTTGGGGGGGGGGGGAATCTGGAAAGTCGTGCTTAAGGAGAAGGGTGGGTCAGCAAAAATCAAGCAAGCCATATTTCATATTGCACAAGCCCCCCCCTCTCGTTAAATAATGACCGGTCCCTTACCTTCGGTAAATTGTCGTCCTTTTGCCTTATTTCCACCCCACAGATGGCGCCATATCACAGTTTAGAAGAACAAAAACTTCCTATCGCCTGTGGCGATACTGAGTTTCTGCACAAAGCTACTGGGTGTGGGCTGGGTGTACACGTGGACCAGCACCTGACCTGGGAGACGCATGTAGACCATGTGTTAAGTTCAACGCACGGGACACTGTCAGTACTGCGCAGGCTTAAAAATCTAGCCCCTTTTCATGTGAGGAAACACGTGGCAGAGAGCTTAGTCCTCTCTAAAGTGAACTATGCATGCTCTGTTTTCCACCCCCTTCCAGCATCTCAAATGAAGCGCCTCCAAAGGCTTCAAACTGCAAGCGCTGGATTTGTCACAAGAAGGTTCGCAGGACCGGAGTGGAGGACGTTGTAAAACAGAATCAGGAACATTTCAGCACTCGGCAGCAACTATTTTTAATAAGCTCCCTATAGCTACTAGAAACATAACTGAGACAATTCCTTCTGTCGTAGTGCGAAGAGACACCTTTTATGTAAGGAACTTTAAGCAGAAAACACAATTGTAAATATGTATGTATTCTATTTTTATTTTATTTTTGTTTTTATTTTATTTAATATATTTTATTTTATTTTTTATATATTTCTTTTTTAGGGTAGATTTATAATGTAGATATCAGTAGATGAAGAGTCTCACTCTGTTGGAGCAATAAATCATTATTATTACTTGAGGTACCTTCCGGCAAGTGCCAACGAGGCGATATTAGTTTGTCTTTTGTGAAATGTGCCTATTCAGATCTTCGCGATATTTTTTTTTCATAAAATGGATTCCGCTATAGAAAAGGACGGCACCCAACTTTGGAACATTGTAACCTTTCACTTTTTAATTATTAAACAATAACGACATGGCTTGAGGCTTTGTTGGTAAATATGAGCAAGTTATATTAATTAGGACTTATGTTTCATGGACTGATTCAACTGTATCAAAACTATAAACGTTAGAAAGAAAAAGATAGTTCAAATGAGGCCTTTGACTGCTGAAATTATAAACAATAATTAATTTCCGTTGGTGTAAAGTAAAATGTGTGAAAAGCGCAAGAATGGAGGCGGAATGTATCAGAGGTATAAAAATATAAACTTGAATAAAATACAAAGATCTAATGAGCGAGTGTCACAGGACAAAGAGTCTCTTGAAAGGCACTGAATGATCGTCATCGAAACAAAAGGTCCGCAAATTCGTTGCATTCCTCACGGGAGTTTTGGGCTGTCTCAATGTAAATCAAGCAGCAAAAAAACATGCTGGTTGACAGAATCTCTCGAATAAATTCTAAAATAAAAGGTCCGCAAATACGTTGCTATCCTCACGGGAGGTGAGGACTGGCTCAATGTAAATCGACCTGCGAAGAACACGCTGCTTCTGATAAAAGTTTTGAGAATTTAACCCTATGCCTTGATCAACTACCGCTTAAAATTCAATTCACAAAGGAAAAGAGAACACTGAAAACCCTGGTCGAAATCGAGCTGCAAAGGGCAAGCTGGTTATGACAAAAATTTGAGCGTAAAACCCTATTTTTTTGAAGCTGCTGCTTTAAACGCAATTTGTAAAGCAAACCAGAGCACTAATTGCCCTTCAAACTAGAAATCGTATTAAAGCTTGCTCACCTGTTAGGTCCTCTCGAACAGACAACGAACAGCTGCACACTGAATCACCCAATTTCGGACCACGAGTTGCAAATACAAGACCATGACGTCACTACTCAAATATGGGGTCTTACTTACACCCAAATATGGTCAAAAATGCAAATTTTAGAGGATTACGCAGAATTTGAGAGTTTTTGCTTACATTGCGCGGCGTTATAATTCTGCCCCGTTGGCAATTATTATTATTATTATTATGAAGTGGTATTTTGAGCGATTTTGAAGGATTTTGAGTTTGCTGTTTAAGGAGGAACAGTAAACAGCGAACTCAGAGACCAAATATTAACCGGCTCAGTACGTTGAATTTTCGTGGACTTTAATATGATTTCGCGGATTCTCAAAAATGGTGTGCGCAAAGTTCGGTCAAAAACACGAACTTCCTGAATGGTTGTAACCCCGAAGTTAAGGATACACAGGGACATTCAACGACTGTTTTCTGTATAATAGCTATTCGGAGAAGCAAATATTACCTAGAATTTTCTATTACCTCGGGAGGGCTACTAAACGATGACCGTTCCATTCATGTACAATTTTCGAAGCTTGTCTAATAAATTCGCTACTTTTAATTTTCACATTTTACTTCCCAGGTTAGGCTATTTTTCGTACAAAAAAGGAAACCTAAAATTTTCGGATTCAAAAATGTGATGGAGAGAGGAATCAGAAAATGTCTCACTTTCGTAATACGTCAAATTTCTTCTCAAATTTTCGGGAAAATAATACTCAAGCCCTTGTAATTTCAGAAAGACTCAAGTTGCCGTAGGATGACAGAACAGATAAAACTTTTATAGGGCTACTTAGAGTGTATCTCTAGAGATCTAAAAGTACTCTGGATAGCCTAAAAATTGTTTTCAATGTATTTAGGAGAGAACCTCCGTTGGGTGCCCCTGGATGCAGCCTACCGCACTTTGATACGCCTAAGAGTACCCATTCAGTGCTTGGAACCCCTACACGCAGCAGAACATCCACCAAATCGAGATGGTTCAGCGCAGAGCAGCCCGATTTGTTCTTAATGATCACTTGAGTTTTAGCCATGTTTCTCCGATGTTGGAATCCTTGGGATGGGACTAGCTACCATCTAGCTACAAGTCCGTTGCTACAACTCTTAACAATTAATTAATTTATTAGTGTATATTCTCAGTTCATATTTTTATAAACTTTTTATTATAATATCTTTGTTGTCTTTCTTATAATATCTATATGTGTATATTTTTATAATAATTAGACTGTTTTAGGAGTATATTGATTAAAGGATTAAAGGATTCAATATCTCGAAAAATATGTAAAGTCGGGATCTCAAATTCTTTATGCAGCAAAACAGTTTAGTTCAATATTTTCAAGGTAATTTTCGCTTATGCAATCAAATTGAATTCAGTCAAACTATTTTTCGTAAATTACGGTAATTCATGACATTTCTAAACAAATTGAACAGCGCGCGCCTATAGGCAAAATCTTTGCTCTAATTTTAAAGAGGAAGTCGTTTGTTGCTATTCGTCTGTGAAGGAACATGAATTGGAACACTCGTAACTTTGTTTCTGTTGTACACAGAAAGGGGAGGCGGCATGTATTCTCCCAGTTCACGTTCGCATTTCCTATTATATTTTCCTTAGACAGCCATTTTCTCTAGCTTTTAAGAGGGGTGGTGGCCTTTTTTTCTATAATTGATTTGTAAACGGTTTACAGGCTTTTTCTGAGGTTAGTAATGTTTGCCCAAAGGTCTTGGTTTTGGGTCTTCCGTTGGGTTGTTGAGAACACTTTTGCCTGAACAGTTTAAGGGCTTTTAGAAGTAAATGTAGTACAGCTTAATATAGAATTTCCGTCCGTATCAAGAATGTCTTTAACATCTTTCACACCTGCGGTAAACCAAGATTTATAGAAAATTGGTTTGTTCTCTTTTCTTATGAGAGAGTTGTGCCAGATCTGAACTGACGTGAAATCTAGATTGTTGCCTTATAATTTAGGGTCGTCCAATATTCCATAAACTCAGCTAAAAACGGATCTCGTAAATTAAGTAAAGGAACGTCTTTATAGGGCTTTAGGCAATGGGTTTGTTTAAGGTGGTGTTTTGAGTTATCCTGGATAGAGCGATTTTCGTATGACCTTGAAAAATGGTTTCGGTAAGTGTTCGTCATCTGTTTCATAAGCCAATGGATGAAAAGATCAAAACATGGACTCTTCGCTTTCTCGCCAAAGAAAACCCTAATATGGAGAAGGCATTGTTCGATTGGCCAATCGTGTTGCAGTATGACATCAGAGCGAAGGATCCATTGATTTCTAGAAAGTTCTCGGGCATGAAGTTTTTTTACGCGAGCGTTCGCTTAACCAACGAAAAGCCACGCGCGTTTGTATCCGTTCGATAAACCAATCAAATCGCTCTATTTCCATTCGTTTGTTGTTTCTGTTTTGTTCGCGCGTTTTCATTTCAAGGTCACGAAAATCGCTCTAACTCAACACACCACCTTAAACAAACCCATTGCCTTCTCTCCTCTTATCTGTCTTAAACTAACTGATAATATTTCTGATTTATTACAACATCGCCTTTCCCTCATCGCTAAACGATATAACTCCATGGAAATTGAAAAAGAGATTGCCTCTAATAATAACAAGATGTCTTCCTTCAAAAACAAATGGAGCCCTCGTAAGCTTTACCCCTCGGACAAATAAACTTGCTGTTATTAAATAATTCCAAAAGTTCCAAAAGTTAAAAGTGTTGCAGAAACAAATGCAAATGCAAAGCACCTTTTAGTTAGTAGGACAGACTCCTTATGTTTTTGTTGTATCGTGTTTTATTTTGCAATTTTGCAAATTTGTAAAACCTTTTTAGGCTTAATTAGTTGTAAATGCTGTAACATCGTATTTTTCCTTTCTCTCTCGTACGTAGTTTTTATTTTCCCTCCATGTAAATATAAGTATTGTCATAAGAAGTGTTGTAACCAAATAAATGTTATTTAAAAAAAAAAATCTTTGTTCCGTGGCATTTAGCGATAGCTATAACTAGTATATACATTTTTATCTGTGCTGCCTGACCCGCCTCGATTAGTGTTTCTGCTACTTTGCGGACAAGCAATGTATATCATGTATACCTCTTTTTTTGTGTAAAGAAAAATATAATTCGATGTAATGTTACATCATGTTGTGTGTCTGTGTGTGTGTGTGTGTGTGTGGTTGTTAAATTGAATACTTTGATGGCATTTTACGACAAATTCACAAAGAATTGCTTTCATCTATTTCCATAGTTTGAGTCGATAATGTTTGAAGCTCGAGGAGGCAAGACTAATAAGCAAATCTTGCTTTCTGGTTAAGCTACCAAAGGGAACAAAAGCTATCTCCCTTTCCCGGATAGTCTGCTTTTTAATTTGTTCTCGCTAAAAGCAGCTCCTTCTGCTCATATGGTAAGTTCTTGATTTTGCCAAGATTTTTCAGATTCAAAAGTCAGTGCATTCCAGTCGCTACAATTTGTTATATTACTTGGCATTCTTGCATTGCTGAAAGATATGTGAAATTTTCTACTGTTTTGTTATAAATGATGCCTTTTCCCACCTTGCAACATTTGAAAATCCTGCTTTTTCCGATTGGTTTTACTATTTCTTTATTTTACAGAAAATTCTTTAAAAACTATGCAAATTCCGAAGAAAAAGATGGGGCGCGGCTCCCTAAGGACCACCCCCAAATCCGCCCAGCATCCATGATTTTTGAATACCCCAATTGCATTCCGTTTTATGATTACCATCTTTGGTAAGTTGTCGAGTACAACATTGGGTCTTTGCAATGTGTAATCAATCAATCAAAGACCTGTCAACTATGTAAAGATAAGAATATTCGACCTCTTGATACTTAAGAAATTATTTCTCCTTGCCTTTTCGTAGTAGAACCAGTAGCTGTGAGAAAAGAAAAGAAAGGATCATTTCAATTAATCAGAGATCTTGGTGTCACTATGGTTACAAGGGATTTTTCGTGGATAATAAAACACGGAAAAATTCCATTCAAAGACCTTTTGAATACCGGTAGCTCTCTCTAGTAAGCGCAATGCCAGGGAGACCGGGAACTATTGGACAGGAACAGGAATTTGAGACATCATAGATTGGGTTTTTTTCTTAAGTAAAGGGCATTTTACATGTGTGGTTTATCAACTCGTGTAAACGTCCATGCACTATTATTAAGAGATTAGTACCAGTCCAGAGGGCTATTGGAACTGCAGTTAAAACTGCCACCAAGGTATATCTTTTCCATCGTTTTTGCCAGACAGCCATGACGGCTATATTCTGATAACGGGTCTCAATCGCCAGAGAAACACTGGTAAAAAAACCACTCTATTACAAGCTGAACCGAAGTATGAATAGCAAATGCTTGTAGCAAAGTTAACAGAGGCTTGTTTGGCAAGTAAACATATTGATACAAGTACAAGAATCCATTTACAGACACTATAGCAGCTGATTCAAACAACATACTCATGATTGTAATATCAGCCATGAGTCTCTCACGACGAGGAGTACGAAAACTTCCCTAAGGAGCTGACCTTCTTTTCACCAGTTGATGACAAATGTGATCAATAAAAACTTTGTACTTCGCTCTATGACTTCTGCAGCTCCATGAATTACTCCAAGAAGAGCGATGGTCTGTATCCTGCCGAGATCCGCTTGTAAAATTCTGAAAATAACAGCTACTCCACAATACAAGGGTACCAACAAGACAAAAGAATGTCCCGGATGCGTGATGCTGTATAACCGCTGAACGCTTATTCGCGAGATTACTTTGAGGAAGACTCCAATCAGAGGAGCGAAAAGTGCGATTATCAGTTTGCCGTTTTTGTTTTGTGCATTGTAGAGAGGGTAAATCAACGTCGTTATGAGAATAGAAAGAAGGAAACAGAAACTTCCTGGTATTACCAGGTTCATGAACAAAAACAGCTTTTGTTTTCTTGACCATAGATATCCAGCAAAGTGCTTCGTTATAAGATATGGTTGAGCACACACGCTAGTAATAAAAAGTGCGTTAAGTGGAATCTTTTGTGAAGCAGAAAGCTTTGAATCAGAGACGCCAAGATACTGAACCAATACGCGATAAACTGCATCCAAACAGTAAAAAAGGGAGCAAGTAAGAATCAGTTTTCTCTTGACACCCGTTGGCTGAAATGGGCGAAACAGAAAGAGAACGTTGATGAAATACCAGATGTAAAGAAATGCGCTGAGGATCGAACCCGAAATTGTTTTCATCCACTGTACTTGTACAGGAATCTTCTTTTTAAGAAAGAATTCGCACTTTTGCTCAGTTTTCAAGTTGATATATGAGATCAGTATGTTCATCGAACCTACGATCACAGCGGCGGTAACGAGTGAAATTAACCCTCCGATGTACATTGATTTACAAATTGTGTGGATGGCAGATGGTCTCAATCGCTTCCAAGCCATTTCTCTGTGTTCATAGGAAGCAATGTCTTCTGTTTCCTCGTTATTCCCTATTGAGCTAGCATCAATTACCTTTACTTCCACACACCTGGACACTTGATAGTCTATGCTTGTGGCCTCTCTGTCGCTGTACTCCTGGCAAATAAGTTCATCAACAAGATGACAATACCATTCTCGCCCTGTACTGTCCAAAGGATTGTAGCCAAACGATTCTACTGTAAACTCAGGTTCATCCGGATTATAGTGCTCTGTAACGTCTCGCGTTAAACTATGTAGGATATGAACAAAGAACTCTGCTACGGTGCTTCCTAACATTGTAGCCAATAATATATAACTCTAGGATCCCATAAATCTGTGGTTGGTAGAAATAGAAACGGGAGATAATGAAACAATTGTCGGCTAGTTTGGCGTATATACTTTTAGTTTCCATGCTGAGCAATTGTCAACACAGAAACCAGTTTTTGGCTTTCAAGTCCAGATATTGCGAAACCTCAAGGTGAAATTATAGTTTTACAGTGGAAAATGACATACCTAAAATAATTACCTGCTGATTTTCTTGGTGGAAAGCATTTTTCAGAAACCGTACCAGAATGCAGACGTCAACAACTCATGGTCTGCTGAGCGGGGCTTTTAACGCAACATTGCCCTCCCCCCAATAAATTTTTGGTTTCCTAGTTTGTTTGCTTTTGGGAAAATGAATCAACAGAACAGAAAACCTTGTCGCAAGATGCTTGGCTAGGGACTTCTTCAGAGTTCATTTGGGACGCGGGAAGACAAATTTTTACAAGAAATAGTCTTTATTACTGGCTAAACTTGTGAAAATCAGACACAGCTTGAAGGAGAAGGCAAACTTTCCAACTACACTTGATAACTGAGCAGAGGTAAACGGCCTCCATACAACGTTTCTACATTTTTTGCTTATCCCACATTTTGTTAATGAGGAGAAGAGACATAATTGTTTTGTTATGCGGGTTTCAACATTGTTAAAGGAAGGATCTATATTGTTTAAAGCTTTATTTGTGTTCTTGTACTAAATTATTTGAGTCCATTCAAAACTAAGACTTCTGGTTGAACTCGGAGGAGCGACGTCATATTACAGGGTGTCCCAAAAGTTCGTTCCTCTACTTCATAAGTCTGTATTTCAGTACGATTGGGCTTGGTAAGCAAATCATTTCAACAAAAGTTGTGTCTTTCAATATAGTTCACTATTTTCATAGTTGTTGTGCCATCTTTTGACTCGAATATTCGATCTTTGTACTTCCGCGCCAAAGGTGCGCGTGCGCGAGTGTATGTTCCAGTCACATTTTTTTGAATTTCATAGCCCGAATTGCTCGGACTCCTTCCTTGTTTTTTTGTAAATATCACGAAAGATAAACCCCCTTAACGCCAAAACGTTCAGCTGCGTGAGCGCATAAGCCTGTATACTTCGATTTACTGGCTTATCTGTTGTAGAAATTGCTAAAAACTGGAAAAATGCGAATGTTGGGTGGTAGAAGGATCATGGAGAAGTGAAGGTTTTGAAGCCAAGAAACTAATGGGAAGACCAAAAGCCCTGAATAAAGTAGCTGAAATAGTTTTAAAGAAGGCTAGATACAAAATAAGAGACTGTACAAGGAAGCTCAGTCTCACATAGTTAGCAAGCCAAATAAAAGGGTCATGAAAAGCTGTTTAAAATGTTCAAAATTAGAGGCCCCAGAGATGGCGAAGAAACCTCTGCTTAGTCTGCCAATTAACGCCCAGTTCGTTTCAAATTTGTAAAGAAGTACAAAAGCCTTACTGTGGAAGGGGGCCTGGATTATTATCTTTTTTGGATGAATGCTCAAAATATATTTTTTTCAGCTGCCTAAACTAAACAAATGTTGTTTAGGGTTGAACTGAATCCTGTGCACCAGCTGATAAAAAAGCTCAAAATGGATCATTTGTGGGTCTACACGCTGTATCCCACTTCATGCCGCAACGGCTACAGAATGTAATAAAAAAACAAAAAGGACATGCCAGTTACTGAAATTCTGAATACATGTACTTGATAGAAAAATAAACATCTTCTAGAAATTTCATGTAAAAATAAAATTTTGATCAAAAGTTATAGTGCATGAGATTAGAGGAACGAACTTTTGGGACACCCTGTAATGGTCAGGAAACATGTTGCCATGCCTGACGATCACTTTCTTTCGTCATTTGCTGTGTTAAATACAACTGCGTTTTTTTTACATGCCATTCCATCTTTTACTATCATCGAATGCCAACACGTGATCAAAATGATCGCCGAAAATAAACTGCATGCTGCACCGCACTCTCTTTTGCTAAAATGATTCAATACTGATAGGTCTAGTTTGTGACTTTGAATGACTGACGTTGTCATATAACGTTGACCAGAAGTAGCAATGATTGTACCAATACATAATTATTATCTCAACCTCTGATTTCTCGTTTTCTGTACACTGTTCATATTTTTAGTTTTATTGAAAATTTTATCCGCCTGTTCCCTATTTTAATTTGGTTTTCAATTATCGCACGGGTGGTCCGGCTCAAATTTTAACTCTCTTGCCCTGCTTACATTTAATAACATTAAAACATGCTCGACCGAAAACGAGAGCAAATTCTCGCCTTAGTACGTCACAGACTTCGTAAGCAAGATGCTGTTGACACTTTTAAACTTTTTAAAGCGTGACGTAATCACGAGCTGGATGACAGGAGTTTTTGATAACTTTCTGTATTTGGTGAGTACACTTTCTACTGGTTTTCTCACTATATTTTCCCTGAAACGTGAAATGCCCCTGTTTATTTTTTGTGAAGCTACTAAACTATAAACATCTTAATTACCTACCAAAATCGTTGGTAGGAGACTAGGTACGAAAAATTCTTTTTTTAATGGGTACGTATGCGTGGCGTATGATATGTGCTTCCTCGTTCGCACGGCCGCAGAATGAGAGGCGCGACCACTCTTTGGCTCTCTTTGGTTATTTTACGTAAAATGGTTGGAAGAGCTAACTCTAATGATCTAGAGATACCAGGTGGAGAGAAAAGTCGTATTTATTTTCTAAGATTAAGCTTTTCATAGGAAAAAAAATTCTTGAATGTAAGTCCAATAAGCAAAGTTGATGATGTTGATGTATCAGTGTCAGAGGGAAGCACGACAGCTGCCGAACAACTCAAACCAAAAGGGAACAAATAGAAGATGTCACTGAAAAATTCAGATATGATCGATTTGAATATCTTTGTATGGTCTATTTATATGTTACTGTTTTCAGATAATTTGTCATTTTCAAATGCGTAATAAAGTTTGACAAGGTTTTTCTGGACTAACAGGTTTTAATCAAAAAATTCTAGCTGCATGCGCATGGCTGAGCATGTAACATGACAAAACCAAAACGTGACCAAAATGGTGCTCCATCGAAGTCACCGCTCGAAATAAACCGCCTCCTCCTCATCACGAGGCTCATTTGCATACAATGAAAGTTTACACCACTCGACGCGTGGTTATTGAACTGCTGTGTGGTTACTGAACTAATTGTCTTTTCTGAACTATACGCATAAAGCACATAAAGAAACAAAAAACGTACTCCTTCTTTATTTTACTGAGAATTCTTTAAAAATTATTCATATTCCGAGGAAAAAGGGAGCGAGGTCCCCCCGGACCACCCCTAAATCTGCCCATGTACGATTTTCGAATACCCTAATTTCAATCCGTTTTATCCTTGCCATCTTTTGTTAGTTGCTAATACAAAATTTAAACTTTACAATATGTAATCAATCAATCAAAGATCTCTCGACTATGTAAGGATAAAGAATATTAATTTCGATCATTGTCAGCTGCTGATAATGTTCCGAATATTCGACTTCTTGATACCTATGAAATCATTTCTCCTTGCCGTTTCTGTAGTAAAACCAGTAACTGTCAGCAAGAAAGGATCATTTTAATCAGGGATCTTGGTGTCGTTACCAGGGATTTTTCGTGGATAATGAAAGACGGACAAATTCAATTAAAAGACCTTTTGAACGGCTCTCTCTATAAAACGCAAAGCCAGGGAGACTGGGAACTATTAGAAAGGAATGTAGATTTAAGAGTGATTGTTGTTGTTTTTTTTCTTAAGTGAAGGGCATTTTACATGTCTGGCTTAACAACTCGTCGAAACGTCCATGCACTATTATTAAGAGATTAGTACCGGTCCAGATGGCTATTGGAAATGCATTTAAAACTGCCACCAAGGTATATCTTTTCCATCGTTTTTGCCAGACAGCCATGACAGCTATATTCTGATAACGAGTCTCAATCGCCAGAGAGACACCGGTAAAAAACCACTCAATCACAAGCTGAACTGAAGTATGAATAGCAAATCCTTGTAGCAAAGTTAACAGGTGCTTGTCTGTTAAGTAAACATATTGATACAAGTACAAGAATCCATTTACAGACACTATAGCAGCTGATTCAAACAACATACTCATGATTGTAATATCAGCCATGAGTCTCTCACGACGAGGAGTACGAAAACTTCCCCAAGGAGCGGAACGTCTTCTTACTACCAGTTGATGACAAATGTGATCAATAAAAACCATTGTACTTCGCTCTATGACTTCAGCAGCTCCATGAATTACTCCAAGAAGAGCGATGGTCTGTAATCTGCCGAGATCCGCTTGTAAAATTCTGAAAATAACAGCTGCTCCACAATACAAGGGTACCAACAAGACAAAAGAATTTCCCGGATGCGTGATGTTGTATAACCGCTGAACGCCTATTCGCGAGATTACTTTGAGGAAGACGCCAGCGAGAGGAGCGAAAAGCGCGATTAATAGTTTGCCGTCTTTGTTTTGTGCATTGTAGAGAGGGTAAATCAACGTCGTTATGAGAATAGAAAGAAGGAAACTAAACCCTCCTGGTACAATCAGTTGGAAGAACAAAATCATCTTTTGTTTTCTTGACCATATGTGTCCACAAAAGTGCTTCGTTATAAGATATGTTTGAGCGCATACGCTAGTAATAAAAAGTGCGTTAAGTGGAATCTTTTGTGAAGCAGAAAGCTTTGAATCAGAGACGCCAAGGTACTGAAGCGATACACGATAAACAGCATCAAAAAAGTAAAAAACACCAGTAATTAAAATCAGCTTTCTTTTTACACCCATTAGCTGAAATGAGCGAAATAGAAACAGCGCGTTTGTGAAATACCAGAAGTAAAGGAAAGCGCAGAGGATCGAACCAGAAACTGTTCTCATCCACTGCACTTGTACCGGAATTTCTTTTTTAAGGGGGAATTCACAGTCGTGCGCAGTTTTGTAGCAGATATAAGAGATCAGTATGTATATGGCACCCACGATACCAGCGGTAAACAGGGAAATCGAAGCTCCGATGTACATTGATTTGCAAATTGTGCGAATGACAGATGGTCTCAGTCGCTTCCAAGCCATTTCTCTTTGTTCATGGGAAGCGACGTGTGTTTCCTCATTATTCTCTATTGAGCTAGCATCAGTAACTCTTACTTCCAAACACCTAGACACTTGATAGTCTGAGCTTGTGGCTTCTCTGTCGCTGTATTCTTTGTAAATAAGTTCACTAACAGGAGGACAATTCCATTCTCGCCCTGTACTCTCCAAAGGATTGTAGCCAAATGATTCTGCTGTAAATTCAGGTTCATTCGGATTACAGTGCTCTGTAACATCTCGTGTGAAACTATATAGGATATGACCAAATAACTCTGCTATGGTGCTTCCAAGCATAATTGCAGCCACTTTATAGAGCTAGCAAATTAAAAACCTTCATGATTCCTTCGTATACACCTGATTGAAAAAACGTTGTCGCTTGAAAAGTATAAACCATGAATGATGGGACGTAATGGATTTATGGGTACAACTTTATTAGCATTGCAAATTTAAAGTTCTTCTCAGAAATGTTTACATTTACGAAGCTTTTCGCGACGATGCATTCCAAAAAACGTAAAACGGTTTCCAGTATTTACGGCTCATAACTTCACCAGTGGTGGACACATAAGAGATTTCTACAGTTAATGAGCGTAGCCATATCGCTAACGCACACTTGAAAATCATAAGATAAGACCTAAAAGCGTTCTTGGAAGACAAGAAAAGACAACAGCATGCCTTAAACAAAGTACTCTAGGGATTTGCATCCGCACGAGCATCTCGTGACGATGTAAACTTTTGTCGAAAGAACTTTGAATTTGCTTTGCTAATGAACGTATACCCATGAATCCTTGAAACCTCATCGTTCATGGTTTATACTTTTTAGCGACAACGTTTTTTCAATCAGGTATATACATCTCAATACATATCTCAGTTGTGTTTACTTGCTAGTAAGTGTGAAGTTTGCGATGTGGCTTCAGCTGGTAGAATTAGAAACGGAAGATGAAAGATGTTTTAAGATACAAATTGACTTTTCATGAAAGAAGCAGTTGTCAGCAAATTTGGTGCATAGTTTTAGTTTCCACTAACTTTTCCGGGTTTGTTGCGGAACGGCCTATGACTGATGAGCTTTGGTGCGTGAAAAAATGTTATGCAAATTAGCTGGCTGCACATTCAATGTGCAGCCAGCTAATTTGCATAAGTAATTCAAAGCCAGTGTCTGACACCTCTCGATCTCTTGAAGTGTTAGCTAAACACGCAGAGGAGGACTGAACGTCTTCCCACACTGCATTGCGATTGTGTTTCTTACAAATGAGCACCAGCACTCTGTTGGAGGTGTTCATGGTCACATTCTGCAGGGGCACCCAACGACAATTTTCGGAAAATATCTGTTCGGAAGACGATTTGAGATCTAGAATTTTCGGAACATTTGTTGTAAAATTTTTCGGCTTGCCTGCCTCTCCTGGGATTTTCGAACAGTTAAAAAATGGTATAATTGCCCATTTTTAACGGATTTTTACCCTTAAAAGGTCACCTAGAATTTTCGGGAGCCTTTTTGCTGGCTGAAATTTTCGAATAGGTAAGTTTTGATCCCTATAATTTTCGGATCACTAGACTTTCAGCTAGGAAATCCGAACAGATGAAAAATTTTTAGGGGATAAAAATATGCCTATATCTACCGTTAAATACTAAAATACGTTTAACATTGCCGTGTTTAAGTGGTTTTGAACTATATTCTCGTTGGGTGCCCCTAATTCTGTAAAGGTTTACTCGAGGTGTGACAGAGTACTAATCCAGATGAAGCTGAATTTTTGGTTAAAATCCTCAGAAAAGCACGGGACGAGAGTGATACTTTATCCTGTTGATGTACAACACTTTTCAATCCGCCGCGGAGTGTTGCTGAAACACATGCCATTAAATTAAAAGGAAGTTTTGAAGTTTCTATATCAATTATAATTTGACAATTTTTTTTCGTAGACTTGCTGTCCTAATCAGACATGGAACAAAATGAGCGCCAACATACTGTTAGAGGTGCTCGGTCAAATTCGAGGTGTAACAGAGCATTTCCGGGGGAGAGGGTAATCGACCAATATTTTGGTTTAGCTGAGCCACTGAGGGTTTGAAACCCTAACCCTGTTTAGGACAAAACGCTCGAATTTATAACCCTGTTTAGGAGAAAGGACGTGGACACTGTTTAGGACAGACTCGAGCAATATAGGACATAGAGGTCAAAAACCATACCCTATCCAGCGACTCATCTCCGCATAGGCCATATAAGGGAGTATCCCCCGGGCAGAGCATTACAGTCAAGACGGTGAACCCCTAGTCACTGCGCAATCGTGATTTGAATATAACCCTTTTCATCCCGCTGCGACGTGTTGCTGAGACATTTCGCTTTGTGTGTTGAAACACATGGTGTTTAATTACAAGGAAGTTTAAAGTAAGGCCTTAAATTTATCCAAAAATATTTCGGTTTTGCATTGCGCGCTTCAGAGTCGAATTAATTTAGTTGCAACTGTGTTATTTTCGAGGTGTGACAGAACATTACAATCCAGAAGAACCTGAATTCACGACAGAAGTTTTTGGTTACAATCCTCTGGAAAGCACGGGACGAGAGTGGTATTGTCATCCTAGGGGTGGCGAATGGTAAAATCCGAGACTCGCCGAGACGCCGAGATCCTAGTTAGAAATCCGAGCCCGAGACTCTTTGGTAAAAAGTTTCGAGACTCAAAAAAAGTAAATACAAACCATGCAAAAACGAGACTTCGAGACTTATCAAAAACGCTTCCGAGATTTCGAGATCCTGCCAAAATTTTCCGAGACCCACGTTTTTCGAGGTACCATTCGCCACCCCTCATCCTAGCCTGTTGATGAACTTATTTACCAAGGATACAGCAACAGAGAAGCCACAAGCTTAGATAACCTACCAGCTTCTTGCAGTTTTGATGTTAAATAACTGACGCCTGCTCAACAGAACAAAATTAAGAAATCCAAGAAGCTCGCCACAATGAAAACGAATCCATGGCTTGGAAGCGACTGAGACCTTCTGCTCTGCATACAAGTTTTCAATCTATGTATATTGGCGCTTGGATTTCCCTTTTAATGGCCATCATCATAGGGACAGTGTCCACAATGGTGTTGTATTTATCTTTCGAAACTGTGCAGCAATGTGAATTCAGTCCCCTGAATTCAACTTCGATACAAATGGAGTGGATGAGATCAATGTCTGATATAATTGCTTCCGCTTTTATGTATATTTGGTTCTTTCTTCTTTTGCTGTTTCTTTTTCGTCCCTTTCAGTTAACGGGGATTAAAAGAAAACTTTTCCTGGGGCCCGTTTCTCGAAAGTCCCGATAATTAACGGGCCCGGTATGCTGTCTCCGTTTGTATTAAAGATGGAGGTTTCAATAGTTTTGCATCTAACATGGTAAAACTATCAGTTGATGAATAAAATTGGAGTAGTTTGCCTGCCAGGACCCGCGCTCTTATTCTTTATATTTCGATTTGAATATATGATTTCGGGCCCGAAAAGTTACCGGGACTTTCGAGAAACGGGCCCCTGGTGTGCTTGATTACGTATTTGTTGGACACAATTTATCGTGTTGCCCTCCAAGTGCTTGGTATAACTCATTCTTATATTTCCTATCCATTAAGGTGGCTCGATATAGTTTTTCACGGTCAATACCTCCCACGTTTGAGCGTAAACTACGTCGCCATAAAGAAAGATTTGGAAATATTGACACCACAGTTGTATTAGATAAAGATGAAACTTTGATATGATCAGGGGCCCGTTTCTCGAAAGTCCCGGTAACTTTTCGGGCCCGAAATCAAATATTCAAATCGAAATATAAAGAACAAAAGCACCGGTCCTGGCTAGCAAACTACTCCATTTTGTTTCACTAACTGATAGTTTTATCATGTTAGTTGCAAAACTATTGAAACCTCCATCTTCCATGTAAACAACAACAGCTAACGGGCCCGTTAATTATCGGGGCTTTTGAGAAACGGGCCCCAGGGTTGCAATGACATCGGAGTTGTCATAGCAACGAAATGACGCCATTACCTATTTTACTTGCCGCATTATTTCTCGGCACTGGGAGCTGTTCTTCCAAAATCGTTTGCTGGAGCTTTTTCCAACAATAGCCGCCTCGATGTTCGTGAAGTTTAAGCGAAATCTGTAAGAGCGTTATCTAGATATTTTGGGAAGAACATTTTATGGTTAGAAATACGGTAAAAAAATAGACAATCTTGATGTTCGACTGTTATCTGTACTAAACGAAGCGCTTTTGACATGAAATTTCATCTCCTAGTAGTTTCAATCTTTTTAAAAACGTGTGTGAAAGATCATGGAGATAGTCCAACCGATTGCGAGAAAGAAGGTATCAAGGCGCTCTTCTTAGTGGTAATAGACAAATTTCGGTCTACTTTAACAAATTAGCAAATAATTTTTAAACCACGCGATAAATTTATTAGAAAATTTAAGAATCTTGAGATTAACCGTCCTTTTATATGACCTCTTAGTTTCAAGATTATTGATGTATTGTAAGGCAGTAAAATAAGGGCTTGAATTCGCTAATATTTTGTCAGAAATTTTGGTTCACAAGTGAGAGCCTCTTATTATTCAGGGTATTGTCTCCAAAATTCATATTTTCGTGCATAACAATGGCTTGCATTTTCGCATATGTTAAATGCATTGTTAGTTACCGCTGTTCACGTAAAAATGAAACTTTGAGACAACACCCCTGAATAAAAAGAGGCTCTCACTTGTAAACACAAATTTTCTGACAAAATATTAGAGAATTGTAGCCCTTATTTTATATAACTCTAAC
>JBBMOI010000009.1:24315000-24345000 GCA_038088405.1 Porites divaricata | reverse complement strand
GTGGAGCAGAGCATACAGGACAAGATCACTGGGTGTGTGTCAGCTCAATGGGATGTCTCCCTGGAACAGTCAAACTTTTTGATAGTCTTTATCATTACATTATCTTAGTTACAAGAAGTCGAAGTTCAGGTCAAAGACCTATTAGCAGACAGCTTTCAGAAACTAGAGTATGCACCTTGCCAACAGCAAACAAATGGCAGTGATTGCGGGGTATTTGCCATTGCTTTTGCAACAAGTCTTGTGTTAGGATCTACAACACAAGACATGACTTTTGACATTGCCAAATTGCACCCACATTTAGTGGCCTGTCTTAGAGCTGGTGCGATGACACAATTTCCATCTTTTTAAATATACCGTAGGTGATTTACTTATTAAAGCCCTGGCTTTTCACTGAGCACAAGGTTTTAGCATTAAAGGTTTATTAAGCTTCATGAAAACTACATGTATCAAACTGTGACTTTTAATTAAGTTCTCAAGACAGGCAAGAAAGCTTATAACTGTGGTACAAGAAACCAAACCTTTAATTAGCGGTATGAGTGGAAGCTGCTAAAACATCAAAGTAATTCATTTTGGATGATCATATCCTTAATTCTCATAGTCTTTTTTCTAAATAAGAAAACAAATTACAAGGAGAAAATTGAAGCTGATCACTAATGAACCTTAGCAGCCCTTGAAGGGTGTAAATCTGAACATTTCACTTGAATTCATTTTGTATAGTTGTTAAAAATTTCAACATCTTTTTTTTTAAAAAATAAGCAACAACTGTACAGGTGAAACTTGCATTTGTCTGTTGGTCCCATTTTGAATGTCCACACTACTGTACCTATTAATTAGAACTGACTGTTTTTAAATTGTACAATCTGCATGTATAATGCATTTAATGAACTGGTAACAAGAGGAACCTTAAGAGGAAACTCCACTCCTATGAAAAATTGATGTCTTATTGTTTCCATACAAATCTAAAATCAAATTTCTTTGGGAAACATGTCAGCACTTTTAAGTCTTCCAAACACTAATTGTTCGGATTATTGTTCAGATTAAGTAATGATAGGTGATAATCTTTTCAATTATTGAAAATATTATCACCTATTGCTGCTTAAATATTTCTCACTCACCAACATTTTGGATTTTTTGCCAACACATTGCAGCACAAGCAACAACATACATGTACCTTCTCTCTGGGCAATGTATCTTCATATATGAACACTATGTGTTCAATCAATTTTTGAAATTAAACCATTTGAATTGAGAACTTTTAACAGTGAACGATAATTTTATATCCATATCTATCCTATGTTAAAAACAGTGACTGTACATTTGCTTGTTTGTGTCATGACTTCAATTCATAATCAAAACATCTTTTCACAGCCACCCCCAAAATACTACCATACAATATGGCTCTATAAATAGATGGGGGTGCTGTTGGGAGGGGAAGGGCTACATGCACAGCATTTAAAGCAGGGTTCCTATGATGTACTCTCCACCCCCCCCCCCCCCCCAGGGGAGGGGATTCCCCTAAATGCCTTAATGGGTATGTGCCACCCCATGGGGTAGTGATTTTGGGCACCCATTTTAGAGATGTTTCCCAGATAAATGGGGTTTAGTATTTCGAACCTGCAGAAGTTTCAAATTACCGGCAGCCAGAATTAAGGGATGTTAAAAAATTTTGGATGTTAATTCTTTCTAAAACAGGGTGCTTCTTTGGAGACCCGGGTCGCACATACCCACAAGTATCCCCTTCCCCCCACCGTGTATTTTATGGACACAAAACTAATCAAATGGAACAATGGGGCCACACAAGTTGACAAGTCCAGAGCAAACTCGGATAATTTGGTCAATCATAGGTACTTGGACCTCTGGATTCCCATGAGGATTACATGTTAAAAGATCAACTGTCAAGGTATTCTCTAAAATAGCGTACTTTCTACATAAACGTCCAATCACTCGCTCAACGTCAATTCTGACATGTGCAATACCCCTTGTCTTTTCAACATCAATAGGGTCTAGTTGCTCTTTCCCTTTCGTAAACGCTGGAATCACAAGTTGTGCATGCTTTAGGGCAACACCATCATGAATAGTGAACCCCCTGTCAGCCATAACTAAATCTGCAGGAAGCAACTTGTCAAGCAAGCCACAATTTTCAGTTAGGTGTTTGTCTGAGGTGCGTCCGCCCCAGGCTTCTGAGACAAATGAAATGCAACCTTGGGGGGTAATGCCAATAAGGACCTTCACTGTATTGTGATGCTTGTAAGAGCTGAATATTTGTGCTCTGGCTAGGAGGTTTGTTGGCTTTACACAAAACACCTCAAAACAGTCAATGATGACAGTTGTCTTTGTACCAAAGGAAAACTTAAAGCACTGAGGCATGGTCCTCCAAAGCTCTTCTCTCTCAGGCCACCTAATCAGTGGGAACAGCTGCACACCCATAATGAATAGCCAGTGTGCAAATGTCCTGGACACTGTTGACTGGGATACTCCAAATCTATAGGCCAAGTCTTGGTGTGGAACATTTAGTCTTAATTTCATGAGAACCATGGTCATCTCTTGAAATAAAGTGAGGCACTGTGTTTGGCGTTTGACAAAACGTGAAACATGAATAAAAGTGGCTTCTAGCACTTCGTATGTTGGCAGGCCTGTGTAGAATGACACTTTCGCGTTATCATCCCTAAAATAATTCTGATCGAAAGGCTTGCTCGTCGATGAATGGGTAAACAAGTAGTCAAACTCTTCTGTTTGAGTAGAGATATCACTGCGTGGACGGTCCTTAACATAGGGTGACGCCACAGACCGATATAAATGATCAAAAGCCTCTGTTTGTGTAGAGCAGTCATGTGTTACTTGCTCGTCTGGTTGCAAGTCTACTGTCTCCTCTTGAACTTGCTCTACCTCTGAAGTATTCAAGCATTCAATCTCAACAATGTCAGAAGCAAAGTCGGAAAGATTTCCGTATAACCCCATACATTAATTATGCATTCGATCTCATTAATTATGTATCCCTGCTATTGTCTTCCAAGACAATAGCGAATTCCCGTGAGTATTGCATATATACATCGGTAATGAATACTTACTGCGTTAATAAAAGAGGAATTTTTTTTTTTTTTTTACTTCTCTCTCGCTCTTATTCTCCCTCTTTTTCCCCGGTAACTCTCTCCAGTGCTCCCGCAGTTTCCTTTTTCCTTTTTTCCTTGGCCGTCAGCGAGATTTGAACCAACGCTCGTCTTCAGCTCTGGCGTTCCTGTCTCTCTACCATACCACTAGACCACGACGAATTGTTGAGATTTACCGCATAAATGATAGATGTCTTGTCGCATGTCCAAGTTCAAATATACATAACAATACAAGTGAAACATGAAGTAATGTATATTATTCAGGATTTGGCTCCTAACATATCCACGAAAAAATGCATCAATGCAGGCAATAAAAAGCATGCACACTTCAGAAACGCTCTTTTCCTGTATTACAATCTACAGTACAAACTAAGAGAACGACCATCGCTGAACAAGATGAACTTCTTCCAACTTTCCAAAATTCTTGCGGATCACGACCGGTGCATAGAGTGGTGTAAGGAAAACAACCTACTCGCGCAGTCATTGAAATGTCCTAGAGCTGGGTGCCACAATGCACTCAGCTGGACTAGACGAGCTTCATCGCGAGACGGGTACGAGTGGCGATGCTCCAAGAGAGGTTGCAATGGAGCAGCATCTATGCGCCAGAAGTCATGGTTTTCTGGTAGCAGGCTATCCATTGAAAAAATATTAGCCCTAACTTACGCTTGGGCGCACAAATTTACCACTACTCAAGCAGTGCACAAAACCTCACTGGACGATGAAACAACGTCAACAGAAACGGTGATAGATTGGTATAACTATTGCCGTGAGGTTTGTGCCGACAGAATTATGAATCATCGTGCGGGGCCAATAGGAGGGCCTGGAACAACTGTTGAGATTGACGAGTCCAAGTTTGGCAAGATGAAGTATCACCGAGGTCGCCAAATCGAAGGGAAGTGGGTTTTTGGTGGCCTTTGCCGCGAAAGCAAAGCCTGCTTCCTTGTCCCGGTAGAGCGTAAGGATAAAGAAACTCTCTTGCCCATTATTCGCACTCAAATATTCCCGGGTACACGCGTTATGAGCGACTTATGGAGATTTTATGACTGCCTAAAAGACGAGGGCTACGAACATCTCACGGTTAACCACAGCCTCAACTTCGTAGACCCAGACACCGGTGCCCATACACAGGGCATCGAAAATACATGGTGGGGAGTGAAGCGAAGTTATCCCCGTACAGGAACATCCAAAGAACTCTTCGAAAGCTACCTACAGGAGTTTATGTGGCGTAAGCATTACGGAGAAAACCCCTTTGGAAACATATTGAAGCATATCGCTACACTTTATAACGTCGGAAACGACACAAGATCGTAATTATATACCACTCTATGCACCGTTCGCGATCTAAAACTCTGGACATTACGATATGGAACACAGACAGATGAGACGTACGAGGCAGGTGCCTCAGAAATTGTTTCAGGGATAACAAAACTCGGATGAACACAGCTAAAAAGGTAGGTCTTTATTTCATTTTGTGTAGCGTGTTTAATTCGGAGGTTAGTTTCGAGAATTTAATGCTCTGTGCTACGAAATTTTTCGGCGCAATTTTTTCGAAAAGGATTTCGCTATATAATTAGCTTTACGAACACAAAAAAATGTTCGAAATTTGCTTGGAAAAGTTGCGATTTTATTGCAAAAAGCGCCAAATTTAGGGCGTTTCAAAAAAGACTTAGAAAAAAAAATAGAAATTTTTTTATGATAATAGGTATAATCCCAAAGGGTTACTATTGTTCTTTCCTTTGTTTTCTTTAAACAATGAATGTATGCATAATTAATGTATGGGGTTATACGGAAATCTTGCCGCAAAGTCAGCAAGGGGGGCTCCAGGCTCGTTTAATTTCTGTAGCTTCAGCAAACGTTCCTGTTCTTGCAGTTCCGCCTGTAGTTTTCGCCTTTCCTTCGACCCTTCCGCTCGAGCTTCTTGGGCTTCATTTTGTTCCCTTCGCTTCACCGATTTGCCATGGCCTAAATTAAGAGTAGGAACCCAGTCGTTATTGTGTCGATCCCACAAAGGAGCTGCGGTTCCGGAATGAAAATGTTGATCACAAACCCTATCGTTATTTAAGATTTTCTCCGTGAGATCATCGCGGCTTATAGCTGAGATCCATCGTCGTCTTCACTCAATGCTTGGTTCTTCAACTTCTGGGCCCTGATTCGTCACAACTGCTGGAACTCGACACAAGCGGACTCCCCTAGCTCCACCGCTTTTTCTAGAACATCCCACAATCAGGCACATTGGTATTTTGAGGAGGCGAAACTGGAAAAATCGCGACTTAATACACGTGTTGGTGACTAGAACGCGTCCGCCATATTGGTATTTGGAACACCAACATGGCGGACGGAAATGGCAAGTTGTGCCGGAAGTCACGTGAGTGCAAGCCAAGAATAAGTATGCAGGAAGACACTGACTAGGCACTTAATTAGTATGGAGGAACACATTTTTTCTCAAGCTTATAACAATGGGTGACACCATAGACTCGATAAAGGGAACGCACACGGAACTCAAAGGCAACGCATCAACGGGGCTTATCTTTGACCCTAGTATACGTCTACGTATACTGAATTTCGACAGAAACGTAATGACGACATTACAATTTTTACTTTCTTTTGTATTTCTCGTTAATGGGAGAATTTTTTTTTCAGAAATAGTTAAAGTGAATTTCTACCTCCCCTAGTTGGCTCAAGTTCAAGTTTGAACGAAGTTCTATCATGAGAGCTTTTTGGAAATATTTGGAAACGAAGTTTGAAGGGTCATGAAAACAGTGAAAAAGCATGTTTTATAGAGGTCTAGTCTAGAAATGAAGTTTTATCTCATAGTGGCTTTTTCCGTTTGAAACTGTGTACGAAAAAAGAGGGGATTGCGAGAAAGAAAAATTTGATTAGCCTTACCTTCGAATTCGGCTGCTCTCTTTACCATTTTTGTAATACGTAATTTGGTTCACGACTACAAACCAAGCCTCCAAGTTTCAAGGACATTGAAAACAAGGAAGGTAACTAATTGCATGGATCTTCAAATGTCAAATTCCCCCCCCCCTTCCCCTCCCAAGATTTTGTGTTTACAAGTGGGTGACCGCATTATTAGCCTGAGAAAACAGACGACATTTCGCGATGCCATTACTGGTTTCCCAGCGAAATGACGTCTGAGAAACGAGCGCAGAAATTCCATACTGATGACGTGTCACTTCCCAGATCTGATTAGTGCTTCTGATTGGTTAAAAATTTACTTCAACCAATCACAAGTACTACCTAGATCTGGGTAGTGATTAGCCTGAGAAAACAGACGACATTTCAGAGTTTCAAGTATGAGAAAAGACGACTAAAAATACTTAGTCACCAGTTTCTGTTCAGCTCAGCCTTAACCAAAACATGTAGAACTCTCTATGACATAGCAACGTTAATT
Source organism: Porites divaricata (assembly GCA_038088405.1). NCBI lineage: Eukaryota > Metazoa > Cnidaria > Anthozoa > Scleractinia > Poritidae > Porites > Porites divaricata. The sequence goes on along the minus strand of JBBMOI010000009.1, from coordinate 24,338,496 downwards.
CACTTGAGCTGCATGAGACATATCGATCTGTGTTTTGACAAGGTATTTTCTCTCAGTCTATTGTTAGTCGAATTTTATTTGGCAGCTTTGGTGTCGGTTCGACTGTTCGTGCAAAGCCCCCCCCCCGGGGGGGACTGGGGGAGGTACTTGGATTAATTTTTGCTATTTTTGCTGACCTCTCAGAACCCTTAGCCCATTTTACGAAGTAACTAAGTAAAGATAGTAAGCGCCTTCTGATTGGTTAAAAACCTATGGTTTATTGTGCCGGTAAACTCATAGAAAACTTAAAGCGGTTTTTTGAGCGATTTTGAAGGATTTGGAGTTCGCCGTTTACTGTTCCTAACTGATAGAAAAAATCGCTTTTGAGGCAAAAGGACGACGATAAACCATAGGTTAATTAATTCAACGTTTATTTAACTGATTGATTTATATACATACTCAACGATTTATCGTTTACGGTAATAGGTGAAGTAAACGGTAAATCCAGTACATTTACTATATAACAACATCGGTTACACACATTGTTTGGGCTCCCTGTGATGTAAACAAGGATGGAGACGCAAAAATGGTGAGAGCACTTTGCTCTCGCTTCCCACCATGCTGGTCCGTATCCCAGAGACGACGCCATTTCTTGCTCTTTTTCGACGAGAGGCTTTCTCCGCCACTCTGGTTTTCCCCCCTCCTCAAACCAAACATTTCCCAAAAGAAAATAAAAAATCCCATTTCGATCAGGAAATGTATGGATGTGTTATACGACTACTATTTTGTTTATCCGTTTCCCTATTTATTTATTTATTTATTTATTTCATCTATTGTAGTGTAATGCTATTCCCTGTCGAAAAGCCGTAAGATCAACGGTTCCACCGTGGGTGCTAGTGCTAACATAAAAGTTATACCGCCCCGGTTTGTGTGCTGCAAAGTTCTATGTAATATTCACAACTGAAACCAAGAAACGCAGTCATGCAAGTTGTGGACCTTAAAAATCGTATTCACAGGTTCGAAACATCAAAGTTCGTAACTTTATAATTGAGGTTTTGAGGACTTAAAACGTTTTAACGTTTGAGAAAGTAGGTTTGATATTTAGTTAATAAGCTGCGGGCTTATGATTTACCAACATACTTTATACCATGCATTTCTTTATTACTGTGCTCTCGCTTTACGGCGAGTGTCACCAAGACAAGCAAGTGGCCAATAAAATTACAACGCCACTGCTAGCCGGGGAAAATATAACCTCTTTTTGTTTGACATTCTTATTGTTTGACGATTCAGTTCTCACTTCAGTTCCTTTGTCTGTTCAAGAGCTTTCGTACTAAAAACTGATGTTTCGAATATTGATAGCCAAGTGTGCTTGAGAAATTGAAATCATACTGTCCTACTACATGAGACAAAATGAGGGCCAGCACTTGCCTAGTCCCTAGGCCTCATTATTCCGCGCGGCCAAAGCGTTTTGGGTCACGTGGTCCGATCGAAAATGTGACTCGCCTCGGATACGTCACCGAAATGAATTGACCGAGAGGGACTGGGAAAACGCCGTACAGGGACTAGGCAAGGCCAGCACACTGTAAGGGGTGCTCGGTCAAATTCGAGGTGTAACAGAGCATTCCCGGGGAGGGGGTAATCGACCAATATTTTGGTATAGCTGAGTCACTGAGGGTTTGAAACCCTGAACCTGTTTAGGAAAAAACGTTCGCAAAATACAGACCCTGTTTAGGAGGAAGGTCCTGGAAACTGTTTAGGACAGACTTGCGCGAAATTGTATACCCTGTTTAGGACAGACTCGCGCGATTTAGGACTGATAAATCAAGAACCATGCCCTCTCTAGAGGCTCATTCCTCCGTATAGGCCATATAAGGGAGTACCCCCCGGGCAGAGCATTACCATTACAATCCAGACGATGAACCTATAGTCACTGCGCAATCATGATTTGAGTACGGCGGCCGCTTTTCATCCCGCCGCGACGTGTTGCTGAGACATGTCGCTTTGTGTGTTAAAACACATGGTGTTTAATTACAAGGAAGTTTGAAGGGATTATTTATCCAAAAATATTTCGGTTTTGCCTTGCGCGCTTCAGATTCGATATTAATTTAGTTGCAACCGTGTTAATATTTTCTTGGCGTATTCTACCCAGTGAAATAAGGAAAATGAGCACTAGCACGCTTTTTAGACGTGTTTGGTCACATTCTGTATAGGTTTACTCGAGGTGTGACAGAGCACTACAAACCAGAGGAACCTGAATTCACCGCAGAATTTTTTGGTTACAATCTTCTGGAAAGCGCGGGACGAGAGTGGTATTGTCATCCTGTTGATGAACGTATTTACCAAGAATACAGTGACAGAGAAGCCACAAGCTTACATTATCTGGCTTCTTGGAATTTTGATGTTAAAGACGCCTGCTCAACAGAAGAAAACGAAGAACCCAGGAAGCTGTGAAGCAAAGTAAAGACCAAAACATGGCTTGGAAGCGACTGCGACCTTCTCCTCTGCACACAGTTTTTCAATCTATGTCAGTACATTGGCAGGAGCTCTGATTTCACTTTTAATGGCCATCTTCGTAGGAACAATTTTTACAATGGAGTTGTATTTATTTTTGAAAACTGCACACAACTGTGAATATAACACCGTGAACTCAACTTTAATACAAATACAATGGATAAGATCAGTTTCGGATATAATCGTTTGCTCTTATAATTATTTTTGTTTTTTTATTCTCGTGCTGTTTCTTTTTCGTCCCTTTCAGTTGATGGGGATTAAAAGAAAACTTTTCCTGGTGTGCTTTATTCCCTTTTCTTTGGACACGGTTTATCTTGCTGCCCTCCAAGTGCTTGGTATATCTCATTCTCACAATTCCTATCCATTAAGAATTCCTCTTAAGGCTCTCTTTCTAAGCAATCAGTGTATACAAGTCTACATTTTAACAAAGTATTTCTGCTCAAGTTCACAAACGAAAATGCCTTTATTTTTCAAAATGGTAGTACCAAGTTCTTTGGGCTTGCTTGTTGTCAATCTTTGGGCGTACTTAGTTGTATATCCAGCATACATGAAAGAAAACTCAAATGGGAAACTTTTAATTGCAACCTTTTCTCCTCTCCTTGGAGTTCTGATTAAAGTGGCATCACGTGTTTGTGTTCAAAAGTTGTATATCACTCATCCGGGATTTTCGTACATCCTTTTATCACCGGTCTATTGCGGGGCGGCGGTCCTCTTTCGAGTTTTGCAAACGGATCTTAGCAGTTTACAAGCAATAGCATTGCTTGGAATAATTCACGGCGCTGCAGAAGTCATTGAACGAAGCACTATGGTTTTGATTGATCACATTTTTCATATCTTGTGGAAGAGAAGGTCTGCTCCTTGGAGAAGTTTTCGTACTCCTCGTCCTGACAGATTCATGGCTGATATCGCTATGAATCATGAGCATGCTGTATGAATCATGAGCATGCTGTATGAATCTGCTGCTATAGTGTCTGTCAATGGATTCGTATACTTATATCAGTTCATATATGTAAGAGAAGAGCAATTGAACAATTTACTCCTGTTATTTGCAATTCATACGACAGTCTCTCTTGGGATTGAGTGGGTGTTTAACAGCGTGTATCTGAGCGATTGAGACTCGGTATCAAAACATGGCTGTAATGGCGGTTTGGCGAAGACGATGGAGGCGACACCTTCTAGTGGCGATTGCAAATGCGATTCCATTTGTCTTGGTTACAGGCGGTAATCTCTTAGATATTTTACATTGTGGTAGAGAAATTTTCAACAGGCCATGTAAAATGCCACTTTCATAGATCATAAAGCAAAGCTCAGTTAAACAATAAGAATGCAAGCAATACGAGGTTCAACATAAGTTTAACTAACAATCAAGTCAGACAGTAGGGCCATTTATACGAGAAAAAATAAGACGCGTCTTAAATAAGAAGTGAACTTTCCGTATAAACGGCACATTTCGTCTAAAATAAGACGCGACTTAGCTAAGACGCGTCTCTGGGGACGAGGTTGACCCAAGGGTTACTATTTCTACCCTCGCCAATCTTTCTCAGCGGTAAAATTAAAGATGGAGGCCACGGCAACACGTACACAGAGAGGCAACTTCCGCCCACCCTAAAAATACGCCTACATCGCAGGCTAGCAGCCAAGTAATTTAATTAAACCCGACTGCCACGTGCATGGATATACATGTAGAGGGTGAACACTGCCTTTCATCTCTGAGTTACTGAGCCTCTCAAATGCGTGATAATTCTTGAAGAAATTCGGATCCCTAAAATTATCAGTATTTTTTGGTAATTAACATGCGATTTTCAAACCTCCCGTGTCTTGTCTTTTCAGTTACAGTCACAGTCATCGCCGCTTAAGCTTAGAGTCCTTAAAGCATGCGCAGTCTTGTTAAGGATGGGCGATCATTTTAGTGGGAAACTGAGTCGGAAGGCTTACCATTTGTGAAGAAAAAACAATATAGTTCTTGACTGAGTAGAAAAAAAAATATCAAACTGGAACAACTCGTTTCTTGTGTTATGAGTCCGGCACCATTGGTACCGGACTCCATACCGGTATCATTTGTGTTTTAAAGCTCTTGAAGTCTTTTCCGTGATCTGAACAGGAAGATGACGATGTTATTTTTAGAGTAACAATTCATCAAATTTTAACAAGAAAAACAACCTCTGTTCGTCTCAGTTTATCAACTACAGCTCAAATATAGACCAACAAATATTTAATTTCGGAAAACGAAATCAAAATGCTGTTGATATTTTTATAATGGCTTTTCGTTAACGTTCATGAACCTTGAGCTACCTCCTTCTTCCATCAGATGCATTATTCCCACTGAATCTGAAGCCGTTCACTTTTATGATGCTGGAAAGTGATTTATTCACACCTTAAGCTGAGTGTAGATATGTGAATCTTCAGACTGCTTTCGTTGCTAGAAGTACTCTTCGTGAATTCCTCTCCCTGAGTGCTTGTTTTGCGTGTTTGTGTTTACGGGACTTGAGTAAGTACTAGGGGGGGTTGATGCTCGATATACCAAGTTAATGTATACATTCTTGTGTTTTTCTATTATATGAAGTTTATATGTTATTGTGCAAGAGCTAGGAAACATTGTTGTGACGTCACTCGAGACTTATATCACTTGGTATATCGTGCACTTACTCTTCTAGGAGTTAAATCTGATTTTACAATACTTAAAGATTATACATTCCCATACATTCCCTGCATGAAATAATTACACAGAAAACTAGACAGCACTGGATCAGGATCATCACGTCGTATATATGTGAAAAATACGAGGGTGTATAAGGATGTAAGAGGTGGCAAAGAAGTTGTATTAACTGAAGGCTTCAGGGTCTAGTTGGATTTAGAAAACGTAGCCAGCGAAATTGCAGCCCATTGACTGAAATAACGACAACTGAAAACGCGGATCTGGTAAGCCCGAAGATCTCACTACACAGCTGATACAGAAGGAAAAGAAAGAGAAAATTAAGGAGATAGCTAGGAGATAAGAGACAAGCAATTTGGGTACAACTCTTATTTTATATTATGGCTAATTTGAGTCATTAAGGACTTAGAGCAATGACTATGGAAGCGTTCAGTACCGTAACCGAAGTAATTTTTCCTGTATACCTTTAGTATGGAGTTAAAGATACCACGACGGCGATAAAAAGCGAAGTTTGCTGTTGTAAGGCATTGACTTGTGGGGGGGAAAATTTACTCCCGGTCACCGTACTAGACGCTTCCGCAGTCGTTGCTTTAAATCCCTATTGAAGTACAAAAGGACGGAAGAGCCACCTTTTCATAAATCCAAGTACGGAATATCACCACAACTGGCTAACAAGGCTGCAAAGGGCCTAAAAGACTAAGACCGTATTTAAGTCCAAAACGGTCCATTTAACGAGAACTGCACAATTTTTCCGAGAGACATAACTACATATCCCTAAAACCTTGAAGAGCTGGGGTATATTTTACTTCATATTTACTCTGGAACGGGCTTATTTCCCCCCACCCCCCATAATCTCTGACTATATTTTTCATCAAGCTTAGGTGAGAAACAATGCTCCCCTTGTCGTATATCACCGAGCCGGTCACAGGAACATGATTCCTCTTTTTATAAACATTGTCCGGAACAGAGTCGTAAATTCATCTCTCATTTTTTTTTTTGGAACAGGTCCAGAGTCTTAACTATCTGACTCTGTGATACCCCCACTACAGTAAATATAAGAGAGTACCCCCCGGAAATGAGCAACAGTGCACTGTTCGAGGTTTTTGGTCAAATCCTGTTCAGTTTCACCCGTGGAGTTGCCGACCATTTTAATCCAGATGAACCTGAATTTACAGCAGAATCATTTGGCTACACTCCTTTCGAAAGCACAGGACGGGAATGGTACCGTCACCCTGTAGACGAATTTATTTACCAAGAATACAGCGATGGAGAAGCCGCAAGCTTAAACTATCTGACGAGAGGGCGACTGAGCGTAAGAGTCCTCAATGCGTGTTCATTGGAGGAAAACGATCAGGAGGAGAAATGTGACGAAAATCGCACCATGGCCTGGAAACGTTTGAGACCATCCGCTCTTCGAACAGTTTGTAAATCAATGTACACGGGAGCCTTGATTTCAATTGTAACGGCTATCTTCATAGGAACAATCTACATCATGGTTACTTATCTCTCATTTAAAACTGTGCAGAATTGTGAGTTCCAGCCCATGAACTCAACTTCATCAGAAATACAGTGGATAAGATCAATCTCTGATGTAGTGTCCTGCAGTTTTTTATACATTTGGTTCTTCGCACTTGTGCAGTTTCTATTTCGTCCGTTTCAATTAACCGGTGTGAGAGGAAAGTTGCTATTGATTTGCCTTCTGACTTATTCTTTGGACACAATTTATCGTGTTGCTCTCCAAACTAGTGGTTTATCACACTCTCGCATTGCTTTTCCCTTGAAAATTCCACTTAATGCTTTGTTTCTTCTCAATCAAAGCTTTCAAGTTTGTGTATTAACGAATACCTTCTGCACAAGTGCTCAAAAGAAATTAGCTTTGTTCTTTAAAATAGTTGTACCAAGCTGTTTTATTTTTCTGGTATTCGTTCTTGTCACGTCTTTGGTATATCCCATATACAACAGTGCTGAAACTGCGGAGAAAAAATTGTTAATTGCGATTTTTGCCCCCCTCGTTGGAGTTTTTCTCAAAGTATCCTCTCGTTTGTGTGTACAGAAGTTGTATAATATCACTCACCCGGGGTATTCTTATATCTTATTGTCGCCGCTGTACTGTGGCTCAGCTATCGTTTTTCGAGTCTTGCAAGCGGAACTTGCTAGTTTAGGCGCCATCGCCATCCTGGGGATTATTCACGGTGCTGCAGAAGTCATTGAACGAAGCACCATGGTTCTCATTGATCATATTTGTTACGTGCTGTGTAGAAGAGCAGTGGTTTCTTGGAAAAGTTTTCGAACTCCTCGTCGTGAGAGACTAATGGCTGATATCGCTATTATGGGTATGGTATACGAATCGACTGCTATAGTGTCGGTTAATGGGTGCCTATACTTGTATCAATTTGTCTACGCAAGTGAAGTGCCCTTCAAAAATTTATTCCAGTCATTTGCATTACATACCGCAGTTTCCCTTGCGATTGAATGGGTGTTCACCAGCTTATCCCTGGCAATTGAGACTCGTTTTCAAAACATGCCCGTCATGGCCGTTTGGTGCAGAAGATGGAGAAGACACATTCTAGTGGCGATTGTGAACGCAATACCGGTAGCTTTGTGGGCTAGCTCTAATCTGATAGATGTTTTACACGGACGTTTTAGGGAAACGTCAACTCAGCCGTGCAAAATGCCTTTTACCTAAAGCTTGTCGCGCACTAAACGACGAGTCGCTGCGAAAAGTCGAGGGCACAAACCCTTAATGTAAAGACGCTGCAGATAAGTAAAAATGATTGTTTCTTTGGTTATGCCTGCTGAATCAAAAAAGAAGGGCAGTATTGCATGATGTAAACGAATGAATTTGGCAAACAATCCTTGTTTGGAAGAGCCTGAACAGAAAGATCAGATTACTTAAAAATGTTACTCATTTAAACCCTCCTCAAATAAATCTGGAGAACTAAAGATGACAAGTGCTCTAAATGTCAATTGCGTAAATTTTAAGAAAAATTTATTGTAAGTGAATTTGTATATTTTCAGCTAGTTTTAAATTTGGAAATATTTTGTAATTTCAATCCAAATATCATTGTGAGTTTATGATCATTGTAACTTTTATAACTGAATTTGCAAAGAACTTAAATACATTAGCCTGGATAACCTTTTCCCCAGATTTTTAAAATAAGTAAAAAATATTTAATATGTAAACCTGTGTGTGCACGCATTTGTCATTGCCAAGGTTGTTTTCAGGGGATTTGAGCAACTTACATACCTCCCCTTAAATTTTAAGTTCACTTTAATCCTCTCGTGATTAATCTTTACACCTTTAAACCATACAATGATGGGTTGCAGAGGATACACTGCATCTACTGCCAAACTATATTTACATTCAGTTCAAATGCCGACAACTCGTGTAAGTAGAGCGGGGAAGGGAATTTCACAAGCTGAGAATGTAGAAAAAACTAACATTTGGTACCATGGTACCAAGAGCAACGGACAACGTATACGAAAACGTGCAACGTTTTTTGCAACATTGCTGCTAAATGAGTTGAAAAGCTACGGTTGTGCGCTTGACAACCAGACTTCCGATTGGACAAAATTTGGGGGGAGGGAATTACTCCATACACGGGAATTACGTCACCTGCCGCAAAATGAGTTTGTCTTGGGCCGGTGACGCGCAACATGCATGTACAGATTTTGTTGCAAATTGTATAACTACTCTCTACTTTCTGCATCAACTTTTCGTAACCTATAGACAACAAATCAGACAGATTTGATTAGTGGGTGGTAAAACGCACAACATCACTAACATCAACTCGTATTGCAGCAATGTTGCAAAGAAAGGTTGCACATTGACCGTTTTACCGTACATTTAATGACTGATGATCAATTTAGTAAAATCTTTCTGTAGTTTTATGAAAGGGCTATCATTTTCCCAGTCAAAGAAAACGAAAGGCACTGCCCCTTTTATAAGTGTTGATGCGCTAGTTCGAAACGAGCACATTTAATGAAGGGTGAAAATGAATTAAAGTTAAAATTAAAAAATAACCCCTTTTGGTCATAAGTATATAATATCAACTAGGAAACTAAGGGTCTCAGTCCGGACCTCGTTGACAATTTCTTGCTCCGTATTAACTTCGTTTGCCCAATACTGCTTCCGGTAATTTCTGTAATAGTTGTTATAGAAGTAAATAATGACAAGAATGGTGAAACGCCTCATGTCATAATTTCGACGCCGTTCAAGTAAACATACCAGTATACAGAGTTATACAAAACGTACGAAAAGGGAAACAATATTCGGGAAGCCATATCGATCTTTTGAGCACGGCTCAGCGGTTTCGCTTTCCGTTTCTCACTAACAGGTAAGAATTTGCTTTTGATCTGAGAAAGCCATCCCTTTTCATGTTGATTAAAAGCTAGTGTTTCACTTGCCACTGGAAGTACTTGAACTCTTTTGGGTTTCACCGGAGAACCATCTGACATCTTCGAGGAACCGTCTTTTCTGTTGGTAACAAAGCCCGAAGAGCAAATATAAAACATTAACTAGACTGTTCACACTCTTCTATATTATTATATAGAAACTAATCACTATGTTATTGAATTGTAAGAAAGTAAGACATAGTAAGTTAGTAAGAAAGTAAGCAAGTGAAGTAAATAAGTACGTAATCAAGAAGGGAAGTAGTTTTAATTGTATAACTTGAAAGTAAGTAAGTAAGTTAGTAAACATGATCGTAATTCTGAAGCCCACATGTGAAATACTGTATAACTCATTTCTAAAAGTAAGGAATATTTTTCTCTCGTTACTCTCCCAAACTGAAAGACTCCTAGGCTTGCTCTCTTCGCGATAGCCCGCGCTATTTGTCCTGTTCCTTCTTTTCAGTTGTTGAGATTAAAGAGGCTATAAACAGTCTAACATTTACAAAATTCTAGACCACACTGATGTCTGAAGGGCCGAAAATATTTTTTTGGAGACCGCACCCCCCCCCCCCCCTTATCTAAGGGTCTGGATGACCGGTCCCCCCTCCCCCCTTATCTCAAGGTCTGGATCGGCCACTGATTGGTGCAGCCTTTTTTCCAGCTGGGGGCCGTAACGGTTTCTCACTTTGACTGTAAATCCCACTTCCATATAAAACAGCTCAGGAATGAGGTTCTACCTGAAGCTTATAGGGAACACTTTCTTTCGTTTAGTAGCTAAGGATATGTTCACACTATATTCGATATATGACTCCCCACTTTTGAGATCGGTGCGGCGCAGCTTCGCTCCGTTACAAAAATCGCGCCGCTACAGCCGTTCTTGTGTGTGAATAGAAGCCCTATAGGGTATGGTTTTGGTGACGGCGCAAAAGCTATCGGGTATGATGTGACTCTTAGCCTTAGATTACACTGAAGTGACTGCCAAACTAAACCAAATCATTTTTTTTCCTTTATAAAGTCGACATCAGTTATCGTTTATTGTTTATTTTTTTTTGCCTTTTCTACATATAAACGAAGTAAAAATAATTAAATTATATAATAACATACATAATTCGAAAAAAAAGAATAGTTGAGCACGCAGCGGGTTAGTGAGCCGTCATATAAAGCCCCGACAGTCGGGCGCGGTAACCTTTTGTTCCCCTTTTCTCACTACAAAAGTCTCGATACAAAAAAGTGCCTTACCTGCAAAAGATTTCAGAAACATTCCCGTGAAGAGTAGGCTGCTCTTTCTTCTCTTTGGACGACTGCTGAGAGGCACTCTGAGGACAAATGTACACGCGTTTTACTCTATATGAGAAGATAATACCCTATAATGCAATACTGGCGTAAGGTTCAACCTACGATGTTTAGGACCACCTCTCGTTAACCATCATTTCTTTACTTTCACTCGGTTCGTTATGCATGGTTCAATTTGATCTGTTACCATCCCCCCCGGGCAACCCCCGGGACAAGTCCAGCCTTTCGGGCCCAGGGGTGGGGGAATTGTTTGAAGCGATCCTGTCCCTGGGGTAGGGGGTGAGGCAAAGGAAAAAAATCTTCTCTTTGATTTTGCGTAGTACGTTTTATTTTTCGCGAGGTTTACACGATGGCTGCGGACCTCAAGACTACGTATTTTCAAGGAAAAACGCAGGAATTTGTCGGAGAGTGGTTGGAGAGGAATAACTTATCAAAATTAAAGTCTGTATTTAAAGGTCTGTTTTAAAATTGGAAACGAATGAGCGTATGATGCGTACTCGAATGGATTATATTTTCTGGAAAAGAAGGACAGAAATATTTTTTTCAGCCTAGCTTTAATGATAAGAACACGTATATGAAAATGTATAGAAGGGTTTTGATATATATAAACAGAGATCCGGTCCAGTGTTCTTATGAGGTGTTCTATCAAGGAGGCGCTTTTTAAAGAGTTTTTCTTCTTCGTTTTCGTTTTCAAATTTATTGTTCATTGTTTATTACATTATGACAGCCATTATCCTTATTTCAATAAACTCTGGAAAACGTTTATAAAAGTTGTGAAAACGTCTGGTTTGCTTTTGTACAGTTCAAAAACATCCAGGTGATCTGTGACGTCATTGTGGGGGCCTGGGGAAAGAAATTTTAATGCCATATCCCATAAACCAACGCGCGCACCAATTCAATTCAATTCAATCTGTTCCCGTCAGCTTTGGTTTATGGGATACGGTATTAAAATTTCTTTCCCCAGGCCCCCGCAGTGACCTCACAGATCACCTGGATGTACCAGCAAAACAGAACGCATATGAGGTTGATTAAGAGCTCAGGGGTGGGGTGGGGTTTCTCGTTACATTTACATTAGAAGTTCTGCTTTACTGCTCATTCGTCTCTCGCTCCCCCAACTAGCTCAAAGGCTAGCTAGCTCACATGTTTCTTAAGTTAAAAGCATCAAAGTGCTTTTTTGACGAAATTAAACCAGTGTGCCACAAAAGACTTTCATTACCAGGTCTTCGTTTTCCTGTCCGCTTTCCTTAGATGTTCTTTCTTTACTGGCCGAAGCTTCCAGTTTCTCTACCACAACACACTCAACCAAAGAGAGGAAAATGAACAGAAACGACGTTATAAGATACCAGTCAACTCCTTTAACATAGCTCACCTAAAAATTAAGCGGGTTGGAAAATGGTTGTCATTTTCTTTGCTAGAGTTAGTACGTCTACTTCAGGTAGGTGCAGACTGCACCGACTTACGAATAATCGGTCATTTGGAGCTATGATGATTAAATTATATTCAGTCGTGAAGGACGAGGGGCGGGTGATCAGGTCGCATTATCACCGATATAAAAATTAAACTGACGCAAATACATAATTTAACGGAAAAACAAGGGAGACTCTAAGGGGCTCTCGCTCCTACAGAGAGAAAAAGTCCTTTTCTCACTCTTGTCCAAACAGCTCAAACATCGCGGAAGGACTCGCCATAATAAATGCCTTCCTACTAACCGGAAGCAGAAAGATCAGAAGCATCTAGAGCTTTTCCTTTAAACTTTGCCAGAAAAAAATTCTCAATCGTAATTTTTTTATCCCTTTTAGCTGCCCCTCACCCTCCACGGAAGAATGACTGGAAAGAAACCCACTTGGTTGGAAGTGGCAAAAAATGGGCGCGCGGTCTTGACGCGAAAACAAAAGTGGTCCCTCGAAATGTCAGGGCCGTACTAGCGGGGGGCAGGGGGGGCGGCAAGAGGGCAGCTGTCCCCTGGACCTGTTGAGCCAGACACATCCAGTTGACATCAAGGCTGTGGATGGATTTGTTTTCTTTAGACTCCGCTATTATGATTATAGTTACTTTCAATTGTTTGCCATTTTCATATTCGAGATCGATTTTTCGGAGACATATCTCATGACAAGTGCTGAAAATAACGTTTCGGAGCCTCCAAATTTGAAAATTCCGACCCCCCTACAAAGCTCGTGCCATCGGCATTCGCGATAATGCACCCCTCCACCCCCGTTACAAAAAACCTAGCTGCAACCCTGAATGTGCACTTTTAATCACATGGCGAACAAAACCAACTTCAAAGGGGATATAGCCTTTGAGCAAGCTCTCCATTTCTGGGAGTCGCGAGAATTCGAGTCACGCGAGAGTAGCACCCGAAAGGAGACGAGAGTGCGAGGCAGCAAGAGGCGTTCTCCCGAGGCTCGCTTCGTTCGCCATATAAAATGGAGAGCTTGCGCATGCTCGCAAGCAAATGAGGATAAAAGAAACTTAAAACTGTCAAAAAGGAGCTCAAAACCTTAGGCAGCATCCCGTTAACGTAGCCCAGCAGAAAGACGATTGTAAGAATACAGGTAATGCCAACGGTGAGTCTGTCCCCTCCATTCTCAGGACTCATCCAAAAAACGAGCCAACTGAGCATGACCAGGAAAATACACGGAAGATACAGTTGAATCAGGTAGTATCCCAAGCTCCTTTGCAAGAGAAATGACATATCCAACAAGGTAAAGAGGCCTGAGGCAAAGATTAAAAAGTACATGACTAAGTTACAAGCGTATTAAAATATTACAATAACTGAGCAGATTTTCCAGCGCAGCTCATTGAAATGAATATCACTGGTCTCTCAACACACGGTTAGCCGGCACTGTTGGCCATTTTCATGAACTTATTGTTTCTGTTTCCATAAAAGTAAAACCCTATAAAGACGAATTAGGAAAAAAGAGCCATGGCAACATTGAAAAAGAGTTTCCCTAAGCTTGATACCAGGAAGGGCCGCGTCGTGTTTTCCACAGTTTTTGAGTGAACAGAACTAATTATCAGACGATCCTAAGCTATTTTTACATACACTAGGGGATATTTTTCCGATGGTTTGATTCGAACCCAAAGAATTTTGGAACCGGAATCGTTCTGCCGTTTAAACGTACCTGATGTGTAAATCCGAAATAGAAAGTAACAAGGCCCGGCAGTTTCGTCGCTTTCCGAACCCGGAATTAAAAGTGAATACATGTACCTTTAATCCCTTTGTATCTTTGTAGCTTTGAATCCGAATATCCTACATTGTAAATATAATACCTCCGGAAAGATATATGAATCCGGGAAAATTTGTTCTAGTGTCAACCTAGCTCTTTTAACATATTTATCCCCTGTTATGAAGAAATAAGCATAGATTTAATGAAAATTAAACATCAAAAACGTACCAACATCAAACTTTAGAACTCTTCTGGATACTTGAGAGGAGATGACCGCGAACTGGGCCATTGTATGGCGGGCTATGAAAACGCCGTTTCTATACCATCGGTAGTCTACGGCGTCGTTTGGAAAACCGTCTGATAATAAATTCATAAGAATATAAATAAGAAAAAACAAGAGCTTCCTCGCAAACAAGTATTCGAGGCAGACGTTCACCAGTTGTGGCGAGAAAAGAGTCTTGGAAAACTAAACAAATGAAAAAAGTAGTGATTGGTACTGACACATTTAATCTCTATTAACCTGCTGGAAATTTACACAAGGTGTAACGCTCAAATTTATTGTAAACCTTCTAAGAGCATGCTATCGGTGATAGCTCAATGGTCCATTCGGAATGGACCATTTAATTCTTGAGCGGGGGGTGGGAGGTTGGACAATAAGCCCCCCAAAAACTCTTGCACTAAAAAAATAGGAGAAAAAAAGTGCACAAGGAAGACCAGGAAAAAATTCATGCAAGACCGGTATATTCTCTTGGAATATTTATTATAGGAATGTTTGTTTTCCGATGAGATGATGATAAACATTATTTATACAGGTTTTAAATATCAGTATAACTGAATGGAAAATAAATAAATTTGTTTTACACTTAATGGAGTTCTGATCAGCAAACCGTCTAGTGCCATAGCTTGATTTAGTGATAACTCTGAAAGCACAATTTTTTAGTTTTTGGAGTTTATCACTTAGCGGCTGTTGCGACAAGCCATCCTAGACATTGTTGAATAAACATCAGACCTCTTCCTTCCCTAAATAAGCAAAATTTTTAACATGCCTGAATCTAAGCTGAGTCTGCGATGGAGAAATTTTTAGGGGCTTTTAAGTTCAGGATGAACATAGTAACTGAGTTTGTTGCTTATGGTATCGTCACAAAATAGTTAAATAGCTATTTTCTGTTGCCTTCCGTATAGTGGGCACCATTATAGAGCAGCGACTCTTTGAAGAAAGGAGTAGTTCCTTTGTCTACACTAAGAAGACAATGGAGTACAGCCACA
Source organism: Porites divaricata (assembly GCA_038088405.1). NCBI lineage: Eukaryota > Metazoa > Cnidaria > Anthozoa > Scleractinia > Poritidae > Porites > Porites divaricata. The sequence goes on along the minus strand of JBBMOI010000009.1, from coordinate 24,323,235 downwards.
CAACATGGCTTCACTCTCTCAAGCTGCATTTATTTCAAGACACCACGGTTACTATGAATTTAGATATGGAATTTGATTCTTCAATCAGGGCTTAAAGTGATGCCCCATGTAAGGAATCCGGATTCCGGAATCTTAGAAATTTTTGCTTGCGAAATCAGCGAAATCTGAGAAATGTTTGCCTGTGGCATTCCTTTGATACACACAGTTCAGAAAGCACCCCATGTAAGGCAATCAGGATTACGGAATCCGGAAAATTTTAGCTTGTAAAATCAGGAATCCTGGGCTTTGGAATCTGGAATACAGCTCAAGGACTCCGGAATCCCGCTAACGCTTGGAAATCTGAGTTCCACTGGCAAAAGACCTGGAATCTAGTACCTGGAATCCGGAAGCATGGAGTGGATCCAGAATTCAAGACTGTCTTGAATTCACCTTGCGTGGAGCGAGATGAACGGATAATGTCCGGTCAAAAACGCACGAGTCACAGTTTTGTTCGGTAAAATCCTTAGTGCAAACTAACCTCTATTCCAAATAATTCACAAAAAAGCGAAGTTAAACATTAGCATCACCATGCACCCTTCTGCAAGTTTCTCCTTTTTACGTCTAAACATTTCTTCGTTTAATTATACGTTATCAGCTCTATAGTTTTGAATGATTCTGGAACGAGTTATAATACAACAAGTGCTGCTAGAGGTACTAATGGCTCTTTGACTTTAATTCAAATACTTATATAAGAAACTGGGCTGTGATATAAGGATATACATGTAAAAAAAGATCTTGTAGAGGGTTATATCGGGGAAAAATTCCTGCAAATACCAGTGCTGGAAAAAAATATTACTCAAAAGAGAAATTGCCCAAGATCTCTCTCCTCCCTTCTCAAAATTAAATGGTCAGTCCCTTAGATCACTTTAATTTTCAGAATACGGTCACACGATAAAAACACACCAAAACGTCAAAAAGTTACATCCTTTCTTTTCAAGGTTCCAACAAGAGAGAATGAGCTAGGAGAGCGAATCCTTGTGCCATCCAGCAAGGTGGTTTTTTTTTTGTACCCTGTGACCGTATTCTGCAAAGGGCCCATTAATTGCGGAGAATTTCAATTCCTTGAACAAAGTGAAGCATACTTACAGCTTCCAAAAGTAAAGGTGCAGTTTTGAGTATCGATTGGAAAGTTGCGCAGGTTCATATCACAGGCGGCTACCAAGTGGGTGCTGTAGAAGGAGAATTAAGGAAATTTCGTAAGTCAGAGTCAAAGTATGAAAACTTTTGTAGCACCCTTTCCAGGGGCGTAGCCAGAATTTTTCAAAGGGGGGGTCACAGAGGTTACTTTCCAGAACACTATCCGGGGATCGCCGACTATATATGGTTTATACCGCTGCTTCCCCTCGTGTATCAGCGGGCTTAGTCGTATTATCGCGGCATGAAGGCCCTTATTAACTAAAGACAAGAGCCGTTGACGAAAATACTTTACAAAAAAACAAATTTTAAAAAAGTGGGCTTTTCAACAATGGCTTTTACTGCCAAGATATTGTCATGGCGTTTTCGCCACCTGAATATTGTAGGTTGTTTGCTCAAAAGAAGGCCTACCAAGGGGGGGTCACGGGCAACCCAGGACCCCCCCCCCTAGCTACGCCCCTGCCTTTCTACAGACCCAACTGACTAGCCCTGGGCCCAAGGAGGGAAGTACTCAACAACGTTTTACACGGGGAGGTTCCTTTCCGAGGTCCAACCCCTTACAGGTGATCTGTGACGTCACTGCGGGGGCCTGGGGAAAGAAATTTTAATGCCGTATCCCATAAACCAAAGCTGACGAGAACAGATTGAATTGAATTGAATTGGTGCGCGCGTTGGTTTAAGGGATACGGCATTAAAATTTCTTTCCCCAGGCCCCCGCAATGACGTCACAGATCACCTGGTTATTCTTTTACATAGAATTCTTGTCAGAAAAGATAGCACTTTTGTATCCCTTCTACTGATAAATGGTACCCCTTTCATATACCTATACGGTTTACAGGGTTTACAACTTTGCATCCCTTTAAACTGCTGTAAATGCACTGTCTTTAACGTATGAATAAATCACACGCTTTCTCGACTTTTTCACAGTCATAAAATGCATCTATTAGGCCCTTTGGGAGTTTTTACAGACCAAATTGGGTTTGACTGCCGTAAAATGAGTAATTTTTGTCTTAAGCAGTGTAACAGTTTGAAGGCCTCCCGCACGACGCACCCCTACCTAAACTTCCTTAGAGTACCCCCCCCCCCCCCTCCTCATATTGAAAACCAGTATTTTTTCATTTTTAAAGAAATTTAACCCGGTTCTGCTGCCTGGTTCTGCTGCCAGGCGCGGATCTCGGATAAATACTGACCGATTTCCTAATAAACGAGGGGCCGAGGGAGCAAGTTTCTAGAGGAGCCCGGGGGCATGCACCCCAGGTTTTTCTTTTGGATTTTAACTCCCTAGAGTTCCCTTTCCCGGGACTCTGATTTATTGAGGGAGCATCTAATGCAAGGAAATTGGAAAATAGAAAACATTTGCCCGGCCCACTTTCCAGATTTCAACTTGGAAAGTTCTATTATTAGTAAAAAATATGCCAGTATTACGACTTGACCGATTTCCGTAAAAAGGTGGAAACTGGTGTGGATCCGAGCCTGGCTGTAATCACCAACGCAAGTTGAAGCTTACTTTCTTGAGTAATATACAGTGCCATTTGGGAACAACTTCATAACGGAATGTATGTGTTTGTCCTCTTTGTCCAGATTCGTTTCACCGCGGGAATTATAACATGCAGTATCAGGTTTCCACAGCATCATAATATCTTCTCGCTTCATCCAAAGTGTCGAACTAATGACGTTTGCGATGCGGAGATCCGTCCATCGTTGACGAAAGTACACGTATGCGCCTATTTCCTTTTGGAGACAAAGTTGGCATTGAATTTACAATAGAACCCCGGTAACTCACACTCTGAAGGGAAACAGTTCGAGTTAGTGGGGGTTCGAGTTATCGGGGTCGATTGAAAGTTCAATTTGCTTTGTGATTTTTTAGCACTTCACTGGGTGTACACTATATATATTGAGTGTAAATTTACTTATTTCAGCGGTAACGGTGACATGATTATACATTTATTATGATAAAATGCGCAAATTAAAATAAATCGCTGTCATTGTACAACCACGAGCTAATGCCTGAAATGGTATCCGAGTGGAGTCACAAGAACCAGATTCGAGTTATCGGGGTAAATTTTAGTAAAATTTTGATCAAGGGAAAGGAATTTTAGTTCGAGATAGCGGGAATTTCGAGTTAACGACGGCGATTCACAGACGTCTCCCTCCCCAATTTCTTCTGAGGGGAGGGAGACGTCCGTACACAGGCTGATCCGTGCCAGCACTTGAACTGATAAATCATACCGGGTCAGTCCACGTGAAGTATTACAGTCGTGATTGATAATACAGTCTATCATTTACGAATAAAGAAGGGAGGAGAGGGAGGGGTTGATAACTTTCTTCACTAAAAAGGAGGCTTATAGGGAGGGAGGCTATTTGAAAGGGGCTTGATAGAGGTTTACGGTATTTATATACAGCTATTTCGAGAAAGGCTGTGCACAGGACAATCTCGAAAGGTATTGTGGGTGGTTTTAAGTTCACTGTTCTTCAAAGAAAGTTGATAGAATGGCAGGAGAGAACATGGACATATGTTTGCGTCGAGTGCTAAAGGAAAGCAACAAAAGTAGGTTCGACAGCTACAAAGTCACGTGTATTGATCATATTCCGTATTACCTTTCGGGATTGTCGCGAGCCCTTTTTTCCGACAACCTTTCTCAAAATAGCTGTATATAAACTAGCCAGTAGCCTCCCTATTTGGAGAAGTATTGTGAGTAGTCACACGCTAGCTACATAGAAACACGTCATGAAAACGCGAGAGCCCTCGTGGCTTTTGCTCGTAGTTCATTGCATCTATTTCAATTTTTCAAAAGAATGCGTTGGTTGACCTTTTTAGTCATGACTGCTAGTGTTCTAATTTCAGTTTTGAATTAGGTATTGAAATATTATTTTTACTGTACGTAGTATTAATGACAGTAATTTGAAATAAATTTACTTATAAAAGAGCAGTGCCTAGGGGTTACTCCTGGAAAATTCGTTAGAGGTGGGGTTGAGACAGTCTTCCTACCCCTCCCCCCCCCCCCCCCCCCCTCCATCCTATTTCAGAGCAAAATATGTGACTTTTCGTACCCTTAAATCTTTGAATGCAGTCATACAACGCATGAATATAACTCACTGGTTCGTTGTTGCCGGATCTCTTACGGTATAATTGCTTGAGCCAGACGTCTCTATAACCTGCTATTCTCAACACACCAAGGATGAAAAATACACACCTTATTCCAAACTCTGGCTACAGGAAGCACGAAACGTTATTCAGTTCAGATCAAAATAGTGAGGTAGAAAAAACATGCTGTTTGGTGGCGCACATGCAAATATAACTTATAGAAAGGAAGAAACCCCAAGAGGGTGGTACATGCCTGACAATTCGTAGGCCAACCTTTTGATTCAGTAAAATTGCGCTGGAATTTTTAAGGCTCACACTGAGTCCCTCTGAACAATAAAATCATTAAATAACCTACCATATTTACTTCTTCCACTTTACCAAATGTGTCTATATAAACGTCAAGATCGATTAACGTGGAATTCACTGAAAGGAAATTAATTGTCGATATATTAACAAACTAAGGCACTTCTACTTTTTGTTTTGCGTTCTTTTCATATGGTGTCAGTCAAATAACGCGATGAACTTTAATTCGCGTTCCAAGACACGAAAGGTTCTTTCCTTAAAATGTGTACCACTGACTCGTCAAACTTTTCTTGAGCTTACTAATTATTGGGTAGTTTCCAGTTTCCATTACTCCTGCCTTGACTTTTGAGTTCGGAAAGCGAGTGTTCCCCTTCGCTTTTTGATGCTCCGTAGCCGAATAAGCCAAACTTTGAACAACTCGAGTACGCGTTTAAGCTTTAATAAATTAAAGTACTTTTTTGCCATGCGCAAAATCTCTCCCTCTACTACGGCCAACCCCTGTGACGTCCTGGTGTAAACGCGATTTTAAGTACTAGTCAAACTGCCAATGGGCTCAAACCTTTAAAGAAAGGTGTTGTTCCCTTGTCATAGTTGCTGTCAATCAAGTGCTTCTTGAGGACTTGAAGTAAGGAAAGGTTTCCGCTGCAACAAAAATATGACGCTGATGATGAATTTATCACGGCTGGACGGCTATTTGAATCAGGGGCAAAAAGTTTTGAAGAAAGTTCGCAACGCGAACCACCGAGTGAGTGGCAAAATTGATAAAAATATGCTTTGAAAAAGAGGGAAAACCAGACGTTTCAAGGGTGCTCCCTATTCTTCAGTGGCAAGAAACTCTGAAACAATTACAATCTGATTAAGCCAACGCATATTTTATATTTATATTTGCCATTCACTTGAATCAGGGTGTCAGGGGTACCCAACGACCGAATGTCTCCAAACTGTTATCAAAAGTGTCTTAAATGGTTTTCTCTATTCTTTAGAAGCCTGTTTACATGGCTAACTTATCTGTTCGGATGCCTTAGGGGAAACTTTGGTCGTCTCGAAAATTTTAGGTGGCTATTTCATCTCATCCGAAACTGTTAGCCGACTACCCTGATAGGTTCGGTCGAAAGTTTGAGGAGAAGAAGTAGCTGTTCTTTCATAAGAAAATTCTAGGGGACGTTTTGTCTTTATACCGAAATTTTCACAGGAGACTTGTTATAAAACAATGATAGCAATATCTCTGAAATGAGATTGGAAAAGCACAACCTCCGAAAATTAACGGTGCGGGTAAGCCAAGGAAACTCCGAATATCTTATCCAGAAACATTTAGCCTTTCTCGCGCTTTAGAAATTTCTAGGCGACACTTGCTCCTTCGAACAGTCATTTACAATAAAAGGACATTGGATAATCCTGTTGGAATTGGAACTGTCACCATTTAGCTTTGTACTTGTGGACGGGAAACAGTCATATTAACGGGATACTAGTCAGAGTGCATGCATATGCATTTTAAGTTTAATATTACTTAATTTACCTTGCCTCTGCAGCAACCAAGGTTGCGTATAGGTAGGAGAATAAAACGACTGCTGAACGGGCCATTTCCGAAGCGAGGGTCCACAGGGTCTTAAAGGACCTTGAGAATGAATACGAATTGTGAAAGTAAGTTACCATTAATCGATCAGTTTTCTATTCTTTACTGTTTCCCGCATCTATAGCATTATAGCACTTGGTTTTCTAGATAATGCGTTGATCTGTACGAACGCGTGAAGTACAAGGTTACCGAAACAACGGAAAAGATAAATTAAAAGTTTGTGTTCATGAGCCAGTTTTGTCCAGTCAAGACGTAATCTGTTACTAACCTCAAGCCATAGTCCACCACTTTGCCATGGCGCACTTCATGTTATATGTAAAAATCAAATGTTTCTTTTTTCGATCCGCCCTTGTTTGAGGACCTCCTTTCGCTTGTTAATCAAAAAGACGAGCTTACATTGACATTGGTAACAATAAACAAATCGATATTCTAGAAATAAAGTGGTTAAATGTCTGGAGGTACAAAAGAAATTTTAACAAGTGAGCCTATACGCGTTTTTCTCTTTTATTCATTACCAGAAACGATTTTCATTGGCCGTCCAAAAAGAAGAAACTTTCTTGATTAAAACATCAAAAATTCAGTCGACAAAATTAATAATGCATGTATAATGTAATCATGATTGACCATCATTGATGAGTAATTAAAAACGTTTTATTTTTTCATAGAGACGAGCGTTCAATAATGCTAATAAATTATTGATCGCTACCTGGTGTTTGTTCATTAAGTTTTTTTTTCTTGGCAAGTCAATTTACTGTACATTACAGACCGAATTAATAGGTATTTCAAATGCAAAAGAAAAATTGGCATGAAAATTTTTACTGACGGTATAGTCGCCCAAATGAAAATTAACCCAAGCGGTCAAAGATTGTGAGGGAGTGTGCTTTTGTTTTCGAATGAAAAGCTGTTAATGTCGTTAATGAATGCAAAATCCTTAGTGAATTTGCCACAAACTGAAGTAATTGCTTCTTTAGCTAAACTGTTTATGCATTATTTGTACAGATCAATATTTTTTACGTTCACGTAAATTTATTCCCTGATAATTAATGACAAAGGTGTAGCAGTTCCTACCTCAGTGTGTAAGCATAATGCCTCAGTTGGGTTTGCTCCCTATTGAGATCTTATCAGTAATACTTCTTGTCTTTTGATAAAGATACTGATTAAAAACACTTAATTAAGGGACTCAGACCGAGGCCAAACGTCAAAATTTTCACAAGACGAACCCACAAAGCCATTTAGATCCACCTTCGGATTTAGTTAAGTTCGACTGCTGGACGATGAGAAAAAAATTGGCGCCAAAAAGTTTACAATGGTACGATAGAGCCCCCCTTTAAGGAAACCAGATTATAACGGACAGTTTTCGTTGTCCCAACGAACAGATCAAAATATTTCTATTGAATAAACCGCGGCATTTTAGCACCCTCTGAAAATGGGCGGATAGAACGTGTTTGTCGATCAAAACTCAGTCAGACAAACCGTCCAGGGGGGATTCTGATCAAAAGACTTGTTTTTCGTTTATTTATAACCCAGGTTAGGTTGATTAAATGGCTCCATCAAAAGGTCGTAGTCAGTTTGATTTTTTATGAGAACTTTTAGATTATTTTTCGAATGTTTTTAATGAAAAAAAAAAAAAAAACTGGGCCGGGCAGCTGTGTTTAAAATACGATTGTAATGAAAAATATCGGATGTGGGGATTGATGAAAATATATTTATGAGGGAAATACATAGTTAGGAAAGAAATACCAGATAGTCAACCACTAGAACTCATGCATAACCGGACACTGGTTTCTTTCCTTCTCAAATCCAGCTCAATCTCCCCTTAAAAAAAACACTAACCAGAAAGCCCCCTTAAACGGAGCCAAAAGACGAAGTTATCATGATCTTAACTCTCTTTTGGATCGTCGTTCGACGTTTGGCCTTCAGGCCTCACTCTTTAAGTATCAAGATCTTTGAAGAGCCTTTAGATTTTCATTTTTTGTATGCAGCTTGTCGCCTGGTAATGAATATTTCACCGGCGTTCTTTTAATCGTGAGTCGCGGCGCATGCACATCATCGACAAGTTTAGCTAAGAGGTCCTGCAACACGAACCTTAAGGCTAAAGGAT
>JBBMOI010000009.1:24292500-24312500 GCA_038088405.1 Porites divaricata | reverse complement strand
GTAGCACTTACTGATTACATTTTATTGAAACAAGCAATTAGGAGGAAAGTGACCCTCTTCATATCGCTTAGGCCCGGTTCAGACGCCGAACTTTTCATGAGCCGAACCTAATACATTGAATTAAGTACATCAAAAGTTCGGCGACTGAATCAATTAGGAACGCCTGTTTCAATTTGGAACGGCTCAGCCGTTCTTTTCGCCTGGCCCAGCCGGAAATTTCGCCTTTGGAGCGACTTTGGAAAGGCTTTGATTCAGACGCTGAACTTTTCATGTACCGAAACTAATGCATAAATTATTATATCGTATTTTGTAAGTAGTTTGATGGAAATGAGCATTTTTCTCTTTTTGAATTTAGCTCGGCTGGAATTAAGATCGGCGTCTGAATCAATTCAGCCGGTCTAAATAATTTGGGTCGGCCTTAATTCGAATTAGGTTCGGCTCATGAAAAGTTCGGCGTCTGAACCGGGCCTTAGGCATAATTCACGAACGTCATATTAGTGGGGTGGCTTGTTTTAGGCGTAGGACAGCTGGTCTATGATTCGCTGAGGACATATTTTTTATAATATTTAAAATAAATATGTTTAAAAAGCCTATCATCGCGTACTTTGCTCATACTCTAAAACGTTTCGTAATACGTGCCTGTATTACAATCATTTTTAAATAGCTTATGGTCTTAAAGGAAAATAAATTAATTGCACCGGCGAAAAAAAATTAACAATTATGCCTGAAAACAATCAGTTTAATTTTTTTTTATTTATTTATTTTTTGTTATTAGTTTAATCCTAACGTTATCCTTTACCTAATCACTTAACTTTTAGCAAAAGCAAATAGATTTATATATAAAATCAACAAGATTTGACAGCAATTACGTATATTGCGGAGAACTCGACTGAAAAATTATGAAATATCGATATTATGGTGCTGTGGTGAATAAAACACATGGACGCCTCAGCTATTTAAGTTACCTCACATCGGTTTTCTGCTGATAATTTTTTTTTCAATTCTGCTCAGATGAATCAAGACATCAATTCTTAATGGGTTGTTGTCAACGCTAATTAGTGCCCAATTCAATTCTAACTCAATGTGTTCCAGTTAGTGTATGTTACGTAATAAACTGGTAACACGACAAAAAGCTACAAGATATCCGTCGGTTATGCATGGTTCAATTTTACCTGTTACCATCTCACCCGGGCATAAATTGAGCGTGGTAGCAAGCATTTTTCCATGAAATATCAGCTATTTTTAAGAGTTGTACCGATGATGACCTTGAAGAGGCTACGTCACGAGGACATTGTTGTTTTAGGTCAATTCTGTACTGGAGTCATTTGTTGATGCTTTAACCCATAAACAAAATGCTCCATTACAGATATAAAGAAGGCATCAAACAAATTTCAGCAGAGAGCACTAACGTCTCTGTTCATATCAAGAATAAGCTGGCCGCAGCTAATAAATGTCTATATATTTTAAGAACTCTAAGGAAGAAAGGTTACAGCCAGGCTGAGTTAGATGAATTATTCAGCGCCCTAGTTTTGCCTAAGTTTATGTAGGGAGTATCGGTAAAGGATGTTCTCCACCAGAACTTACCACTATACAATGTTTTCTGGATCGTAACGTCATAAACGTAGGTACACGTCCTGTGCTGTTTCCATTTTTGATTGGTCAGAAAATTTCGATAAATGTATTTTCAAGAAATTAAGCGAGAGGGGATGTCATCCTTTATACCACTCTTTTCCCAGGATTAATCCGGCTACTTTGAAGCTTAGACAAGTCAAGCCTACACTTTCGTCTTGTAATACTGAGCGCTTTAAATATTTCTATTAACCGGACTTAGTTTTAATTACAATTTAGCTATTAGTGATTAATGCACACGAATATGTTTCTCAGCGTATTCTTAGTTGATTATTATGTATAATCCATGTACTTTATCAGTAAAATGGACTATTACTATTATTGTTTACCATACTATTATCATTATTTGTTGATGATTTTTGCAGACATAGGATTAAAACATAAAAAAGTTGCATTTGGGCTTACGTTTTCAAACCATGTTCATCGTTTCTATCCGTTGCGATAGACGAAAACGAAACAAATTCAATGCCTAAATAAAGGTAGTCTTGAATAAGAGTGCTACGTACCAACCTGAATTGAACACTACAGCCCTGCATGGTCGTTTTTTTTTTTTTGAGTGATGTATAGTATGAGGTCATATGTATCGGCAAAGCACATTGCCGTTCTCTCCTGCGCTTCTTCCCTAAAACAATAAAATAAACAAGGTTTTACGTTACCAAATGTGCAGTTTTAAGCCCCATTTACACGGCCGAAAATTTTTGGCACGGCTCGGATGAAAAACGTACGCGTACCAAAAAAATTGGTTCGGCACCGATAGATTTAGTCGTGTAAACGACTTTGGCCCATCCGTGCCGGACCAAAATTTCACCCGTGCTCGGACCATGTCGAGAGGTAGTCCGAGCACGGATAAAACTGGTACGCGATCCTGAAAATCTAGCTCAGCTCGGATAAAGTGTGCAGTGTAAACGATTAGCCGTGCCGAGCTAACTTTTCTCTGATGAGCCTTCGTGCCTTTGGTCAGCACCAATGTGGGAGAGCATGTACAGATGAGCTTTTTCGTTAGTTCAATATAAACCAATAGTTCAATAAACACGACAGTAGTTCAATGACCACACGTTAGTTCATTGATGAGCGTGGACAACATGCAGCTGCGGGGGAAATAGCCACAAATAAGTTAGAATTTTTTAATATAAATGTGTAGCATTAACTAAGTGGTAAATACTTTTTCGTTAGCTCAGTGTGTTCAATAACCACACAATAATTCAATAACCGCACCAGTATTCAATGACCACCGATTTGTTCCTTTTGCGTAGGCTACATGCGGCTGTGGGAATTCTAATGAACTTTTCGTCCGCCATGTTTTTACAGAGGAAGCAGCATGCGCACTAGGCAAGAATCGAGTACGCTGGCCGAGATGTTGAGCCTTTTACCCGTACCAAATCATAATTTCACATCGTTTAGCACGGTAGAAAAAAGAACGTGTAAATGAGTAATCCGTACTATTTTTTTGGTACGCGTGCCACTTTCATCCAAGCCGCGCCAAAAATTTTCTACCGTGTAAATGGGGCTTTAGAGGCCCAGTTTTGAATTTTCTCTTTATTGTACGTACGTGCCATGAAAAATAAGAACTGAAATAGATGAAGACCTAGAAGATACACCATGCCAGGAGCCCACAACCTGGGGCGAACAACTCCTAAACCAAGCCTATGTCACGGCGTTTTCACCGACCGGTTTATTTTTAGACACATTTTAGAGCACCTTTCCCGCAAAAATGGACTCTCTGCTCCGTCTATGAGCGCATTCAAAGTATAAGATCTCAAAAGGAAAACTAAACGTCGTTAAAGTTCAGAAATATCACTTTTAGGTTTGCAAGTTTTGCTGACTGGTGTGTGGGACTTAGAGGTTAATCTTACTAAATTCGCGCCAAAATCGTTCTAAAAACAAACTGGTCAGTAGACCATAAATTCCCCTTGGATGCAGCAGTTGGAGCCTTAGGCTATGTTCACACTACAGCGGATAGATTTTCGTGGTGCCACGAAAAGCTATTCGGTATAGTGTGAACACCTATCCGATACGCGACTCCACATTAGATCCAACGACGCGAAGGCAACGAGAAAGTCAAAATCACAATGGCTGCGGTGACATCTAAGACGTAACTAAAGATTAACTTAAGTTAGTGTCAAGTTACGTGACGTCATACCTAACTGTAGTTAGTGCTTTCGGTCGACATTACACTAGGAGATGAAGCCACGTTTCCAAAGTTTATCATTTTCTTAAGAATTTAGCTAATTGTGTGGATAGCATGCTATTTCACTGTTTTTATGATGCTTAAAACTTCGTTTCAAAATATCTCGAAAACGCTCTCAAAGAATATGTTCAAACTTTGCCATAATTGAGGCAATTACGGCAGGTGCAAACTCCCTTAAGCGATTTCTTAAAAAAAACTCCTGGTACAGAGAAACACAAAGATAAATAAAAAACGTAATAGCGTCGTTATGTTGCCACGGCGACTCCGATTACAACAACACCCAGATCATAAGAAATTTTCATCTTTATATAATACAGTTGTGGTAATCTTTTTACCATATCTTTACTTATGGCGACGTATGCTCAAACTTGGGAGGTATCCCCCCCAAAAAAATCCAGTCCAGCCACCTTAACTATAGTTAGTAGCCCAGATATGACCGCAGCCAATAATAGAGTGTTTTCACTCACATGGCCAGCATCTATGCAAATTTATTGAAACAAAAGAAAGCGTTTGCATAAGAAAAGAGTACAACTCCCAGAGGATTGGTTTGGGACACCAACATGGCCGCCGTTTCATTGTTTGGGAGACCAATATGGCCGCCGTGACGTCATGTGAAAACACTCAAAAGGTTTAATAAGCAAAACAACACCTTTGCACGTGCATCACACTTTTTTGTACGTATACATTTCTTTTAACTGGCCGTTTTTGAACGACTACGATGTGAAAATGCCCGTCGAGCAACGTCGAAATCTTGTTTCTCTTTTGAAAATTGGACATGTTCCATAGGAATTCAACTCCAGTTGGGTTCACCTACATTTGACAAAGAAAGTGGGCAAGAAAAATTGCGATAAAGACTAAAAGAGCACAAATTTACTTTTTAAGCGACGTTCTCGTTGCCGTCGCGTCGTTGGATCTTAAAGTCCTTACAGAAATCGACAATCGCTCTTACGTGTGTGAGCAAAAGCTTTATCCGGTATTAGTTTCGTGGCGCTGAAAAAGCAATCCGGCTGTGAACATAACCTTAAAAGCCACTTCCACCGGCACGTACCTCCACTTCCAGTTCTTTGGAAATCTGGGCTCCGTAGCAATGGCAATGTAACTCTGTATGTAGGGCAAGATTTCTGTACAAAATTTCTACTCTCTTCATATCAAACTATTTGTAACAAAAAGTATGAGATTGCTGCTTTCATAAATAAATGTATGAGGTTATTCGAGTGTTGCCATAAAATTAATAAAGAAATATTGAAGCTAATTTCGAAATATTTTTGCAAATTATGTACTTTGTGACTTTGCCTTATTCAGTTAGAAGTGTTACTAAATTTCCTATAATACAGCAACTCCCTATTGCGGGGTTTTATTGCTTTTTTGAAAAAAAAAATGGCTTTTGATATACCGAAGACGTGTTGACTTTCGCTTGTGGACATTTTATGACGACCGTCACCATGTTTATTGAATTGGCAAAATATTAAAATTTCGCTTTTAATTCTGTCCATGCAGGTTATCGCATGAAGCATGATTATCAACATTGACAATTTGAGAATTGTTAAATCCATTTTCAAAAGCTTTTTGTCGGAATACGAATTGCAACTCACTGAACCCGCAACATAAAAATTAAATGGCGATCACGCCTACCTTTTACTTTGTTTTCACTTCGAGTAAACACAGAACGTAATTAACCTCTTTTCCATTTAACTTTTGTAGGACAGACGGCGTTATAAAACCTGTTTGCAACTGTAAGCAAACTGAGCAACATTCAGTCCTCCAGAAAAAACAAAACTAGTCGCAGCCTAGGATACTTTCCCGTATTCCTTGGCCAAATAAATAGGGACTTTAAGATCTGGGACGCGAAGACTTCTAGAACGCGGTGACTGATTAAGGACTGGAACTAGAACGCCGTCGTTTGCACGCGAGAAGTAAAGTTAAGATCTCCGTCGCGATGCAAGACGACGCGGCTGCAAACCGCTCTTTATCAGTTTGATTCTTCACGTATTCTTCGGTAATTCTTTCGCAGAAATAGCCATGGCATCATTTAAGAAAGTCCAAGAAATGCTTTGTTGTGCTTTGTTCGATAGCATCACCTCCACTTCTTCGTTGACGCTTCGGTTTGTCATCGCTTTCATCCGCTCATGAACCTCTTTTCTTCGTCTCTGACAGCTTCTCCATCGCTTTTAGTCTAACATCTTTCGCTTTAGCCCGATCTAATATTGAAGTTTTTTGCTAGCTGTTCCCTGTGTTTCCTGTAATTCCGCTTCGCCACTTTCCTCCAACGCGATGATCATATCCAATAGGTTTTCTGGTTCCGTTGGCTCATCGTTGTCTAGGGATTTACATTGACGAATTCTCTGCATAGAATGGCTTCATGATCTTGTGTCCAAAACATTACTGAACTAAAGGGAAGCATAAAAACACACGCAGTTTAGTAAAATAAAATTAAATAATACAGGCTTAAAATTGGCTTTTAGCGGCAGATAAACGCAATAAATCGAGAATTGCAACGGTACAAGAGACGAGAAGAGAATCCAGAAGACTCCTGCATTCACTATTTGTAGTTTTAGCTCGTGACTTACTTGCAAGTCTTGCTCGAAGTAGCCTAAAATTCATCCGATTGCTTCGAGTCGTTTTCTCCTCTCAGTCAACAACTGAGGGAGTAATAACGACTCGAAGTAATCGATGAAATTCAGGCTATGCTCGAAGTCGAATTCGAAGGCGCTGCCATTTTATAAGTTTCGTACACCTGAAAGAAATTTAAAAATAATTAAAATCCTTTCATCTCTGAGATCTAAAATGTCGCCAGAAATTACGCTCAATGATCGTAGAGTGCTGATTTTACATGTTTAGAGGAATATATCATCATTTAATTTAAGCACAGGAACAAATATACTCACGTTTTGTACAGAACGTCAAACTCGCAAAAGCCACGTTCTCGACGCGACGTGGTGACACCAGGACGACGGCGTGAGCATGCGCAACATGTCTCCTCTTTGAAAATTTACTTCCGGTCGCGTCTTACAGCCGTCGCGTCTCGGATCTTAAAGTCCCTAATAATTGTCAGAGAATTGTAAATATAAACCTGGTGCTGCAAAGCAACCTCGTGATAATTAGCAATGTGTTTCCTGATTGGCTGCTAGGATGCACGTGCTAATTAAGCTAGAAACAATGAAAAGATGGGCGCTTAAAAGTTCAACCTACCCTGGGTTCCAGAGGATATTTTTTTCTTATCGATGCCGTGGTTCGCGGCGTAGCCGCGTCAACGAGGCGCGAGCCTTATCAAACCGTAAACACGGTTTATTTCAGATTAGGTATTTTGAGAACGGAACTCTGGAGCCAGGGTACATTCAACCAAAACGTTCTAAAATTTGGAAACAGGGGGAAATGGTACAGAAATTTCCCGGAAAAGTTTCCAGAAATTCCGGAATCTGTTGAATATCCGAAATGCGAACCATTCGACCGAGAATTCTTGAAATTCCAGGAGCAAAGTTGAATGAAAAGAAAAATTGCGGGAAAACGTTTCCAAAAATTTGGGTATACCTCTTGAGGTTGGCCTTTTTTTGGAAATTTCTGAAAATGCTGTTCTATTCGTTACTGGAAGTTGCCGAAAATTCAAACGGGACGTTTTAGTTCAATTGTTTACCATCATTTTATAGGGATACCCCGTCCGCCTTAACAGGGATCGCTTGAACTTCTCCGACGGAAAACACTATCTAGAGAAAGCATTTTTTACAACTTGAAGTTTCTGTTGGACTCCAAAACAGTCCCTTTTTTTGGTATTCAAGTAAAACAAGAGAGAATGAGCTCATTCTCTCTTGAGTAAAATTCTGACTCCACGCTATAGCCGGCACCTTCCCCCGCCACGCGTGGCTGGCGCTTCCCTCGCTCGCCTCGCGCTTGCTTTCGCTCTCCTGAAAAAAAAAAAAAAAAACTTATGAGAGAAAACGACTGTTTTGCAGTCTAGGTACCCGTGTAGCCGTGTGGACAGATGAAAGCGGAAATTTTCAAAAGTAATGTATGTTATTGTTATCTCGTAAGGAATCGGAATATTTTTAATTTACTTCCACCTTCCCTTGTTTTTGGTTATGAAGACTTGCGTAATTTGAGCATATTTAAAGTTTTTTTTTTTTTTTTTTTGACATAAAACCGTTTGACGAGACAAATTTAACTTGTTGACCAAAGAGGAAGAGTTTGTAGAATGATTCTACCCATCCATAAAACTCTAACTAGCTGAACCCGATGTAAAATAAGAAATCAATTGGGAAAAGGTATTATCTCTTTCACATTTTCTTATATACCTTGGCTCTAACTTTTTAAATTTGACTAAATGTTACCGTAAATACAATTAATTTGAGATCTTTTACGTCCTTTAAACTCGACCACTAGTTACCAGGTTCCAGGTGTTCGGGTAGTGGCGAACGCCGAAAAATATCGTCAGTGAAAAAACAAAAAAGACGGAAGGGAGGAGCTCTCAATCTCTTTACCTCCGTCGACGTTTTTTCCTATTCGCTTTGCTTCGCGCCGTTCCTGCTGCGGTAAGGAAGCTCAGAACAGGGAAACCTCACATCCACTTTTTTACTATTGGCAGCGAAGTTGACAGTGTTAACGGTTCCACTACTGCAAGGAATGATTATATTGGAGTATGTTGGAGGAGTCACACTCGATACTACCGCATGTCAAGGCTGCGTGCAAATCAGTTCTTGGATGGTCAGACAGTTTACTGACAACATTGCAAAGAATTCCGTTTTATAGATCCAAAGGTAAGGAGTTTTTCCCCTCTAATAGGCGCCCACACTCAGATATGAGAGTTAAGTCTTATGTTATTATTTCGTAAACTGAAGAATGAGATTTCCTATATGCTCTGATCCGATTATGACCTATTTATTTGTTATTATAAGCGCCCACACTCTGATACGAAGTCCTGCATCAAAGATGGGCCAGCCCGTCTAACCGGACTGTCTTGGGATATCCGTTAAGAAAGAGTGTGGTGGGTTTTGCAGTGGATTTTCCACTTGAGTTTTAAACGTTTTTACGTCATTTCTATGAGGGTGAAGTGTCCCCTTGATTCATTCTCTCTTAGGAGTGCAACATTAATCTTGACGAAATATTTGTTTTAGTTCAGTACACCGAGTTACAACAAAGATGAAGAAGAAACATTACCTGGCCTCTACACATTACATAATAAACCCTTTTTCCGATGACACGCAATATTGCAATTTTAAAAGCTATTTACAAAAATACTGAGATTTTACATATTTATTTGTTATTGTGAATTAAGTAAACATACAAACTTGAATTAAAATCGGCCAAGAAGAATCATGAGGGCAAAACTATAAACCGTCAGTGCCAATTGCCATCCTTTAAAAGTAGTACTGGAATACAATTTTGAACACCTACATTCCCGAGACATTGAAACAAATTTTACGTTTGCAAAGCACTGCACGTAAAAATTGCAATTACGCAACCTCGTACCCAGGCCAGTTCGCGCTATCCGAGCTTGACAGGTGACGTCACATCTGAAATCGCCGAGGACGACTGGGAACGAAGCTGGCAATTATGTTACATCAGCAAAAGATCTATATGCCTAGTGCGTAGGAAATGTTGAAGGCCATAAGGTCATATAGCCTGATCCACTGGATTCAGCATTATTTACAAGCTGTTTACAAAAGGCCTGGAACACTCACAGAGCCGGTATCTACTTCTAGTTATTTCTTAGCACCGTTAATGCATGATGGATTTTAACAAATCTTTCTATTCAAATTCTTTTAGACAAAATTCTAATTTCGTAGTAGTAGGTCAACCAATACGCGATGTTGTACATCACAAACGACAAAGGGAAAAGTACACGACTGGCTTTGTCAACTTTGGCTGACGATTCCATGGGACAAGAGTTTCGCTTCACAAAACAACGAACAACTGTGTCATAATGCATGCTTTCGTTGTCACTTTCGCTCAAGGTACCGGTCTCCATTGGTAGAGGCCGCTGCATCTGATCGAGGCTCAAGTGCTTATACTTTTCTGGTGTCATGTCGCACGCCTGTTCGAGATCGTCCACATTCCACAAGTCTTCATTGTTCGACGTCTGAGTTGCTGTATCTGTTTTTTTCGATCGCAAGATCTGAACGCCGGACACGTAGCGAAAGTTTAGCCCACGTCTGTTCTTCGTCGAGCCCTATGATGAAAATAGCATCACAAAAATATAGGAAAGAGTGAATCATACTAAGCATTCGCGTTTTTTAAACCGATCATGTTGAAAGAAAAGAAAACGATAATGAGTTGTGCCATAGTCGGTATTATCTCAAACTTAAGACCAGAACATACTCACTAGAATACGTAAATATTTCTTCAGGAATCACATTTGTACAGTCTCTACAAGACGGGGACACCGTTGGCACCGCCGACGGACACTCCGTCTCGGGGCCTGTTCTTGATTTGAAGGTAGGCAGCCAGCCCTCGGCTGGAATATGGTCATGTGACTATTTTGGCACTGAATTAAAATTATTTTGTATCTTTCTGCCACTGTCTTGTACCTTAGCAGCTTCTCGGGATAATTTTAACTTGAATTTTCAAGCACATGCGAAAGTCTTTTACGCTGGCAAAGTGAACTAGAGCATATACATGTATATAATATATATTCAACCAGAAACTCATAAGGGGTTGAAACGTGTAACTCTCATATGTTTGCTTTACCCGATGCTCGTGATTATTCAATTTCGAAAGTACCATATTTGGAACGAGAAGAAGAGATAACTGACCAATCAAACTTCGTAAACAACGTGACGTAATTTTCCCTCAGGTTCCCGCGCCCGCTTAAAAAAATGGCCGACAAACGGGGGAAAAACTCCCGAAAGCCGAGAAAGCTTTCAAAGGTTGAAACCAGGAATATTACCGAAGCACTGAGCAGGATATTATTGTCTTACCACCCGGGCCAAACGTAACATTATGAAACCCATTGACGGCCTTGCAACTTCTTGGAGTTGTCACTTCAAAAAACGATGCCTCGTTGACCCTCTGCACAGTAAACTTATACTGGAAATAGGCTTTTAAAATTCTTATGTTAAAAGTCTAGAATGAACAGTGAAAAATATTTTCGAATAAAATTCATTAGCTGCGTATCGAAAGTGTCCAAAACCTGAACCTGACATCTTCGCAAAAAGTGATGCTTGTAATGAATGTGAGAAGCATTTTAAAAGCTTAAATTAAACTTAGATGTTGTAGCCACGATCGTGTTTTGAGCTAATTTTATGAATGAACAAACTCAAAACAATAGACAGAGAAACCGTTTCTTGAACATTTTTATTCAAAGTCCAAAAAGTTAATCCTTTAAAGCAATTCGGAAAACACTATCTGGATAGTGGATCCGTTCACGCAAGTGACATCGGCTAAGCACATGGCAAAATTCAACACAAAATCCATCTCAAATCAGGGCACATTTTGTAATTTTTCTTTAGCGCCGAAGAGAAAAATTTATAAAACGTCTATGAAACATTTTAAAATACATAAATTCCCTTTCAAAAACGTAATTGTCTTTGCCATAGAGTGCAAAATGTACCTGAAAATTCAGCAAAAACTTCGCTGACTTGGTCGCATTTCAAAACAGACCATGGGCTCCGCCGTGAAGAAAAAAAGGTTGAATTCCTCGAAGGACGATTTCTTGATGAAAAGCTTCCCTTTCTCCACAAAAAGAAAGCTGAGCATTCTTTTGAACTTTCTCTTTCCATTTTTTGTCCTTTAACGGTGTATTTTTAACCTTGAAATGCAGAACTCTTGTCTTAAAACATCTGCATGGTGATCGCGCAGCAGCCATTTTGTTGAAAATGGATATCCGTCACTAAGATTTCCAAATATGGTCAAAATGAATATTCACGAGCATTGAACGCGAGTTACACGTTTCAACCCCTTATGGGTTTCTGATTCAACCCAACTTGCCGAGATCTCGACAATCCAGCCAGCTCGCGCTTTTTCATACAAACGAAACGAGATATATATTGCTAACAGAAAAGAGGCATTTAACTTGCGGCAAGGGGGCCAACCCGACTAACGGGGCTGTCTCACCTCAAATAAACAGGCCCTTGTCAGCCCAAGTATTGGCGGGGTGCCCGTTAAGAAAGAGTATGGTAGGCTTTGCAGTGGACTCTCCACTTGAGATTTAAACATTTTGACATCCTTTCTATGGCGGCGATAAGAGTATAGACCATGAAAATTTGTCGCCCATTTGTCTATAATCCTGACTTATTGATATATATCAGTTCTAAGGTTAAAATTGGTAAGGGTTTTTATTTATCGTACCTTTTCTACTGTCGTCCACTGTTTCTTTTTTCTAGTCCCTTTCTCGCTGGATGTTTTCTCATTACTAGCTCTCCACAGTCTATCCACCACAATGCACTCCAAAAGACTCAGGAAAATGATCGTAAAACAAACCATAAGGTACCAATCCATTCCTTTGACGTAACTCACCTAATACATACACAAAGTTCAGAGATCACTCCATGCAAGGCAATCAGGATTCCGGAATCCGGAAAAATTTAGCTTGTAAAATCAGGAATCCTGGGCTTTGGAATCCGGAATACAACTCAAGGAATCCGGAATCCCACTGGCGATTGGAAACCTGAATCCAAGTTCCATTGACAAGGAATTGAATCCGGAATCCACTACCTGGATTGTGGACTCCACAGCGTGGAATCCAGAATCCATGACTGTCTTGGATCGACCTACATAGGAAGACAGGCTGGCGTGATTATAAAGGTGCTCTTGACACTAGAGCACAAGAAGCCCGTACACACCAAAATTAATCTAGGGTAAATATTTAACAATTATTCCTCGAGCCCGAATGGGCTCTGAGTCTCAGAGGCCATGAGGGCGAGAGGAATAATTGTTTTAGTTAAATCCAACTAGTTGGTCAAAAATATCGAGAATAAAAAAAGTTTAGCTAGTTAAAGCTATAGTCTTTGATCCTTTTTGCCACCAACAAGCCCACACTTTTCGCTACTAGTGGGCTATAACATATAGCCTTGTAGTAGCTCAACCAATCAGAAAGCAGCATTGATAATAGACCACTGGTTGGATTTTACTAATAACCGATATTGGTGTTAGCGTCTAAGCGACCCCCTTAAACGAGCTTCAGCATTTGTTTCACCATTCGTTAAAAATTTATCTGTTAACCTTTTTTTGAGTCGAAGGAGTAAGTTTTCTGAGAGCAAGATTTTACGCAGGACACAATCATATCCGAAGAGTTCAGAAGACTTTCTTTACACATTGGTGCCAGATGTTTTGTTGTTTTCTTTTTAAACCATTTCAATACACAAACGGATATGCTAGTCAAGAGAGAGTCTAGAAGCATTGCCAGGACTATCTTTATTTTAATAATCAAAAGTAATTTTAACACAAAGATACCTAATTCAAAAAAAACATCTGGAGCGATTCTAAAGATACAAACTAGATAGAAACTGAATAGGCAAGAGTTCTCTTCACTGATTATTTTCTCGGGGAGTGCCTTGGTAAAGCTTACATAAAGGGAGATTTTATAGCAAAAATACCTTGGGAAGCATTCCATTTGTGTAGCCGAGTAAGAACACAATGGTAAGAATAGTTGTGATTCCGACTGTTAACCTACTAGCGCTGTCATCTGGTCTCATCCAGAACACGATCCAACTGAGCATGACCAAAAATACACATGGTATATACACCTGGATGATGTAATACCCCATGCGGCGTTTGAAAGGAAAGGTGACTGTTAGCGATGTGTAGTTCCCTAGATGAGAAACGTAATAGTGTGTTTGTAAATAACGTGAAGCCTATATTAAATCCCATCTCTCTGAAAAATTCAGATCAGTTTAGGTCTCAGGAAAACTGCCCATCTACCCCTCCCCTAAGCCAACATTTTGCCCTAAGTGAGAATTAAGTGTTAATGTTAGCTTAGGGGAGGGGTAGGTGGGTAGTTTCCCAGAAACCTAAATTGATCCACAAATTCTCCTCTCTATTAACCCTTTAAACCCTAAGATCAATTTTTGAATTCTCATTTGTTGCCCCGATTCAATTCCTACAGAAGTAGTGGGGAGAAGTTGATAAAATATCAAGCAAATTCATCTTGTGTGATCATGTCCTTAATTCTCATGACCACTCTGTTTTACAAAGCATTGATATTACAAGGAGAAATTTGATGCTGATCACTCTTAGGGTTCAAAGGGTTAAGCCCACCCCTTTATCAGGGGAAAAACTCAATAAGCCCTCCCTTTCCACCTCCCTTTCCCCTTACTGTTCTTCACTAATAAATGATAGACGCCATTAATGAAACACCATTGTAAAACATATTTTGGACTGGATCCGGGATGGTTTACTCACGTGTTGGAAGTTTGGATTTGTATTTGATCCTCGGCTGCATGACCTCCAACTTCTTGTACTTGAGCTTTTCCACTTTGCATTCTAGTTCTTTATGGAGAACTGATACCACCATCTTCGCTAAATTAGTCAAGCCCCCTCTCAAATACTTCCCCCGTCTTATAGCACCGCCCCCCCCCCCCCCCCCAAAAAAAAAAAACGTTTTCAAAATAAATAAGTCCCCGGAGCGGTTATGTAGGATTACAGTTTAATGATAATTTGAAGTTCGTACGAAAATAGTAAATTTTGCTTTACAAAAGAACTTACGCAGCAGATACTGCATATAAAGTTTTCTCCCAGGCCAATAAAGAATTAATATGAGTTATCTCACCACTGACGTATTGGTTAGTTTTTGCCGACAAGCTAGCATCTTCGACGGAAAACTGGGCCATTTCTTTGTTGCCGATTTCAACCGTAGAATTCCTCCAAATAATAAGAATATCGCTATCTGCGTGACCATCTGAGGATAAAAAAGCCGGCATTTAAAGGGACGAGAACTGTGTGATGCTAATGCAAAGTATTCAGATATTTAAAAAGCCTTATTTCCTTCTTCATGTTTTATCAGGTTTCATTCTGACTTGTTTTAATACCCTGTTTCAAGAATTTAACTCGGTTTCGTTATTGTTAATCTGGGTACTTTCCATTTTGCCAAAATTCTCTTTACATTTAAGTCGCAAGAACAGCTTCTGTCTCCGTAGAAATGTTCTTGGTAACGTCGATCGGTTCTTTCGATGGTACACTATCCTCTGTCCATGTTTTAAGTCCGTACTAACTATGGGTTATGATAGGATAGAAAGGCAAAATGGAAAGAATCCCTTTTGCTCCCATGAAGGATGGTGAAGTTGGAAAATGTAGTCCCTTGAGGAAGCCGCGTTCATTTAAGATGAAGCAAATCCAGAACTCTGTTTCAGTTAACACCTAAGCCCAAGGCAAGATTGATTAATCTTATCTGCTCACCACTGTCGGCGGGCCTGGTTCTTCATTCTTCTTTTTTGACCAAACACGTGGTCAGTATCTAAAACAAAATACCTTCTGCTCTGACAGTCTCTCCCCATGGCAAAGCCTTCCCTAAATACCAAGTTTTCCGCAATTTTGATTTCCTCTCTAACACGGTATTCATCAAGGAAAACCATGCTTAATGTTAGGGGTATCTGTACACCTTTGTGCTTGAATAACTTAATGAACACCCTTCTTCGTCTTTCAATTAGCTATTCAGTCACTTTACCTTGTACTTCACAAAATAGCCTTTTATTTTTAAAATAGCTAGGCAAGCAGCGCGTAGCATGCATGTTCGGGGAAAGAATGAGGAAACATAAACTTACAACTTCCGAACGTTAGTTTGCAAAGCTGTGTGTCCATAGGAAAGTCATGTAGGTCCATTTCACACGAAGCAACAATCTGCGAACTAACAAGGTGAAAATATCGATGGGCAAACTGTACGTATTTCGGTTTTAGACCTTCAGCTAATCAATCCCGATTAAATAAAGCGCTTTTGTCTCGTTTAAGAGACAAAAGCAATATTTCCTGTTGAAATTTAGTCCTGTAGCGAATTATTCGAAGCAATTTGTACTACAAAAAGTACCCTGGCTGCTACAATTCGGCACTTTAAAAAAGAGAGGGAAACTGGAGCCGAAATGCATCCCGCAATTGTTTCTGGGATCATTACTGGGGACGCGCCGGTCAGCTATTGGCTAGTGTTTCTCCCTATCTTTAATAACAGTCCCAGAGCCCTTTGCGAAAGCTAACTCAGCCCAGTTTTTTTTCTCGTATCTAAAGTGGTGAATTCATGAGAACATATAACTTCACAATGGACCTGATGGTTCCAACGTAAATAGAAACTGAATGAACCGATGATGGGAAGTCATAAGATTCAGTTCCAGTCGCGTAGACGCGCAACGTTGACGGCTCTTTGGTATTAAATTTTGTGTGCACGCCAATTTTATAAGCAAAACAATGCCTCTGGACGTGCATTTTAAATTTTATACAAATAATTAGCCCAGAATTCATCTCAAGTTTTCTATACATTATGCTGAGTTCGTTTAAGCAACCCATCTAACACCGCTCAAATATCATCCAACTTTATTGGATGATTTTTCAACGCACAAAACCCGCCATAATGCTTAGCCTTTTTCCTACCCGACAGATAGCAGATAATATTGGGAACGAGGTTACTTTAACGCCCTTTTTAGAACTCACTAGGAAGGTTTTTCAGGGCAGAACTAACCTCCTGCTGTAAAACACAAGGCCATCTGGATCAATCTTAAGCACGCTATGGACCTCCGTATCTGGGAGCATAAGGTCAGATTTCTTCGCGTTATAACAGAAGGTGTCTGGAAACCATAGAGACTTGATCTCATCACGCTGAAGGCTGACACTTGCGTTCACATATGCAGAGATGCGTTCATCATACCACATTTGACGAAAATACATAAAAACAGGGAATTCCTAAAAAACGAGAAAACGACAAGTATTTCCTGTTGAAACTAAAACATTTAGTCCTTTAGCAAATTTTATACACTAATCTTTTTAAGGTTTTCTTGGTTTCTCGCCCTTTCATGACTTCTAAAACTCAGGCATAAGAAGGAAAAAAATGACTGGCTACGCCCCTGGCTATGATATTCATTTTCAGATTACTGAATTGATTCTTTCAAAGCGCTAATTCATTTTTAGACTACCTATGATACTTCTCAAAATTACTTTACGACAAGTAAAATTCCGTGACAGCACTCATTAAATTGGACAACAAAAACTTTGCCTTTACTTCGTGTACCGGACACAGATGACGTAAGACAAAAGACCTCTTTGTTTTCCGTTCAGGGTAAAATTTGTTTGGAGTTGTTTCATGGTTTTTGTTCTTTTGTGTTGTCATCTGTGTCCGGTACACAGAGTAAATACCAACATTTTGGTACAGCATTTCTATATATTTCTTTTTTTCAGCTCTTTGCGTAGCTCAGCAAAATTTATCATAAAAATGTGGAAAAATCTCTGTCAAAATTTTTGTTTTCTGTGTCTCCGTTTTTTCCCTCCCCGCAGAGCTGGCAAAAAAAAAATTAATATTTTAGCTACTTTCTCCTGGCTGGTCTTACCATATTTACTTCTTTGATATTTCCAAATGTCTCCACGTACAGGTCGAGAAAAACCTTCGTAGGTTTTCCTAGCATTGACAAAACATAATGATAAAAACGTAAAGAAAGCAACTGCGATACTCTTGTGGTAGACCCAAAAGAGAATTATATGACCGTGATTTTCTTACCGCGTACCATAGCATGCCTGGTTATAACATACGCGGCTGCCTACAGGGGCGGATCCACAGAAAAATTCAGAAAGGGGGAGCCGGGACACTTGCCAGCTATATAAAATATAGTACATGCATTAATTTATTTTAGTTAGAATTCTTTAAAAAGAATACAAAATTTCACAGAAAAAGGGATAGTTGCGGTCAAATCCGGCCGATCCCTAAATCCGACCATTGGCTATGCAAGGATATCAATTGAAAACTACGGTATTTTTCATACATTCTCCATTTTCTTCTTGTCACCTTCATTTTATTGCTGGTTTTCAGTGTCACGCCATTCAAAACTAGATCAAAATAAAATCAAAACCGTTCAATAGATAAAGTCCAGAATCTGGGAAATGAAAGGGGGTACATATACAAAGACCCTCGCTAAGATTCAGGTCAGAGGAATATTTCGTATACGAGATATCCGAAGAAATGTTTTACCCAAACTTATAGAGATTTGTATAGAGACGCCATGCTGGTGCTCACCTGGATGAGCTCCAACATGGCGGACGAAAACCAGTTGGTAGAGCAACGCACCGGCAACGCGGAGGTCATGGGTTCGAATCCCGTTGAAGCCCTGATTTTTTTCAGGCTTCTTCTCTCCAATTGCTTAAATTGGAAAATTTACTGCGATGATCATTCTTTACTTTCATCTACAACCGCAGTTCAAATATGAATTATTTCATATACTTCACATCAGAAACATCTGTTACCAAGTTTCGCTACAAAAGCGTGAATTTATTCTTCGAGAAATTCAGAAACATTAAAGTAGTACTTTTTCTAATACATGAACTGTTTAGATAGCAAAATTTCCTGAAATAAGTCATTTTTTAACCTACATGAAACCCTCTTGGCCGTCATGTAAATGCTGCGTCACGCAAAAGCTTAGAAATTCAAGCGTACCGTCTATCACAAAACCAATAACCCTTTTGAAGCAAAAATTTGTACGAAAATTAGTTTTCAGCTGCTCTAATGCATCGTGAAAGTAAAATCTCGGTAGGATCGATAGTTTTTTAGTTTGAGTTTTAGTGACGTCATGTGAAAACCAACAATTATTTCCCGTGACTTTTTTTCAGGTGTAATTAAAGGTAGCCTGCCAACCTACTACATTTCTCACCTGATCCGAAGTTCGGCCTGACAGTCTTGTCGTATTTAGTGGCGGTTAAATATTCTACCAAAGACATTGAAGTGTTTGCCGTCCAATTGCTCGGCCGATTCCCGGTACTAAATGTCAAACATAATAAACCATTATCATTTAATAGCCTACGCGGCTGACGGTTTTATTCGGGCGCGCAAAACAGCTAAGTGAGCGGCGGCGAAAGCGGAGAAGCTGCGAGGAGATTGCGTGTCAATAAAACGCGGGGTCGGGGTCGGGTCTGGGGCCAGGGTAAGGGTAGTGTCAACGATCCTGCATTTTACTGACACTCGAGGAGATCTGGGTGTTCGAGCGCGCTTCGTGCTCGCAGTTTCGCAGCTTCTCAGCTCAGCTTGTTTGCGCGCCCGAAAAAACGGCCAGTTACGTAGTCTATTTAACAATTATTCCTCGAACCCGAACAGTGGGCTCGGAGACAATAGCCCATGAGGCCGAAGGCCTCATGGGCTATTGACTCAGAGGTTATGAGGGCGACAGGAATAATTGTTTTAGTAAAATCCAACTAGTTGGTCAAAAATATCGAGACAAAACAACTTTAGCTAGTTAAAGCTATACTTTAATCTGCTTTGCCGCCAAAACGCGTAGGCTTTTCGCTACTAGTGGGCTATAACATATAGCCTAGTAGTAGCTCAAACAATCAGAATGCAGCATTGATAACAGACCACTAGTTGGATTTTACTAATATCATATATATTATAAAAAGATTTGTTAGTAATATTATTAAGTGAAACCGATTATATATGGACACTTGAGTTTTTTTTGTCGATATACCACTGCTAAAAATACTCTCTTAACAATCGTTTATACAAAAAAACACTGAAATGACAGCGTACTCACCAAACAGCCATATTTAGAGTAAGCAGGAGAGAGACAATTAAACAACGCGCCATCCGGCTCCTGTTCATTGGTTTGGGATTTGATTTTCCCATTGATTCACTGGATTTTGCTTAATATTTTCCACTTTTTTGCTTGCATTCCTACAAAGATGAATACTAGGTTAACTCTGTGGCGCAAAACAGTGGAAATGTAACATACACTAAATATATTCAGTAACATAAAAGTACCTGAGAACGGTCACCATAAAGTTGTGTTCTCAAAATTCCGGACAGAAAGGAATGCTAAACTACTTAACTCTAAGAAAGAGTTTTTAAAAATCAATTGCAATAAGGACCCTCTGAATTATTTAGTTTGCATAATTGTGTGTTTTTTCTTAGTCGGTATAAAAGTACTGATTACTTGAAATAATTACTTGATAGTGCCGATATCATTACTCGAAGATTTCACCCTTGCTTCTCTCAATGCTCATTAAGCTTTTATCTTCAAGCAAAGTTATATCGATCGGGTTTGACAAAAGCCTGAAACTCAAATCATCAAATTTGAGACCT
>JBBMOI010000009.1:24132500-24287500 GCA_038088405.1 Porites divaricata | reverse complement strand
ATTTTGGTTGTTTGCCAGTAGCGTAAACTGCGATTTAGGTGGTCAGTGGGCTATGGACCGCTTTGAAGAAGTTTAAGTCTAAGTTTGTAATCTAAGCGGGGCAGCTGTGACGTGCTAAGTATCGCAACTTTCAACCCTCGGTTTCAGACGAAACTGTCGAAACTGGATGATCGCTAATATAAATGTCTGAGAATGATTCAGGAGCTGAAGAATGGAACTATACATAGTTGTTTGCTGTTTTGACAACTTATTTTCTATAATTATTATTTTATGTAACAGCTGAGG
Organism: Porites divaricata; assembly: GCA_038088405.1. Lineage (NCBI taxonomy): Eukaryota > Metazoa > Cnidaria > Anthozoa > Scleractinia > Poritidae > Porites > Porites divaricata. Next base: position 24,287,215 of record JBBMOI010000009.1, on the reverse strand, counting down.
ACACGTTTGAATAGCAGCAAAAAGCTAAGCTCGATAGGGGTTCCTTAATACCTTGATCAGCCAAGGTTTCTGAGACATTATGTTCAATATCCTTTTAAGTTAAAGATGGAATAATTATTGTAATGCGAATTGAGCTTTGGCTAACGAAAAAAAAAAAAAAAAACTATAAAAACGTACAATACTGCTCCAACAGGTGACATTTGAAAGGGTTGCGAATTCCGCATTCCGGATTCCTGATTCCAGATTCGGCAGCACTAAAACATGGAATCCGGAATCCGGAAACGGAAACGGAATCACGGAATACGGAATCAAATATCAATGATAGAAAATTAACGAATTTCACATTGCATAATTTAGTACAATCCAAAGAGAATTTGTTTTGGTATATATTCTTGTTAATGTGTCTTGATAAGGTTTGCCGTAGTGTGGGTTATTGCACTGCAAGGCCGATGAAAGTAATTTTACGATTAATTTTTATTCACGAGTCTATCGGTTCGATAATACAGTTAAATATTGCCTTTGTAGCTAAATGTCAAGAATAGTAGTAGTTGGCCTCAGACAATGCACACCACGTGATTGTCCCCAACTGAATGCTCAACACATGACCGACCCGTGACATGACCACAGTTCCAGTGTTTTAGCAATAAGTTGAACTTTTTCGCCAAGCTGAATACTGATGGGATTCTGGTGTACCAGTAATTGAGTTTACGTTGACGTCCGTATTTTTGTTGAAGAGGCTTATTAAACATGGTGCATTATTTTGATGTAATCAGTTGCGGAATCAAGCAAATGCATGCACAATTCTCTCTTCTCTTTTGATTCCACAATGCCATGGTTCTCTTGACTAAGGTGTCTTGATAAATAAAGCTGAACGCTGTTGAAGACAACCCAGAAAAGACACTCAGGAAAAACTTGACGGCGACGCCCTTCAGTTATATAAACGACGCCTCACGGTCAATTTAAACGAAGTCTGTCTCCATATAACTTACCTTTTTCTTAAGGAACTAGTTTTTGCCATTGCCGTTTTTCTCCTCGCTTTGCTGTCCCATGAGAATTTGCATTCATTGCCGGAAGTGGTATCAAGAGTCTTTTCACGGGAATCGACTCCTCTAGTGATACAGCAGTCTCCTCTACTCAGCTAATTTATTCATTTATGTCTTTTTTTTACCTGTTTAGTTATTTTATTGTCATTGCTAACATTTTTTTTTCAAATCGATCGCTTGGAACCTTCTTTCACGGATTCCGTATTCCGTTCCCGTTTCCATGATTTCGTTTCCGGATTCCGGATTCCATGTTTTAGTGCTGCCGTTCCAAATTCCTTACCTCCCACAAACCCTACAAAAACATGGCGGACAGTGAGTTCACGTTCTACCGTCTTCTACCTCTTCTTCGTTGGGTTAGAACCATAGCCACATGGAAAACAGTGATTTAAAGTATGCAGTCTTTAGGAATGGACAATTTTCGAGTGGCATTTACCCGATTTCTCGCTTTCTATTCTGACAATCCTTCTGGACTTCGCGATGAAGAAACGCCGGCGAAATGGCCAAGTAAGGCAAGTTTCGTCACTCACCCCTCGACCGAAACTGAATGGCCGCCAAAACTTTTAACACGATTCAGTAGCTGAAGGATTGAACTACACAGTGATATGCAGGAGAGCCAGTAAGTGTGAGCCACTTTTGAGATTTAATCCACTGAATTTGGCTAAAATCGCATGTTTCGCTAAATGGGTCAAAGTGGCTAAGTGTGTTTCCTCAGATTTTCTAAACGAAAAGGTGTCGATGATTCTGACCTGTATTATTTTAAAGATAAAGGCTCAATTAAAGGAACTAGTAAATTTGAAGCTTTGGGTCGCACTCTTTTATCCGGAACAATCGGTTGAATTTTGACAAAATTTGCATGTTTCACAAGCATCTCAGGCCCTCATGTGGTGCCGAAGGAAAATTCGTCAAAAAAATTTTACAGAAGCGAATTTCTCCAATCTAGTGTCATATTTGTTATATACTTATTAAAAGAAGTCCACAGAAAAATTATGAGCGAAATCTATTTTGTGGGCAAAACTCGATATGAGGATCTTACAGAGACTGGCTCTTAAGTATTAAATTATATTATTACTTGAAACAACAAGCAGCGTTGCTCCAGGGCCTTCAGGGTGATTATAATACCTTCAGGATTTTTTGTGGTTTTGCATTTGTGATAAAGCCTAGTCAACGGTTTGTTATTCCGGAAATTATTTTTGCTCGGGATATTTTAAAATGACTTAAAAACCTGGCAGACTCCTTCTTACCAAACGGTTTATTTCGACGCAAGCCGGTTTGAGGGTTAATCTTTAACTTAGAATTTTTTGTCGTTTCTAGATCTTGGAAGGCCGAACAAGCCCATGGCTTATTGTGAAAATTAATTATTTATGATACGTTCGAACAGGCAAATTGGAACGAATCTCATTCGAAAATGTTCTGTCGTCCAAGGTCAAGTACATAGTTATAAATGTGGTACACGATGAACTCTCATGTAGTTGTAACAGCAATATATAAAGTGTAAAATAAAAATGTTTCAGTGCTTTCAAATAACATTTATTTTTGGCTCTGCTTTGAGCATAACTCATTACCACATTGAGACAGTAGATCTTCAAAACATTTTGGCGTTAGATATGGGCCATAAGAAAACAGACAAGAAAACCCTAAACTAACATTTAAATGGTTCTTTAGTTTTATATGATAATTATATGCTACCTCTTCAAGCCCACTCTACACCGGCACGAACCGCCAACTTTAATCACCACTTTTTAAGAACTTTTAGCGTTAACATCAAATAAAGCGAAAAGCATGCACTAGCCGCCGACGCCCCCTTTTTAAAACCGGTCTAACCTTTTTCTAGTCAGTTACCCGTGCAGAAACACACAATCTAAAAGATGAACCGGTCAAAGTGCAATTGAAATTAAGACCTTTCTTACCTATTTTGGAGCACCAGGTTAATAACATAACCTTAACTAATCTTATCAGTATTCTATTAAAGGCTTCTTTGCAATTGGTCCTATAAGAAGCATGGACTGAGCCATGAAAGATAACCCACATTGACCGCTATTTTAAGGATACTGCGACATTAAGGCTAGATAGTAACTTTGTAATAATTGATATGTACTTACCAAGGCCGTTTAGGACGACTACTCAAGCTGCTTCAAACCGTTCAGCGTTGATTCAATCACGATGTTGCAAGAATTCACTGAAATTTCCAATACAAAACCTAGATTCAGAATCGATGTAAAAATCTTTAAATCGAATTCGAAACTATCCACTTAAATAACTTACGTCCTTTTATAATCTAAAGCAACATTTAACCTGCAAGACTCTTACAAGATAATATTTTATCAGTGGTTCGCTGTTTAGTACGCGTGGTAGGATACTCACGACTAAATAACGAAAAGCGAGGTTATAAACGAGTTTTCTCAGTGGGAGGTCACTTTTAATTACCACGCACGGAAGAAACGTCTCTCCGGTCTATAAAGCGATGACATATTTTAATTCAAAGATTGTCTAAAGCGAATCCCATGCAGATCGTGTACTCTGGAAGAAGTTCAGAGTTTAGACTACACCGACTGTAGTTGAAGAAACCTGAACAGTTCAACAGGATGAGCCGGGATTCTTTCTCTCAATAGTTCTCAACATTCGTATTTGCATGGTCTTTTCTGTTTGGTGTGATCAATTATTCAAACCTTTACTTTTAATGCAAATACAGACTTCAAATTCAAAAAATAAAATTCTGCATGCGTCAAGAGTCTTGTTAATTACGGTATCACTTCCATTCCAGAGCTTTTGCTGTGAATTATCACGGTTTTTAAAAGTCAGTTTATCTGAGTTTATTCTGCTCACCTGCTGGCTTTTGAGCCGCCTTGTATATTATACATATTAATTCATCATTATGTTTTCTTTGTCTTGTCGAGACACAAACATAGAGGACTCTTTTGAGGCGGTCTCTAAAGGTTATCAACCGCGTTAAACGTGACAAAGGAACCGAGGTTAACTCGTTGCACTGAACTTTCAGATTTCCAAACTTATTAACTGAATAAATTAACAACCTGCCGTTTTTAAACGCTGAAAATATCATGATGAGATTAAAACTGCAACTGAATCCAATACTGCAGGGTACAGATTTTTAAAATTAGTTTAAGACCCTGCTGCTAATATTACACAAAATTTTAAATTTGTTTTTCGAAATGTAAGCTGCCGTACAATACTTTCTTTAGTGGTGTTCGAGAGTAGTGGGTGAGATGTTAATGTGAGCCAGATTGACATTTTTTCTCGCCGGACATGCATTTTCAGTACTGTAACTGTACAGCTTGACACTTGTCCGATACAGTTTCAAAAATTTCAAAAGTTATGAGAACAGCGAACGGTGGCTATTCATCTAAAACCTACCAAACAAAACACGTCATAAGCTACAAGCCTTAACGAAGTCGCTTGTCTCCCTTTTGGCTTCTGAACTCCAATACTAGTAGCAATCTCCACTTTCACCTATTTGGCTTCTTTCGGTCTCCTCCCCTTTGACATAATTGGGAGCAAATGAGGGGGAAAATTATTATACATCTCCACTAACAGCGCTCTGCAATTGGTCAATTTAGCTTGTGTCCTTATTCAGGCCATTCATATGATAAATAAATTTCTAACCTTGATTATTGAGTTTCCCGGCTCTATTCCCAGCCTGGGGTCAACGTTCTTGCACCGAGTGCTATTCCTTATTCTCGAAATTTATAGTTACAGTTAAATGGTTAAGATTTTCAAGTTAATACATTCAAAACAAAAATCATATACACAGGCAATGGAATTTGTGGAAAACGAGTGCTCATGTCACGTAGAAATGATACATTATATGGCAGAAATATTATATGCTTGTTGATTTATTTATGTTTGTTTTAGTGCGAAGCGGAGAATAGCCATTACTAGGTACACAAACACACTCGACCATGTGGGGTTTTCCTGCCGGTGCAAAAGCTATAATTAGGGACCTTACGATCCGACAACGGCAACGACCATGAAAACGTCGCTGAAAAATAGACTTCGCATCCTTTCACTTTTTTTCGCAATTATTCCAAGGGGCTTAGTTACTTAAAAGAAGGGAAATTGGGTTTGAGTTGAAGAGAAAGGACCGCGCCCAATTGCAAGTTCTGACAGAGACTACAGAATCAGTTATCGCCTTGCCGCTCCCGTTCCCAAGTAAACTTAAAATATGGTAATTTCTCGTCTTAGTTACGCAGGGACTGCAAAGAAATTTACAAAAAAGCGTGATGCACGTGCAGAGTTGTTGTTTTGCTCATTAAACCTATTGTTTTTTTGACGTTCCCGTTGCCGTCGTAATATTAGGGAGCTTTAGCAACGACGACGGCGACGGCAAATAAGACGTCAGAAAAGCAAAAGCTTTATTAGGCAAAACAACAACTTTGCACATGCATCACGCTTTCTTGTACATTTCTTTACCGTCCTTGCACGACTACGACGTGAAAATGCCTAATTGCAAGTTTTATGGAGGCCGTAAACAGGCGACCACGAATCTCTTTTTCTCTCTCTAAACTTGAGTGCGGTCCTCAAGAAATCAACTCGAGGGAAATTCGCCTAGACTTGCCATTCTCAGCAAACTGGAATAAACGCGACAAAGATTGAAAAAACGGGAATTCATTTTAAAACCGACGTTTTCGCTGCAGTTGCCGTCGTCGATGCTAAAGCTCCGTAATATTAGTTTAAAAAGTGAGGCATAGTCTTATAAAGGACAAGCTTCAGTGGTTGTGCCATCCGTGGTTCTCCTCTCGCCTCATTAGACAAATAACTTAAAGACCCTTGTGGAACTGAAAGCATATTTTATCCAGCCATTATTCAGAGGGAGCGAGAGGGAGGGTGCCTTGATAATTCACTTTATTTCATAAGGACAACTGAAAAACTCAGTGGAGGAAATGAGATGTACTGTTTAGGGCAACTAATATCTTACACCAAACTACTAAGTAACACAATCGGAAAAATCGAATATTGTAGTTTGGGATGGGTAAAATTCCAAAGGGACAGACGCAAATTGGCGTCGCTAAGAATATCAGTAGTTGTAACTGTTCATCAGTAGAGCACCTGAAATGTGTGCAACCCACAATCCACCACTTTAGAAATGAAAAAGAAACCGTGACGATTTAACTTTCTTAATTAAAGGCCAACAGGGATTGTTACTGGTGATGCCACGCCGGTTAGCTATTGGCTAAATTTTCCTTGTCCCCAATATTCGTTCCATAAGTCTTTGCGAAAGTTAATTATATACTCGGTCCAGTTTCCTATCATCGTTTCTAAAGTGGCCAATGGAGACAGAGCCTATTGTTGCCCCGGTGTAACAGTGATAATAGCATCTCCGCGTTTCGGGTATCCCCATTCCCAAAACCCTAGTGATATGGGCATCCCCTGTAACCCTAACCCAAACCGCTAAGGTAATATGGGAAGGAAATGCCCTAAGTTTTGAGAATGAGGATGCCCAAAACGCGGGGATGCCCATATCACTGTGACAGCGAATTGATTTTGACTACAACCATATATCGACTGTAAAACATTTTTACCCACTGTACGAGCACAGTTACTAACAGAGAATATTAGTAAAGAAACAACGTAGTCATTAACTAAAGGGTCTCCCCAAAGAACACGGCAGATGAGAACTAGGTCGCATAACAGAGCGTTTTCACTCACGTGGCCAGCAGCTATGCTAATTTATTGGAACAAAAGAAAGTATTTACATGAGAAACGCGTTCAACTCCCAGAGGATTTTGCTGGTAGACCAACACGGCCGTCGTTTCATTGTTTTGGAACACCAATATGGCCGCCGTGACGTCATGTGAAAACGCTCTATTATATTCTACCTAATGTCCGGACAAGTCGTTTTAAATCTGTTTATTATTATTATTATTATTGTTACTTTGGCACATGGTAATGACAGTTACACATTTATTTTATCGCACCCACACAATTTTAATTGTCGGGTGCAAGAAATCTGTTGTGTCTTACCTAGTCACATTTCTTGTATACAGCTATTTCGAGAAAGGTTGTCGGAGAAAGTGCACGCGACAATCCCGAAAGGTATTGCCGGTGGTTTTGAGTTCACTGTTCTTCAAAGAAAGTTGATAGAATGGCACGAGAGGCCATGGACATATGTTTGCGAGTGCTAAAGAAAAGCAACAAAAGTAGGTTCGACAGCTACAAAGTACAGTATATTGATCATATCCCATGTTACCTTTCGGGATTGTCGCGAACACATTTTTTCCGACAACCTTTCTCGAAATAGCTGTATCTTTAACCTTTTAAGCCACGATACCCACATACCAATTCTCGCTACTGATCGGCGTGATTTTCCCGTAGCTGATCGCTTTATTTATTCTCACAACCGTTTCTCTTCCTTATGTATAGGTATTGTTGGAAGAAAATTGATGTTGGTCGCTCTTGAGATTAAACATGCAATACTGACGTCTGTTTTAAAAAATAGCTGTTAACTTCGAACAACGTAATAACTACAGATTCCTTTCTTGAAATCTTAAACTTCTAATTAGCGTTACTTCAGTCTTTGAAGTTCACTTTTAGGCTGGGTCGATCTAGATGAATACAACTATAAATTTACACTACATTTAAACAACACAAACAGACAAGTAAACAACCATTAACTTAACATTTTAATTAAGTCCCGCCTAAATAAACCGACTGAAATTCACTCGACATTCAGGGCGAAAAATATGCGTTTCGAGAGATTTACAGCTAAAATTTCACTGTTAAGAGTATAATGAAACCATTTATCACTAATTCAAGAAGAAAAGTATTTGCGAAGTGAATGCTTTATGACTGAATCGTTGAGAACCTGGATAATTCTGAATTTAACATCAATGGCCGAATTTATACTAGAGAAGAATTATCCGTCTCTAGTATAAATTCAGTGCTAAGACGAATTATGGAGCAAAATTCGTCTGAGGCCGATTCGTCTGTTAGCACGAATTATCCGGTTGACAGATAATCCGTCTAGACGGATAACTCGTCTCTAGTATAAATTCGGCCAATAACGCGGCTGTTTATAAGACAGCCTGACTAACTTGTTGTACCTTCAGTCAACCTTTTAAGCCCCATTTCCTAAAAGAACTATTTGAAAGAATTTGATAAAATACCAAAGCATTTCCCCGATGGTTAGTATTGTATTAACCCTAAAAATTTTTTTAAATGATTAACTACTAATGATCTTCACCTTTCGGAAAAGTATTGTTGTTAGTCGCCCTTCGGACTCACGGGTAAAAGGGTAACCCATTTTAGAACAAAAATAATCAATAATCAATTTTCAGAGTTTAAATAAGCTTGGTAAACAAACTTTACTTAGTTTGTCAAGCAACGCTCCTACAAGGAACATAACGTCACGTAATGACAGCCTGGGAAACTATGGCAAGTGCACACGATATTGTTGTACGGTAAAATATCTGTTCTTTGACAACGTACAAACCCATGAATTATCCCTATTTAGTAAAATCCAACTGGTGGTCTATCATCAATGCTGCGTTCTGATTGGTTGAGCTACTACTAGGCTATATGTTATAGCCCACTAGTAGCGAAAGCGCCGGCTTTTTGGCGGCAAAAAAAGGATTTAAGTCTAGCTTTAACCAGTTAAAGTTGTTCTGTCTCGATATTTTTGACCAGCTAGTTGGATTTTACTAAAACAGTTATTCTTCTCGCCCTCATGCCCTCTGAGTCAATAGCCCATTCGGGCTCGAGGAATAATTGTTAATTATTGCTTTAGCAAGTAAGCCAAACCAAAATCCCCTAAACATTTCTCATGTTGTGAAATAAATTATCTAGGGCAATACCTTTTTCTAGATTTGCCGTTTTCCTTAAGGACAGTCACGCAACCTATTAGATTAAGCAGGGAAAACGTAGCGTGACCACCAAAATATTCCGTTTTAAATTATTACAACTAATAAGTTAATTTAATCTCTGCATGCGTTCTCCTCTCTAGTCACACCCCAGTAAAAGGGTGAAAACTAAATTAATATATAACTCTTGGAATTTCGCAGCCATTGTTGGTACTGCACTCTAGCGCGAGAGCACCTTAACGTGACATATATACTTCTTATTTTAAATATTATCTTCAGTTATTTACTGTCCAGCCAAGAGAGCGCGATGGTGTAAATTCAAATTCTTGCTTTGGAGTTTGTTTCGCCTACGGAATTTCCACTTACTAAAAAAAAGCAAGAGCCAAGGACAGACTTTGAAAGTTAACGACATTACTCGTATTCACGACACCACAATGATACAAAATGATTCTGCTTTCCAATTAAAAACGTTTTGAAGTAAACCTCGTTGTGCTAAAGCAACACAAAAGGTTTGCACTTCAAAACATTTCCGTGTGAAAACAGTTTGTTTGTCCAAACCGCTCTCTTGGATCGAAGCGTGTGAACGTAGAGCTATGTTATTCATTGCTGAATGATCTATAGATTATTTGTATCAGAGATCCCAGCTGAACAAGTGGTGTTTTACCAACATGTCTCGCACGCCATCCTTCATAGGCTGGGTAACCTGTTGCAAAATGAACACAACGAAAAGTTAGCAGCCTGTGAGCAGGCTTACGGTTTTGTGCTGGGTTTTGCGTTGGCTTTCGCGCGTGGAGTTTACGAATTGACTCCAAAATGGTTTCGCCGTTCGCACTTGCTCACACACTACTGCTCTTTTAGGCCTGAGTCAGATTGCGATGCAAACTGTTACTAATCCTTGTTGATTAAGAAACCTGATTCAGGCCGTCGTTATCGAAGAGCAAGTATTACCGAGGTGACTGATCAGCCCATTTTACTCTCGCAAACCCAAGGAGTTAAAAGATATGTACTTTAACCGAAGTTGTTGATTTTCGTGTCAGAAAAATCATTTACTCGGAAACTTGTTACCGTTCCGCGAAGTGATTTCTTACCTCGAAAGAGGCGGAATTAACTTTGTACAATTAGACATTGAAAATGAACTAAACGTACTTACCTCCTTAAGATCCCGCAAGCAATAACCGGAAAGAAAGAAAGAAAATAACATTTAATCGTGAGAAAACGTTAAAATATACTGAAAATACATATCTATTCATAACAGAACCCTTCACTAAAATCCCATGACCAAGAGTTATTTCAGTTCTTATACAAGCAAAATAAACCAGTCTTATTCCCAGGACCTTGTAAATGTTCAATCTGGCAGCAAGAAGAGAAATGCCTACTCCAGGAATTGCTGGTGGAGAAAGCGTGAAAACATGGAGGAACAAAAACGCTTGTCCTCCGCAGGAAAGAGCCTTCAGGATCGTCAGTTCATGCATATCACTTGGCAGTACACGCCCACGTGAATGAGGTGTTGTTGGTACATTGAATTCAACAAAAAGAGTTAATGAATTAAATGAAACTTAAACTCAGAGCAGTCCCTTATGTTCTTTAAGGATATAATTAGAGCGACACATGGAGGGAGGCCAGGGACTATTCTACAACATTTCAATCCAAACTATTCAATAAACTCTTGGTAAAGATAGATTATTAAAGGAAAATAAAACAACAAAGGGCGATATTCAACAAATGATTTAGCAGCTGCAGGAAAACTACTGGCAGCCAGTTAGTGTTTACAGGAATAAAAAGAAGAGAACAAGTTGTGTTTAAAAAAGTAATTGTTAAGTAGAAGGGTCGACTTCAAAGGTTGAATTACAAAGGCCACGATAAAAACGTGCCGTGGACCCGAGGAGGACCCATTCTGGTCCAAACAAAACAGAGGAATGCATCTGCATGTATGATACACCAGTGCTCCTTAATACTTGGATCCATCGAGAGAAGGCGGTGGTACACAATAAGCAAATGTTTTTTTTGCATTTCATAAGTTGCTTTGATTTTTAGTTTTGTTTGTTTTTTTCCTAACTGTTAACCAGGATTTTTCTGGGTAAGGGATGATACTGCTCCTTTATACGTGCTAAATATATTCAGTGGTCAAGGTCTGATGATGAATACAGTTTTTGGACTCCATTGTTCTCCAAAGATGAGCACTGCTCTTGGCTACTTCAAGAGTATTACTCGAATCATCGTAAGTAGTCTTTTCCGTAATCTAGCACGGGTAAACTTGAATGACAAGGACGAACGTACAAAAAGCCGCGAAGTGTCGCAAAAGTACGACATAAATTTTTGATACATCTTCCACTTAAAAACACCTCTTTATAGTGCCTAGTAAGTGAAATATCTGCTGTACAAAGCCAAATGTAGACAATAAAACCAAATATCTAACCTGGAACTTCTTTTGACTGACGTACCCATCTACAACCTGCTATGAAATACAGAGTTTAATATTCAAGCCTTATTAACCTTACAGCTATGAGATATGCGCAGTTACAGTATCTCAAGACAAACATCTTTAAAATATCCCGTCGGAATGACGCAGATACCATGCTCTGCCTATCCACACCGACTCTGAACAATTCTCTGTCATAAATACAAGCATCTGTAAACCCTTGTTTTTAGCAAAAAAGAAAGATAATTGCCCTTTCCCAACACCCATTAAAGTGTTTCTTAAATGTAAGACCAGACGGTTATAACAAAGGAGTGAACATCTGTAAATCCTTGTCTTCAACCAAAAAAACAGAATAATTTTTGCCTTCCCAACACCATTCATATTACACATGCACAAACCCCTTATAAGGTGGGCATTTTAAACATTTCAGCAAACTAATACGTGTTTCTTGAAAGTAAGGCCGGACGGTTATACCAAACTAGCGAGCACTGGCGTGTAATGCAGACACAGCGCAAGAGAACAGAAACACAAATCGGGTCCCTTGTAGAAGTGTAAGTTATCAGCGGACCAGAAGAAATCAGTTAAAAAGACATTGTTATTCACTAGATACGCGCTAGTGGGAGTTGGTTAGTTATGAGAGAAAGTATTAGTAGAACAATGTCTCATTTTGCCCACCCCTAAAATCCCTTGCACTAAGAGCTTTTTTGAAGGAGATTTATTGACCAGTAGGGTATACAGTCAAAATACTCTTCCACTTCTCGTCTTTTCCCTTATACAAGAAAAATTTTTCCTGCTTATCCCAGGTATTCTAAGATACTTACAGCCTTGCGTTCCCCAGTCAGCTCCCAGTCGATGTTGAGATTAAAAGCAAAGGAGGCGAGAGTTCTGGAGGACGAAAGAAATGTCATTGGAAATCGATAAGCAACACCAGCTCACATTTTATAACAAATCTATCTTGAGTCACTTTACTTTTCAGCGTATCCTGTCCGATTGCCGGGGCTCCTGAATTTTGCAATCGGGGCAGTGAATTCTGTTCTTAACTTGCCCGGAGGGCAAGTGAACTTTTCGGGGGAATTCAAAGTGCAGAAGTACTGTAAGACAGATTGCTTCAACTCCTTATAAATTCATGTGGATCGAAAACGTTTTTTTTTTTCCTGATCTGATGGGCGCATATGAGGTTTTAGGGTTGAGTTCTAGCTAAAAAGAGACACATTAAGTCTTATTACTTATAGGCGAAGGTTTCTACCTGAGTTCACACTTAATTTGTACCCAGCCTGGACTTCTAAGAAACGACCATGGATGGTACCTAGAATTCATGAAAAGAAGATAGCGCTTTGTCAAGTTATCCAAGTAAGCTCGTCACGCAACAGCGGCGCAAGACAAAGTCTTTCATACTTTGTAGTTTTTTTGTCACTTCTCAGTATTACTGGGGTCAGCGAATACCAGTAAGGAGTAATCCACCACTGAGCAACTTAACATAGGAGGAAAAGATGAGCCAACACTACTAAGACGGTGTTGCAACAGACACAAGAGGGTCGCGGTGTTTAAAATTGAATATCAACGGTACTTGGCCTGTTCGCACTATTTTTTCAAGGAATTGTGACTCCCACCCTGCCCTTGCGCAAGCGGATTTTAACCCCTCCCTCTCCCCCCCCCCCCCCCCCCCCCCAACGCGGTTAAACGAGCTCAAACTACAGATAAGAAGTATTCATCTCGTTTAACAGTCATGATCAAAGCTACAGAAGGAAAGGCATCAATGTTACTTACCACTTGCCAACGATATCTTCACATGCACATAGCGTTTCCAGCCAGAGATGAAGGCATTGTTCGCTATTAAAAAGATTGAAATAATAATAATAATAATTCAACGATCTTGCCTTGTCTCAAAACGTTTGTGGCACTACTTTAAGTTGAACAGTCAAAAGCTAAGGTATTGAAGGCAAACTATATAAAGAGCCAAACCAGGTGATCTGTGACGTCACTGCGGGGGCCTGGGGAAAGAAATTTTAATGCCGTATCCCATAAACCAAAGCTGACGGGAACAGATTGAATTGAATTGAATTGGTGCGCGCGTTGGTTTATGGGGTACGGCATTAAAATTTCTTTCCCCAGGCCCCCGCAATGACGTCACAGATCACCTGGAAGAAGTACGTAGTAGTTCACTTACTTTAGACCGTAGCATATGAGAGAGCGAAACTGAAAAAAAAAAAGGCAGTATAACTCAAACAATTTAGAATGCAATGTTTGAAATTTTGTTTCTTTTTCTTACAGTTTCACATCAGTGATGAGTTTACCTTGATATCCATTTGTGAATTTGCAGCATCGTGACTCATGTTTATTGACTGAACCGCCTGAAAAACAAATTATATACATAATAAGCTTTCATATTCTGTAAGGTTGACATCAGCACCTGAATCCCCTAGTTTATCTGTAACTTAAATCCCTTTACAGTAAAATTTCCCGTCAGCAGCGAATACCCGAAATGCGATCACCTAGAGGTCACAATACAGGAGCTGGTCGTTTAAGAGACTGAACCATGCACAGGGGGTCTCTTCCAAGAAGAAGTCCGAACAAGTCTACTTTATTTAAGAAAGTAAATTACGATACGTACAGTTTCCGCGTTGAAACTAAACGTTCTCTGTATCCTCTGCGTCTGATCTCTAGGTTGACTGGGAGAATTTTGGTGTTTTGGACTGGTGGTCGCCAAAGAAAGATGGTCGCAATTGAAGGTTTGACTGTATTAAAGAGAGAAAACTGGTCCCAAGTAGGAGTAACCTGCGATCAGGCAGTTTTTTTTTTTACGATAGACATAGTAGGGAGGGCATCAACAATGCGTTGTGTATAATTTTCAGTGTAACCTGTGTGATGCAGGGTATGTCGGCTATACGTGCCGACATCTTCACCAACGGATTGAAGAACACAAGGGATCGGCCATTGGAAATCACCTCAAGGAGGAACACGATATAGCCCCAGTTGACATTGCGCAGTTTTTTAAAATTTTAAAAAAGTGTCAGAGCAAGTTTGATTGCCTTATTTTTGAAATGTTTTTTATCAAAGAACTGAAACCAACTCTAAACAAACAATGCGATTCCATCCGCGCAAAATTATTTGTTTAGGTCGGTTTTAATTACTTTTTAATTGTTTCCGTCGAATATTTTGTTACTTATTTTTACTTATTTACATATTTTATCGCATTTTAGCGTTCCTGACAATTTTTCCTGTTTTTACCGTTTTTAATATATTCATGCTAATTTCATATTTTACTAGCACTTGAAAATGGCCTCGGAGAGGTCGAAACGTCGTGACTTTTTATCGTTAAGTTTTATAACAAAATCAATATCTACGAAATTACTCATCAAATGGAACTACAACTATCACTCAGTGTGGACTTGCATACATTTTAAGCATCCTACTGAAGAACAGTAATTTTATTTAAATATTTGAGTCCCCTTAGGATTATAAAGGTAGATATACGATACATTCACAACAATACAACGTAACAGATCAATCCAAATAATCTTAATTCACTTACTCTGTACAGAATCTCTTCTGGTGACAGAACTTTGCCGTCTTCATCCAATCTGCCAAAAAACAAAATCATATCACTTCAACACCGCCTGTGTCACTGACTGAAAACACATCTTTCTAATGTATTCACCACGATAAAAATTCACCATTACATTTCTATTATTCCAAAAATTTCAACCTAAGATTTAAGGAACATCTAGGCTTGGTACAAAACACATAACAACAACAACAACAACTTAATCACGCACAGACCGAATGACTAACAGCTGATGGTTTTGCAGCCAACTAAAATTTAAAACATTTAAAAACGAAACATCGTCAAGTTGGAATCTTAAATTTGTGAACGTCACGTTTCACATACTGTCATTGAATCAAAGAGATTTACCGCTAAAAAAGAGATACGGAGAGAATAAACGAAAAAAAAAAAAAAACCGGGTTAAAGGAGTAACAACCATAAATAAAAATTTAAGAAACACAACTCGTTTTTAATGTACTCTTTTCTAATCTCTTTCACATTAAGATTTAAAACGAAGTAGCTCAAAAAGACATTTTTTCAGAAACTGAAAGAGGAGCAATTGCTGCAGATACAAAGAAAAAATGGAGAGCTTTGACAAACTACTGAAAAACAATAGAAGAAACAATGATATAAACTCGGAAAGGACACAAACAAAAAGGATCTAAAGGAGTCACAGCTATAAAAATGGAAGTTGTCCACGAAAATGACAGTGCGGCGTAACGTTTCACCATGCAAAGCCGAAGAGAAGATGGGTCACAATACACTGATAGAGTTGTTCGGTCACATTCTGCACAGTTTCACGCGAGATGTCTCAGATCAATACACTACTGATGAATCTGAATTCACAGCTGCACAATCGTTTGGTTACAGTCCTCTGGAAAGCACGGGACGAGAGTGGTACTGTCATCCTGTTGATGAGCTTATTTATCAGGAATACAGCGACAGGGAAGCCGTAAGTTCGGACTATCTGACATCTAGGTGTCTTAACGAAAGGGTTAGTGATGCTTGTTCCACAGAGAATAACGAAGAAATAGAGGAGATTCAGCAAGATAGAGAGAGAAATATGGCTTGGAAGCGACTGAGACCATCAGCTCTTCGTACAGTCTGGAACGCAATGTCCACTGGAGCTTCAATCTCGCTGCTGAGTGCTACTATTGTTGGGATCATATACATGCTATTTTCGTACATATCTTACAATACCATCTTACAATGTCGATTTTCCGTGATGAGATTATTTCCAATACGAGTACAGTGGGTGAGAACGCTTGCCGATTTGTGCGCCAACGCAATCTACTACACTTTTTCTTTTGTTACGTTTTTACTCCTCTTTCGCCCTTACCAGATGAAAGGCGTGAAAAGAAAACTCTTCACCATATGCAGCTTGGTGTACTGCTTGGATGGACTGTATCGTGTGGCTTTGCAAATGCGAGGGACACCTTACTACATCAAAGTCTACTATCGCGTTCCAACGTATGTCTTCTATATCATTAATGTCTCTTTACAGCTTTACACGCTGGCGGGACACTTCAACATGAGATCAAGAAAAATGGTGGCTAGTCTGATTGGTAAAGTGACAGTTCCAACATGCGTATCTTTCGCGGCCGCCTTTCTCATAACTAAATACATTTATCCAGCGTATAATCACCAGACGAAAGAGGGCAAGATGTTAATCGCGCTCTTCTCTCCCTGTTTTGGAGTCGCTCTCAAAGTAATCTCGAGAATTTGTGCTCAACGTTTATGGAATATCACCCATCCGGGATATTCCTACGTCATATTGGCGCCTTTGTATTTGGGGACAGCGGTTATGAGTCGGGTGTTACAGCTGGACCTTGATCGTTTGCAATCCATCGCTTTTCTAGGAGTAATACACGGCGTGGCAGAAGTCATTGAACGAAGCACCATGGTTTTCATTGATCACGTTTGTCATGTGATGTGGAAAAGAAGATCCGCTCCTTGGGGAAGTTTTCGTACTCCTCGTCGTGAAAGACTGACGGCTGATATAGCTATCATGAGCATGTTGTTTGAATCAACTGCCATAGTGTCTGTGAACGGATTTTTATGTTGGTATCAATTCGTTTACTTGAAGAATCATTCTGTTAAAAGTCTATTACAAAAATTCGCCGTCGCTACCTCGGTGCCGTTGGTGATAGAGTGGTTTTTCACTAGTGTGTCACTAGCGATCGAAATTTACTATCAGAACATGGCTGTCATGGCTGTATGGCGAAGTAGGTGGAAAAGACACATTTTACTGGCCATTGTAAACGCCGTTCCAGTAGCTATCTGGACCAGCGCAAACCTTTTAGTGGTTGTTTATGGGAGGTTTGATGTGACCCCAAAGCAGCCTTGCAAAATGCCCTTTAGTTAACTTTTGTCGACGTGATTCTAGAATTGTCGAGAACATCTCCGCTTTATTTACCTAAATGTCTTGCATAGCACTAGGCGAGAATATACTGACTGGAAATCCCGGTCAACTTCTCGTTGGCTGGCCTGAAAGATTATAATAAATAAATAACGATTTAGACGTAGCACATCCACTTTAATAGCGGTTCTTCGTCTACCTGATTTCTTGTCGAATTAGAATTCGAAAATGTTGGTTTTTAAGGAGAGGGGAAAACCGTACCAGGTGATCTGTAACGTTACTGCGGGGGCCTGGGGAAAGAAATTTTAATGCCGTATCCCATAAACCAAAGCTGACGGGAACAGATTGAATTGAATTGAATTGGTGAGCGCGTTGGTTTATGGGATACGGCATTAAAATTTCTTTCCCCAGGCCCCCGCAATGACGTCACAGATCACCTGGTAGTACCTGGAGAAAAAACTCTCAGGGCAAAGGAGAGAACCAACAACAAACTCAACCCAAATATGGCGTGGACGCCGGGATTTGAATCCGCGCCACATTGGTAGGAGGAGAGTGCTCTCACCACCGCACTCTCACCGTTCATTGCTACCCCCAAAGAGTACTTAAATACGTCATCAGAGATCTTAAGGGAATATGAAATCAGTAGCTAAAGCTAGAACGAGCTCTCTTTCTTTCTACAACTTTGGTTTGCTTGTCTTCGTTTCAAATAAAGCATTTCATCCTGAATGTCAGTAGACTACTTAGAATTACAGTTTTAATATTGAAACGGATTAGAGCTGTTCACAAATTTCGGCGCTTTAAGTTTGGTTCTGCAACGTAATGCTGCCCTGTGTTCTTGGATTAAAACTCTCGCCCTATTTGAGATCGTGTGTCCTATCACGTCTTTCGACGCACTTGGCGCCAGCGACGTGCAGTTGCTGCGAGTCCTGATTAGCCTGTTCACAGACCCTCTATTAATTTTTCTCTTTAGAGATCTTCGAGCGCACGTATGAAAAAAAAAAACCGCAGGGGATTTATTGATCGCAAGCGCAAGGGGGTGGGCTTGGGTCTATAGACAGGCTAAGTCCGGATTGGTTTACAGGATTCTTTGAGTGTCCCATGATTGGTCAGATTAGTTTTCTTGACTCCGTCGTCGCTTTCCAGGGTCAACAAGTTGCTCACCTCTTCTAAAAACAACCATGGATGACAAGGGCCGCCAAGGATGGATGGTTTTCTCATTCCGTGTAAGAAGACTGACTTAAGGGCTGGACACAACCTAAATGGTGAAAATAGAGAGTAAGAATTAAAAAGGGCCGTGGTTAGATTACAGTGCAGGACATATTTCGCTACTATGTTCAGTGCTCAGTTCCTTTTAGTCTTTGGGCCCATCCGCCGTGACTAGGAAATTTATATTAACCCTTTAAGCCCCAGTATCGACATACAAATTCTCCAAACTGATCGCCATACATTTCATTAAAGAATTAGTTGAGAGAATTTGTTCAAAGATCAAAGTATTTTCTCTTGGGTGATCATTTTATTGATTCTCATAACTTATCTCTTTACAGTGTATGGATAATTGTAAGGAGAAAATTGATCTTGGACACTATTGCGACTTAAAGGGTTAACTCGGCAAATTTTGTAGTCAACATTCGTGGTTTACCATAGTGCCGATGTCATTTGAATTCGTAACAGAATTTTGCCGAAGCTTGCAAATGTTGGAAGGCATCGACCGGTCTCTGGGAAGGTGTTACTACAATGGGGAACAGAAAAATGAAAAATGGGAACAAAACCTAACTCGAACCCTAGCCCTATCAGTAACTTCATTTCCAATTCTCTGCTTGGTTTTCATTTTTCATTCTCCCGTTCCCCATGTTCGTTCACCAATCCCCGTTGCTCGTCTTTAGTAACACCCCATTCAGGGATCCCTGGATATTGTAAAAAAACAACAACAACAACAACAACAACGAACACGAAAAAAACATTAATCACGCAATTTTAAACGCGGCTCTGGTGCGGCAGAGTGTAGATATTTGTAAGCAGTCGTTTAGGTATTCATTTAATACTTTAAAAAATATGCACGTTTCCATTTATACGCGGCAGAATTTCCAGGCGATCTGTTCATGATTATTAGTACAGACAAACAAATTTTTATCATCATCGTACCGAAGGACGCTTTGTTAAAGTTTACTTCAGTTTAAGTCAAATTTCATTTTGATAAACAACGATAAAAATCAAATAGCATCAGCATCATTGCTTACCCTCCTCTGACGAGATCTGTTACAGTTTCGGATACAGAATCGTCTCCTGCAGATGAGTACTGAGAAAAAAAAAAGGAAAATTAATCATAATTACGGCTGAACCTCCATCAGGCGGCCACCCTCGGGGTACCCGCAAGTGGAGGTTTAATGGTAGTTGGCAGCTCGATAGAGGTTCCTCATGAATTAGGACAACCGTAGGCAGAAACATCACTTTGTTTCGAAACAAACACACAACGGGAGCGGTATTACTAAGCTTTACTACTGGTCCACAATCAGTCGTCACCTATCTCTGATTGTATTTTTCTTTATCATAATTTTTAAAATAAAGCTAAACTAAGGTGTATTAAGCGCTTGACTGCCGCTTAATAAGAAAAAAGAAAATTCGTGTCTGTTACTAAAAGGAAGAGGTAAAATATTATAAAAATCACTAAGATAAAGAGTAAAACAAATTTTCCTCAAGCAAAACCATGTAAGTCCTACCTCTTTACTTCGCTCGTCCAAAATCTCGACAAATTTGGCAGGAAACCAACCTGGAATTAATTACAAACTCAGTTAACAATTCAAATCGTAAAATCACAACCAAAGAACTAACTTTACAAAAATAAAGAGAATCCAGGGTTCGTACAGATTTTTGAATCCAAAATTCAAGACTTTTCCCAGAATTTTTTCCAATACAATAATATATTTTTCCAGACTCGAGGTTATCAAATAGTTGATCAATACAGACCATAAGCAAGCTAGGCTAGAGGCTACAGGCTGTGGAGGGGTATTGAAAGCCATTACCAGCCAGACTAAAGTATTCTTCATCAGTTACGTGCTGAGAGCTGCTAATAATTAACAAAATAATTTCGACTGCTTTTGTTCGTTCTCATCAATTCTCCACTTGAGAAATTGTAAGGAGAATGGGTACAAGCTTTGAGTGCAGTGATTTCTCGGTGGACAAGTGTCAAGGTGTTCAAGACAACCACTGACCAATCATAACTAACGATCCCAGAAATCGCTGAGCTTGTACCCTTTCCCCTTATATTTTCTGGAGTGGGGAATAAGCAGTTTACACGGTGACATTATTTGACAACAAATATCAAAAACATTTCGCTTCACTGTACAAATTACGGTCGTTGTTTTTAAATCTCAGACTGTTCAGCTCACCTCTCAAGCCGTTAAGTTCACCCACCCAACAGTGTTCGTCCTTCTGTGAAATTATCTACAACACAAATAACAAACCTAAGATTCAAATACTGCGTTTATACTGTTCAATGACCAGCAAGCGCCGCCTAGCGATGAGCGCATGAGGATTAAAAAAACCCGAATCACCAGACTGGCGTGTAAGTATGGAGGACAACCAATACCTAGAAGATATAGGGATCGAGGAAAACGTCAGAAATACCGTCTCATTCTCAGGGAAAACGCATTATCGGAAGCGCTTGGTGCCTTTTTCTAAGCGGCCTCGCCGTGACGGTTCTTAACTGTCCTTACCATTAGACATAAGGGACTTAAGCAACGACGACGACGACGGCAGTGAAAACACCACTAAAAAAATGAATTTGCGTCCTTTCAAACTTTATCGCGTCTATTTGGAACCACTCAATTCGTCAAATGTAGACGACTTTCCTGGAGTTGAATTCTTAAGGACTTTATCCATGTTGAAATAGAGAAGGGAAAATTCGTCGTCGTATGTTCACGTCTACCATAAAACGTCGCATTGGGAGGTTTCACGTCATAGACGTCAAAGAAATGTACTAGGAAGCGTGGTGCACGTGCAGAGCAGTTGTTTTGCTCATAAAAACAATTTTTTACGTTGCTGTTGTCGTCATCGTCGTTGCTTAAGGTCTCGTTTTAGATTAGAGGACGAGGACGACTACGAGGACGACTACGAGGACGACTGCGAGGACGACTACGAGGAAGACTACGAGGACGACTACGACGACGACTACGAGGACGACTACGAGGACGACTGCGAGGACGACTACGAGGACGACTGCGAGGACGACTACGAGGACGACTACGAGGACGACTACGAGGACGACTACGAGGACGACTGCGAGGACGACTACGAGGACGACTACGAGGACGACTACGACGACGACTACGAGGAAGACTACGAGGACGACTGCGAGGACGAGATTTGACTTGCAGTTTTTTGATGTATTCACAAATAAATAGACATGAAAGCTTCACGTACTTTTGTTCACCAGAAAAGTTAGCACGATCACTTTTATTGAAGGAGGTTAAGCTCTCTCCCGGTAGCAAAACGATAAAACTTCTAACACTTAAGCTTGTAGAAAGACACAGGCTGCTAAAATGACGCTGGTTCGCACGCGCTGGTTCGTTAGTATTAAGAAAATCTCGTTCTCGCAGTCGCCCTCGTTTTAG
The DNA here is from genome assembly GCA_038088405.1 of Porites divaricata. Lineage (NCBI taxonomy): Eukaryota > Metazoa > Cnidaria > Anthozoa > Scleractinia > Poritidae > Porites > Porites divaricata. The sequence continues at coordinate 24,265,429 of JBBMOI010000009.1, read as the reverse complement.
AATCTAAAGCTGTCCATTCTAGTAGTTTCTCAAACTAATAGAAGTGACGGCTGTAACTGTGACCAGCCAAACTGACAGTATCTTCAAGAGATGAAGCATCGAGCTTACAGGCTGTAATTCCTAGCTTGGTAACTGAGGCTATCTGATCATCTATCAGAGCGTTCAGCGGGGAAATAACGAGTACAATCGGCACTTCACTGAGGAGGCCAAGATGCTTGGAGACCGATGGAGCTAGTTGATATATCAACAATTTCCCATGACCCGTTGGTAAAGTGACGAATGTATCTTCGCCATTCAATACATGAAACAAAGCTTTGGATTGATATTTAGTCAAAGACTCGATTGAACTATCTTTAAGGGCTTCTAAAGCCTTTTCAACAGCGTCGTTGAAACTTTCACGGGAAAGACTCGCACTCGCCATGTTGATATAGCGGGCTCACTTTTGCACAGCAAACTAGTACAAAAAAGATGCGCGAGTCGATAAAACCGATTCCACAACCGGTTTAGTCATGTGATTACCTCCTAGATCTTGGAGGTATCTAATACGCATGCTCAACAGGAAACCCAAACGGCTGTCTGCAGAGGTCTTTTCCTCGGCACAGAAACAACCAACACAAAACGCGAGCAGCCAAAACCGCGAAGAGAATGGCAGTACAACGCTGAGAAACAGAAGGGAAAAGCCTCTGCTAGCAGGGTATATCTGAAGGTATATTGTACTGTATATTGTACGTTGTTCTCTTACAGTGATAATATCATTTTTCCTAAATCCAAGTTCATCGTCATCGTGTCTTTCAAAGTCCAATAAAGCCTTGGCTCTTCTTCGACGATTCCTGATGAGAGAAAAGAAAAATTTAATTTAAGTTGTTCAAAACTGTCCCTTTCATCTTAGCTGTGGCATCGCTCGTCAGCAAGGTGACGGTTCGAGACCTACAACCTACAATACTCGTTACGTTTTGTTGAAACACACGCAAAAGCTGAGGATTTTTCACGTCAACCCTTCTCAACCAATTCCATGTTTATTAATTATCACAAATTTTACAGAAAGCAATATCCACTGCCCGCAGTTAGCAGGTTAGCTAGTCGAGGCGAGCAGTGGTTACACGTATGTAATATATATACAGGTAGATCACAAGAAAGACTAGAGAAAAAGAGTAGTTAAATAAATAAACAAATAAATAAAAAATAAATTTTTGCTGTATCTCTTCTTTCCTTGTCTGAACTTCTCCTCTCCTTTCCAAGTGTTGAGTCTCGCATTTTTTGGAAACTGTGCAGAAAGGGTAACATGACAAGTGTTTCAAAACTTGACATTTCCGAGTTCCACCGGGCCTCTGTATTAAAACGAGGTTAAGTGATATGGCTTAGATGTGGAAATGATTTTCATTCTCATGCAAATAAAACTCATTTCCACAAGAAAGGTTGTGCACTTGGCCTCATTTTGAAAGTGAGGCTTTTTGAAACTCGTTATCGTGTATGATGAACTAGTGTCAAGTGAGCACCAGTACTGGAGCTAACCCGCCCAACAAGACTGCCAAATACGTTGCTCTCACCTTGCTACATTGATAAATCTCTCATGGTCTTTTGCATGACTCTCCATTGAATAGTCAACTTCCAGGCCCTTAAAAGAAGTTAAAGTAAGCTAAATGATGAGTGAATCTAGCCGTACATACAAGTTTTTCTTTCACTATTGCAATCAATTCGAGAGATCTGAAGTAACTTGTACACAAAATCCAACTGTACTACTATTTAAATCTCCAACTATCACACTTAATAGTACAGTCAATGATCAAGACCAAAAGTGTCGCTTTAATTTAAGTCTGTAGGTGAAATCCAGTCTTATTACCTTCTAAATGATTCCCCTTTGGGCAACGCTTTCGTTTAAATTCTTCTTATTTCTTGTGGGCTCTTAGGCGGGAAAATTTTGTCCAGTAACACATAGCCAAGAATATCACGCCTTTGTAACATGCAAGTGACGACTTTCACATTTCTAAGGCGCAAATTTAGGCCGTTTACACCTCCTACGTTGCGTGGCAATACAAGTAAGACCTGCGTGAGATACTAAATTAGCGAATATCCGTTAACACGGCCGGAAAGAACGTCTTAAAATTAGTTAAACTGCCAAGCTGAAAAGTGATTTGCTGAAAACTATCGAAGATATAGCTCCCCAACTGTAAAATTTCGCGACTTGGTGGAGCAATATATTCGATCTCTTTGGACGTGTCACCTTTAACCTTGGCAAGTTACCTTAATTTTAGGCCCTCTTTCAAGTAGTGTTGATGAATATTTGCTTACTGCTCTTTACCAAAAGTTAAAAAAAAAACATGGAATGGTGTACTCTGAGATTAACCGCGAACAACGGAAAGATTAAGTCACCTTTTTAGGATCTATGGCATCGAAGTGTTTGGCTATCTGAATGATGGCTTCTCTTAGATCAGCCACAAGCTCTGCAAAGATCAGAAAGAAAACAAGACTTAGTATGACGTAGGAGAGTGGGTCATCTCCTATGTAATTGGATGAGGAGGCAGTTTACACCCCAAAACCCCGCAATAAGTGCATTCCTGAAGAGTACTGTGATCAAAGCTCAGATGCCTGAGGCGAGGTGTACATGTCCAGGGATCCCAACACATCACGGGCTAGCCTGCGAAGAATTGCGGTTTTTCGATTGGAAGCGCATAGTGGGGGGTGAGGGCAGGGAAACCGCGAGGAGATTGGGGCGGGAGCTCAGTAGTGCGCATTCTACGTAGGTTAATCACGCCACGGACTCACTCCTAACATTGCAAGTTTGATTTGCGTGTTCTCTTATTAATCAGGAGAGCTTTACTCCTTGACTAATTATTAGTTCATAATCAACCTAAGCCTGGGAACACTACTGTAATAGTGTAAAGTGAATTGGCAAAAATCGATGGCGACTATTAGGTATTACTGGCGTGTGTGCAGCAAAATGCACTATATCGTAAATTTTTGTTTGCGTGCCTGTGTACTTAGTAATAATTCATCTATCTGTGTAAATTTATGTTGTTAACTCGTTCCAATTTTCAGTTTGAGAACTGAAGAGTATTACGAAAGTTGCGCAGAAGCACATATAACTTAAGATTGCCTTGGGAAACCAAAAGTTTTTTTCAAGTGTTGCACCAAAAAACAAATTAACTAGTTATATTTACTACATATTTATGTGCACTAGAAGTAATCACAAGTCTTTGATAGCTGTACTTCCGGTGACACTGAATACCATTAAAAGAAGGAAAACGTATTTTCCTTATTATGTTTTTTAACAGGAATAGCAAAACATCTTATTACCGACCTGTTTGCCTGATGTTTTTCGCCTTTTGCAAGGAGACACCGCCCTTGCCTGTAGAGAACAAAAAGGAAACATTAACGTATGGTTGCTTAACAACCAACTGTACAAAAACACAAAACAGCGTATTTTCCAAAAAACACAAATGAAAACAATGTAAACAAACGAAAAGTTTGCTGTAGTTGACCTGTGGGTGCATATGAACTCAGTTTCGTTCTCCTGGTGTCTGTTATCACTTAACCCTTTAAGCCCCAGTATCCACATACAAATTCTCCAAACTGACCTCCATACATTTCCTTAAAGAATTAGTTGAGAGAATTTGTTCAAAGATCAAAGTATTTTCTCTTGGGTGATCATTTTATTGATTCTCATAACTTATCTCTTTACAGTGTATGGATAATTGTAAGGAAAAGATTGATCTTGGACACTATTGGGACTTAAAGGGTTAACAAATATGGACCGGGTGTTACCATTATAGTAAGCACGTGATGAGCTGTTAGCAGCAGTCAGTGGCACCCTATATGCTAACATCCAAGCTGATTGCAAATTATAATAACACTCTATAATATCAGTAGGACAGTCATTGCTGTTGTAGCCTGCGTGGCAAGCGTTTTCAATCGAGTTATTTCGCGAAAGTTGCGTAAGCACTTGTTACGTAGGCAATCATTGATACAATGGAACCTCTCCTTTTGGACACCTCTAATCAAGGGACACCACCATTCAGGGGGCACAGAACTTGGACAAACGTTCACATAATCTTTGTATTTGTTACCTCTATTGAAGGGACACCTCTATATTCCGGGGAAAGGGACACTTTTGCTAGGACCCGAAACGCGGGTTTAACCTCCATTCAGCGGACACTTTAAAACTTAAAACGTGACTGACAATAAAAAGGGTTGATAAGTTAAAGTGTACTCTAGTCACAATGATGTTAGCCTGTACACAGACGTTGTTATATTTTTCTTTTCGTTCTTTTCGAGCGCGCGAGAGAAGCTCGCGCGCGAAAACGAGCGCGGACCGCCAGAAACAAAAATAAAGAATGACCACATATTTTCTTCTTCCCCCACCACTACCCCCTTGCGCTGGCGGTCAATAAATCTCACGCGGTTTATATTTTAGCACGCGCGCTCGACGGACTATGACGAGAAAATAGAGGGTCCGTGAACAGGCTACAATGATGTCAGATTTCACATCATTAACTATCTCACTCTGTTAAATTGATGTACTGCACTTGTACATATCGCAGAGATAAGACATAGAGATAAATCATGATTTCCTTACACATTATCTAGCTGCTTGAAAATAATGAACCAGATTCCGAGGCAGAATGATAAAAAATATTTTCTTTGTTTTTGTCAATTATTAACAAACCCCAGCCCAACCTCTATTGAGGGGACACGTGCCTTAGTCCCGATGGTGTCTCCTGAGTAGAGGTCCTACTGCATTGTTGTCCGTTCATATGAAACAGTTTTCTCATTTTTCTCACGTACAATAGAGCGATTTTCGTATGACCTTGAAATGAAAGCGCTCGAACAAAACAGAAACGACAAACAAACGGCAATAGAGCGATTTGATTGGTTTATCGAACGGACAGACAAACGCGCCTGGCTTTTCATTGGTTAAGCGAACGCTCAGGTGAAAAAACTTCATGCCCGAGAACTTTCTAGAAATCAACCGATACTTCGCTTTGACGTCATACTACAACACGATTGGCCAATCGAACAATGCCTTCTCCATATTAGGGTTTCTTTGGCGGGAAAACAAAGAGGCCATGTTTTGATCTTTTCATCCATTGGCTGATGAAACAAAGAACGAACACTTACCGAAACCTTTTTTCAAGGTCATACGAAAATCGCTCTACTGTCCCATGAGCGATAGGGGGAAAGGATCAGTTTTTATGCTCCTAGCAACTTAGCCATGCCGGTTGTGGAGCAGGAATATATATGCCGCTGCAAGAACTACTTTGTTGACACATCCCACCCTAGTAAGGACGAGATCCGTCGAAGGTCAAAACGCTCTTGATCCAACGCTGTGTTTTGCGTAAGTGGTCAAAAAAGGTGTGATCAGATTACGAGTTTTACAGGTGTAGAAGGTCAAAACGCGCATCAGATCAGATTGCGTTCTATGCATTCCATTTATTCTTAGTTGTAGTCCAAAAGAATGATGGCTACAGTACATACGTAGATTGGGAGATTACGAATGGGGGTTCCTCCGGCCGCTTTGCAAAACGAATGTAAAGTAAAGTATATATTAGACACACGGTGACATTTGCACCCAGGGCGCTGGCCTTAACAAAGATGAACTTCATATAAGGAAGGAATGCACAGCAAACATTAAAATAACAAGAGACCATTTTATACTTTATACGTCTACATTAACTGTGGTAAAACAGTTTTTTAAAAAAACCACGATCAAAAAATAAAAGTTACACACCAAAGAATAAACTGAAGAACGTTCGTGGCGGTGCAACAATGGCCCTTTTCTGAAGCCGCTGTGTAAAGAGAGAACAAAACAGCATAAATTTCACTTACTACTTTCTTACGTCCCTACGGGCAGTATGTCAACATCCTTGGACAAAACGTGTTAAGAATTTTGTAGTTTCTAACCCACAGAACGCCCAGCCCGCGGGTTTGGTACCACTGTGACCCCTCCCCTAACCACACCCTGGTCAATGTCTTTCAGCAAGTCAAGTCAATAATAATCCAACCGGACTTCAACATTGTTTTTTTGGAGGGGAAGGTGGAGGGGGAGGACTTGCAGTAGCCAGTGCTTTAAAGAGCTTTACCTTGACACTTTAATTCATAAGGCAACGTTATTTTTCTGGCCCCAGTTGTTCAAAAGCTGGATAGCACTATCCACCCGAAAAATCTCTATCCAGTGGATAGTGATTTATACGTTGGATAGAGCTATCCACCTTTCGAACAACTGGGGCCTGAACATTTTTTACCAAGACTGTGGCTAGGAAGACATGTTGTGCACATTCTTACATCTCTAGGCATTTGATTTCCAGTCTCCTTATCAACAAGTACTCCAAGATCAGCCATAAGGAACGCCATGTGCTTCTTACGGTGTGTCTCGAGTATTACATCAGTCAGTGAAGCAGATGCTTTGCTTGCAGCCTAAGGGAAAAAACAAAGTGTGTTCATGAGGTTTCACTGAATGAGCTTGTTTACTGCCGAGATAAATTTTCAGCAAAACTGTTGAAAAAAATAAGCTTGAATGCGCATATTTTAAACGCGCCATTTTCTCAAGTAGTTTTGTCTAAGATTTTGGAAAAACGAAATGTGTAGACTGCGAGCAGTTTCTTATTTTCTTCGAAGTCACTGGGGTAGCACGCGCGAGCGGCGACGCAATTTTCATCCACAACGAGAAACGAGGGAGTAAGCCCGAGGAGGAAGAAAAATAACTCGCGAGCCGCGAAAGACGAAGGTGTAGGCTCGCCCCAGTTCCTTTCCGTCCCTACACGCCCAGACTAAGAACTCGATGGATCTAAGAGAAAAGGCGGACTCGCGAGAAGTCACGCTAGAGCAGCACGCGAAAGGAGACACGACTGAGATCATGGAGAGCTTGCTCGCAGGCTATGTACATGTACATACCTCAAGTAATTGATCTGCATCAGTGATCTCGCCAGGTATATCTGATAGCAGATTGAATATCTGTGCTGAATTGTCCAACTTTAAGATCATGTCTTCCTGGGAACCATGATAATGAAGAAAAAGTCAAAGAATGTTGAATCAATCTTTTTTTCAATTAATAGACACCAGGAAACAAACAATAATTTAGCACAAAAGGGGGGTGAAAATATATTTAGTAAAATCCAACTAGTGGTCTATCATCAATGCTGCATTCTGATTGGTTGAGCTACTACTAGGCTATATGTTATAGCCTACTAGTAGCGAAAAGCGCGGGCTTTTTGGCGGCAAAAAAGGATTATAGTCTAGCTTTAACTAGCTAAAGTTAATTTTATTCTCGATATTTTTGACCAACTAGTTGGATTTTACTAAAACAATTATTCCTCTCGCCCTCATGGCCTCGGAGTCAATAGCCCATTCGGCCTTCGGCCTCATGGGCTATTGACTCAGAGCCCATTCGGGCTCGAGGAATAATTGTTAAATATAAATGTAACCTTTTGTGTTGTAAGTGTAACTATAGTGAGAGCTTTTTCTCTAGCATTACTACCACTGTTTATCTCAGTTTTTATTTTTTTGCCACTTGATCCTTTTATTTTGTGCATGACTAACATATTTAATCCACAAAGCATCTAATCAGTAATGAAAATGAGGAGTACAATTGAACCTCATTATAACAAACCTCTACACAACAAAAGATTTTCTTTACCCCAGTAATAGCAAAGTCTATGGAAAAGAACCTTGATATAACCTACACAAAACCACGTTACAGCAAACATATTTTGCTAGCCCCTTGGCCCTTTGGTACATCGAGGGTCCACTTCAGTATGCATTCATCTAAAAGAATTAATATCGTTTAAGTTTAAATAAAAAGCCACAGTCATGGTAAGATAACAACTTCCTCCGATAGTCTTGTCTTCTGTATACCTTGAACTTTGTACTTACATTATAATAACTTATGGTTAGAATAAAATTTCTTCATTCACATAATCTCTGATACATGTCCTGAAAAAACTGAGTTTATTTTATACCTTCATTTTAAGCATTCCAAGTGTCATCCTGAACAACGTCACTGAGCCCTCATAAAAGAATATGTCCCATATTCTTAACAGTATCTGCGCATGCAACGAAAAAATAAAAGTTTCTTTCAAAAACCACCTTCCTTCAAGTAACTGGATTGTATTGGAAAGTACTGTCTGTCTTAACTTACTCCTTCAGTTAACACCGACCTTTGTTCACACAATCCTTAACCCTTCAGCCCTTACACCGGTCAAAATTTTCATTAATTTTTTATAACAGAACTGACACGTATTAATTCAGTTTTACTGTCTGATGTTCCATCAAGATCAAGGCAGTAACAACAACAACAACAACAAAACATTTATCTTGGTGGGACAGACGAACAACTGAGGGTTACCTGTTTTAAATACATATTATTACATAAAGACAGAGTTAAGGAAACGATAACGTTAGAGGTTTGAGAGAAAAATCAGTTGAAACTTTAAAGACCTAATTAATTATTTAGCCAGTCCAACTTTTTGTATGATGACAGTTATTCTATAATTATTCAAGTGCAGCTAACTGAAAAATTAATTTTGCGGCCATATGTTGAGGAGAAGATGCTCTCAGGTTGTTCTCAGGAAATAAAAGGTTGCAAGTATCGGGGGGGGGTTAATTACTTGGGTCAATTTTTGCTGGATATGTGTCACTGGCCTCTCAGAGCTCCTACCCCATTATTGTCTATTAGGTGGCCAATTATTGACCCCAGTCTGAATCATAGATAGACCCTAATCATGTCAGGCAATCTTTATACCTTTGTGTGTACAACACTGGCAAATGCTGTCAGAAACCAATGAAGTGTGATAAGCGAAAGCTCAGTGTCATGCTCTTTTAACTTTTCATCCATTGGTGGAAGATAGCTGACAATCAGCTGCCGCAAAACCCTCTGATCAGCCTAAAGTGAATGGTTTGATAAAGTCTTAGCAGGCAAAATTTATTTCAATGCATGCCAGAGAACTACTCACAAATAAAACTTCCTCACGTGTAACCATGCACTGCATTGATCAGTAACAAGTCAGTTAAGAAACAGCATGTATGGAATGTGCTGGAATGTCTACAGGACTATCATTAAGGTTTCAAATAGCAGGTTTCTCACAGGTAAGTAGCCGGTCATTCAGGGTTCTCCAGAAGCTTGTGACCAGCTAAAAACACCATGTAGTTGATAGAGGAACACGCTTCTCACAGAAAATAACTAATTAATTAATTATCTCACTAGGTAAATAAAGGTGTCATCCTCATGGCTAAATATTAATAATAATCTAGTTTTAATTTCAGAAACTCAAAAGTAAAGATTTTCCCCGAGGAGGCCCTCAGACTCACCCGATGAAAGGGGGGTAACCCCTTGCCACACCTACCTCTACACACAGTCCAACCATACTCATTTCAATATAGTCAGTTGCCGCCTCTTAATGGTTTTCTCCTTCTACATCAAATTTTCTGGAGAACCCTGGTCATTTATCCCTCATAAATCCTCCTGCATTTGTTACGTTTGAATCATTTCAAAACTTACAGCAGTTACAGTGGAACCTCAATATAATGAACTTCTATATAATGAAGTCTTTGGTTAAACAAACGATTTCCTCTACCTCCGTAATTATAGTAAAATATATGGAAAAGGACCTCGATATAACAAAACCTCATTATAGATCACACTTTTTGCCAGTCCCTGGCCCTTTGTTATATCGCAGTTAATTGAAGTGGAATGATTGGGAAACTCTTTGTTATAGGTTTTTGTTAGCCTTATTGGACCTGACCATGCACAACGTTCAATAGCATTCCTATCATTTTGAAATAATTGACCAATAGAAACATTGCTTTAATTTATTAAGTTATAATTTGTGAACAGAAAACAAAGGATTGTGCATGCGGTCAGGGAGCTTCCAACATAATCTACAGCACCATTGTTTTCAACTTTGATGTTTGCAAGGTTTCCTAGCCAGTCTCCTCTACTAACTATGGTTATATTGAGGTTCCACTGTACAGACTAGAAAAGCCAGCTGCAGGGCTGTCACTAATATTTCAAGTTGGCGGGTATATGCAGTTAGTAAGCCGTGAATTGAATGGCTAGGAAGTTCTTTGGATTCTTTTTTCCTTTTGTTTCCTATACGAAAGTTATAGCCAGAAGAAATCGCTGGCCCCGGGTCCTTGGAGACAACCCTGCAGATGCCAGTTACTAATGGCAGCCCTGTTTTAAAAGCTGCTTTAAGTACCTGCACACCAATCAAAGTGTTGGAATAATATGATGTAGGAACAAGATCTTCCACAATTGTACACATCAACCAAAATGCATCTTCCTCTTCAATAAACAGAAGCAGAGAGGCTACAATCTGCATATTAAATTACAGGTGAAAAAAACAATCAACATTGCTTATACAAAAACGTGTAAATTTATAAGTGAAATGCAGTTTTAGATATTTGAGAGAAAAAAACCTAATTAAAATCACCTAAACTGCTTGAATAAGCACCCAGCTTAAAATAATGCCCCTCTTTGAATTATCAAAATCTAGGAAATATAATATTATGTATGTACTTCCTTCTACATTGTAATAAACACTGACCTCTCCCACAAAAGAATAAACTGCATATTACAAAGTTAATTTTCCACCATAGAGGAGGGATTTAACTTGTCTCCCCTTCGGTCTCTCCCCTTAAATTATTTTTAGCTTGCTTTAGGAATCCAGATAAAGAGTGACTATCTATAGTCTGGATATTATGATTGTTATTTCATGTCACAGTGCGTGTTTATATATAATAATTATGTGTACATAAAACAATGTAACATACGAGTACCATAATCAGCACCCATAAAATAATTTTTGTAGACTGAGATCTCCTTTGTCCTAGAAAGTTAAATACATGTGTAAGCACCCATGGAGCTAATTCAGACAATTACTAGCCTAAGGGTAACTTGAATGCTGTTTTGTTTCTAATCAGAAGATTTGTAATTTACTTTGTTTTGACTTACCATGCCCATTCCCTGACAGTATCCAATATCAGTGTACAGCCAGGCAAGAGATCTAAGGATCCTTCTGAGACGTAACAAACCCGTGCTTGCTTGTGTGGAAAAGCACGCATTGTTGGGCATGGTTCTCATAAGATCCTAAACATGTACAATGCAATTTATTACAAGTACAGAATATTTTATAGTTTAATATTATTGAACAAAAAAAAATATATATATATATATTATTGAACAAGGCAAGATGATGAGGTGGTGACAAAAAAGCAGAGAGGTCATAAGAGAGGGTTATATCGCAGTCTAAACTATATAATTATTTATAGTACTGTCCAATGCAACAAGCCTTTGGGAAACAAGTGAGAGCAGACAGTCAAAGCAACAATAAATGCAACAGTGAACTCCTAATAAACTTGATTCTTCTGCCTAAATATTACAAAGTACCTTTTCAATCTGCCTAGCAATCAAAGAATTTTCATCGCCACTTGCTCTAACAATTTGCTAATCAAAAGAAAAATAATTATATTAATCAATATTATTGAATATTAATTATATCAATGCATAGTAAATTGCTAAGAAGGCAAAACCAACTTTCACACATGATAACAAAACTACATTAGATTTTTACCTTGTAAGTAAAATCACTGCTTATTTTCTTCTGTAAAGCTCCTGAAATTCTCATCCAGATCTGCATGTTTGATAATTACAAACAGTTAGGAAATAACTCACTGATACTTTGCATAATTATACCCTAAATCCTCTATTAAGCCCCCCAGGGAGCTTATTTTTTTCAAGGAGTTTTGAGGGGGGGGGGCTTAATAGAGAGGGGGGGCTTAAAAGAGAGGGGGGGCTTATTTAATTTAGCGAAACGCATCACCTGTAGCAAAAATACCGTGGTGTGAGGCAGAGTAGACTTACGCGTTGTACAATTAAAGTCCAGGGCTCAAAGTTTGCGACCAGCCGGTCGCACATGCGACTAGATTTTCAATTGTGCGCCTAAAAATTCATGTGTGATCGCACTTGCACGCCTAAAAATCCCGGAGATTAGTGCGACTGAGCTTATCACCACTGTACTCAACTCTGCTTTCTCACCTGATCATTCTAAAATGACTCCGACTGGTTAGACATGAAACTGAAGCTTGAAATAATAAATTCAATTGTAGGTATGACATAATCAGGCTCCAAACAGTAAAGTTATCATTTTCCTGGCATCAACGTGTGTTTTATTTGTCTTTTTCCGCTGCGGTTCTCCAAGTGCTCTATGTTTCCATTTCATCCCAGTGCCTTTCGGTTTTGCGAAGACTCCACTGACATATGCGAGTGAAGGCCACCTTTCAAACACATGCTTCTCGGCAATCGAGTTCACCGGTTGATGTGAAAGGTCACCGTAGTTTTGAATTAAATGAGCTGTCATATTGTACTACTTGTGGTTGCTTTTTAATTTTCTTAGAACCTGTTACATCTGACTGAAATTATGTTGGTTATTCCAATAAGTAGTGCTCAGTGCGAGCGGGGATTTTCTGCCCAGAGGAGAATCAAGGCTGATGTAAGAGGCAGCCTCCATGTGTCGACAACAGAAGACCTAATCTGCATCAGTATGGAAGGGCCAGAATTACAAGCTTTTGACCCAACTCCAGCAGTTGTCAAGTGGTCGTGCTGCGGTCAGAGACCAAGGCATCCCACCTTTGCTACAGAAGATGGCCAGATGAACTAATTTCAGTTGCTTACTCATGAGACTCACCGGATTTCGTACGATCGCGTTAATGTTGTATTAACGATGTGGTTCTACGTCCAAGTCTATATCAGCTTTAAACTAAAAATGTATTGCAAATCAAATGAAAGTTGTGAGCAGTAAACTGACCGTGTATATTTTCTTAGTTATACGTTCATTTCAAAGGAAATGAATGTGGAATTTTTCTGTTGCCTTGAACATTATTTTCATGAAGTGTAATATTTCTTGAGATCGAGAAGGATAATTTTAAAAAAAACGTAACAGTATTATTGTTATCTCCAACGTAGAGTGATAGCCTGAAGGTAGGAACAAACACAGATTCATCCAAAAGAAAAGATAACATGCAAATAAATGATTACTTATACAACGTCTGAGCCTTCTGATTTTTTATTGGTGCCACCAGTATTTTAAGCTGTGCTCCTAAATTTTTAGCTGTGCGCCTAGAATTTTGGCAGTGCACCTAGAAGTTTACACCTGGTCGCACAAGTGCTCCCAAAGCCAAAAATAAACTTTGAGCCCTGAAGTCGCTATCAAAGTATTTAATTCACTTGTGGGAGCCTAAAAGTAACAAAAACAAAATTCTTATTCTTCAAAAATGCACTTTCGGCCTTCGGTAATTTTTATGAGAATGGTTACTTGTATTGATTTGAGAAAGTTAAGCATATAAAGTTAGAGGTCATGCCGCCGAAGACCAAAAACAATATGAACTTCCAGCCTGAATAAATCATAACTGATCAGTCCACGTTAACCGTTAATTTTTTTGTGAAGAATAAGGATTGGGGGAAGGGGAGGGGGGGGGCTTAATAGAGAGGGGGGGCTTATTAACTTTCCTCCTCTGAAAAGGGGGGGTTTATTAGAGAGGGGGGCTTAATAGAGGATTTACGGTACATTGTATCTGTACTTTAAATACTTATACCCTACATTATTCTAAAATCCAGTTATTACTCAAGTTAAATCTTCCACATGATGCAATGTCTACTTTCCTAACTTAAAAGGTTGGTTTCAACAAGTGTGAAATCACAGAAGTTGAATAGTAAGTCAGTACTCACTGGAGCTCTCATACTGTGGGGAATTCCAAGATATACAAGCTCTCTCAGCTTGTCCGAGTGAGGAAAGCTAGGCGATACCTGTTGATAAAACCACAAACCGATTAATCAAAACCTAGACACTCCCTCTCTTAAAATGTAAACAGAAAACTAATCAAAAGAAATAAATGTACAACAGTGCCGCATATGTAACACAGATGTACTACCTTGTCCCACGTCATATCACCAACATCTTGATTCTGTGTGAACTCCAAGAACGCTGTCCACTTTAGCCTCAATCCTTCATCCTCATTGGTCACAAAATTACCAGGATCAGGGTCTTTATGTTCAAATTCCAAATCTGCAAAAATATCATTTTGGTATATAACTATATGGACTTATTGCTTGTTTTGTTTCACAGGAGTGAAAGGACTATTACATGTACAGGGGTTTCAATAAGCACCGACGACCGACAAAACACATCGGCAACATTGCTCAGAGAAGTCGGCTACTTTTTCCTCCGAAGAAGAAGCAACTAGTTTGAATAATGTCATGGACAAAAATATAACTTGTTCACGCAGAAATCTATGTAACTTAGTATGTTTATTATCATTTGTTCATTGCTTGCAGGAGTTAATTGTGTGGCTAATGAATCAAAATTTGACTAAAACCCAAATCTTCTTGAATGGAAAACCCGCTCTTTTATACTCAGTTTAGTCTCCTAAACACTGGCAATCGCTTATTAGGGCTTTGCAATTTTAAAATTTTCTGAGGGAGCATGCCCCCAAACACCCCTTGAAAACGTGGACTGTTGATACAGTCAGTTACTTTATTCAAATCAATTTTTTTAATTGAAACCCCTGCAGGTATAAAGTACAGTAGATCTCACCAACAGTAACTGTTACATTGTCTAAGGTAAAGATATTTACAGCAAAGCACAACAGTGTATATAACTTTAGCCAACAGAACTTTGAGTTTTACAGATGTAGTACTACTTTTTAGGTTTTTGAAGAAGGATGGTGAAATACTTGCTACTTAATTTCACCATTTAAGTGTCACTAGGTTGATTATCAAAAGATTTTTATAACAATCCATATCATCCATGGGGACACTACATGTATATCAACAATTTTATTAGAATTCTTTACATGTGTACTTGCCTGTTGCATACATACAACCTGTAGTACGTTCTTAAGCTTATCAGCACTATTAAAAGCCCCTGAAAATTTTTGGATTTAAATGCTATTTACCTCCTTCAACCATGAATCCAAATTCATCATAATGACCTGTTGGACGATCCCCTGCATCCTCAGTCTGACGAATAAAAATAATTAATGCAGATACTAAAAAATTAGTCTCTACTGTCTTATGACAACACAGTGGCACAAAGGGAAAATTAATCATTGCCCAGGGAATGTTTGGCCACAGCTTATTTACAGTCATTTTTAATGTTCATTCAAAATATTTAACATTCCCCACTTCACCTGATTAGCTTTAATCTCCAGGCTAATGAATAGGCCCCAAGCCTCTGTTTCAAAGTGAGGTTTGGTGTGAAGCTATTGATATGAACATGAATTTTTAGTCTCACGGAAATTAAACTCATTTTCACAAGAAAGGTCTTGCATTTATAGCTTCGTTTTGAAAGTGAGAATTTTTGGAACTCGGAAATGGCCTATTCTTCATAACCAGCTGGCACTGATGCAAGATGCAAGCAATATATTATTGATAGGGTGGAACATGTTGTGTGTATCTACATGTATTAATAATACCAATAATATTATTGAACAAGGCTGAGTTGATGTGAAGAATTATGCAGCTCAAGAAGAATGCTATCCACCAAGAGGCTGCTTGGACAATTATTTGCCATCTTATTACATCCACTTTGAAATCACTGGCGATCCGTGCAATCTGATTGGCTCTCAGCAGTGTGATTTACTCCCAAATCGCACCCTTTTTTGCTCTAAATCACATCTGTTGCAAATCGCGTCATTCATGTTTTAAATCGCATCATTTCTGTTTTAAATCGCACCATTTTTGTTCTATATCGCATCATTTCTGTTTCAAATACAAAATGAGATGTAAAAGCCTTTTTGTTTCGGCTTTTTAACAAACCAGCTACTTGATCAATAAATATTAGTACTGACTAAATTCTGCGATTTCAAAATGGATGTAATAAAGTGGTAATTGAACTTCGTGTCGTGCAATTTTGGTCTGAAATCATACTTGTGATTTCAAATCGAACTTGCACTATGCGCTCGTTCGATTTTGAAATCACGTGTATGATTTCAGACCAAATTGCACTCCACTCAGTTCAATTACCATTATAAATCGATGTTATATAGCACACATCTTCAAAAATTATATGATTTAAGCGCCAGTTGGTTTTGAATGAATAATAAATATTAAAAAGATAAGAACTGGGTTATTGCACCCTCAACTACATGTACCCTGTCTGTGTATACCTGTTGAATTCTTGAAAGAATGTCCTGTGGCCACATGCTGGGAGTGAGGGCAGAAAAAGGACCTCCAATGGCTGGAACAAATGATCCACTAACTGGAGTGCTGCCACTTGCGACGTGTATAGATGAATCATCCCATGCCAAGGTGTTATCATGGCCACCATCCTCGTCTTCATCTTCACTCAGGGTGGGAGCTGCAAATAAAATAATAAATATATTATACACTTTAATATTATGAAAACACTACTAGGGTCAACTTGGGAAGGGAAGTATATGACACAGTGGTAAAAACAGGGTTCTCAGGAGCAAACGCAACGCTGATGCCAGTAACAAGTTTGTGTAAAATGATGAAGTTCCAAAAGGATCTGATAAGTTAATTTAAACTGTACAAAATTCAGTTTTTTAAAAAAAATGTACAGGTACAGGAAGTGGCAATCTGCCAACTATACTCCCCCTCAATATTATAAATTTTTGCTCCTTAGTTTTCACATGTAGGTTTAGTGGATGGTGATCGGTCACTTCATGGCCTTTTTCTCTTGACTCTGAGGCTGGAAACACTCCCAGGACATCTCTTAATGGCCAGGATAGACTGCAGCTTTTCCAAAACTAAATGTTGTATATAAGATTTTATATCACTTTTGTGGTTGTTGAAATAATAAATTCATTAGAACAAAAATAATGTATGTACAGTGGAACCCAGCAAGCTCAAACTCCAAAGTACCAGAAGGCTGGTTAAAAGGTACTAAAAAATGTACCCAAGAGAATTACAATGTACTGGGAAGTAGAGTGATTTCAAGGGTTCTAATAATTATTTACTGCTGTCAACTAGTTCTACAGCACTGGCAGTATAACACCAAAAATATATGTCTCTTTCCTACATGTACATTTAATACAGGTTCAGAACAATGATAAGAAAGCTTATTTGCTTAATATCTCTTGAGAACTAAAAGTGAAAAAGATATATATTTTTTTATAAATTAATAAAAATCATGGCTGTATATGTTGCTAATATTAAAACAAATGATAGGCGTAAAACTACAGTCAGTGACTAAGTGAAGTAAACCACGAAAGTGTAACTTGAAGTAATAATAATATAAATAACGCAAAAGCAAAGCACAACTACATGAAACACATGTACAGGGCATAATTATTATTATTACACGTAACTTAATCAACCATTTTATTTTTGCAGTTATGACCCCAGTTATTATTAGTAATAATCTGAACTGGGCTGAACTGTTGTCTACCAGAGGCCTTTTTTCAAAGCTATTCAACCAGATAAGTACCATTATTAATAATCAAATACATTTCTACTCTTAGACTAGAATAATCAATACCTTTACAAGACAGCAAAGCACAATTCCTTGATGATCTTACAGTGAAGAAAAAATAAAAATTAAGGATTCCTGTAGTAACTTTAAACCACTGAAATTCTTTTGAAGCTTAAGGTCTTAGCTTCAATTAAGTCATTTTTGCAGTGTGACCATATTTCCAGAGTCTTTGCTATCCTTGTTAAATTTAGATAGGAGTTAAATTCCTCATTAGGAATGAACAAATTTTGAATTATTTTCATTTAAATGATGTTAATTTAAATGAACTAACCAAGAAATGCACGTATTGGCCTCTTGTGTAAAAGATATGCATTACTCCTACTGCTATGATAAAATAATATGAAACACTGTTTAACAAGCACAGTTTTGACTGGGATCATATCTATCTGTTACCACACACTGTGACTGTTAAAAATTAATAAGACCACAAATATTTCAGATTAAATTACTTAATGACATAATTAATACTAATACATACAGTGCTATAGGAAAAGGAAGCTCTCAGAATGACCCTTGGAAAAGTTCCAAAGAAACCCTTATGCATACTATTATACCACAGTTGTTAATTTAGCACTTGTTGCTGGACCCAGGATATACTAACTGGTTGAATTCCAAATCCTTTAACAATGAGAAAACAAATGAACATAATAAGAAATTTTTTGGTTACAACAAGGCTAGGCCAAAAAAATGACAGTGCGACTACTATAAGCAGGGCCACTTAGGCAAAATAAATTATTGACCATGGGGGGTCTCTTCCATATCGCCAAGAAGAGGTCCGCGCACATGTACTCTATATGGAAGATAATTTATTCAGGGCTGTGCTCTAGCAGAGCCCGGTTGACTAGAAAATCTTAGTTTTTCCCTACAAATCATAATGGGTATGCTGGGCACCCTAGATTTCCCAGGTTCAGAGCTCAGCCTGGGCTCCCTTTAATTTTCGTTAGAGCACAGCCTTGTTATTTCCTGCAATTTCTAAGTTACACCATGTGTACTTCCATGTTGTCACCAAGGTTCTTTGTATACAGCTATTTCGAGAAAGGTTGCCCAAAGAAGAGCATGTGACAATCCCAAAAGGTATTGTGGGTGGTTTTGAGTTCACTGTTCTTCAAGGAAATTTGAAGGAATAGCACAAGAGATCGTGGACGTATGTTTGCGAATGCTAAAGGAAAGCAGCAAAAGTAGCTTCCACAACTACAGTGTCAAGAACAGTGTATTGATTATATCCCATATTACCTTTCGGGATTGTCACATGCACAATTTTTCCGACAATCTTTCTCGAAATAGCTGTATTCTAAGTAGCAATAGTGCACACAGTGAACACGGCGATCAGAGAATGCTTCAAGAGGTCACTTACAAGAGGTTGAAAACAATGGAAAATCTTTAAACTTTCAGGCCCAAAAAGTGGTCATGGTCGCTTACAGGAAGTGGTCATTTACTAGTGATTCCAAATGTAAGTCTTGACTGGGAAAGTTTTGGTGTTTTGGATAGGCGGTCACTTACAAGAGGTGATGGTCACATAAAATTATGGAGGTTCGACTGTATTATTATTATTATTATTATTATTATTACTACAAGCCTTCTGATAGGTCGCAGAAAAAATGTCAAATTTTGAAGGATTTTCAGGGACAGATTCACGGAAAAATTGGACAATTTTGCAGGATTTTCAAATAATTATTTCAAATATCTTGCACAGACATGTATTGATAAGATTTCTTACTAGTGAATTTCATGGGATTTTGTGTGTTTTTGTGAATTTCGCGGGATTTCATGGATTTAGCTGAATTTCGCGGCTCCAAAGTAGTGCGAAATATCAAAAGCAATGTTATTAGTAGCAGTAGTAATAATAATAATAATATACAATATTTATAGAGCACTAATTCCCAATGGTCCAAAAGCACTTTACATAATAAAAATAACAACAAAAACCTAAACCTACAAAACTACATTATTGTCATCCTATAAAAACATCATCATTCTATATATGACAACATCATAACCAATTTTAAAAAGCCAAGTCTTGACCTTAGATTTAAAAGAAGAAAGGGAATTACAAGATCTAAGTTCGAATGGAAGTGCATTCCAAACAGAAGGTGCAGCAATAGTAAAAGACCGGCTACCATAAGTTTTAAGATTAAATTTAGACGTAGAAAATAAAAGTAGTAGTAGTACACACCATACATACAGAATAATTTGCTCCTGCAGATTTTACAATGTAGTCCCTTGCAGTTCTCCACACAAATCTCCATTTTGAGAAAAGAACTCGAAACAGTGATTCCAATCCAACTACTACAAAAACTTATACCAACCAGCCATACATGTGCATTTATCCGAACAATCCACAGAACACAAATTATTAAATTTTTCTTCACGGCTACACTTTATGATATTATGATTACATCTTTTTTGCGCTTTTAACTAGAAAAATTATATTACTTCAAAATGATTATCAGGGGTTTCAATAAAAATTGAAGTAGCCAGCAGTTTGAATAAAGTAACCGACTGTATCAACAGTCCACGTTTTCAAGGGGTGTCTAGGGGCATGCTCCCTCAGAAAATTTTAAAATTGCAAAGCCCTAAATAAACAATTTACAGCATTTAGGGGACTAAACTGAGTATAAAAGAGCAAATTTTCTAATCACGAAGATTTGGGTTTTAGTCAAATTTTGAATTAGCAACGAACAAATGATAATAATATTACACTATAAGTTACATACATTTCCGCATGAACAAATTCTACTTTTGCCCATGACATTATTCAAACTAGTTGCTTCTTCTTCGGGGGAAAAAGTAGCCAACTTCTCTGAGCAATGTAGCTGACGCATTTCGTGGGTCGTCATTGAAACCCCTGGATTATAATCAGTTTCACTCAAAAAGTTATGTATCTTACATCTACAATGGTTAGAGCGATTTTCGTATGACCTTGAAATGAAAACGCGTAAACAAAACAGAAACGACAAACGAACGGAAATAGAGCGATTTGATTGGTTTATCGAACGGACAGACAAACGCGTCTGGCTTTTCATTGGTTAAGCGAACGCTCAGGTGAAAAAACTTCATGCCTGAGAACTTTCTAGAAATCAACCGATACTTCGCTTTGACGTCATACTACAACATGATTGGCCAATCGAACAATGCCTTCTCCATATTAGGGTTTCTTTGGCGGGAAAACAAAGAGGCCATGTTTTGATCTTTTCATCCATTGGCTGATGAAACAAAGAACGAACACTTACCAAAACCTTTTTTCAAGGTCATACGAAAATCACTCTAACATCCAGAATAAACAAACCACCTCAACAGTAATATTTGTTATGTTTGGTGGAAAAGGAAAAATTGCAAGGTGAAACCATGCCATACCTGATACAGGACCTTTGTGTAAACAAAATACAAGACTTTTTAGTAGCTGTTTGCCTCCAGATGATACTGGCTCTTGTTTCTTAATTTCATATACACCCATTTGCAAACACTGATAAGACTTAAGTGATCCTATGTTACAACATTTTACATATTATTATTATAATATGGATAGCAGACAGAGTAAAATCCACTCCTTGTATCTACATTGTACATGTGTCCAAAAAGGTACAGGTTTATGTCACTCTAATGGTAAGGGCGATATACATGTAAATGTAAAATTTAAATAATTATTATTTTATAATTTATACAACACAAATGTAATTCCTCACAATCACTGGAAAGTCATGCAACTTGCTTCTGCAACCATAGTTACTGCAGTAATCAAAAGAGAATTTCTCTCACAAAATAGCTTAAAAAGAACAAGAAACACATTCTTGTAGATGCCTTATTTATGAATAATAATATTGTTATTTATTATTATCATCATTATCGTGCAAAAATTTGATCCTGAATGTGTCTTTGAAAAAAAAAATTTTTATTCTGGTTTTTTATGTTTCTTTGAAAATATGCTAATCAGAAGTAAAAGAGATATTTGAAAAATAATTTATTGGTGGCATAGAATAAGATAATGTATCCACATCTGACTGTTTTTGTCCACCATAATAATAATTATCAGCCCTTATCAAAGTGGAATGTCAATCAAGAAAAGAAATTCATATACTAATGACAGGAGATATAGAAAGCTTTTCAAGTAACCCCCAAAATTCCTAGTGATAGTGTTTAAACAAATTCGGCAAAAAAAAAAATGAATAGAAAATTAACCTGGTGGACAGTCTTGTGACTACCACAACAAATGTTTTACCCTCAATCAGGTATTCATAATAAAAGAAAAATTCTCTGTTGACATTTTCATAACTAACATGTCATGGTGAAATTTGTCTCCCTCATATTGACAGACATGTAGCCTTAGTAAAAGTCTTATTCTCAATATATAAAATTGAGATTTTATTATATTTAAGAATTTCATGACTGGCATAATCATTAACAACTGATACAATAACTGAATCAGTTGTGCTGTAAGACAAAGTAAAGATTTTTGCCTTCTTAAACTAATGAGGTGACTCAGTTACTGAATACTGGGCATTCCCAATGGACTGTACCAAAACCATACCAACAGAAGCAACAGCATAGCTGATATTTTGAAAAAGGCCGCCATATTTCTGATATAGGGCATACTTTCTGAAAACCCTGTTTCCATTGCTTTCTTTATCAGTAAATGATTTAAGGAAGACTACATGTACATTAAGAAGCAATTCCTTAATTAATTTTAGCAACAGACCATTCCAAAACAAGAACTGAGTTGATTTGATCATTATCCTTGAAATAGTTAACTAGAGTCTTAACAATAATAATAACAACTTACAGTAATATGACGGAAAGTTTTAATCTAAAGTTTATGTGTTCAGCGGTAAAATGGCTACGTAATAATACAAAAAAGTGTCCCCTTTCTTTCCCTTTAGAATTGATCTTTTCAATTCGGTCGAGATGATAAACAAAAGTTTAACTGTTTTGTTCTGAAATAAGTGACATATTTACTATTTTTACACTCAAATTGTCTGTGTGTTAAACAACATTAAAGTGACTTTTTCCTTTCGAAACCTGGTAAAACAAGGTTAAATTAGCCCTTAAAAAATCCAACACTTATTGCAAAAAGTGCCCTGAAAATGCAACATAATTTCTGATTGTTTATCACACTCATTTGTCACTTAAAGAGTACCTTCATGAATACAATAATCAACTTTCTGTGGCACCTATTACTACCTTGAATAACTTTCACTACTAACAGATACAGCTGAGACCCAAACATAATCTACTTTATAAAAAATCATTTATGAGATAAATGTGTAGCCCACATGGCAGGCTTTCACAAAGGAAGGGGAAGGTAAGTTTTGCTGAAGACTGCATGCAAGAGAGAAGGGACAAACGTCATTGTTTTCACCATCCTGCCTACTAAATTTTGTAAGCAAAAATAGCACAGCTGTGAACATCTAGCAGTCAAATAAGTCTGGGAGCAATGCACATTCTCCACTTGCATTTCTCGCACTGTTTTTCTTTTGTTTTCCTAAAACAAAAACGACCAAGAATGCAAAAATGTGGACATCCAATGAAGGAAGAAAATTACAATGACACATGTCAAGTTTGTGAAGAAAGTTTTACAACACAATTGTAAAACGCAGTTAATGGAGCATGATGCCCTCAATCAGCAACATGTAACGCAGTGCTATGCTAGAGCCCTTATCAAATCTCGTGGAAGTTTACTCATAGTGGGTAAAAGTACTGGGTAGTATGTAAAATCACTTCTATAGCTGGGAAATTACTGATACAATAGCAATCCTTGTTTTTGTTGCAGTTAGGGCTAGGTTCTAATGTATCGCTTAATTGTTGTGTATGGCTAGTAAAAATAATTTTCCTCATGCATATCTCGTGGAGCTCTTTAGGTGCACGTTCTATTCTGTAGTACAGTATTTTTCATTGGCTTACCTTGGGATAGCACTCGGACTACAAAAGGCCTATAGTTAAAGTCCTGTGTCTCATTCCGAGCTGTATGCACTAAGTTAGAATACTTCAACCATCCTAAAGTTTTGTAATTCTCGTGCCTTTCAATGGCTCGTCCGTGTAAGCAAGTCTCCAATGGCCGCCCTCGTAAACAACACGATTTGGCTTCACTCTCAACCGAAGTTCTTCGCCTTCCCTTTCCTTTCAAACACCCTGCCATGCAGGCTTATAATCGTGTCAAAAAATGTGTTAAGTGGAATATGGGTATTATGTGCAATGTGAATGAATATAGTAAGCAAGTCTAGTCTTCCACTTCAGTTATATGTCAGCATTGGGTAAGGAGCTGTGGATGCAAAGCCCAGACAGACTATATAACACAGACCACCATTTTGAAGTACTCACTTACTTCTGGTTTGACTGACTAAAATGGTGACTGTTTTGAAAATACAGGGCTCAAAATAATTTTGGACCGTGGCCAGTCATGTTGACTGGCCAAACAAGTGTCAGCTCGGTCATCGCTTATTTCTGACAGGTCAAAATGTTTAAAATTTTTATTTTAAGTAATAGCCAATTAAGACAAAAATATCACCCCACATGCTTAAAAACCCATTACCTTGCAAATAGGGAAAATTCAAAGAGCCATTGTTCACCTAACATACAAACCATTTCCTGATGCATTCTTTCTCATGACTTTGCAGATGATAAACCGGACAATAAAAATTTAATAGAGAATTATCTTTTGTTTTTCCTTTATGGTATTTACGAGGCCGAAGAAGATGACCATATCATCTGTATTCTCCAAACTTATGGCCACAAGCAGCTAAAATATTTTATTATTTATTTCAATTTATTCTGTATTTGTATTTATTTAAAAGCCATGCACTTGATTGGTCAACTGATGTCGGGCCAATTGGACGTTTATCATTTTGCCCAGACATTGTCCGATGAACAGCCGTTATTTTGCGCCCCAAAATATGACCTTTCTAAATAAAAACAGTTATCTGAGGCCTTGTATCATCCTCTAACCCAGATCCCAAGGTGTCCAAAAAGAGTTTATACTTAATATGCTTAACAAAATTAGTATAGGTAAATTAATAGCATGATTTGTAAATTTGAGACAATTTTGAAATATCACGAGTGGTATTTATGCCTAATAACACGTACAAATCATGCTATTATTACTACCAGCAAAAGGTTTGTAATTTTCACATGTAGGTTTTTCAAATTAAGCTGAAATACCACTGCTCTAAGCCAATCAAATTGCAGAAATTTCTCATGTAGTAGTATAAACAAGGTATTCCCTAAATTATAATATAAGGTCTAGTTAATTTAATTATTTTACTTCATTAATATTGCTCTAGAAAACTAGAAAAGAATCAAAATTACTCCTTACACTATACTACAACAATACAAGATTACCAACATCAATCAACATTCGCCACGTTCAATTCAACAAATTAAGATCAAATTACAAGTTAAAGATTAATCTGCAAATCATATCCATTGCACTTCCCTGTTTAGGGAAGGGGACTATTGTAGAGTCATGCAAAATAAAAACATTCTATCAGAGATAAAAACAATACTTTGAACGGCAAAGAGATTATGTGGCTTCATTTGGACAGCACATCGCTTTTGCTGGCTGTCAAACAAAATTATTTGCCAATATCAATGAAGGCTCCTGTCTCGGAGCTTTCAGAGAGCCAGTTAGTCATCTAACTTTTACTCTTGCAAAATTCATTTTCTAATAATTCTGGTAATTTTACACTACACGCCCGAAAAAATCTGATGAACTTCGCCTAACTCACTCATTATTTATTTATCCGCGTTCCATATGATCGGGATAAGAGCGATTTGAAAGAGTCTATATATGACCGTTAAGTTTCTACACGAATATTCGCAACCTACCTTTTATGCTGAACATGCTGTAGCCCTCAGTTGATTTTCGTTCGCTGCTTCCAAATACCTGCTTGGCTAATTCCATTTTCCGGCAACACTTTCAAACAACACGAGTTTACGATACAAGGGACCAAAACAAGACCATTTTCAAAATGGCGGTGAAGTGGTGGATCACTTTTGACGTCATAAGCGGTAACCAATCAAGTACTGTCCTCGGCTCCGTCGAAGAAAACTTTGACGTGGCCTTCCGAGTAATCTGGGAGAGTTCTGGAAATGCATTCTAAGGAGCACTATGAAATACGTATCTCTTGGGTCATCATAGGGCAACTTAGTGCCAACTTAAGCCTTATCGAAATTAAAAGGGCTTCAGTAAGGGGCACTAAGGGCTTCAGCTTCAGATGCAATTCAGTTTAACGAAAATGAGCATTTTTCTTCTTCCTCTCCCCATTCTCAATAGCTTAACCTGGGGAGTCAGGAGGAGTGAAATAAGCCGAAAATTGAACTTCAGAAAATCGTAGGGAATTTATTGGATAAACCATGGATAATAAAAAGACTGTCTTTCTATTATCCATGGATAAACTTCGAAAATTGTACATGAATTGTGCATCAAGAACTTTTTAGTCGTCCTCAAACAATAGAAAATTCGCCGGGGGACTCCAAGTGAAAGGGGCGAGATGCTCGTCGTCTCGCTTAGGGGTGTAAATTTCGGATTTTGGTCTCAGGACGGGGGTGATTACATGGCGAATTTCAGCCCGGTAAGCCGGACTGAGATTTCAGCCCGGGGTCTGAAAGAAATCCTCTTGAAATGAAAGCGGCGATTTCATGGAGAAGGTTTCAGCCAGGGCTGAAAATCCTAGCCCGGTTTCTAAAACCGAGTTAGGATTTTAAGCTCGGGCAAACGTAGCCTGAGTAGCAAGCGTTTCTGTGCGGTTTAGGAGCAAAGAACGAGGAACGAGAGTCAAATACTTTTTAGCTCTCGATACATTTCTCGCTCGGTCAAAACAGGAAAATCCCCTTCCTCGGTCTTTCTTTACTCCGAAACCTAACGGAAACGCTTGCTACGCAGGCTAGGGCAAACGGGCTAAAAAAATCCGCAAAAAGTCCATGTAATAGAAATGGAAAGTCAGTCCTTGCAGAACAAGCAACGTGAGCATGCGCAGTGAGGTTGTTCTCTAGGAAACAAGATTGTTGTAAAGGAGAAAAGATTTCAGTGGAATAAATTAAAGGCGATAAAACTGAGAATCTCATTCGATGCCTAGCTAATTTCAAAGCAACGAAACGAAAACGAAAACAAAAACGACCAAAGGAGTTGTCAAAGGGTTAAACCATATGTGGCCGAGCGAAAAATGAGGGTTTGTATGGCAAATAAAAATTACATCAAACAAATAAACAAAAACGGATAAAAGTTTTCAGCATAGCATAAATTATTAACTGGTGTTGTTCATGTCTTTTATCAGTTTTTATGGAGCTTCAGCGCGATTTGAGCAATATACTGAAGATAAATCGCGCTGAAACTTCGAGGCCAACTGAAGAAAGACATGAACAACACCAGGTAACAATTTTTATTACATCCACTTTGAAATCTCTGGCGATCCGTGCAATCTGATTGGCTTTCAGCAGTGTGATTTATTCCCAAATCGCACCCTTTTTTGCTCTAAATCGCATCTGTTCCAAATCGTTTCATTCACGTTCTAAATCGCTTCATTTCTGTTTTAAATCGCACCATTTTTGTTCTATATCGCATCATTTCTGTTTCGAATACAAAATGATATGTAAAAGCCTTTTTGTTTCGGCTTTTAACAAACCAGCTACTTGATCAATAAATACTAGTACTGACTAAATTCTGCGTTTTCAAAATGGATGTAATAAAGTGGTAATTGAACTTCGTGTCGTGCATGCAATTTTGGTCTGAAATCATACTGTGATTTCAAATCAGACCAAATTGCACTCCACTCAGTTCAATTACCATTATATACTATACTGATAACTTTTACCCGTTTTAGTTCATTTATTTGATATAAGTACGGCACCAGGCCACAATATTTATACTTTACTGATATTAGAAAATTTGGCAATCCATCTATCCGAGAAATTTTGGTAATCACGTGACCGTACGCCCGACTGTCCATCCGTTAACCATCCGTTAAAAAGAGATTTGAATCTTTTACTCCAGGGTAGGTACTTCAAGCTAAAATCGTCCAGAAATGAGCTTGCACCTGGGCCTGGCTAACTGCAAATGTGCCGAACGCACTAATAGAGCGATTTACGAATGACCTTGAAATGAAAACGCGCGAACAAAACAGAAACACACCAACGAACGGAAATAGAGCGATTTGATTGGTTCAGCGAACGGATACAAACGCGTGTGGCTTTTGGTTGATTAAGCGAACGCTCGGGTGAAAAAACTCCATGCCCGAAGAACTTTCTAGAAATCAATCGATACTTCGTTTCGACGTCATACTGCAACACGATTGGCCAATCGAACAATGCCTTCTCCATATTAGGGTTTTCTTTGGCGGGAAAACAAAGAGACCATGTTTTGATCTTTACATTTACTGGCTGATAAAACAAATAACTAGTATTAGTAAAATCTAAGTAGTGGTCTATTATCAATGCTGCGTTCTGATTGGTTGAGCTAATACTAGGCTATATGTTATAGCCCAATAGTAGCGAAAAGCGCCGGCTTTTTGGCAGCAAGAAAGGATTTAAAGTCTAGCTTTAAGTAGCTAAAATCAAAGATTTGTGAACTCGTGTCTGGCAAACTCTACAATAGCCTGTTCCAGGCGTTTAAATAGAAGAGGGCGGCGGTCAGTGGGGAGCGAGTTAAATTGCACTATCTGAACGTCTGGAACAGCC
The DNA here is from genome assembly GCA_038088405.1 of Porites divaricata. Lineage (NCBI taxonomy): Eukaryota > Metazoa > Cnidaria > Anthozoa > Scleractinia > Poritidae > Porites > Porites divaricata. The sequence continues at coordinate 24,237,284 of JBBMOI010000009.1, read as the reverse complement.
TAACTCTCAAATATACACAGTTATACGCACCTTATAACTTCATCTGCGCTTAACGAGTGTCTTTTGGTCCATAACTTTCAAAACAACTGCTCGACAGAATGTCACTGATAACACGTAACGCAAAAGAGTATCGAAGTATGACCGCACAATAAATGTCACAAAATCTACCTAAGCGGTCCCTTCGGGATTTTCTGTCTTTCCGTCATCCTAACCATTTCGTACTTACCGGCGCAAACAATAGAAACGTCATCATTACCTACCGATTCCTCGCGGCCCCTGTTCAAGTAAATCGAGATTTTTTCGGGCATGCTGACTGTATATTTCAACTGTAAGTACTTTCCTTAATATACGTGCGAGTTACTAGAGTGCCTCCTCGGGATTTCGCCTCCTGGGCGAAATCCCTGCGGGGCAATAACGAACACTTACCGAAACCATTTTTCAAGGTCACACGAAAATCGCTCTATCGATGGCGCGAACAAGAACATGTGACACAGGGGACGAAGAGGAACGAGCTAGGATTCCAGTTTTCTGGTTCTGTAAAGTCTTCTCCAGTGTTGTATTGCTTGGTCTCTCGTTGGAATTATGATTAAAAACCAGTGGAATATTTTCGTGTAATGCCCGACCATAGCCCCCTAGCTACTATTGCTTAGCATGAGCGCCACTGCATAAAGTGATTTTGATGGTGTATGATGATGACTGCGTTGAATATTGTTCAATATTGTTCAATATTGTTCGCTCTCCTAAACGGAATCTAGGAAATAGCTGTAACAATGAACTAGTGTCGCTGTGAATTACATTTTTACTGCTTTAATTTTTTGTGAAACAAAAATATAATCTTCACAAATTGTTTTATTACAGGAGAACTCGTGTGGTTAACCGTCAGCCGTCAAACGCCCTAAAATTCAACCGTCAACCGTCAAAAAAGGTCACTTTCTATCATCAAACGTCTAAAAATGCAGAGTAATATTAACTGCAAAAGCGTTTCAAGGTATTTCAAATCTCACTATTTCAGCTGATCTTCACAGACTCTTGGCTCCTGAAAAATCTCTTAACTGGAAAAACCTGGGGCCATGTTCTCAAAAACAATCTCTCTGAACATTACAGGACCTTACAACTTTCTTATATTGTAAAGTATTTTGTAATTTTATACGTAAAAGGCTAAGGCAACCCTCCAAACACAACAGTTAATATTAATTTACAGTTTTGAACTAAGTTTTCACTACATAACCGTCAACTGTCAGAAGCCCTAAAATTTAGCCGTCAACCGTCAAAATTGGAAAAAAATAACCATCAACCGTCAAAAAGCTACCACCCCATTGAAACCCTAACAGTCCTACCGAGATTAAGAAATCCTGCAAAGTTTTGTAAAAATCTGTCTTAAACTCATACGGAAAGTTAAAATTAATAAATATTGACAATTTCAAGGCTCTCATATTTATGAGATTTTTTAACCGATGTTTATGAACTTCGCCGAGTTTCACTAAATTCAGTATGATACAAGGATCTATGAGAACGTACATGTATTTAGCCTGCGAAAACATCCGTTTCTCCTCGCTCTTCGCGGCTGGGGACGTTTTGCGCGGAAGAAGGTCTGCGACTCAGCGACAGAAATTCCATACTGATGACGTAAAATCTGTCCGGAATCAGGTCAGAAGCGCTGATTGGTCGACGGAGTAGTTACTTTGTTTTAGCTATTGTACACGAATGACAGACAAAAGACAAAAGGCCACAAAGGTCAAATGTAAACGCGAAGAACTCTAACAAAACAGTCAATCTTTGTGGTTTTATAGTCTTCTCTAGAAGAAGCATTTGAGTTTTGCTGGAGCTCGTTGGCAGACGGACACAAAACTTTACCAAAATCGACCAGAAGGCACATAAGATTGGACAAATTTAAATTTGGAACCCCATGACTACCGGAATTATTATGTAAACATTGATTCGCGTCATCAGTATGTAATTTCTGCCGTTGAGTCGCACACGTTCCTCCACGCGAAACGTCCCCAGCGGCAAAGAGCGATGAGAAACGGATGATTTCGCAGGCTAACATGTATTTGTTTCAATGAGAACATTCAAAATTGCAACAATACTTTGAGAGACATCAGTAAAATGTCCATTGTGACCTGATATTTAGAAGCAAAGAATTACTCATCAGAAAAGTTTTTAAACTATTACATCCTCATTCCATCCTTAATTGGGGGTGATATTTGAATAAAGTGTAGTGTACATAACGGTCCAAAGGATATTTTTTCAACTGGACATGTTCTTCAGCAAAAAATTCATTTTTGAATTGCCCATGGACAACCCAGAGTACCCATTTGAGATTATGCAACCTTTGCTGGGGAACAAACCTTTCCCTTTCATCATCCTGGGCCCAGTTGTTCGAACAACGGTTAGCGCTAACCCGGGGTTAAATTTTAACCCGGGTTTCTTTTTCTTTTTATCAAAAGCACACTATCAGATAATTTTCTCTATTCTTTTTAGAGTATCCAGCCATCAAATTGTAGGCAAAGAGAATTAAACTGAATTTGCTTTTTAAGCTCTCATATCCGAGTTCAAATTTCGCACTAACCGTGGGTTATCTTAACCCAGCTTCGAACAACCTGGCCCTAAAGTTTTGTAAAGCCCTAAAATAATACAAATAAACATGATAAAAGGTTTTTAAAAATCTGGAATTTAAAGTCAGTAATTTAATAATTATTACTGATAGCTTGAATTCTAGCTGTCTCTTTGAGTTGAAAATTCTCAAGGAGAGGATTGAAATTCAAGCTAATATTGGCTGACTTTTCGGACTGCAAAATATGCAAACCTGAAGTGAACAACGCCATTGATTCTCAAGCTGCTATTGGTTACATTTCACATTGACCCACCTGAATAAATAAAAGACCACATAATAATAATAATAATAAGCAGTGTGATCATGAAAGATCTGCTTGTGTCAACTACACTGTATTTTAACAATATTCATGTACAACTACAGGACCTTTACATAATTACTATACCCCACAGAACCTTTGTTAGTGTCAGCTAAAAGGGGTATCCAGCTATTGATAGAGGTCAGCTTTACAGAAAATGTGCCATGGGAAGAAAAGTTTAGGCTTTCATAAAATCTGTGTCCACCGAAGTGTCAACTTGATATTGGGTAAGCTCAATACAGGTTTCATTGTAGATTAAATATATACCTAACACAAAATGAAAAATAATGTCAATGGCAAAATTCAAACAAGATTCTCATCTCAGATTTTATCAAAATATATTACAATAATGTTGCTTGGTTCAATGTTTAAACACATCCCCTTATCATTGCCTCTTAGCCTGTTCCCTCTCATACTTCTCAATCTCCAACTCAAGCAGATCAAGGTCATCTTGGTCGGGAGGTAGAAAGAAAATAATATATGTCATGATAGCCATAAGAACCATTCCAATGTAGATGGGCTTCTTTGATTGGTTCTTCTCAATTTCTATTGGTCCAATTCCCAGGGTTTGATTAAGAGTCATGTGACGTGCTCTGGAAGTTGAGAAGCGTATTGGCTTGTTTTTTGGATCTTCACCAGATTTTGCTGTACTTTCTTTACTTGAACTACTGTATGTTCTCTGAGCAGCTTGTAGCCTGCAACAGGGGACATCACTGTTTACAAACGTTGGTGTTGTTATTCAAATTTGTAAGGAGCAAAACAATACAATCTCTTGTTTCAAGAACTAATGCACTTCTGTTTGGCACATTAATATCAACAGGTGAAGTCGGCTTGAGTATCACTATACAGTACAGGCCACAGGCATTGCAGCACTTACACGCGCGTAAATTGCGTGCAATATGGCAGATTTCCACGAAAAATCCACGCCAAAAACTCGCGTGTAAATTTAATTTACACGAGCTTTTACACGCAGACTTTTTACACGCAAATTTGAGTGTATTTTTACGGTGACTGATTTTGCTTACAAAAATACACGCAATTTGTGTGTATTTCTTTATAACAGAAAATGTGGCTGACGAAAAATTAGAAACCGACATAGTGGAAAAACATCTTTTCGTGGTGAAAGAGAAAACAACTTACTGTACACTTTCTCTTACTACAACCATGCTACGATTGCGAATGTCATGTTTTGTAATCGACGATTTCCTTGGCTGTTGGCTGAAGCGCTATTTACATGTAAACTTGGATGCATGTTACTTGCCATGACTGTTGTTTTGAAATAAGTTCAACGTTTTAGCTTGCGTAGGAGGAACTTGGACTTCAGTACACTGGTTTTTTTTTTCAGACTTGTCCATAATACGTTTTTAAAACATGGTTCGAGTTATCCAGGGTAAAATTGTAGAGAAATGATTTAAAGGGCAACAAAAATTACTTAGAGTTAGCTTGGGTAAAATTGAAGTCTATGAAGGAATTCCTAGGGTAATCAACTGGAGTAAGCGCGATGTTCGAGTTAGCGAATTTGCGTGCAACATGGTGGATTTCCACGCATGAAACACGCGTGTAATGCTGCAATGCCCGTGGCCTGTACTTATTTTCCTCCCCGGGGGGGGGGTTGGTGTACTCCCATACATTACCAAAATACAGGTATGTGCCGCCCAACGGGGTTGTGATTTTGAAGCTCATGATTTAGAACAGGGTATCCATTTCAGAGGCGTTTTCTAGAACGGGGTATAATATTTCGAACGCATGAAAGCTCCAGTTTGGTAAGCAGCCATTTGAAATTATTCAAGGATGGACAGATTGCTTTTAAAAATACGGTTCACTGCGTTAACAAGCAAACTTTTGTACTCTTGTTGCACCCTATGTTTTAGCATGCAGGGCGGGCGTATCTTGGCGTGAGCCGCAAGCACTGACTCCGCCATCTTGGATAAACAGGGGCATGGAAGTCTGGAACGAGTCCATAATGTACCTGAGGGAGATGGAGACAGGCTCAAAAGAAAGGGACGGGGGAGGAGAAGGAAAATCATTAGCTTACGAGCGTGTGGTTCTGTGCATGGTGAGAGATTTTGCGTCATAATCAACCGCATTGTATCCACATGCACAGGCTAGGAAACATATTACGGATGATTTGTTTCACACTATCAAATTCAAAGCTGCATGTATATGTTCATATGGCAATACAACTTTAAAATAACAAATTATTAGCTGCGATTGCACTAGAAAAAAGAAATCACCACTTTAGTGATCATCCCAGCCGGGAGAAATGGGATAGAAAGAAATTGTAAAGTCAAACCGGTTACCAAATTTATAATCTCATCGTTGGGAGGACTATTTCAATTTACAAACTTTCTAGAACGGAGTATAAAAAATTGGCCCATTTCTAGAACAGGGCATCAGTTTTAGGGCAAATTCTAGAATGGGGTATAAAAAATTGGCCCATTTCTAGAACGGGGTATCAATTTTAGGGGAAATTTTTTTTTAAACGGGGTGCCAATTTGAAGTCCCAGGCGGCAGATACCCACCCAAAAAATACCCAAGTGTCCCCCCGTGTAATTCCCAAGAGTGACCGACAATTAATTTCTTCTCACAGCAACACTGGTAAATCGAACACAAAGATCATGAGGAAAGATGAAAATTGATCAACAAGACAATGAAAAAAGGTCTTCCTTGTTAAACAAATTCTTCTCATCAGTACCGGCATGGGAAATTTATACAGAACAGTGTGGAGAATAGGAATATTGGGGCTTGAAGAGTTAAACAAAGCAACAGGCTGGTGCTTATAAAGAGCCTGTTTTCTTGATGAAGATAGATAGAAAAAGCGCTTATTTGGAAACGTATCCACGTCTCTACCTCTTTTGTGGATACAGCATAGAAATAGTAGGCTATTCTGCAACTCTAGAAATTTCATTCTCCTCACCACTATAGCTTTAAAAGGTATCAAGCCATGTCTCTTTACCAGAACATGATTGCATAACAGAGACAACGGCTGTTTACATCATATATCTGCATATATGCAGTAAAAATAAAATAAATGTGGCATTAGACCTCAACGGTTATGGCAACGAAATGATCACAACTTCAAAATATTTACTCACCCACGAAGATATAGCTTAGTGTTTTTTAGCTGTGTCCATCTTGATGAATATGGGGCTCGAAGGGTTGTTATCAGAAAGCAATTTGTCGGCAAGACCTTACACAATCTCTGGGCGGCCATATTGTAGAAGGCAACTGCTAATTCAACTGCTACCTTAAGTACCTTATGTTACGTAAAATGAAATGTAACATTTCATTGCTCCCCCAGGCCTTCACGGTCAGTGAACATTACGCGCGTGCGTGTCTCGATCATTGATATTGAGTAATACTGTCAATCTCGACCCAGAGCTCTTCTGCGCATGTAGAGGAGAGAGATCAAGAGCTCTGGGGAACCCTGGAGCAAGGATTGTCTCTAATTGGTTTCAGCAAAAAACAATAAAAGTGTTTCTGATTGGTCTATTCAAGTTTGAGCGAGAGCGGTTGAACGTGCGGCGTGTCTGGCGTGTGAGCGGGTTTTTCCCTAGACATGTTGAAGTAAACACGGCCAGCCGATTCTTGATATCAGCGATTCCAAAACAACATTTGAACGACTAATTAGGCAGAATTACTGGATTTTCCAATTTTCAAATAAAATAGCTTAGCTACATATCGAAAATTGAACCGTGAACCAGAAAAAGATTTGAATGCGAAAAAATAAAATAAGAATATAATAATGCGACTAGATATTTATAGTTCTCTTCTTTCCCCACGATATCACATTTCAAAGCAGCTTCGCTGAAGTGTTAATGTTCATGAACAAACATAAATAAAAGGACGCTAAATTCATATTTTGGAAAGTTTTATTGGAATTTCCATACGTTTATTTTAACAAGCCATTCGGGTTTCACTTACCGCCTCGTGAAGTAGTCCACAGAAATATTAATCAACTGCCAAGCATACGCAAACTTCAAGTCTCAAATCTGTGATTGGGAACGTTTAACGGTAATTTCTCAGCAGCTACCACGAGAGCCTTGGATGCCTGAAAATTCTTCACGGCCGTTAACTGAATTTCTTCAGTTCTGATACCGAAGCAACAAAACACTTAGCGATGAGGCAGATATAAGCAAACCGTAAAGCAAACCGTTTGGGTTGGATTAAAGAGCATGCGCTGTGAGGCCCAAATAGCCAGATTTTGGCTACTCCGGCGCAGAGTTTCCCAGAGCTTACGGGCGCATTCCCAAACCCGTAAGCACTGGGGTCGAGAATGGTAATACTGTGTGATGGTTTTTTCTCACACTGAAGATGGGTCATAAACCCAAAACAATTGTGTTTCTTGAAAACATCTGACACTTTTTGATATTTCTTTACCCAGTATCACCTTATAAGCTTCACGGTCAGTTACGGATTGAAGGCTTTGACTAGGCGAACAACAAATTAAATGACATCTGCTACCAAAGTACACTATAAAGTCAAACCAAGCAAAAACATAGCATGCAAACATTATGCCTTGTTGAATTTGGTAGCGGGCCCTGTGAACATAATCGAAAAAGTACACGCCTATTCTCCAGACCAGGAGCCCATAACTCGATCCAAACCCGGCCATCAGATCAAATTAGTCAAAAGAGGTTTTTCGCCTAACGTTAAAACGGAACAGCAAAACCACGAATATAACCCAATGAGGCGAGTTCTACAACCTAAAGAAAAGCTGAAATATCAGGTACAAATAGTGTTTAAGACATGTTGTGAGAGTGTGTAGTTACGTTTCCGTTGACATTTAAGTCTCTTGAAATTTTTAGTCTCGCCAATTAGTAAGGCACTGTGCTATAAGACATGAGCCTTTAAAAAAGTTCATTATTATTATTATTATTATTATTATTATTAAGAACTGAAAACGTCAAATGTTTGTTTACCTTAACTGAAAATTTTCCCATGGTTATTCCCGGCTCCAGTTGTACCTCAAGGGCCTCAGCCATTATCCTGTCAGATGACAGAGTTCATTTCCTAGGGATAATGCAAGTACTTACGTCTGAAACAGTGTAGGTTAAACAATTGGCGAGTGTCCAAATATCTTCCGTTTTTATCTCAAGTTAACAAGCCTCCTTATAATCTAAAAATGCACTGCACTCAGCGAAAAAGGTTACTTACTTGAAAATGGCGCCGATAAGTCCAGTCTCCGCATTTACTAGTTTTCAAACACTAAGAACTTTCAAGTCAACATTTACGTCACCTACATCCACAATTTGCGTCGTAGTCAATAAGTATTAAGTAATATTTTCATTTGTTACTTAACAAAAAGCATTTAATCAACAGGATACTATCAGAGTATCAATCTTTCAACTTCATCTCTTTGTTTTTGCATTTTTGAGTTGGCCACAGTCAAGATGACGTCAGAGCATGACCAACCATAGCCTCGAACCTCTTTGAACATCATTCATCAAACTATAAAATTTCCTGTAAATCCTAATTTGTTTGCACGCAATTACGATTAAATATGACAGTGCAAAAATTACAGTAAGAATTTTAGCAGTCTGTTCCTTTTCTATATGATTCAAAATGGGTTAATACTTTGTTTTATCGAAAAAAAATCTTTCTTTTCTACTATTTGGAACTATTTCCGTGCTTCCGTGGAAAATCAAGTTTGGAAAATTTTCAGGAATTCGTTTTAACACTTTGTGCCCTACCACCGTAGATCCTGAGTTGGAGGGTTTTAAAATCAGTATAACGTACGACGAAGCAGCTTTGGCAACACTCCCAACAAGATAATCTTCCGCTAAAGAGGCTGGCAATCTGACGCCGTTAACCATTGGCCTGAGTCAATAGAGAAATAATGAATAAACTGAAAAGATACCTTGAAAACTGAAGAGAAAAATCAGTAGCTTAACTAGAAATTGACTTTTAATCTAAAATCAAGATCGAAGTTGTGAAATTATCGCTGTAGCGTAAATGATCTAATTGACGCCCCCTTTAAATAAACGCTTCTTGTCTACTGAAACGTCCCCTCTAAGATGTCAAGTTTGTATTAGACGTCTCTCTCTAAAAACGACCATGTCTAATAAACGCCCCCACAAAAAATTACTCCAAAATACTAGGAAATACCAAAAAGGAGCATAACCATTAAATTTATTCAGTTTCTTCCTTGACAAACAATAGTTTTCGGGTTGCATCTTGTTCAATGTCAAGTTCAAAGTAAGGATACACGAACGATGACAACACATGTACAGTGTCACCCTGAACGAGGTCGAGGATTCTTACATCGAAGTGGAGAATCAAAGGAGCTGAGACACTGTGGATCTCGGTCTCGACGTATCTATTGAGGGACTGCATATTCAGCTTAATATGTATTAACTGTCTTTATATTTTCGCCCAAAGCACGTTAGTTTTGTTGAGCTTGTTACAGTTATGAGAAAGAAAGCCTCTCTCTCTTTTAAACGCCTCTTATTTATTAACCCTGAAGTAAATAAATGCCCCCATTAGGCGTCTATTATCTAATTTGCGGTATACAAGGCAACTCAGTGGCATAAGCAGCGCTGAGAGAACGGTTCAATCGTGGTTCGACATGGTACCACTGTAGCTTACAGCCTAAAAAATCCATGATAAAAACTTTAAAGTTTGTTGTTTTTTCGCCCGGTCGTCCCTACCTCGCTACCCCGTGCACAGTCTATACGCGTGCTAACTAAAGAAAAAATAGTTCGGACATGTACAGTTCATGCTTTGTGATTCCACCTCGAACTCGAGGCCGGTCACGGGTTGGAATGGTTAGACAGAGCTTTTATAAATTATGCCAATGGATCGTTCTACACCGTCCTTAAATCGCCTTACTTCTAGGTAAAATTGGTTACTCAACTTAAAAGCTTTACAACTTTCCATTCCAATTCAAATATTAGACACTTTGAAAACCGAGCAGTACTTATTTAATTTGGTAGTAAAGTTATCGTAAAATCATTGAGTTACAAAAAATTGCTGCATTTTGGGCAAGTTTTTGATCAATGATCATGAGATCATGCAGTTGAAATCAGTTATGATATTATACATAAATTTCACATCCTCTTATTAAATAAATGCTCTCTAAAAAATCAATTTGAGTGACCAATCTTAGTACTTTATACACGTTGTGCATTTCTCTCCAAATTCCCTCCTCTTAAGTTGAGTTAAAGGGCCGCCCTTTTCAATGTCACCACACCCGATTTAGTCCTGTACACATTTTTGGCGATATTTTTTAAGTTTTAAGGTATGATTATAATTCAAACTATCTGAAAACTTCAGGCGAAATCTTGAATATTAACGATCATAAACTGTCGGCTAGACATCCCGTCTCCGACATTCCGTTTTTAGCTGTGGATAGCAAGCTTACCTTTTCATTTAGTGGAATATGTGTTTTACTTAATCTTCTGAGATATTCGGATTTAACTGTTATTAAAAAAAAGTTAAGTTACTCGTGGCAAATGTCAGTGAACCTATGTAACTTGAATACAAAGCCTCTTGTTCTAGGCAAGATTAAAATATTTTCTCGAAAAAAAGTTCACAGTTTTGGTAAAAGGCAGGTCAGAACTATGGGGAATTTACCTGTGGTGCAATTGTTCAAAATCGGTTCTCAGGTCATTTTACAATGAATGAATGCGGAAAAGAACCGGAATTTGGAACAGTTCGATAACTGGGATTTCATTTTGCTTCTTGGCTTTACTGAGGGGGAGATAATGACCGAGTACTTGTTCGTCGGTGTTGAAACTAAAGAAGCCGACGACTAAACAACGGAGAATGTTATGCCGGTAAAGTCCTCTTTTTCGCAAAATGCATATTATCATTGGTCTCAATGTTTCGTTGAAAATCAGTCTTCGGTGGAAAACTTTGATGCCAATAGCATCCATCCCGTTTAAAATGCTTGCTGCCTTTTTAATAGCACGATAATGTCTCGTTAGACCATGCTAGGTACACGCTTAAAAAACTATTAGTTTTCAGGAGAGGGTGGTGGATCTTCCCCAAATTTCTGTCTTATCTGCCGGTAGTTCACGTTCCTAATTGAAAACTGTTTTCAGTTTATCTCAAGAATTCTGAGATTTACCTTGCTTTATTTTAAAGACTGAATTCTTGTTCTTCTTGTTCTTCTTCTTCTTCAAGTGGTGAATGTTTTCATCTTCAGTGGCAAACTTACTCAGCATGCCTCAACGGGAAAGTGGGTGGCTGAGAACAACGAAATCTACCCTAATGGAACCATACTACCTGTGGATTTGTTTTTCTTGATTCTTCAAGACTCATCGTCTGCAACAAACAGCTGATATTGATGAGCCTTGTATTCAACTAAAACATTTCTTTGTCTAGCTAGATGGCCCCAAATTGAGCAAAAATAAAAAGAAACTATCGTCTGACAGCGATAATTTGTATGCCACTCAACAATGATATTAGAGGACAGGTTCACTTCTTTGTTTTCGGAAAGAGGAAAAAGTCAAGAGGCATTTGGCGCGGACTTTAGTTAAGACGGTCAGTTTTCCCTGTCACTAAGGAGTGATTTTATTTTTGCTTCGACCAAGCTCAAACTAGATAAAATTATTACCAGAAAAATGGCTTCGGGGATGTCGTTGCATACCCTTTAGAGGCGAAATATTTGGGTTTTACATCGTCGCGGAATGTTAATTTGTTTGTCTAACATCTCGAGGTCCTTCTCAGCTCTGTCCTTCCTTATCGCCTATCTATTACTTATCTCTCTTGTGGAAGTCATACCATGTCAACAAGTTATAAAATTCCCTACGGCAACTTTTTTAAAGTTCTTCACTCTTTTGAATGTAAATCAGGGGTCCCATTATGGACAACTGAAGTGCATTAACAATCGCGGCAATTAAAAGATATTTTTTGCCCAGCAACGAGAGAGCCTGAGCAAACGAAACTTTCCAAAACTGAAAGAATTAATGCACAATTAACATCCTCTTATTGAGCCGAGGGTTGCGAGAATTTTTTGTTAATGCGCCCATTTTTTAGAATTTTTGAAATGTTCAACATGATTTTGTAGATGAGCAATGTTGAACATTTCAACGGTAGGTTGTTTTGAGACAACATAGTTGAATACAAAAACTATTTTCATGTCACTTTATTCTAAGGCTATTAAAAATAAACGAGAAAAAAACCTTGGCGTCTCTATGTCTCGTAAACTGGCAGAAATAACAATACGGTTTGCATTTCACTCAGTTCCCTGATCCGCTGTCAACTATTTTCCTTTCTAACACCCAAGTGAAAACAAACCCAATGAGCTTCTCTGAACTGCGGCTATACAAATAGTCTGAGCTTGGGGCTAATTTTCAAGGAAGTGAACTATAAAATACCCCTCAAGCAAATCTCTCAAGAAGTATGCGTTTAATTTTTTTTTCAGTCTACAGGATCTGGTCGTGTAAACAAATAAGTAATCATCTCTGGTGTTATGAAAGCTTTGGTCTCTGTTTTCTATGCAAATATTTGTAAAAGCGATACATTCGTCTCGTGAGTTTGTGAATAGTGGTTGTATGAAAAAAGATTTCGCTTTCTGCCAATCCATTTCCGCTGTGATCACATACGTGTGGCCTGATCGCGGTTTATAGTTTGTTTGTAAATAAATAACTTGACACGAAAGCTGTACTTAGCTGGTAAACAAACAATGCCGGTGGTCCATAAATAAAAGCCCAAGCTTCGTAAAGTTATCTTCCAGTGTGTGATCAGTCGTTCCACGGTAACGTTGCTTCTCCTACGCAAGATACTTCTTGTCACTCCAGAAACACAGACAAGTCCCAGTTACAAAAGAAGATGTTCCCACCACATCGTAGCTGCTATGTGTCGCCCTACCTTTGTCAACCAGCTTTTCACGCCGCTCTTCCAAGTTACCACTCAGCATTCTTTCCACAATGGGGAAGAAATGGCCTCCCTTTAAATTACCATGGCGCAGGAATCTTCTTCCGCGATCAGGAACCACTCCCCAAGCCACCGTACTCGTACGTTGCTCTTATCTCTATGGCCATTAAACAGGCCACAAATGGAAAAATTACCTTGAGCGGGATTTATCAGTTTATCACAGAAAATTTCCCCTACTACCGCCTGAACAAACGCGGCTGGCAAAACAGTATTCGCCATAACTTGTCGTTAAATAAGTGCTTCGTGAAGATACCTCGTGAACGCTCCGATCCAGGGAAAGGATGTTATTGGAGTCTTGACCCATCTTACGAGGAAATGTTCGAGGAAGGGAACTTTCGAAGACGGCGAAGACGACAAAGAAATAATCGTGGTAAGGGTGATGACGAAGACGACGAAGATGAACTCGACGCTATAGGCACCACAGAAATGAGCGCAGAGTCGAATATTCTAAGCGAGCAAGCGCAAGAACCTGACATTAAAAGAGCACTTGTTCAGGGAGATGAACACAAAGCCCGTGATTCAAACAATACTGGAGGCTTTCCTGCCAAAGAAGCAAACGAAACTAAAAAACAGAAGCTTGATTCAACAGATAAGACCACAAAGGCAGAGAGGGACAGTGACTCACATTACGAGGCAAACTGGGATACAGTGTCGCATCCTTTTAGTATCGACAACATCTTAGGAAACAAGAGGAGCAGTAAAGGACTGTTGGATCGAATCGATGAGCCATCTTCAAAAGTTCAGAAAGGAGCTTTAGTAAAGGTTCAGACTGCAAGCGCAGGCAGTACACAGATAAGGCCAGATGCTGGAAAAATGACGGGTCTTTGCGAAATGCAATGTCCTGTCACAAGATTGAGCTTTCAGTCTACTGAATCTTTTAGCATTCCAAAGCAAGCATTTTGCAACGCTTGTTCGGCTTTCAGCCGAGATTGTTCAGGAAAAAACTGTTCTAATTCTGCTCTAACGACCTATGGTTCGTATTGGACAGCTTCTAACCCCGGAGAACTATATTCACAATGTAATTGTTTTAGCTGCCGGTCCGCTTTCAGCCATAAAATATGAAACAAAACGGACATGGCACGCTTATAATTAGTGAATGAGATTACGTACGTTGTTCACCACTGAACAAAACCACATAACTAGATCATAGATCTTTAGTTACAGACCAGGTGAATGTTTTAATGTCATCTAAACGAACTGTTACAATTATGTTATTTTATTTCTAATTGGCATAGTCCGCTGTTTAAAATAGGGAAGATATCGATATGTGTTTGTAAAGAGTAGATTAGGCGTATCGTGCTGGAGAAAGTTTGGGTTTATTGGGAAATTTTCCAAAGGCCTTGAAAGGTCGAGAGCTTGAGTTGGCATGTATTTAAGATCAATTATATAAAATACTCATAACTTCAAAGTGTTATAATCAGAGAAATAAAGTGATAAGATCTAAAAAAAAGAAGGATTTGTTTCTTTCTTTCGTACTAATTGGTCTTGAAAAGTACTTGAAAGTGAATTTGGCTTACAAAAATGCACCAGAGGAAACTTATTGAATTCACTGCTGACAAAAGCATAGTTCAGGCTAAGAAATTCTTAACCGTTTCTTCAAAATAATGAACAATAGCTTGAAAATAGACTAAAATATAGCCCACAAAATTGACAAAATCAGGGAGAAAAGTTTCTTTTATTTTGTTGAAAGGTATGTGAGGTGTGTCTCCTAGGTCTTCTGACCTCTTGGGTGCCGTCAGTCACACTGTTGGTTTACTCGTACGATAATATCCCCCAATCGCATCAGCTGTGCATGTCTGTATAGGGCGATTTAGAGGTACAAAATAAACATTTTCTTTGCTATTTGTGACCATTTCGCGTGGGCTGTAAATATTGATAAGAGAGACGGATAAACAAATATCTCCGCTTTTTTCGAGGAAAGTAAGGAGGTGACGTAGGATCTTATTTTGAGGAAGCAAAAAAGCGTAGAAAAAGGAATTAAACAAATGTTTGGTTTACAAAAATAACGGACAAACCCATGGAAAGAAATGTTATCACCGTTGGATACAATTGTGGCTTGCGATTTCCTTGGCCATTTCCGGGGCGCAAAATTGTTATTTCAGGAACTAAATTAACAAGCAAAATTGCCTTTTTACTGTATTTCTCTGGCTTTTTTTCTAGTGCGGAGACATTTCTTGTATTTTTACTAGAAGTTCTTCTCGGCTTTGATAAATGCGAACCTGCGTTTTCTCTCCATGTGTCCTACTAATCAAACTGTTTCGTAAACATTTTATTTCAACAATTGCCTGACCGAAAAACTCAGCATTTAGTAAAGAGGTTTAGCACTTTTAAACTGCTTAGATGTTATTTTTGTAGCTGTTGGGCGCGCGCTTTTTCTGCCTCCGAAATGCTCTTCAGCTCACTGTCAAATCAGTTGGGTCTATAGCCAGCCGCAGGGGTTTTAATAAAAGATCCTCTGCGGGATTAAAACCCTGAATGAAAAGGTCTAAATTAGATTGTCGGTTTATACTTTCGAGCCTTTGTCAAACTCGCGACACCTGTTTTCGAGGAATGCGGCTCAAGTGTAAACCAAGGGCAAGAATTGGTTTCAGACAACAGAAATCGTTTAAAGATCTCAATATTTCATTTTGACCTCGATAATTCCCTCAAACAATTAAACAGCTAATGGAAGAAAAAACTAAATTTCCAACTGAAATCCGCTTACTAGAGCAAAGTCCCTGTAAAAACATGAAACTCGTTGGACATGATCTGGGGGTTTGTAAAAACATGGCAACTGGGTCAGTTTGAATCAGGAATTAATCAGCGAGAATTTCCTAGAAAGCCAAATTATTTCACTGCCATTTTTCTCCATGTAATTCCCGTCGTTATTATTAACATGGAAATGTGATTTATTCAGTGCGCCATGACCTGAAAATCAGATATATTCCTATTTCTTTACATAGTATATTGTTCAATGTAAGCTGCTTAGAGCCTTGCAAGACTGTCGTCGATCTCGTGATTAGAGACCACGTCATTTTTCACATTCTGTTTTGACAAATTATTTCCCATGGTTTTTCTTCTGAAAGGGCTCAGGAGGCAAAAATTTTAAACAGCACTATAGTATAGTTTTAAAAAGGGCTGGAAAAACTATAGCAAAGTGAAAGAAATTTTGTACGACTTTCCGCCTTTTATGATGTCGGTTAAACTCTATCATATTTGATCGAAAGGAATTAACGGTTACAGGCATAGCTACCAAACCTTTAATACCGGTCTTCTTTAGCGATATAAGACAATTATTCACTGAGATGGTGTTTAAACACAATGGTTTACTGAGATTATGTGACTGAATATGGAGAACATTGTCACGTATGATAAATTTAACATATCAGTAATTGTGCCGGAATCTAAATGAAGAAAACTTGAAACTCGCAGATGAAACAAGGAAATGGGAATTTATTTTAATTTGTTATCTTTTATTCGATTCAAAGTACAGCTACTTACTTGAGCATGCTGCTCTATTAGCGACTATTATCAATTGACGTGTAGATTGTTCAGTTTAAACTTCCAAATTGCAAGCCTTTCTACTGAGGTTGAGTTATTACCAGCAACAAAGAAGTCAGTACGGCTACAGAACGCAACTGAAGAGGGTGAATTGAGTTCGACGTTGGATTCTTCGTCCATAGGGGTATGTTGCCCACATAGTAACGTGGTTAAATAAAATTTTTTTAAAAGCTCATCGACGCAAAATATTACAACTAAAAAATGTCTTCGTAAATGACTGCAAAAACCAGACAAATTAAAAACAAGATTAAAGGCTTAGATTTTATAACTCTTCCTTTCAAAACGCGTTACCAATTACATTATCTAACAAGCCTTTGCAGAAAAGCTGTAATATAAATACTGATACACAAGCATTCGAACCCTTGGGTTTGATTAAGCCCTGGTCTTTTGTTGTTTACTTTACAAAACGGCTTTTCTGCCCCTTGCCACAAATTAAATAACGGTCTCGCAGCAAAAATAAGGTAGTAAAGAAAATGAATATTTTTGAGCCATGAAACTAAACCGTCCATACGTACTTTAAATCGGTGTTTCGCGGAATTCTTGACGATGTGACCTTGTTCAAGTTTGATCTTAGTTCAAAGATGAGTTAGAAAAAGCTTTAAAAAAGCTGTAGATATGTACTATGTACAGACTTTAAGACTAGCTATTTATACACAGGAAGATATTTTGGGAACTTCACCTCGCCTACTGTTGAAACAGAAAGCAACTCGATAACTAAGTTTGTTCAATAAATGAGTGATTTTATCGTGGTTATACAGCACTGTTATTTTTGTAAACATTCAGTTAAAATGTCATACGAGCTGTTTTTTAAGCTTTTTTAACTATGGCCTAACACGTTTTTTGTAATCTGTTCGTCCCTTGGTGAATGTTCAGGGTGGCTTTTCATGTTTTTCAGCTGGCTCCTTCAGTGATAACCCATTTTCCTGTTTGGTTTTCGTTTATGTTCTTGAGGTTTTCAGGCCACCCCGAACCATCTGGGTGTATCAGGAAGCTAGCCGGGACGTTCCCCCACAAAAAAGGCTGTTTTTGACACAGTAGTAAACTTTCCGCTGTCAAGACTGATTGAGCCAAGTTGGATCTGGAAGGGGTGAACGTGACATTCCCACATTAGCAATGCGATACTCGATTCTCGTAATAGTTTTCAAAACAGGGCGAGGCAGTTCTTTCTATTCATTCTCCCTGAGGTAATTGCCTCGCAGCAAAAAAACAACATTAGCAACTGATTCACGAAGGTAAATTATTTGTTCTGTGACATGTTTTTCTAACCAGGAGAGTGCATGAATTTTGCGATAATTTGCTGATTAGAATTGATTGCGCTCATCTTCCTTTAAAGACCGAAGATGGGGAGAACTGTTGTAAAAATACTGGGCTTTGTCCTCTTTTTTTCCTAACCTGAAAAAATAATTCTGCCATAAATATTTTATCATGATCCAAATTGACGTTTGCTTTATTTGTTTACAGCTCAGAGACTAAGAAAACAGGTTGAGGTATGCTAGAGTGATCTTGCAGTGACGGTCTAAGATGGGCCAACACTGCAGTCAGTCATACAACTCAGTTTCCATAAAACGCCGAAAGACAAAGTTGTTGTACTGAAAAGTTCGCAATACGTCGCATTATTATTATTATCTGCATTAGTAAGAGCCTGTCATTTATTGCATATAAGAGTAAAATAAATTCTAAAGATGAAAGATAAAATCAGACAGCATTTGACATTTTGGATCAGAAGAGATTGAGTGCAGTAAACGAATGTGGGAAATTTGTCCGGCTGCCTCAAGACTTCAAGTTCATTTTAAAACGCCAGTCAACACGATACGGATTAGATCGGTCCCAGGAGCACGGGCTCCTGATCACGAACCCGCCTCTTTCACCCACGAGCTTCGAATACCTTTTGGGTATCGCAGTTATTATTTTTTTTTTTTCTTGAGGAATTAAAAGACCTACGCCTTCTAGCGCTTCTCAAAATTGCAGGAATAACGCCCAAGACCTTGGCTGTCGTAAAGCTGTTTACTCTTGGGCCCGCGAGCGTGCTCTCGGAATCTTGCGATTTGAGGAGAATCTTAGTCTGCTACACAGCCGTTTTTAGTGTCGTCACGCAACGTGTAGCAGACTAGGAGAATCTCGACCCTAGGACCAAATCCCGTGAACACGAAACTAAAGGTGATGTTACACGGGACGATTCGCAACGACACTTTTTAGCGCAACACAGCGTCGCAATGTTAGAACAATGTTGCAAACATTTAAAACAATGTCGCAACAATGTTGCAACGCTGTGTTGTGCTAAAAATCGTCGTTGCGAATCGTCTCGTGTAACATCACCTTAAGAACAGTTTTGCCACCTCTTGAAAGCTTTATAAGGAGGAATTAACCCTTCACAATTCGAAATTTCAAAAAAGAGAACCGTTTACTTTCTAGGAACAAGCTGTAAGAGAGTGTATTCCAACAGTAACACGGGGCCAGGTGATGAACGTGAGAGAATCTGTAAACTGGAGGCGAATGAAAACTTTCTTTCATCAAGAAAAGAAAAGTTTTAGTTCGAAAAGCTGACAAAAAAGTTGAAACTATTAGCACCTTTTGGTACGTACAGCTAATGCCAGTTATTGGAAAGAAGGGACAGCTCAGCCGATATTTTCCTCCTGGAATAAGAAGAATAGATACGCCGGGATATCTTTCGATAATTTCTGCGCCATCACAAAAACAAAGGCAGCCAAGCTTTTACAAATTACAATGACTCTTTCCTGCGTGGCTCCATTCTGTCGCGAACCTTGAAATGGACACGCATCGGAGATGCTTTCCCGATCTGATCTTGACACGAGCCCTTACTATTGTTTTATCCCACTTTGTCTTCCTGACATTATTGCATTGCGTGAAATATCTATTCAGTAATAAAACACATGGACGATTGCCAGTCTAGGTTACTGTTACGCCGGAAAATTGAAGAAACTAATAAAGCGAATGTTTTCATCTTAAAAAACAATAGCTTCAAATTCAGGGCTTTCTCAAAATGGCGCGTGCCTTTCTCTCCTTTTGTACAAACTCGGTTCCCAGTTTTTTATTGGCCCTCATTTTCTTTGTCAAGCACAGCATGTTTTTTTATAACACCGTTTCGGCTCGATTCTTTGCTAAAAGCTCGATACTTTAATACAAGTAATTCTTTGTATTCACGCTGCAGGTAGCAAAATCCGGCGACATGGTGAAACGAGTCTATCTAAAATTAATAATGTTTCCAAACGTTTTTTTTTTCGCATTTAACCACAATGGATTAAGTTAAGAGGAAGGATGTTTAGCTCACAATCTGACAAACATATTACATAACTATACTTTTCTGGCATATGATTATCGATCACTAGGTTTCAGAAATCATGTTTATTGACTCAGAAGTCCTTTCCTTCTTTATAGATGTTCGCGATATCTCACAAAATACGTCAATATATCTCATCTTTTTTCGTTCCAATTCAATCAGTAACATTTAACTTTCGATCACATCCTTTTGAATATTACGAAGATGTTCAGTTTTTAACCCAAGTTCTTGCTAAATGAAACCTATAAATTTATCATTTCTTTCTCGTTTGACTATGTCATGTATGGTATTTCTAGCCAACAAAAATAGTTAGCATTTGTTGCTGAGGGTTCTCGGGTGATGTGGTTATGAAAGATAATGAACAACAGAAACATAACAGCACAATAAAAAAAATCTCGAGCCACTAAAATGTGATAGAAAATTAAGATAACAAAGTTTTGAATTTAAGCCAAGAAAAAATATTATTCGCAAAAATGCATATTCATGTGTAAAAACAAATTCAAGACTTAAATGGCTATCAACGTAGATTGAAACCGCAACCTAAACAAACGCAACTGCATCTAAATCCCCTTAATTCACCCTTGATTGAACATGATAGGATTAAAAATGCAAGGCTATCTCTTATTGAAAGATTAAGAATCTTTCCTTGTTCTTTAGGTCATAGAATCGAGCATTAGTGAGAAGACGAAGTCATCCATCTTTTCTGGATACTGTTAGGCGTGGCAGGCTAATCCCGACATTTGTATTATCAACACCTGCTGCGTATTCTTCAAAGTTTATTGACTAGAATAGCTCGACAACAGGCTCTGAAGCTTGTGAACGTTTTCTTCAGTATTTTAAAAGCATTCAGTTCCAACCGAGCTTCCTGATTCCTTAAACACAGCAAGAATTAATCCGGATCTTTCTTTTTCACTGGCACGTGTTGGGTGTTTACACCGAAAATCTACGTTTCCTGCTACCACTTGCTTAATTTTACACCATAAACTATTAACAGGATATACGCCACCCCGCAAAAATGTTACCCTTTTACATCCCTTGAATCCTTTGACAGTTGACTAATTACGTTTGGACATGCTCTGATTACTTTTAAGGTAATGTTACACGCTACGAGAGGTGCAACGACGATGTTTAGTGCAACATGGCGTTGCGACATTGTTTCGAATAGTTACAACATTGTTCCAACATTGTAATGCTGTGTTGCGCAAAAAATAGTCGTTGCGAATCCTCCCTTGCCTGCGTGCAGACGTCTCCTATTTCCTTTATTGCAATAGGAGACGTCTGCACGCAGGCAAAATCCTCCCGTGTAACATCACCTTCATTGTGTCTCACTAACTTAGCACTACCACTTCCAAGATCTGATGAGGTTATACGTAATTCTCCTTTCTTGAAGTCATAAAGAGGTTATATCAATGTGGCATCATCTGGCTGATAAATTTGCTTATTCTCATCACCTCTCTCTTAAACTATGTATTGGATATTATAGGGAGAAGTTTAGACTACGAGCAGCATCTCTTTTTTCTTAGTCCGTCGAGCGAAAAGTGCGAGATACAATCAAATGACCACGCTTCGCCGTTCGACTCTCGCGCGCGCGTGCACGGAAGAGAGAGAGAGACTGCTTGCAGTCTAGGATAACCACTTCCCTTTCGTTTGGTCCTGGCTGTCTACGTTTTTGCCCAAACTAGCGAAATACCTTTCAATTTTAATGAGGCGAAAATTTTTCATTCAAAACATGTGTTTAACATTTTTATAAAGGTCAAGAATAGGTAAAATGTCACACATTTTTAGTATTTAATCTTGCAATTAATTTCAATTAATGTGATTGCAAAGTCGACAATGAAAATCACGGAATTGCAATTCAATCCGTCATATATTTTGTGAGGTAACCGAAATGACGAAAACAAATTTGTTTCCTCCGCTCTCAGTTTCTCAAAATACTTAATTGGCGACAACAAGACAAAAACTTGATTTATCAGAGTAAAACGAATTAATGTTTGCTTGGCTAGGCGACAAAACCCGACGTACTTGAAGGAAATTTATTTTACCATTCACTATTAAACAATGGTGTCAAATCACGTTAAAACTTTAGAATGACAAGAAGCCACTCGCCCCTCGCTAGTAAGGCAGTCCTTCATTCGTGTATTATCACGAATGTTTACCCTCAAGCAAGAACATTCATCGCGTCTACCTGTTTGCGTGTAATCCACGACTATAGACATAATTATTTAAGACAAGAGAAACTACATTTCCACTGGAAATGATTACAGTGTTTTCGAGAATCTATTGTTGGCAACAGTTTTTGATCGTGGAAAGTCCTTGAACAAATACAGAAACGCAAGGACAGCCGGATTAGACGAACACAAGTCGCGACTAGCCATTTAGTCATTATGGAAGATATAAATTGAGGGACGCCGCATTATAAGACACTGATAAGAAAAGCTAAGAAGACAACTTAATCCTGTCAACGGGCTGTGGAGACTCGGAGCTCCTTCTGTTGAGGGTCGTTTTAAGATATAATTGAGAAACTATTTTCATCTAGTGATTGCACGCATGAACATTTGGATTCAATATTTTTGCTCGTCGTGTGCTTTTTATATTAAACACTTCTCTCCTTGTGCTAATAATGAAACGTTAGAGTCTTATCAGGCGTAAAATGGGAGGGGAACTCCTTTCAATTTTTAAGTGTATAGCTAGCTGACTTCCAAAGGGATAACCATTAAAAAAAGCATCTTAATTAATACTATTTAATTTGGTAGAAACAATTTCAACGCAAACATATGAATTCAGTTGATTGGTGTTAATTGGATTAATTCAACCAGATCACAAATCTACTTACTTTCATTTCAAAAGAACTGTCCTCATACTTTCAAACTATTTTTCGTCTAACTACAGTACGATAAAAATCTTTGACGCTGACGAATCATTTAAGCGGTGCTTTTTCTTTATTTGTCACAAGAATGTATTTTTCAAACTTTTTGTGTTAAAAAAATACCATGAAAGTGGGACAACTGAAAGCCATGATGCAATGTGATGACCCAGCCTTCGCTCGGCCAATCTGATTAAAAGTTTAAGAGCCTTTTTAAATTTTCTTCTCAAACCTGATTTGTTTAACATTAAAACTATTTTTTGGCGGGACACTGCAAGACTAACAAATTTGCCTCATTATAGTCAATCAGATAGGCATGCAATATGCACTACACACTGAATAAGGAGAAAAATAATTCTGTACAATTCATTTAAAGTTTGTTAATACATCCTCCCTTACTGCTAGGAAACGATTACAAAAGTATAAGTCTTTCTTCCAACTCGATCGAAAGCTAGCAACGTTACGTTGATTTTTAACCAGTTAAAGCGGCTCAGTTATTCTTGATAACTACATTGCTTAGCTTGCACGAGCTAGCATTACTAAAAATATGAACAAATACAACTTTAAACGACAAGTTGCAATCATTCTGCAGCACTGAAAGAATTATCCATTGGGCCCCTTAATTATTTTCGCAAAAATTTCATTCTGCATGGAACGTGACAAAAAATGTAGACTATCTGTATCAATCTGTCGCAAAACTTATACTTACAAGGTTTTGTAATCTTGTGCGGATATTATTGCCGGTGATAATAATGTGACAGATAATAATAACAGTATTAAATTGTCTTTCGTTAAGAAATGAGAATGTTTAGAAAGCTAGCCTAAACTCAGAATTTTTGAGAGGTCTTTGTCACCGATACCATTGCGGAAATAAGCGTTTTACGGATGCGACAAGAGGACTACATAAATGAAGTAGTTTTCTAAACAAATTGGCACACGCGCAAAACATCAAACTTCATCCGCATCCGTTGCATAAACGCTAGGCTGTCTGATCGGAAACCCTTCTCAGACGATCCGCGAGGTAGTGGCTTGTCAACAAAGCAAAAAACAACACGGCACTCAAGTCTTCACGTACTAAAACAAAAATCACTTTCTGTAAAATTTCGATCGCAATTGTTGACTTTATTTTTCTGGATCCAATTGGAAAACCATTGCACCGAGAAAGGCACTGTTCTGCAGTACAGCTTGCTATCGCAACAGGTTAACAACCGATAGAAGTAAATATTAACAAAATATTAACCTCTATTTTACTCTACAATGCCCAATTTTGAAAGTTTGAATAAGCTTGTATCTGCGTGTAATCATCCTTTTAACCCACGTTAGTGCTTGGTATGGTGTCCATGGTCTGATTTTTTAAGGGTTCAAGGCATACGTATTATACTTCGATCTACATGAGAAAGAAAATAAAGACATCGCCGGGCTTAACTGAAACGACCACTTTTACATCTTCAAAATTTTAGCCTCCTCTCCTTGGCTACTCGGAAATCCGTAACTGATTTAACCAATTACGATAGTACTTGGTACATAGATTAATTTCAATTCTCATCATCCGTTACAAATAACACCAAGTTTAAAAGTCAAAACCTATTTTGTTTTCTTCTTTTAATTCGCGGTGACTGGCGTTCCAGACCTAAACATTCTAGGAGAGTCTAGGATTATTGTTTTTTATCACGCGATCACGATTTCCACTGAAGGAATGACACAGTTCCACCTGTTACAGATCAATCTCTGTTTTTTCTAGCTA
Organism: Porites divaricata; assembly: GCA_038088405.1. Lineage (NCBI taxonomy): Eukaryota > Metazoa > Cnidaria > Anthozoa > Scleractinia > Poritidae > Porites > Porites divaricata. The sequence continues at coordinate 24,213,045 of JBBMOI010000009.1, read as the reverse complement.
CAGCATATTTAAGCGCCTTCATCGACTAAAATCACAGTCAGTTTTTAATTTTCTTGTTTATAAAACTGAGCGATTTTAGGTTTCTCGCTTAACGGCTTTCCACAGCTTATGCTGAGAAAGCCAGTGCCCTCCCAACTTAGCGCCAGTAATACTGTCTAATACGAGGCTCTTAAACGTCTAGTTAGTATAGGTAGAATCGTTGCGTTAGAGTAGTAGCGTAGAAATTCTATTTTCTCTTAGCCTTATCTTCCCATTCTAAATATTTTCAGGGCAGTATAAAAGTCTCTATGATCAAACGACGCTAAAGCTCTGAATCATCGAAGGATGTTTATCACTTTTGCTCCTGTATATCGCTTGTCTAGCTGGACAAGACCTCAGCAAACATAATACTTTTTAATCTTCTTCTAAGCTAAGCTTTGATACCCTGACTGTAGTTCTCGGAAGATTTTAAATTCCTACGGCTAAAAAGAATTGTAAAATTTCAGTGTGCTCTTGAACCGTTAGAATCAAAACAATCGGAAAACAACTCAACAAAATGGAGCAATGGAAATTAACAAATCCGGCAAAATTACTGCTTTTCTGCTTTGCAGGCTATAAAAAAAAAACAACAAAAATACCAATCAAAGCTTACTGGAGCTGAATGCTGTCTTCAGAAGTAAACACTGCTCGCGCTATACTCAGGCTACCTTTACAGCGGATAGGGTGGACGCATGCGCAACTGACAGCTTTGACCGTTACGCTAAAACTGTTGACGCGGAAGGAAAAATACCATCCTGCGAAAAAATCGTCCGTCTTTTCGTCAGGCTATGCAATACCGATCATGACAAAAAATACGGCACTTTATACGAGGCATATAGCAAACAAAGAAAGGATTTTTCCATTCGTTATGTCTGCTACTGGAAGCTTCAAAACACAAGTGAAACCCGTATCCAGAAAATCGTTTTAAAGTGTTCGTCATTATCAGATCGAATTGGAATTACGAAATGTTGAGTTTTAAGGGGAGCTATGGGAAGACCGGAGTGCCCGGAGTAAATCCTCAATGGGGGGGGGGGGGGGCAAGGGCGAGAACCCGGAAACAACAAACTCAACCTACATAAGGCGTCCACACCGGGACTTGAACCCTGGCCCGCACATGCACTGGTGGAAGGCGAGTGCTGTCGCCACTTCATCACCCTCAACTTCTTGGGTTTTGCTAGAGCGGCTGAAGCCAGAAATCAAGTCTGCGAGACAGAAAATTGACGAAAATTCATGGGGTTTTCTCTCACTTGGATATCCCTCGGAAATGATAAATATAGTCCGGGATTTCGCTGATCAAGAAGCCCCAAGTCCTCATATCTTTTTTACTACAATGCACAATAATCGTCTGGGTGGTAAAGCTTTTTGAGGTTTTAAGCCAAGAGAAAGAATAGATCTTAACTCAACAAAAACTTGTGAATAATTGGAGCTGTAACATATCAGTATCAGTGTACAGTTTAACCTTGTGTCAGCCATGTCAGCGGACACCTTGGGTACCAAAAAGTGTGACCGCTGAGGGCACCGCCTACAAACGAACCTCGCTAAAACCTGGCCACTAAAACCTAGGGAACGAAGTACAGTCAAACTCCGCTTTACGGACACATCATTACTACGGACAGTTTGCTTTGTCCCTGAGCAAAGAAAGCCCTTACATTTTATCTAAACTCAACCCGCTTAATACGGACACCCTCTGCAGTGTCCGTCAAACGGAGTTGACACATGTACACGTGAAGTGGCCGTTGTAGGGAGTAATGTTTGTAAAGTAACACTCATTTTTTTGGGGGAAAGAGTAGAACATTCAACAATTGGGCATTTCAATGATTAACTTACTGTTTAACAAATGGTTAACCGCTCTGCACTGCGTACTATTAAGGAACTTAATGCCCTCTCATATTCCTCTATATGGCAGTTACTTCATATCTGTGCAAGTTGAAAAGCGATTTTCGAACAGTTGCTGTAACAGTAGAGAGCTTTAGATACTAGGGACCTTAAGCAACCTAGACGACGAGTGGAGTGGACGCCGAGCGGAAGCGTTCTCACGATGCCGGCAACTTCTGCGCATGTCAGTGATGTCGTCCACATGGCGTTCAGGACGTGACACCTGTTGATTTGCCGTCCTCAGGTGAACGTGAGCATTCAAAGCAATCTTTGACGTTTCTGTGCCCATTTTACCTTGTTTAATACCAATGTTTGAAAAAAGGAAATCTTTTTTGTACTTTTTGCCGAAGGTTGGGCCATTGGAGGAAAGATTTCGAGAGATTTTCGGTAAACCGTGAGCCGTGGTAATCAATGGCTTCGGCGGGAAAGAACCTGTGAGTAAAAGTAAAATGTTTATGTTCTCCTTAAATGCTTCTGAACTGTAATCCGTTTCCAGAAGCACTATTTAACTCGAAAAGGAAAAGGCGTTGATATTCGGGACCCTTGCATGAAAGAGACCGGTTAAAAATTCCAAGGAAAATCTCTCGAAGCATTTTCATCCACACTGTTTTTTTTTGTTTATGTGTTTTGAGATGTACATGTCGGCCTCTCGAAAGCAAGATTTTCACTATATTTCGTATATATACTGTTTCCGGTAAACTTGATCAACGTGAACAGAGTCGTATATCCGTAGTAGATAAATGAATGGGACTGTACGGAAATCTTGCCTCCGGCAATTAAGTCCTGTAAAATGTATAGGACAACAAAACCGGTTCTGTACTGTTTGATTCTCGATTGATTCGATTCAAACCTTTTCATTTGATAAACGGTTTACTGATTTAAATCCTTTGGAGAGTAGGAAAAGTTCTTCCTCGTTAATTGTGTTGTTCTCATTGCTAAACTAAAGAAGTAACTCTTGTATTTCTTTCAACGAAGCCATTCAGTGCAGTCTACCTACTTTGGCGACGAGCCGAGACGGGAGCTTGCTTAAACATTTGTTTTTCCCGCTTTGGACGACGTTCTCGACCCAGACCTCACTCGTCTTCTCTCGTCGTCGTCCACAGACTCGTCTAGCTGCTTAAGGTCCCTACTAAGACGTGGAGGACTACGAGAACGAGATTTTCCCAATATGTAAGTAAGTAATGCACGCGCGCAAACCAACGTCATTTTGGCGGGAAAACGTGGTAGCCGTCGACAGTCTACTACGAGTTTTAGCGACAATGTCGTAGTGGAGAAAACAAGTTCTCAAATGTTAGAAATTTTATCATTTAGCGATAGGGAGAGGGTTTTACCTCCTTCAAAGGAAATAAGCGTGATAACTTTGGTGGTGAAAAAAAAAATACAATGAAGCTTTCCGGGGTGTCTATTTTAGGAGAATGGGCGAGAAAACTTAAAATTACATGCCGTCTCTGTCTTCGAATCTAAAGCTCTCTAATGTAAAAAATAAAAAACAACTACAAGCAGGTTAAAAATGGTCGACCGTGACTCTGCTCCCCGCAACCTTTTTTTTTTTTTTGGAAGTGAGGCCCTTTCCTTTTAAGATGCCTTGACGTATGTCTACCAAATTTGTATTTTTGAATGTCTTTATTCTTGTAGAGACCATTTACCCGAAACGTTGGGCAAAAACGTTCGCCAAAGAACGCAAAAAGTCCACACTCCTCACTCAGTCAAAAACGTCTTTACTTGAGCTCCCTAAAAATAGAGACCTTACTAAGTAGTGCATGCGCACACGCGTGTCAGCCAGCAACATTTTGGCGGGAAAGCGTGATAGCCGTCGTCATTCTACTACGGGTTTTAGCAAGAATGTCGTAGTGGCGGGAACAAGTTATCAAATGTAAGAGGTTTTATCATTTTGCGCTTGGGAGAGGGCTTAACCTCCTTCAATAACGATAACAGTGCTAACTTTAGAATGGTGAAAAAAGTACAATGGAGCCCACCGCGACGTCTATTTTTTGAGAATACGAAAAAAAACCTGAAGTCAAATCTCGTCCTCGAGTCTAATTACGGTTGAACATCGCCTCGTCCGACACTAGATTTTTGAGTCCTTAGCAATCCTCCCAAGTCCAACCATAACTTAAAACTACACGCTGAAACGTTTACCATTTCTTTTATAACGTAATCAAAAAACTTTTGAATTTGATAACAGACAGTAGGAGGAAGATGTGAGAGTTGTCATCTGCACGCGCTATGGCGTGTGTAAATCCTTTACAAAGTCTTATCTTTTCGCTGGATAAATGTCTTCCATTCCAATCTGGACTGTAAAACCTTTTTTAAGTTACCTTAAATGACGTTTATAAACTTTCTCTTAAGGTAAAAACCTTAAACTGTACTATAAGGTAAAAACAAACTATGGTGATAATCGTGTAGAAATGACGAGCACTGCTCTGAGCGGCTGCTACCCATCACGCTCTTCTTGTTATTTTATGAAGAGGGGTTATCATTGAACAATTATTGAAGGAAGTAGGATGCAGACCCAGGGGAGGGCCCCCGTTATTTTTAGACCAAATTTTGAGACCGCCCCCCCCCCCCCTCCCTTATCTGAAGGTCTCGATCCTCCGCTGGGATGTGAACAAGTACGCAGGTAGAGGAGGCTGTTATCCAACGAGGCTGAAGGCCGAGGTGGATAACAATGCAGCAATACCAAAAATACTGAGCTAAAGCAACCTCGTCCCCAGGGCTTCTCTGCCGTTGCCGTCCCATTTTTCTGGCAATGGCCTGTACTACTGACGTCATTTTACTGGATATCGCAATCGTCTTCCAAATTTAGTCAACGCTAGCTGGTAATGAAGAATTAGCCGGGAGATTTGAGCCAATAAGAAACGAAGAAATGTTTTGGATGAATAATAATCTATTTCATGGCTTGTTCCGTAAGCGGGTCATATAAAGCAAAACTTGTGTTACGATCGGCTGCCCGAATGGACAAAATAGGCCTATCTTGCCCGATCGGGATTTCCCGCTCTTTGTACCCGCAACAGAAAAGTTATCTTGGCCATTTCGGCCTTTTGGTTATACGCTATAAGGTTTCTTGAGGTATCTTTGCCACTTATTCTATGCTTTGATAATCTTTATTGTCAGTGTTGGTGGTGAAATAGACAAAAAGTCATTGAATGTGATTTTAAATATAATAAACCTTTATTGAAAAGCTTGTTCGGTCAAGAGAGCTGGATATTGGCCTCGTTTCTCCTCGATTTCGTCTCGGTCCATATATCAGACAAAAAAAGCAAGGCTGATTTTACAGTCGGGAATATATAATCTTTTAACCAATATTTCGGAAGGCAAGGGCTTCCTTCGTCAGGGTCTTATATATCAGAGACCATTTTCCAGCATCTAACAACAACAACAACAAAACTTTATTGCAAGAATTACACTCACCCACAGGTGGCAAATCTAATCTCATAACATAGAAACGACAGAGGCAAAATATTCGCATCAACATAAAAAGGTGATCGCGTCTATCAGCAAAATAAATCATACGAAGGGCTCTTTTTTAAAGAATTAAAATTTTTATTAAGATTTGTCTTCATCTTGACCACACGCTTGGTCAATACCTCATACAGATATACCGTAAAATTCCGAAAATAAGCCCCGGGGCTTATATTTTTCAAAGGCCCTTTTTGAGGGGCTTATTTTTGGAGGGGCTTATATTCGGAGGGGCTTATCTACAGAAGGGAAATTTGCGTTTAAAAATCGATTGGGCTAGCCTTATAGATGGAAGTAAATTTACCGTTTTTGCTTTGTTTTACTTTGTATTTGAGGGCAGTTTTCCAAGTACAAGTCCCCGGGGGGCTTATATTTGGAGGGGCGTTTTAACGGAGGGTTTTTTGCGTTACCGGTTTGGGGGGCTTATATTTGGAGGGGCTTATTTTCGGAATTTTACGGTACTCCCCTTCTTAAGAGACTAAAAAGTCACACAAGCAAAAATTTTGAGAGAACATATGTCCCTCCCCTATGAATAATAAATGGCCCCCAAGTTGAAAGCGAGATTCGGAAGTGAGAATATTCAAGATCGGAATTTGTCGGATATGAATCATCGAGCTAGATAGCGGGATTGCTCGGAAAACCGGTAGAGATTACGGGATCGGACGGCCCCGATGTACTCGAAATCCCTGGGGAACCACGAGCACTTTCCTTCGGTTGCACTATACTATGTGACTTTTTGGCAATTGATCGCCTCACTAAAGGTTGACGAAAGAATAGAAAAATTCCTCTGCACAGAAGAAATTAAATAACAAATCGCTGATTGGCTTTTGCGACATAACTTAGATTCTCGAGATAACGGTCAAGGCACGCGAAAATTACTCCCTTGTAAACAGTTTTCAATTGTATGGTTAAAACCATAACCTAAAATAAACACATCACATATATATCCTCTCGAGCAAGTAAATTAAATCGGCAATCAAATTGCCAAATAGACACTAAGAAATACAAAGATTCCGGAGTGCGAGAAGAGAGACCAAGAAGTAAAGTCCATGAGAGATATTTCAACTCTCATTTTTTTGCTTGCATCATATTCAAAATGTCGCATCGCCTCGGTGAAATATTGTTTTCCAGTCTAAATTAAAATAGTTGAGCCAAGATGCCTTCTTGATAACCTAACATCTAAACAAAAACTCCTTTCCTGTATATTTAGTTTTAAGTTCATTCACGGCCGAAAACTTCTTTCATATCTCTAAAGTAGCCAAAACGAAGACACAAGCCTCTCAAAATACAAGTGTTATGGATCTTTCCGCTAGAAATGTCGGCATCCTTAAAGAGAACTACTGATAGCAAGAAAACGAATTTAAAATTTCTGACATGGAACACTTGCAAAAACAGTTTTCACCGTAGTCTGTGAGTTACCAAAACTCAATTAGGACTTCGTACTTCGTCCACAAGAACCTTACTGGATCCCGAATTGTCAGTGATATAGCTGACTGACTGACTGGCGGAAAACACAAATAAATGCATGAACAAGATCGATTTGTTGTAAAATTCACTTCCCCGATAATGAGTGAAAACAGCAATGATCTGTCGACAAGAAGTCTCGGAAGCGGTAGGAATTTAACAAACACATTATTTCGCCAGCTGATAGCAGGGAGAGCTGTAGCTAGTGTTTTGATTTCGGCCCAAATCGCTTCAGATATCAGATCTGACAAGATAACTTGTTCAATCAAGGAAATTGACCAATTTTTGTGACACATCTCTGAGAGATAAGTGTTTTTACAGTCTTCCGAAACTTCGTGATCGTCTTACTACAATAACATATACAGCCAATTCCATTTTCCTAAATAACTCAGTGTAGAAACCACTGTTCTTTCTGTAACTCTAGACAACTATGCTTCTAAAGATAGATTTTAGAGTAGAACGACTGCATGTTAACTTGGGAAGGAACCTTTCCTTAAAAAGTAAATTATCCCCATCTAGAACTCAAACGTTGTATGAAAAGTCATCAGGAGAAATAATAAAATTATTAGTAAACAGGATTGACAAATCGTGGTTACCGATATTTAATTTGTCGCGGGCTTTCTTACGCTAATGGAAATTGAAGTCTAAACAAGATAACAAGGATCGTATCTACTGACTTGTGAGTCTGAAAAGTGCAAAGTACACATTTCGCGGAAAAATTGTCGAAAACGGATTCACAGACGGGAGAAATCAAATCTAAATTCAAAAATATTCCTTCGTATCTAAATGGTAAAACTTCAGTATTCAGTCGCCCACAGAAATAGACAGTCAGACCTCGTCAGCTGGTAGACGGATTTTCAGGGGTCAATCTGTTTTAGGTTTTATGGCCATAAAGGAAAATGGACCAAAATGAAACCATTGATTAAAGCTTTTTGACACTTTTACAAAAGACACGAACTCTATATTCTCAATTCTTGGTCAGAAATAAAAAAGAGAAAGGTTCTTTCAAAAATAGCCTTCCACAAAAGCTGGCAACATTATCAAACACGATATGATTTCAACGCCTGTTGCAACATTCCTTCTATCTTTCAGGTGAAAGAACCAAAACATTTATGTGAAGTAGATAACAAAAAGCAAAAGCTCTCCGAACTTTGGTCCGGCTGACTACTGAAATATAGTTGAAGAATTTTATTCGTACCTATATTGAAATAATTCTCCGGAGTTACAGCTATTTCTTTCGCTCAAGGAAAATCACGGAGAACCAAACTGAAAAGTCAAAATTAGCTCGACCTGAGGCGCGAACTGCACAGCTTCGATTTTTTCACATAGGTATTTTCCCTAAGAATTTGCTTCGCTCAAGACGGACTACACTAATCGCGTGTATTTTACTAAGATTTAGGATGAACTGTTTTTATAGCAGGATTATTATGTATTTGCAGATTTTTGTAGTTCCAGTGATATTTCCTAAAATAATGTTCACTAGTGCTAGGAAAAGGATAGACTGCTTGATAAATTTGTATACTGAAGGCTCCCTTAATCTAAATAAAATTCCAAGAAATGCTCGAAGTTAGCTGAGAGCGTTAGAAACCTTTTTCTTGATGAAATTGTTTATACGTGCCGCAGAACGCACCACACAAAAGTCATCAAACTGTTATCACGAAAAATTGTTTTTCACATTTTATTGTTTATCAGTACAGCTGAAAATCACAAGTCTGTTGTTAAAATCACGGTGAGTATTATAGCTATTATTTAGTCGCGCTATCTTGTTATTGTGTTTCGTTTGCGTCTTCAAGTTGAACCTTGTTATTATTATGTTTACTTTCCAATCTCCTTCACCGCTATAGATAACTTATGGAGAACCATTTGAGTGTAAAATATTTTGTTAAACTCGAATTAAGATTGGGTTGTCGAAATGATGAAAGGGAACAAGATCCAAATTGCATGCAAGCACTCGAAATCACTCGTGTACCGACGACAGGCAAAATTACCTGAACAAAAGCCTCAAATCGTCTTTTTTTGGCCGCAATTCCTCTGCAATTTGGCCAGCAGTGTTCACAACCAAAGCGTTAAACAAAAAAATGCTTAAAAAAGATACTGCGTAGTTACGACATTACGTACAAGTACTATTAAATGTTCTCATAAAATGTTCTCCGAAGAGAAATAACCCAACAGTGTTAGAACTATGGCGGGCTTGAACAAGTTATCGGGCACTCCGCGACTTAATGTAAGTCAATTTGTGGGCTAAGTTTTATGACCTATAATCTATCGCTTTAAGTGCATTTTTCTAAAAGGCGTTTAGGGTAAAAGGCCATTTCTTTGATCAGAGGTAGCTGAGAATAAACTTTCGGCTGAATCGTTTTGGGGTGAAACCAGAACGGCTGACTTCAAACTCCGACGACTGCCAACAGTTGCCGGACAGGTCTATTCGCATTGTTCATGTTACGAGAGTTTACTGGTGGCTGTACCAAAATGTTTTCCACAGTCACCTCTTTAGCAGGCTTTCAATACTAAATGTTAAATTACAAGTTGAAGAATTGCTTTTGGTAACGATACTCGCGTCCCGCTCTTCAGGGCACTGGACGCCTTTGCGTTTCGTCGGAAAACAACGTCCTTGATCATCACCTCCATTTAACAAATACGAGGAAACGTGACCATGGAACTCACTGTCGGCGGAAGTGCCTCGTTTCATGTTTTCGTTTTCGCAACTCAACCTTCCGTGATGAGACACTTTTTGTCCAATTTTCTCTGCGTTAACTTCGTCACTGTCTCGGCTCGGACTTTCGGTCATCTCGTTGTCTTCGTCTATCACTTGGGAAATCTTAGGCCTTCGTTTTCGCCTCCAAAATCTTCCCTCTTCAAACATTTCCTCGAAAGACGAATCAAGAGTCCAGTAACATCCCTTTCCCGGATCGGACTTGTCGCGCGGAACTTTTACAAAGCACTTGTTCAGTGACAAATTATGCCTGATGCTGTTTTGCCATCCTCTTCTGCTCTGCTGGTAATAAGGGAAGTTCGTCATTATAAACTGGTAAATTCCGCTCAATGTCACCTTTTTCTCGGGTGAATTCTTGATGGCCATAGAGATCAACGCTACATAAGAGTATGGCGGTTTCGGGAGCATCTCGGCTGGGTAGCCATAAACCGCGCCGAACGCCGATCCATAGACCGGTGAATAACAGCATCCTTGGCTGGCAGGATTGTAGTAACAACACGAACAAAGCATATCCGCGGCCTGCTGTCGAAATCCCTGCCCTGGCAGACTGAGAGCAGCATACGGGTTGAACCTTAACGATGTGTATGTACTGTACATGTTGACCTCTCGAACACTGATTTCCTTAGTACACAAACTGCGCTCGTTCCCACCACCTCTCTGCCGAAGACAAACTTCCCGAGTGGTATTTCAGCAAACTTTTAGCGGATATAGGCTCGGTTACGCCCTTTAATAGACCACCCATCTCGCAAGGATCTGATCAGACTGATCAGACCTCTGTCTCGCTGTTTGTTTACGATACAAATTTAAGTGTTTTGAAGACCACACAGCTAACAGCTCAAGTGAGCAAAACCATTGTTTCATGTATGGAAGACAGTCAAAGAGCTCGGATTAGGCAGTTTGCTATTGTTTCTTCCCATATTCGCGTTAACGATAGCGAAGCGATTTACATTCTTAACCAACACGTTTAACTTAACCAAATTAGAATTAAGAGATAAAGTTAGAAGGTTGAGCAGAAAGCTAACAATAGCGGCTGAAGCGACCATCTGCTCGAAAGCCCATTTTACGTACACTGCGCCACTATCTCGCACCTACAGATGGATAAATATTTATACGGGAAGTTTGTTTTAAGTCATTTGTAAGCATTTAAGGCTCGTTTCATTTTGCTCTATTTAGATTGGCACCGCTTGAAATGTAAACTATTGTGAATCTTCTTGTAACAACTATCTGTTTGTCATGTATGGCCATTTTCGTGCCAATTCGATAACGCAGACACGGACCTTAGTCTTTTCTCTGCTTGTGGTGGACGTCTTAGCTTTTGGGTTCTCTCAGCAAAGATGAGAAGCCAGGAAATGAAATCGACAATTAAATTACAACAATTTGAGGCTACTGATCTGGTCGATAGCATCGATGTACGTATGGCGCCACAGGAGTGCCTTCGAAAGGAAAATATTCGACCGGGCCGCGCGCGCACACGGCACCATGCAAGATAAGATTAGAATATTGCTGTTTGTATGAGTTTGGGATCCTATTGAGGTTTTGATTATGATCCAGATAAGTCGGAAGTGAAGCTAATAAGCCTTTACATATCACCCTAAATTTCCTTTGTCCACGTGATGAAAAATAAAGTCTTCAAACAAGGTCAACGCAAACACAGGTTTGTTTGAACAACTGGATCCAAAGAATGTGAGTAAAGGTGCAGCGTGAGAACTGGCCTTAAGTTATTTATATATATTACAAAACAAAATCACCCACGAGGACAGCAAAACGCGTAGCATCTCTCTAGCTGCGCGCGTCTTTGGTTCATGAGAGATGCGGTGTCTTCAAGCTTGAAGCAATTTTCACTTCTACAAACCAAAATCGCGAACGCTTTCCTTTCGAAACGAACAGCTTTTCGTGCGACAAATTAGAAGGTTGTTTTCATAAACGTGATTTTTCTTTTTAGTGTCACACAAAAACAAAACCTTTTTGAAGTCAAGTGTTTTAATTAAACAATAAATAAACTGTCGGCGGCTTTGGTTGGCCTTCGGTGAAGACAGCTTTTATGGGGCTTAACAGATCGGAGAACTTCAAACGGCCTTTCTTGAGTCATAAATAGGATTGATTAAACTGAGAAAAGAATAATTATTGTGAGAGCACAAGGTGATTATCGAATTCGTGTTTATTATCGAAGTTTTCAATTTCCTCATCAATTCGTGCCTTGAACGCGTGAAAGATAATACATGTGGCAAATGTGGCAAACATTGAGACGCCTCTTTCACAGCCGCGTCTCTTGACACTTCAGGAGGAAATCGGAAAGGTTGCTAACGCGATGTGACCAAAGTGTAAAAACATTCTGTTAATACAAAGAGGATACATGAAGCAACAGCCATTTTTAACCGACCGCTGTTCAAGAGAAAAGCACATACATTCAATTGTCAGCGCGCGCCAGAGTAGTGTCGTACTCTTTGTCGGAGGTTTCTCCTTTAAGTTCGAGCAACAGCGACAGGAGAACCTGGTGGAGGGAGGGGAGGGGAGGGGAGGGAGGGGTTAGAGAATGATGTCCAGGGAGACATTCACAGTCCGGGGAGGGTACTCCTGGGAATTCTCGGTGGGAGTGTGCCATCCGGTTCTTCAAATCCTGACCTGCTTTCAGACCAAAAAACTGATGTAATTTTCCACACCCGTTTTCAGACTAAAATCCATACCCGTTTTCAGACCTGGCCTTTAGGCAGAAATTATGTTATCATTACTTAGATCTGAGCGCAAACAAAAAGAAATTATTCAAATGTATTTCGAATTCGCATATTTCTCTTTCTTTTTTACTCATTTGGAATTGAAACGATAAATACGTTTATGCACCCCCGTAGTTCCCTCAAAAACCATACCCGATTCCGTAAGGCTGTATTGGTTTACATGCAAGATAGAGGTTTCAAAAGTTTTACAGTTAATGAAACAAAATGGAGTAGTTAGCTAGCCAGGACCCGCGCTCTTATTCTTCATATTTCAATTTGAATATTTGATTTCGGGCCCGAAAAGTTAACGGGACTTTCGAGAAACGGGCCCCAGGGCTTTATTCAAGACGTTCATAAGGTATTCAGTTTAAAATCAGAGCTTCTCCAGTAACAGGTTTTCTAAACAAAAACAGGGTGAAGAGATGACAAGAAAACGCAAAGAGTAGAAAGGAAAGGGAAAAAAAAGGAAACGGAAGAAAGGGACGGAGAACTCCCCTTCTCACCACACCACCCCAATCGATATTTTGCCGGTACTACAAGATACGTTTTGTCCAAGGATGTTCACCATAAACTGATCAAACCAGAGATCAAGCTGCATAGGCAGGGGTCCACGAAATGAGTAGGGATATAAAAGAACTTAGTCTAGTACAGCGTTAAGGTTGAAAATAACTCTCCAAGAGCAGTGGACACTGCAGTCTCCCTTCCCTACTTTCCCAGGGGGCCTGTTATTCGAAAGTCCGGGTAACGTTTCGGACCCGGAAAGCTGTTTTGTGTTTGCTGCGTTTGCATTCACGATCAAAGTTTTAATAATTTTGAAAATGATACAATTTACCAGTCAACGAAGCAAAACTGACTGGTTTGTGAGCTAGGAACTGTGCTACTACTCAACAGGTTTTGATTTTACAATCTGCCTTCGCACCCGAAAACTTTTCCGGATATTTCGCGAAACGACCGCCGAGCTAGTATGCGGGACCCTCTGGACGAACCCACTTTTCTGGAAACTGAAAAGAAGAGACTATAAGTCGCTACGTTTATTACAAAGTTTACTTTCATTTTCTTTTTAGTTTGACAATCGGGAAGGAAAAAATAATTCAGTGATCATTTTACAGCAGTACGCTTAAGGTTTTTTCTTGAAAAAAATATTTGCACCATAATGTATAGTATTGTTACAGCTCTTGTATTTCGGGAAAAAACTTCCAGGAAAAACCAATAATATGTTCTAAGCACGCCTTCCTGTACAATTATAGCTACTTTAAAATACTAACTGATTTTGGTTTGATTTAGGTGGAAAGACAACACAGCAGTCAAACCAAAGAGGTTGACGCAAATTGCAAATGCATTTTCTTCACTTCTTAAAGTGATTACAAGACACGAAGCTGAATGTTTTTGTACAAAGACATTCGCGAAATCATACTGATATTCTGAATTACACGTCGATAAAACTTGTGGCGAAAGCAGCTAAAACCTTATGCTTATATATTCTACGTAAAAAGCTTTTGTTTCCTTCGTTTCTTGCTCGCAAAACTCTATCAAGAACTGCGTCTACCCGTGAGGCCGGCCCGCTACAACGGTTTCTAATGGAAAGAAGCCTACGGGGCATTCGTTCCCGTGTGCTTGTGCGAGCTACAGCTTTTGCGATGGGTTCGCAAGCAGCGTTCATTACGCAAACTATCACTTAGCTATATACTCAAGCAAAGTTGTGACGCAACCTTAGACTATAAAAAGACCTCCTTTTCAGTCTACGCCCACCAAAGGCTGGTGCGAAAGAACAATAACGCTCGCTTTAATTTTTGTGTCTTTGCCGCTTACCACTGGGGGCTGGTCGTTCATTACCTCCAACCGGGAGGGGGGGGCATTTTCCTGGGGGGTCACTTTCAAAATCTTGACTGGTTTCGGAGGGTCATTTTATGGGGGATTATTTTAATACATTCAATGAAACTAATAAAAAGCAGTAATGAGCATGAATTGAAATTGAATAAACAGCCGTAAAAAGAATACACCGATCTTAAAAAAAACAGCTGTAGATAAAGTACGTGGTGAACGTCGGCGCGATTTGTAGCTAGAATATTCGTAATTTCCACAGCATTCGGGTGGAGTTCACTTTCACAAGATGTAAAATTTATGTGCGGTCATTTCTACCAAGCTAGGATAGATTAGCAGGTCGGTTTGAAATACCCCCCCCCCCCCCCCCCTACTTCCTCCCCATCATAGGTACCAAACACCCGGAATGTTCCCATGGAGCGTTAAGGTGATGTTACACGCGACGACTCGCAAGGACGATTTTAAGCGCAACACAACGTTCGATGCGAATCGTCTCGTGTAACATTACCTTTAGGAACCACCGACAACAATCGACGTCTTTCGATATCCACAAACAAAGTCTCCAGACTGATCTCCATTTTCCATAAAGAATAAGATGAGAGAATTTGATAAAAGATCAAAGCATTTCCTCTTAGGTGATCATTCATTAATTCTCACAACATTTTCTCTTCATTATAGATAGATGTTGTTAGGAGAAGATTAATGTTGGTCACTCTTGGGATTTAAAGGGTTAAAGGTGTAACCACTTCACTCGCAGAGTTGTTCGGTAGAAATAAAAACTAGTTCAGCTACTGTGCAACCATCCTTTCGTCTTTTGCTTCTATATTTTTTATTTTGTTTTCCTTTGTGATTATTTGTGACCACGACCCAAATCAAGGGAAATAGAGGTTTCATTCTCGATCATGCCTTAATTTCACTCCACTGTACCCTTCATTTTTCCACGCAAAAAAAGATAAATTTGAGATTTCTCAATGACTAAATTATTTTTTTACTCTTGGAAGTCAAGGGTCAATGGTATGTAGGGGAGGGGAGGGGAGGGGGGCACTTTTACGGGTGTAAACAGTTAATAAACACCGCCCCTCACAACCCGATAAAGTAACCGGAGTCATTAAGTGCTGGAATGAGCTGCGAGCCTCGGCGCTTTTCCCTGCGTGTACCGACTCCCCCTCCCCCCCCCCCTCCCCCCTTAAAACTGACTGTTCAGCGTCTTTTTACTTATGATGGCCTACGAAAGCAGATGCTTTGAATCCTTTCCAGCTCTTAGTTCTAAGTTCACCAGCTGAATGAAAAAACAGCTGGAAATGAAGTCCTCCCTAACGGGCTAAACCACTATTTCCTACTTCTTTGAAGTAAAGTTTCACTTATACACAAAGGTAAACACGTCTCCTGGTTTCCACAGTCTTTTCACTCCACTCAACGTTCTAAGTTAGGCATTACTTGAAATATCCACCTTGAAAAACACTCTTCTAATGGGATCTACTCATATTTCCTATAAAAATCAAAACCAAAACTGAGATTAGACGTAAGTCAAGTGCGGATTAAAAAGGACTTTGAAAAAATAACAAAACAGGGCAAAAAATATTTCTCACCAGAACTGAAAATATGACGTGCACATTGTTTCGTCTTGGTCATCTTGGTGAAGGATTTGGAGAATTCTATAGAGAATTTAGATTTTCGGAGTCAAAAGTTCTTTTCTAGAGAGACGTTTCCTGAAGTTAATATAATTTTGAAGGAAACGCCATGTACCATCACGGGCAATAAGTGCCCAATAATAGAAAAATAAACAAAGACGAATTGGTATTTGGATCCTCCCTTTCAATATACTTTAATTTTTAATCATTGGATTATACAAACAAAAAAATTGATCTACTTAAAAAAGGCTAAGTCACGGAATTTTGGGCAATTTTAGTACTTACTTACTTGGCTAAGTAAAATATTGAAATGACTGCTTAAAACTGCACAAAATTAGCACGAAAGAATTGTAAGGGAAACGGAGAAAGAAGGTGACATGGATCGGCAAAATGGGAAACGATTTGAAGGAACTGCACCAAAGTAACTAGAAAAAGAACGGCAGGTTTCTCTCTACTTGATTGATTTATCCCAAAAAACAAATAGAAAAATGCGTCGCTAACTGTAAGTATAGAGCTCGCAGTTAGGTAAAGTCAACAAAATAATTCAACTTAGTATCACGATCTGGCCCTTTTAGGTTAACGTAAACGAAACTAAACATTTGGGACTAAATCATGATTAACCCATTTTGCCCTCTAACTCAGTCATTTATGTATGACTGCTGTTTCTAATTTTTGAGAGCGTAAAAAAGTGTTACGATGGGACCATTCACATCAAACCTCTTTAACAGCATTTTTGCAAGGTGCTGTTTATTTTCTGTATTTTTCCAAAGAAATGAATTAAATTGGTAAATTTTCTTGGACTCTTTCAAGAAGTGACAACTCTGAAGTAAAGAGATTAACACGAAATTAAACACCTGGGATGTAAACAGATCGTATTTTGCTTGATTGAAGATTTAAGAATTAATCGTGGATTTATTTTATTTCTAATTATTTTTGTTTGGAATTTGGGAATTGATCAGACCTTCATCAAACAACACGACACGATTCACGAAATCTGTAGCTCATACCTTAAGTTCCATGACCTGAAAAGGCAAATGGAGAGTGGTGTCCTTGTGTTCGATAACAAGGTAGCCTCTCTTTTCAGATGCTCGTATCACTTTAACAGCATCACCTTTCTTCAATATAATCTCGCTACCATCATCTGCAACGGAACAAGAAAGAAAGCCTTCATTCTCGAATGATACATCGGCTCAAAAAAGCCAATAAAGACCTCAAGAAGAGAAGTAAAGAAAAGGCAAAGAATTCGTTTTAAATTAGTCTTCTGATATGGTACTAGAATCGAGATTGCAAAATAGTACAACCAGTATTTCCCTGTGGCAATGTTTAGCATAAAAAAGGAACGTTTATCACGGTTCTAATCCCTGATTCCTACTCCTATTTTGCTGTGCAAGACAGTTCTAACTTTTGAGTCTCTGCAAAAAATTAACCAACTCACGATCAACTTGTCATGTGAAATCACGTGACCAAACCTCGTCCCCAGGGCCTCCCCCCCCCACCAGTCCAAAAAAAAGATGGCTTTGATTTCATCTTAAGTAACTGAACTTAAAGGTTTTGAGCAGTGCTTTTAACTTTACTTCGTCTGAAGAAGTAAGTGATAAGCTGAGCAAAAGTGCCAACTTCCATTTTATTGTAACACAGTTTTGTGCAAATCCAAGCAAATAGACGCCACCCAGTAGTCGTCTAGACTTCTACGCAGCCGCTCTCTGTGCCGTTACGCAACGCTCCTATCCACAGTGCTGTGTGACAACACAAAGAACGTCTGCGGAAGGGACAAGTAGTCCTGCGCTAAGCGCGGGAAATGACGTGCGAAGACGCGCGAGCAAGTTACATCTGAGTCTTGGTTCTACTTTGATTGGTTGAAAAAGTGGCGCCAAATTTTTACCCAATTACATCTCAATCGAGGCAGCCTCACCTGGATAATCGACTTTCATAATGCGGGTCTGCGGGAATCCCATCTTCATGTTCCCCATAACAGTGTATGGTCGGCTTTTAGGCAATGGAGGAGGAGTTTCCTGTTAAAGATGATTTAAAAAACCTTACCAACTGGTTTCTTTTTATTCTCGTAAAGTTTCATCAGAATCCAATCTGACCTCTATCTATATTACGATCTTCCTCGTAATATTATAGGCAATTCGAAAACAAATAGAAATAAACAAAAATGTTTAAAAAAAAACGAAATAACAAGCTTCATCAATAAGAGAGCTGGAGGTCCAAAGATTTCCTAAACCGCGGCCTAAGTTAGACTTCGTTTAAATAACCGCCTCTTAGTATCTATCACGATCGAGGACCAGTTTACACAACAGCGAACCTCTGTCCATTATCTACGAGGTCTCACTCACCATGTCAAGTCCGTATAGACAGCATGTTTGATCAGCTGTTTTCGTGTCTACACGAAGCTCATCCGAAGGAGACAACGACCTACGAAAATGGCTATGAATAAAAAAGAACAAAGTGGTGTTTAGTTCGTCCGCTAATGTTGCTTTGCACAATGTTAAACCTTGATTTACCACTACAGGCCTCATGATTATCAGCTTTCATAATGAGTGTGAGACAAGACACATGATAGGGGCACTTTTAAACTCAACATTGCAATTAGCAGACTGCGAGCAGCCCCTCGAGCGAGCATTGCGCGAGCCGCGAGAAACGAAGGCGGTAGACCGGGATGCCCGAGAGGAAAAACAAACCTTTCTCTTTTTTCGCGCCTTTCCCGCCTCGCGCCTTCAGTCACGCGCGTGGTGTCCTTCAACTAGCCATTTATGAGTTCCAAAAACCCTCTCTTTCAAAACGAGGCAAAAACTTTCCTGCGAAAATGAGCTTTGTTTGCATTAAAAACAATCATTAACATATCGAAGGCTCTGCAATTACCTCAGTTTTAAAACAGAGAGTTGATGCCACCCGAAATGGCTTATTATTTCGCCATTCAGTTAGTGATAAATACAGTCGAAATGAGAAAGCTAATAGTTTATATACTTATTTTGGAGAAATAATTGTTTTGTACTTATAGGCGTAAGCGTTAAACGACTTTGTCCTCCTTAGGGTGCGGTAAAACGGGCAACAAAAACGTGCGTTGTTTTGCGAAATTGTTGCAAAACGAGTTCAGGCATCCCGGCCACGTTTTGGAAAATCTGATAGGAAAAATAGGCTGTTTAAGTTCAAAAGAAAGGAAAATATAGGAATTTTCTGCCAAAATATAGGCTCCTTATAGGAGCTAAAATAGATTTCATACAATGACTATAAAGCAAGCGACACACTTTTCTGAGCTTTTAATATGTTTGGTCAAACTTGTCAAACAGTAACATTTGTTGAAGGGGACTAGAATGTTATTCGATGGCAAAATTTATAATAAAATATTATTTAAAATAACTTTTGCTGCAAAGGTTCTGTTTTGAATAAACTCTCTGTAATTTTTCTCATTTCTATTCCCATGAGATGACCTTGACCTTGCGACTACTTTTTCGTCCACCACTGATTTGTTGTCTCTTGGTTGCCACTAAGGAAACAAATTTGTACGTGACGTCAGTTACTCAATCAGAACCAACGCCGTGAACGGTGGTTAAGTAACTGGCGTCACGTCTTTTGATGATGGCGGGCAGGTTTGGCAACAACCCATCAATGGCGGACGTAGAAACACATACCATAAGAATGTGTATGTATTATATTTTTCTTTAATTGATCATTAGCTTCACCAAATAAGAAGATTTAGTAAGGGAATACTACTTTTACTGATAAAGAATTTTGATTTTGTTGATTAACAACAAAATTGCTTCACAGTGCAAAATGCAGATATCAGAATATGTTCTATTTATAGGAAACATAGGAGGATTCCTTGAAATATAGGCTCTTTATAGGATCCTATAAAACAAAATTATAGGATAACTAGGAAATATAGGTCTGGGATGCCTGCGAGTTGAATAGCGAGATTTTTACCGTCAGAGGTTTCAGCAAAAATGTCTTCAATACTCACTTGTGATGCACTCGGCTGCCGTGTCGTCCCTTTTTCTGCATTTCAAGCGAACGTTTGAGATTGGGCCATCTCTTACGGCATATCCACCTTCTAACCCAGCTCTGGATGGTAACAGCAGCTCTCAGTTGACAGACTTCAAGAATATGCTCTAACTCTTGCTTGACAACTTCACTACGATGGGTAAACGGGTAAGGGTAAGCAAAAATGGTACTTGGCCCGGGTTGGGTACCATAAAGCAACTACGAGTAATACTAGTCATCCTTCCGCTCCCTCTCTCGGTGGGATATCGCAAGTTTATCTCAAGTCCGCGAGCAAGGAATGAGGTGAGAACTCTGAGCACGCATCGCCGTGATATTCACCATCTCAGTACTGCACCCATCCCTTCTTAGTTAATTAATTAAGTATCGTACCCATTTCTAAAACAGAAAGAAGAGACGAAACTATACTAGCCTGTTCCAGGCTCCGAGATAATCGGGTATCACTTTCGCCCCCCCCCCCCCCCCTCAACTATCTGAAAGCCTGGAACACGCTAGAAGTATACTAGGTCGAATACTAGGTCATTACCTGTAGAATACGCAAGTCTTTCCCAGTATCCATGATCCCATCATGGCGTCTCCCTTCGATCTGTCAACCTTTCTCATAACAGTCTCCAAGATGACTTTGCACACCTCGTATCCATGCTCTTCCTTACTGCGCACCTTACGTGGTGATAAAAAGCTGTATTTCTTGGCGAATGCTTGAAACCGAGAGCGATGAGCAAGACCTGGAACACGACAGAGCACATTATTACAAAATGGTGGCGGATGAGCTTTTTTTTGCTGTCTTCTTTCTTTTGAAAAAAAAAAATGAGATGTTTCCAATTCAATACAGTCGAACCTCTTTTGAAACAACGGCCACCTTGGGGACAGAAGACAGTGGCCGTTGTGAAGAGGTAACCGTTATGGGGAGGTAGAGGGATCATATGAAAAATTGTTTTTAGGGAGTACAACATGTTTATTGTGATAAGTTCATGCTTACTGTATCCCGTAATGGTAATTAAATAGTAAAGAATATACAGAGATAAAACACACAACAAGCTTGTATCATGATTTGAATCAAAATGTTGACGTGACAAAACGAGCAAGGTTGGCAACATTCGCTATAAGTATCGAAGAATATATGCCTACTGCAGTAGCATAAATGGAATACAACCAATGCACGATCATGCCGCGATTGAACATCAACGCGCCATACGTATCAAATTTCATGACCATTCTTGATTTTTCATCGGTCGCCGAAAACACTGGCCGTTATCGAGAGGTTATTTTGGCAGATGGGGACACGCTTTAGTTAGCCTGCGTGGCAGGTGTTCGAAAGGGAAGCGGTAGGGAATAAGGGGGCGAGACCACGCGCGAGGTCCTCGCGCGCCCAAATTCCCCCTTTCCCTTCCCCCTTTAACGCCGGCCACGCAGGCTACGCTTCAGTGGCCGCTCCCGTTGTAGAGAGGTATAAACAAGAGTAAATGCATGGACTGTCCACCGCCGGGACAAAATAAAGTGGCCGTTGTAGAGAGGTGGACGTTAGTGGAGGTTCGACTATATAATTGCATGAGTGACTTACTTGATTGGAGAAGTTGAAGGGTTTCAAAAATCTGTAATACTCGAATCTGCTGACTTACTATTCCTCGGTCAAAGAAATGAGGTTCTTCCCGGGTGTTAATCTATTCGACAAAATGGAAACAACAAACGATTGCTGAAGTTTTACGGTACGAAGATCAAAGCGTGAGAGACTGTAAGCAGGTTTTACCTTGATACACCTGACAAATGTCGGCTGAGCTTGAACCAGTGTTTTGAGCAAAACGTCGACTTTTTCCTGGAAATAAATGAAGAAATATTCAACGATCTAAAACAAAATAAATAGCAACGGTTAACCAATGGGAAGACAAAGCTACCTGAAATCCCTGAGAGAAGGTGCGAAGAGGTGCATCAAAGGAGCCTCCACTGCAAGAAAATAAATGAAAAACTGCATCAATGACTGACCTTTGATTTCGTCACTCCACATACTTCAGACAACGCAGTGAGTGAGTACAAGCTTTCGACGAAAAGATTTCTGGGATTTTTAAGGTAGACAATATAATTGGCTATTGGTATAATTGGTTGCCTTGACTACCATCGACCAAACATAACTAACAAATGTCCATCCAAACGATCTTAAAAATTCATTCTAACTGAATTATGGTATGGGGAATTACGGAGTGTTTGAAATCTGAAGACTCATTAATGTATTAAACAATTGAAGTAAAAGATGAATGCGATTTATTTAAGGGAAGTTTACTACTTTTCTTCAAAACATTGGACAAAACGCGAACAGAAAAGTGGTAAAATATCAGGAGCTGGATTTGTCTGACACCTCGCTCTACTCGTACTTTCGAAATCTCTCACCTCTGTGGCTCCTGAGCTGGGGTGGGTGATATTCTGTGTAGTACCCCCTTAGGAGCTGTTGTCTGTCCTTGCTGTGGTTTTAGATCATTGGTAAACAGATGTGTTGCAAACCCAAAATTGCAGTTCTAAAACAAAACAAAACAAACGAACAATATATAAGTAAAAAACAACACTTCAAGGAATCTTCTGAACTAACACAGTGGAAGGGAACAGTTTATTTCCAGACATTAGTTCCATTAAAAAGTAAAAGCGATCCAAGGACACAATCAAGGAATGATTTGCAGATTTTTTTTTTTCAAGTGCCTTTTCCTGCTACATAACCAACTTTTCAAAAACCGCTCCGACAGGAAACCAAGGATTCTTTTTACCTGCCGCGAGAAGACACAAATTATGTCGTCTGGAATAGTGTCGCGATTAATGTTCAGCAGAGAGCTGGCGTCATAAATAACCTAAAAAAGAAGAATACATGCATCATTATATTTTTATGAAAAGTGCTTTCTTTATCGCGCTTCCACGTTAAAAGCAAGAGCCATATATTGGCGAACTTTGTTCCCAGGTTCTCACCTCCTGGAGGGGGACGAGAATCCTGGGGACGAAGTTGCGTCAGTGCCGAACTAGTCCCCAGGGTTCTCACCTACTCGTGGGGGGGGGGGGGGGGGGGGGGATGAGAATCCTGGGGACGAAGCTGAGTAAGTACCGAACTAGTCCCCAAGCTTCTCACTTCTCGTGGGGGACAAGAATCCTGGGAACGAGGTTGAGTCAGTGGCTTTTTCACTTACATTTCCACCATAGTGCGATACTCCAAAGCATGAACTCTCGGGATCAGGATCGAAGAAACTGCAATAAAGGAATGAAGGACTTTGGTGTCGGAATATATAAACATAAAGTAGGGGGTCGAGGGCATGCTTCTCCAGGAAAATCTGAACTTTTTTGAATGTCAGAAACGCTGGCATTCTGGTTGGCTGTTTGCACTATTACAAATGCCGTCACTGCAAAATTTGGATTCTTTTGAGGCCCCCCCCCCCCCCCCCCCACTTTAAAGCAATAATTTTTTTCATGCCCCTCCCCTCAGATTCCACCAGCCCCGCCTACCTGATAAAAAATGAACGGTTCCTAACGCAGGTCCGCTCAAGACAGGTTTGACTATAAAAATATGGGTCTGAGAATAAACACGCTTCAGTAAGCGCTTCTGTAAAAATCACAATCGTTTACTTAAACTATCAACAGAAACATGATATGGACAAAAAAACGTAGATTCCACTCACCACTCACTGTCTTTGTGTTGCTCTTTCACCCTTTGTAAGAAATTCTGATAGCTTCCCCTACAACACATTTTATCAACGATAAATTGACAACTATCTCCGGCGATCAAACAACAACTCGCTCCAAAACGCTTATATTTTAGTTACCGGTATTTCAAGCAAAATTAACGATTACATAATGCTTTGACACACTTTCAACATTATTTCTAATATCGGTTGTACCCCGATTCTTTGCTGAACCTCTGGGAAAAAGAAATTATCGGGGGTTTCGGAAAGGTCAGTTTTGCTTCGAACATGGACTACAGTAGTTCAAAAACTGGGTCTTTGTACTATACACATGGTTCGAACTATACAGCGATTCTACGTAGTCGAGTTTTACGCACCTAGCAAATAAACTTTCTTTGTCCAACATTGTGAGAACTCCAGCACGCTTAAAAACAAAGGAATTGAAACATTAGAATTGTTTGGGGGTGAAATGCGGTGATAACGATAATGTTTATAGCGAATCTCGACTCCTGGTTTTATGACTAAGTGGACTGCCTCCTGCGCCTTCTTAGGCGCTTCTTTTTTTTTCACACTTTGGTCGAGAACATAGGCGAGAGCCATATGCGAGTGACTGGAGACGAAACGCAAGGGACCATGGGAAGGAGAAAGAGGAGAAGCGAAGCCCTTTTTTCCTTCCCGCCTTCCTTTTACACGCAAACTTACATCAAGGGAGAGACGTCTGGGAACGAGGCACACTAAGTTGCTATTTGCATAGCGCGGAGGATTTAAACACGCACAGCGCAACCCATGTTGCATGCCCATCAAGTACCCAGACAGGAGATAGAACATTTGAACTGGTCTGGATAATGAATTGCATAAAACCGTCCCCTTTCCACTGGTTTACATCATCAGTCTCTTATAACTAGACAATGACCTTTCATGCAAACACCCTCTTGGCTATTTTCATTGATATGTTTGCTCCGAAATGGGCACGCGGGCCCCATAATTTAGCACGTTTTCCCTCCTGGGACCCTTGCATTACCCCTGGGTATTGAGCGTGATATTTAAATGTTTTGCCAACATCAGGGTCACTCTTCAGATCGCTTTTCTATGCGTTCATGCCCCGAGAGGGCATATATACTTGCGTTTTTGCCCCCCCTCCTCCCATCAGCGACGAAAACCCGGTTATGCTGCACTTCTTCGCATACGCGGAAATTATTTTCGCCCATATCTTAGTATTCCCCGCGTGTGAAATAGAGGTGCAGCATATCAATGAAAATTCTCCTACTACCTTCAGACTTACCTGGCATGTGAGCAACTCGATACATGGAGCATTATCATAATAATCCACGCCAAGATCTGAAAGCACATCTTCATCTCTGCAGAATAAAGAGAAAAACAGTTAGCAGTCACGACGGAAACTTACGGACCACATCCAGGTAGTTGAGTGTCCTAAGCACATTTGGCGCCGATTTCGTTGGTCTTGCGTTCGCCACTTGAGAAGGGAACTGGAGCCGAAGTATGTCCCGCAATTGTTTCTGGGATCGCTACTGGGGACGCGTCGGTCAGCTGTTCGCCAATGTTTTCCCCTGCCCTAAAAACAGTCCCAGAAGTCTTTGCGAATTTAACTCGGCCCAGTTTCCTCCTCGTTTTTTAAAGTAGCGCCGATCTTTTCTCAAGTACCGTATTTCCTCGAAAAATAGCCGTCCCTCGATTAATCGCCTCCCTTGAATAATCGCTCAATCCCCCCCAGCCCCTCTTACCATCGTATCTTCCTTTTATCCCCTCCCTGTCAAGTGTAAGTGCAATGTGATCCAGCAAAACTGATCAGTGACGATTCAAGCTATGAAAATTAATCAAGGAACTAAATTTGGAACACTTAAAAAGCCCATGTTCAGTTAATTTGATGTGATTATTTTTTTTATTTAATGGAATGATAAAACCAAATATTTAGGGCACGACTTCCAGTGAGCAATATTTGAAATAATCGCCTTCCCTCGAATAATCGCCCCTTTTTGTGCGGAAAAAGAAATAATCGCCTCCGGTTATTTTTCGAGGAAATACGGTAACCAGTCAGCTGAGTTATTGCCGCTCACCTGGTATACTCATCTGTGCTTTTAAAAACGTGGGTGTTATAAAAATGCTGAAGTGTTTCAGAACACAAGTTGACACAGATCTGCTCCAGCAAATTAACCTGTATCAAGACAACAGGAAACACAAGCATTACGAGGTAAACTAAACCGACAAACAACAAGCAATCTATTTATCACTGAATATTATTGTTAAAAATCTTTCCCTTTTTCCGACAAACATGCATGCCTAATATTCAATAAACTGCTCTGAGCAAGTGAAAATGGTTTTTACAACAAATTCCCAACTATCATATTTAAATAGTAGATAATTTCAAACTGGGTAAAAATATCCTGTCCTGGTCTCAGATTTGTTCATTGTCAGATGGAAAGCTCACCATTCCTGTTTCTTTACCGAGTTAAATATTACCAATTTTTTTCCAAAACGGACGTTAACGACCCTTGCTGTTACAAGCAACATTTATGAATCTAGTATAAACTACCGATATATTCAGATACAACCAATGTTCTAGATAGGATGTTCCAATATTCCAGGAATCCCAAACGGTCGATGCCATTTCTAAGGCACAAATAGTCAATTTTCAAACTTTCTCTGTTAAAAAGGTCAAAAAGAGGTTCACTACCCAAAATCGAATCCAGGAATTTCATTTTTAATGTCTCTATCTCTTTCAACAGCTAACTACTAAGCTTAAGGTGTTTCGATACAGTTTTTCAGAGACCATACTGATATTTTTCTATCGCCTTAAAAGGGATTTTATCCTTGCCCGATCGCTATAAAATTTTCGCCAGTGATTGACTATGGATTGAAGTTTGTCAAAACGTAGTTTTAACTAAGATAGTCCAGTTTCCCGTTCTCTATGACCGCTGAATTAAAGAAGTGAAGACGCATTTTTTACAGGCTTAGCCTCCATTTGAAGTAATATATTCACAAATTCCAACAAGAAAAAGACCTGTGTATTTCTCTGTCTATTGTGTATATTCAAATTTCAAACACTTACTTGCCAGAATTTCTGAATATTTTACTTTGAGTCGAGGCTAACCCTGTATGAATGTGTCGTTAGTGTTTGTATTCAGCGGTAATTTTTAATTCGAAACTGGACTATTGATATTATTATGACAACAAAAACAAAAAAAAATTGGAAATTGATAAAAGCCGAATTTTGCGCAATCTAGACCTGCTACTAAAAATCCAACGCAATCTAGATTGGACATGGATAAAATCCCTTTCAAGGCGATTGAAAAATGTCGGTATGGTCTCCGAAAAACTGTATCGAAACACCTTAACCGCCACAAAAAAAGACGAATTTTGTTAAAAGGATAATATTTGAATGGCTATCATACCTGCTTCATCTTTAATAGTGGCCCTAACCTTTTGTTGAACTTATTTCATAAAATTAAAATTTGGTCCTCGCGTCGGATTGACTTACCATCGACCGAAGAAATTTTGCCTCCATGGCATGCATACTAAACACTACAACATTACAACGGCCGGCATACCTGACTGTTTTCAAAGCCAAACATATCTATTACGCCAATAAGACCAGACGCTCCTCTTGTGAACTGGAAGGTACCATTCAGCCCTGGAGAAGATGGAGTCGACACTGACAGAAATAACACAAAAAAATAACCAATGGAGAACACAAAATGAATAGTTCTCTGCAGCCTAAAAACGACCTCGTTTCGTAAGGCTCAAGTGTTTTTTTCTTGGTTTTAGGGTGTGCATGCCTTTGAACTTGAATATGATTAAGGCTAGTAAACAGGGCTCCAGTTGTTCAAAAGATGGATAGCACTATCCACCGGATACATCATGCACTATCCAGTGGATAAGTATAGGGGAACCAATTGCACTGTAGACTGGATAGATATTTATCCGGTAAATGGCGTTATCCACCTTTTAAACAACTGGAGCTTGCTCCGTAACTCTAACTCGATTCTCAATACTGTTATCTACAATTGTAATAGGATCTTGGGTAAAAATAAATTGGATGGAACAGGGCAGATTTGAATATAAAATATAAATTTGTCCTTATAGGGTAAAGGTTTGTAGAGAAAGCAATGTAGAGCCCAGTTGCTTGAAAGGTGGAAAACGCTACCCAATGGGTAAATCTCAATCCAGTAGATACCGCAATTGGTTTCAATAATACTCGTCACTGAGTAGCTGGATAGTTATTTATCCATTGGATAGCACTATCCAACGTTTGAACAACCGGGAACAGATTGCTCATGCAGAAATTTCGATAACTGATAACTGTACAAGTTTAAATCAAAGCAACAAATCGATTAGACAACAATTTTTCCGCGTGGTCTGTACTCCAACCGACCATAGAAATGACGTCAAAATGTTCAAGACACAAGTGGCGAGTGGTTTCATTGCAAAGTTTTGAACATTTTGACGTCATTTCTATGGTCGATAATAGTACTGACTCGGAAAGTCGCGCGGGCGAGAAAGAGAAAAACAAATCGTCCCACCATCATCACGCGTTTCCATGGTCGGTATTCTTAACGAACATAGCTCTCGAACAATCAGCGCGCGAGAAATCACTCAGTTATTGTAGAAATATTTTTTGAGTACCTGTCCCAGGTGTCATAAGCAAACCATTGCTGGAATTTACAGGGCTTCTCCCAAGAGATCCGGTGCCGGAACCAGGAGATGAAGCTCTTAGTGATTCATACGATCCATAGGGGGACGATAACATGCTAGTAGGTCTTTTGTAACTGTTAACTCGACGCACAACAGCAGCGACAGTCCTACAGTACAGTGCTTTGGCAAGAGCATCTCTGTTTGAATTTGCCTGTAGGTAAGAGGAAGATAGAGCATAAGCTTGTCGATCCAAAAAGTGTCAAACTTGAGACGCCAGAATGTACAATTTGGCCTACAGAGAAAGTAGACACCTTTAGATTCTAAGACGAGTACGACTACGGGCACGTAACCTGAGATCAGGCCCAATTTTAGCGGTTCTCATACATTCTCTCTCGTTTGCGTACATGTCCGCCGGAATGTAATTTTCAAAGCGAAACGAAAATAGAGCCTGATCTCAGGTTAACGAGTCCGAGATTTTCTCAATACTGAGTAGTGTACGTGCGTGAACCAGCGGCATTTTGGCGGGAAAAAGTGGTAGCCGTCACTCTACTACGAGTTTAGCGCGAATGTCGTGGTGGGAAAACAAGAAATCAAATTTTCAAAGTTTTATCATTTTGCGATCGGGAGAGCGGGTAAGCTCCTTCACTAAAGATAGCAATCCTATTTTTTCTAGCGAAAAATGGTAAAATGAAGCTTTCCGGGAAGTCTACATTTTAAGGAGACGCGAAAACACTTCAAGTCAAATCTCTTCAGTACTCGTAGTCATCCCTGTCCTCGAATCTAAAATACTCTTGTAACGGGTATCTAAAACTACTAAAACCAACATCTAGGAAAGGGAAAAAGTCAAAACATGAATTTGAGGTCGCACCTGGAAATCAACCTTGCTTGAAACCTTCCGCGCAGAAACTTGCCGCGCACTAGCCGACTGCTGGTAACAATCGGTTTCGCCACCTGTCGAATTCGCTATGTTTTAGTTCGTAACAAATTCGCTACATATTACTTTCTGTAAACCACTGAAAATATTCCCTTGATCGCTCTAGAAAAAAAGTCTTTTAATATATTTCTAGCAAACTCGACCGTAGCGAATTTGATAAGTAGCGAAACCGTTGTAAATCCATGCTCCTTAATTAATAAGGGGCTGTGTCACGGTTGTCTCGTTCACTTTGTTATTAAAAAACATTGCCAATTACACTTCCTTACGCGTTAAGGAACTTAACGTTAACAAAGAAACAACTTGCAAACGACAAAATCACAGCTTCTTGTCCAACAAATATACTTGCCAAGCGTTAGGTATCAAACGTTAAAAAGAAAAAAAAAATGAACTTTGAAAAACTGTTAGGCTAAAAAGTTTACAAAAACCCACATTTTCAATCCGTTTTAATCTTCTTTAAGTTTGTCCATCCGCGTCGAATTTTATACTTGCTGTGTTATTTATACCTCTGTTTTTACTGTTTTGAATGATTATTTTCATGTTTCAGTCCGCAATTTTCAAGTTTCAAAGGAAAACTGAGAGGGAAGATCTAAAGCAACCGAGTGAGGTCTCGAATCCAACTCAACACTGACATCCATATCCACTGCGCTCAACTGAATCAGAAATAACTACAGTGCGCTGTAATTTGCATGGTATTTATACAAGGGGTTGCCAAGAGAATGAAAGCTAACCAGTTCTAATCAGTGCTCAACTATAAACCTTGTACATTAGTATCAGGCTCTTAAATGCAATTTAATCGCAGCTCTATTTTCTCGCCTCCCTTCCCACTAGCTAAGAATACCACATCGTGCGTAAACGTCGCGTCCCAGGAGGTTACAAACCAATTGATATCTAATGCTAACCGACACAAGTAGAAAAAAAATATTTCCACTTTCACTTCGGAGTATATTTGAGCGCTTCAAATACAAAATGAGAAAGCTATGAATTTTGCAAGAAGTACCGTTAGCTAAGCCTTCACAAATAAACCCGGGACTTCTATCTTAGTCTATCAAGGACCTTTTATGGAGGGAGTTTTGCTCATTATGGGAGGAAAATTAGCCTTTCAAAATCCCATAAGCTTATATAGTTGGAGGAATAGTTATGTCGCAAGTTTCTCGATGTTTAAAATTATCCTAATTGAACAAAACCTACAAATTACTGAAAGTATAATCTATCTGATCAAGCCAACTTTAAATACAGTAGCAACATTTTATTGGAAAATGGAACTGTGTAAACTATTTGGACATGTCAACTTCAAATACAGTAGCAATAAACTTTACTCAGTTGAAAAATGGAAATGTATTAACGTCAGTTTGTAGCATGAAATATCTTTGCTCATAGCGTTCAGTTTTACTGTAGTTCACGTTCATAGAAAATCTGATTCATCCGGCAAAAGGTCTAGCCTTATCTCGTATAGTTTCGATATGGTACAAAAAACGCACTCTAACAACAAGTGTACTTTTACGTCTCCTCATGGAGACGATACTACCATTTCTACGTGCTCATCCGAGCAATGGGAAGGATTAGCCATTTGCGGCAGAGCAAAAGCAGTGGTGATCTTTTTACCTGTCAAGATAAGCCTGAGATATATATTTTCATATTTTACGTCGATACCAATTCGTGACAGCAATTCAGCGAATAAACTTGAGGTTGACGGTGTGCTCATTTTATCCCCTCCCTCCATCAAAGCTTCGTTTTAAGGGTATTTAAAGTTAGTTAAAGATACACATAGATAGGATGTGATGTCGAACTCGCACTCGGGACCTCGCGCGCGCACTGAAGACTGCTCATTAAGCAACTGTGCCACCCTTGCTACGCCTGAGACATCATGTTCTCTGGTACGATTTCATTGGTGTTTATACAATAAAACTCGAAGTCTAAATGAAGTTGTCAGCGTTTTTTGTTGTTGTTTTTTTTTTCTTTTTTCATACATAATTTAAGAATTTGTTTATGCTTAGCGTGCGTATATCGAGTTATGGATGCTCACGGGAAGTTTGGAAAGCACGAAAGATGCGTAAGAGTTGCGCGAGCCGATAGCTGAGTGCAACTCTTGCTTATTGAGTGGGTCAGCATTAGATCCCATCGGCCGTAGCTCCTTTCTCCCCTCATGAAATTTACACAAGGTAGAACTGTTTTCTGCTTTTATATCACACTTTGATGATATTTCAAGCTGGAAATGTTCATGAAAGTGCAAGTCTGTTCAATTTGAAGAAACAAAATTATACGAAAGATAATAGGTTTCGAACCCACGACCTAGACGGTCCAGTATACTACGCTAATCACTAGACCACTGAGGTTTTGCTGGATGGGAACGAAATAATTAAAGTACATGTAGCATCAACCCCAACCTCAAAAAAGAACCTAACCAGTTCCGAAACAATGCTTAACCCTAATCTGTAAAAGGCAGTGCTTAACCCTAATTAGTAAAGGGGCAAACTACGTTGTGTACATTTCATGAGGTGTCCGAAGAGGCTGAGGTCGATGGGATCTAATGATAACCTCTTGAGTGCTCTCCAAACTTCTTAGGTGCATCCATAACTCGATATACGCACAGCTAAAAGCATGAGCAAATATTCTTTTATAACATAGCTGACAAAAATGCTTGCTTTTTGATTAACTACAAAATTCTTGTAACGCGCGACACAATAACAAACACCTCTATTGGCTGATTACAAACACGCCATAATGGTCTACTTTGAATGAAAATTCTTTCTGTACAACTGAGAAAGAAAATTTGCTTATTTATTCGTTAACGATCAATGAAAACTAAAAAGAAACAAAGGTAAAAGAGTCTTAAAGTCCACCTAAAGTTAAAATACTCACATGTTCGTAAGAAGTCGTACCCTGCGAGCAGAGGCTACATTTTCGCGGTATGACCTGGCGTGCGAAAACTTTACTTTTCGCACGCCAGCTCGTACCGCGAAAATGTAGCCTCTGCTCGCAGGGTAAAGACGTCGTGGAGTATGGTTTGGATTTGCTTAAAAGATGTTTATGTTTTGCTCGGCGAAATCCAGAAAACTTGTTTTTTAGCGAAGACGACTGTCATCCTAATATTCATTTACGAACAATGGCTGGTCATTACGGCTTCTTGAGAAGACCTGGCAGCAGTTGTTTTTGTGAGTAATAAATTTATGTCTTCTTGTGCAATTTGTCTTGTTAGTGCAAGAGAAATTTTCCTGCTTCAGTCGGATTGTTCGGCGATAACAAAAGCACATAATTTTTTTCGCTGTTGAGCTTACTTTCTAATCAACTTGTTTTGTAGGATACAAAACAAACCTTAAAAGCGGAGGATACTGTATACAAATTGGATAGTTTCCGACACAGACCAATTTGTGGTCTTATTTCACTTAAATGTCAGTCTTTACGGCAGACTTTTCAGCGAATCATTCAGACTCTGATTATTCGCGAAACATCTTCACCGCTTCCGCTGTTGGTTTGAGTGGCTAGAACGAAACTAAATTCCAAAAAAAGTCTAGAAAGTTTTTTATCATTGCCGTCGATTTTTGGGTACTTAGGAAAAGAGACGAAAAACACAGCTGAACACGTCAACATTGAACAAAATCTTTGTTTATAGCGGCTGACATATACAGGGCAAGCACACGCGCTATGTTATACTTGAATCCCAAACGAAAACCTATATTCACAGCGATACGTGACAAATGTAGCTCTGAAATCATGCGTTCAATCATATTGGCCTAACAGGTGTTTGGTTATCTCTCGCCCAATTAACTGTGTGATTACTAGTGACCCAAGTTCTGTTTTCGCCGTTGAAGGTTTTGACTATTTTACCAGCGAAACAAAAACTGAACTGAATGAAACAAAAAAATCTGGGAAAAATTACAGCACATAAATTAAGTGTCCCAATGTTACGCTCAAGGAAGTCGTGGAGGAATTAAGCAATCTTTTCAATCCCTTAAACTGCGGATACCGCAATTGACGAAGAAACCTTGCAGGTGCTTTGAAGGGCTAATATATTGCACTAAATTATGGCCTCTGATGTCATTGTTCTAACAATTTTTTTTTTCTTTAATATTTGCCAGGAAAGCAGTTGGACTGATACAGAATAAATACAGCCCTCTGGGATGTGATTTCGCTCGTGTTAATACCCATTTTCTCTTTCCCAAAGATTCGTGGTATCACTAATGACAGTGGTGATGTTTACCGCTTTTTTTGGATGCGTTACATCCGACTTCAATTATTTGCAAAATCCATTAGGCCTTGACATTATTAAGGAGTGCCCTCAAATACCAATTACAAACAGCAGAATAATAAAAGGAAAAAAAGTAATATACACTCATAAACGGTCATTGTGAAGAGAAACATTAAGAACAACTTACTCCACTCGTACGTACGTATTGCAGAGAAATGGAGGTGGCAAATTTTACCGAACACGAAAATCAGAAAACATTCAGAGAATTGTTTTGCTCCCCGGAAATCACAGCAAAATTTCCGAACGAGCTAATTTTTCTTTCGGCACTTAACATTTTCCTATCCATCACCGCTTTTCTGGGAAACACTCTGATCCTTGTTGCCCTAAAAAAGAAAACTTCACTTCATCCTTCATCCAAAGTCCTGTTTCGTAGCTTAGCGACAACCGATCTCTGCGTTGGCATCGCTGCAGAGCCCTTGGCCGTCGTTTACTTGATGTCCGTGGTGAACAAAAGATGGGATGCTTGCTACTACGCACATTTGATGAATTTTGCCACAGCCGGTATTTTGTGCACAGCGTCTTTTTTCACACTGACTGCAATAAGCGTGGACAGACTTCTCGCCCTGCTATTGGGGCTAAGATACAGACATATTGTAACATCACGAAGAGCATATATAGCCGTAACCGCAATATGGGTTTTCTCCATCTTCTTCGCATCAAGCAACTTTTGGAATCCTCGAGTGTTTTCCTGGCTTTTCTACACTGGTTTATCTTTATGTCTAGCCATCACAATTTTCTCCTACACGAAGATTTTCTACACTTTACGTCATCGCCAACATGATATTCAAAATGACGCTTTCCAAGGACAACCGACGCGTCCAACTCCACTAAACATTGTTCGATACAGAAAGGCAGTGTCTAGCGCATTGTGGTTACAAGTAGCATTAGTTGTTTGCTATTTGCCGTATAGTATAGTAGTAGCATTGATACCTCAAAAAGGGTTCTCCAGTTCACTCTACCTCTCCTGGCAGGTTACAAGTATTCCAGTTTACTTAAACTCTTCGTTGAACCCGTTACTTTATTGCTGGAAGATTAGAGAAGTGCGGCAAGCAGCGATTGATACCCTCAGAAGGCTGTTCTGTAAATCGCACTAGGTTACGGTAACTCTCAGGTGTACATATGCTTAGTTTTATTCACACCTTTTTTTAGAAACCGATGACAGAGAAAAATCCACTAATAAATAAAACATAATAAAAACGCATGTCAGATATACCAAAGCGGTAATAAAATGCTAAAATCACGATTTCGCGGTTTAACTAATAATTGCGGAAGTAGAATGAGCTTGTAGGATTTCAAACTGACTTTCGAATAAAGAGTTGTCATTGACTTAACATCTTGTAAATTCATCCACTAATTTGAACGGGGGTAGAAGAGTTGGGGAACACAACAAAAAAATATTACCATTTACAAAAAAGACAACTTTTTCCCTTTCCGGGTCTATTTCCTTCAACACTTGCAGGTTAGCTATCGATGGAAAATCACATCTTCTTATGTAGGTTTCATGGTAAGTCTGTGTCATAGGACAAGTGACGAGAAAATAATAGCGAATGAAAGAAAGAACTGATAAGAATACGGAAAGCAGTAGTTTCCTTTCTTTTGACTGATAACTAGCTGATGTCATTACTCTAACAGTTGTAACTTGCTTCCCATTATGAGAGAGATTTTATACCACGCAAGCGAATTTTTCTATACGTATCATAGGCCTCCATCGCAGGTATCGAAAGGGGAGGGGCAGGAGAGGAAAAGGCGAGAGGGGATTGGGTAGGTTTAGATAGACTGCGCTAGCACTTATTTTTTAATAATTCAACGTTACGAGCAAAATTTAATCTTTTTTTCCGAAAAAAGCACTGCTAGCATAATTTGCACTTTTAACTGACTCGTTTCGCAGCACAAAATTGTCATTTATTGATCATAATCATTGACCAATTTTTTTGGCCCGAGATCAGTGTTACAGGCAAATTTACCCTTGGTAACAAAATCAGTTTTTTGTCTGCTGATTGACAGAACCGCGGTCCCACTGGAAGTGACCAAGGACTCTTTCCACAGGACTTACACATGCGCATAACTTGCTCGGTTACCCAAGATGGAGTCTGCAACAGTGATTGCATACAATGATAAAAGGCAAACCATTTATAATGCGCTAGTAACGTTTCTAGTTGTAAATAGGGTAAATGTGTTGGCCATTTACTTGTCTGTTGCATAGTTGTTTAGGTGTTTTTACCAAGTAGAAGCACAAGGTTCTGCATTTTTCTTTTCTAAAATGGGCATACTTTATAACAACAAGCATAATCACGCTACTTTGGCGATGGCAATCTATCAAAACCTAGGGTCGTGTAGAGAAGGAAAGTCACCCTCTCCCTTTTCCCTTAAGCGCTTTTTTCCCCCACCCCTCCCCTGCTCTTTCTTGAGCCTACTACGCAGGCTAGTGCACCAGAAATATTGAGAAGAAATATTGCACTTACAGTTGCTGCATCACACAGTGATCTAAGAATCTGCCCTCTAACATTCTTGGTCTTTGTTGACAGGCCTCTGTACAATGAAACACCAGATACACCAAGCAAAGCAGCAACAGCTTTAATCTCTATAATCAAAAGAAACCAATGAATAGCTACAAATATAAAACCCGCGGATTACCAACAGCTAGGTTAACGGGTCTTAACACATGTCTTGCCTACCCTTGCAAGAGAGCTCTCCCCGCGAGCCTCGAGAGAACGCACAAGGGCGCGTCAAAGGTTCGCGCTCTAGCGTCTCCTTTCGTGTAGCCTGCGTAACTTGCGGTTTTTTGATGTGTTTTTGATTTGTGGTTCGTCAGGGCTCCTATTAAAAGCGGTTCGTAAAGTAAGCCGCGCGAAAGCTGAACCGAGGACGAAAAAGCCTCTTCCTCCCCCCGCCCCCCCCCCCCCCCCCCCCACCCACCCCCAATTGACCACGCGCGCGGGTGTCTCTCGAACACACACTGGATAGAAAAACACACCAAAATACCGCCAGCTACGCAGGCTACGTGTGCCGCTCGCGCATGACTTTTCACGACATGCATCAAATGGAGAGCTTGCCTGTCGGCTAATTCTTGCCTCATGTAAAACACACTGAAGAAGAAATTTTGGAATATATTACAGGAAAAAAAATTGATATATTTAATAGCAGAATGAAAAAGTAAAACTTTTAGCCACACATGAAATATAAAATGTTATACACTGTAAATGTCAAACTCAAAAAGTGATTGCTCAACAAGGAGAACAATTGAAAGCCTCCAGACCTTCCCTTGATTTGGTGGTCATTCAATTTTTGAAGGTGCTCGCTAACTTAGAAACGCTGTTCATACTATCTTACGGTTTGTTTTGCTCATCATAACCGTAACAACCTACCATTGTTCCCTTTGACATCGAGCTCTACGCCTTCACCATCAACAAACTCCACATTCCCAAGAAGTAAGATTGCCACTAATATTCTCAACACATCAAGAAATGGAATTCCTAAAGTTGCTAAAGCAGCCTGAGAAAAAAAAGTAACTTTGCAGTAAGAACTAAGCTACTAAGAACCTTTTAATGTGTTTTATTTTTTTACCATTATAACTCTTTCAATTTTTTTCAATTTCTTATTACGCACGTTTTTCACGGCTTTTATGGTGGAACCCTCTTGATGCAGCTTGAATGTAAAAACAAAACCGCGAGCGGTGTGGTCAGCAATTTTGCCGGGTTCGTTTTGGCGGAATTAGGATTTTTTTGGGTTGTTTTGCATTTACGATTAGGACGGTGCTTTCTCAATACGGGAATTGATATTTGCGATTTTCAGAAAGTCGCGTTCAAAAAGATTGGTAACATTTTTGTTTGCTTGTTGTTGTTTATTAATAAAGTACAAGCAATCGAATAAAAAACACTTTTTTAACAACACTATGCATATGGAAAACAGTATTACGGTAATCCCTGTCATTCAAAAACAACTAATGCTCCTTGAGATAAACGTGCACTACAACGACACCGGTACCAACAGTGACGTTTGCGGCAAACAT
This sequence comes from Porites divaricata, assembly GCA_038088405.1. Taxonomy (NCBI): domain Eukaryota; kingdom Metazoa; phylum Cnidaria; class Anthozoa; order Scleractinia; family Poritidae; genus Porites; species Porites divaricata. Next base: position 24,175,862 of record JBBMOI010000009.1, on the reverse strand, counting down.
TTTTCCTTTTTTTTTCGCTAAACGCAAGAAAAACCAAAAAAATTAAAACCCACAAAAATTTAGTGCAATACAGAAACAAAAGTGAACAAAGGAACAACTGAACACACAAAATAAACAATAGCTAAAAACGAAAATAACGAAAACACAGAGGAAAGTACAAGTGTTGCATGCCTTATTTATTCAGCATCAAGTAAACTTACTCTCCATCTCTCAAATCTAGCTCTGTATTCTTCTTCATCTTCAGAATAAGGAATGAGACTTTTATTCAAGTATGACAAGGAGTGAACGCTGTATCCTTGAAGATGTAGTTTGACTACAAAAGGAGAACACACCACAAGAAATAAACAAACCCTATAGCTATTGACCCGTTTATTGACGGCAACTGACGGCAAACGGCAAACGTGAATTTATACCAAGTGACTAAGTTTCCCATTTACTTTTCGTTTAATGCTCATTATAACTACAAAAAAAGTTTTAAGCTGTTTTTATCTGCTCATTTCTAATTTTGAGAATTTCTCACCTTGAACCTCTCGTTTGCCGTTTGCCCGTAAACGCGATGCTTAATAGATCTACGCCAAACGGCAAACGTGAATTTGAACCACGTGACCAAGTTAACTGTTTATTACCTCTACTCAAAGATAAGTAGTTTCACGCCAGTTTTATACATAAGAATGGCTCTGGACAGTTTTTATCTGCTGATTATCTATTTTGAGAAATTCTCAACTTGAAACTGACGTTTGCCGTTTGCCGTAAACGTGACTCTTAATCTCTACCAGGAGCCCAGGTTATGGGCTCCTGTCTCTACTCATTTCTCTATTGTTCCAACTTTGGAGCGACCCCATAACGCCATTATCAAGGAACTGGGGCCCGTTTCTCGAAAGTCCCGATAACTAACGGGCCCGCAAAGCTGTTGTCGTTTACGTGCAAGAAAGAGGCTTCAATAGCTTGGCATCTAACGTGATAAAACTATCAGTTAATGAAACAAAATGCAGTAGTTTGTTAGCCAGGACCCGCGCTTTTATTCTTTATATTTATATTTTAATATTTGATTTCGGGCCCGAAAAGTTACCGGGACTTTCGAGAAACGGGCCCCTGGAAACAAATAGATGCGAGTCCAACCAGAGTTAAACTGCAGGCGACTCGCGATAATTCGAACCTTCAAGGGAAATAGAAAAAAGTGCGAGTTATCGAGGGTAAAATTATAAAGAAAACGACCTGAGGGGAAATGAAAATTGCTTCGAGTTAGCGGGAGGTTCAAGTTATAGAGGGTTCCAGTTATCGCGGGTCGACTGCACTCTAAACTTGCTTAAATGAAGCAGAGGCAGACAGACTTTTTTTCTAAAGAAAACAGATTGAAAGTGTTCTTTTTGAACTCGCATGTATTTATTTCCAATTCCTTAAAAATGGCGTCACAAAGCAGCCCAAACGTCAGAAGATTTGGTTGGTTTCTACCTGTTTATATTTCTCCAAATCATTATAAAATTAAGATTTTTTTGGTTTTTAAATCCTTCAAACGGAGAACTCGATATTGAAACCAATAATGAACTAAATATTGAAATAATCAAGTCCAAAGTTATTCTTTCAAGATACTCTTGACCAGTTTTCACTGTAATACCGTATGAATTTTTAGTAAAAGCTGTACCTCTTTCCTCTTGAGTTATACCATAAAGTAACTGATAAAATATGTGAAAATTTCTCTCTTGAGCAGCTGGACAGGCAACTCTTGTCTGTAAAAGTTAATAACGCCAACTTTTAAGGCAGAGCTATGATTTTCACTGTCGCTGTTTTGAATAATGATGTTTTTGCATGCGCAGGTGAGGGCAAAAAATCTCATAATTTCAAAAAACAAGTTTACTGCATAACACATGGAGGACAGGCATGTAGTTATAAGCAAGCTCAACAACAGATCTAAAGTTCAGTAGTTTGTGGCCTGATTTCTACCATACTTCAGGGATGCTTACAAGTGTCATATTTTTAATTCTTTGATCAAGAAACCTTGCTTTGCATTAACTCTCTAAATCCACTCAGGGGAGTATAAAAGAAGATAAGTTCAGGACTGAACACTTATCTGATGCATCACCCTCACGAGAAAAACACAAAGTAAACTTGAGAATCAACCTAGGTTAAAAAAATTTAACCTGAATTTAATTGGGGGGGGGGGGGGGGGGGCAACTATGCAGTTGACTAGAATTTCCTCTAGAAACAGGTAGTAGTACTCCCCTAAGGTACGGCAAAATGGACAACAAAAACGTGCAACTTGTTTTGCAACATTGTTGCAAAACGAGTTGAATAGTGATGTTGCGCTTTTTACCACCAACATCAAACCTGTCTTGCAACAAATCAGGTTGTTAACAGGTTTGAACGAGGGTGGTAAAACGCGCAACATCGCCATTCAACTCGTGTCGCAGTAATGTTGCAAAAAAAGTTGCAAGTTTTTTGTTGCCCGTTTTACCCTAGGTTTAAATATACTTTGGTACTTGGTGCTTTAAATACTACTTCCACCTACATCAGCTACGTACAAGTATGAGTGTCTGTCCTTTATATATCAGTGGTAGTCAAACTGGATATTATAATCAGTGAGTGAACTTTCCAGATGAAGACTATAAAATTTTCACTTGCAATAGGAAGATAACTTACAGAATCAAGAAGGTGGCACTGAATTTTTGTTCTGGATATCAAGCCGTCAGATAGGTGAAGCTCAAACAAATTGCCCTGATAAGACAAAAATTTATTGCAACCAATAATTGTGACTCTAAAATGCATCACTATAATTGAGTAGTCCCAGAAGATATTCATACCCACTGCAGAGGGCAACGAAAATAGACCAATCTCGATAGATTTAAATTCATACTTGGCTCCGGGGTTTGGAGGAATACAACAAAAGACTGAATGTAATAGTTATGGCTGAGCCTCAGGATGATTCTTTTGTTTTGTTTCCTTAAGCCTCCGCACAGGACCAAGTATGTATTTTAATATTCCAAGTGGAGGGGGGTAAAAAAGGAGGCAATTTCTGAGGGGGTGGAGGGTGGCTTCTAAAGGCTCCAAGTAAGATTGGCGAGTTATTAAAAACTAAAAGCTGATCTGTTGAGCAAGCTATCAGTTACTTTACTGTTAATCTGAGTTTCAAAAAAGAATTATTGTTTTCATTGATGATCTTTAATTTACAGTTAGCTGAATGTTTTTTTTTTTTTTTCACAGCTTACGGGATAGTTTTTATAATAAAATCATCACTGGCTCATGAATAAAATTCTGGTTATCTCGTCACTGTTGCCGTATTACACAATTGTGGTATTCACCGTAATGTGCAGGGTCATGTTCTAAGCCATCTCCTAGCATGTTTTTAACTGAAAGGAAGAAACTGAAGTTTATTCGGTGTTTAGTTTGAATGTCTCCACTGGTTCTTTTACAAATGGCATAATCAGTATAGAGTGAAGGCATCGCCTCCAAGTTGATAGAATTAAACACGGTATTAACATGAATAAAAAGACTGCATGTTTCTCTGCCAGGCTTTATCGCAGAAACAATTATCTTTTGCATAACAATATCGTGTAACTGCATTTTCGACGAAATATTCTTTCCAGGGAGTAGCCGAAAGAATTGGAAATATTCCTTTGGGAAGGGGGAGGGGTGGTATGACAAGCACCCCTGATTTGGAAATTCCAGGGGGTGGGCGTCTAAAGCAAAAGTACCTTTTATAGGGAGTATGGATATTTCCTGGAACTACACATCAGAGGATTAAACTATCGTCAGATTTCTTGCAAGCGACCAACCAAAAGGCAAAGAATTAAAGGTCCCTTATAGGAGGTGGTCACTGATGATAATCAAACCAGAGGTGGCCTCTTCCGAGAATTTGTCTGGACACATCTACTTGTTGGCAGATTTTATTGCATGCAATAATTTCGAAGTTACATTTACATGTAGTTCCACTGAGAGTTCTTTGTATACACAGAGTGGCGTAGTGCATACAGCAAACAAAGAGACCACACCACTATAAAACCATCAAGCCAGTAGTGGTCAAAGTAACTTAAGAGACGTGGTTATTTACAGAGCTTAGGCAGGGAAAATTTTGGTGTTTTGAATAGGAATTAAACTTAGGCCCTATTCACACAGCAATGTTCTTCAATATACAAACAAACATATTTGGAAAGAATGTACACTACCAGCTCAGCTGAATTTAAACTTCCCTAAATTCTATTTCAACAGGGTCAGGTATTCAATTAATTGTTCCAATTGAGAGTTTAATGAATACTGCAAATTTTCCTCACTTTCATCTTGACAGCGTTTGCACAATACTGTCACAGCAAAAGTAAGTTATTCACATTAACAAACATCTCTAAAAACTGAAAAGTAATATACATCTGTTTAGCGAAAGAGACTTACTATTCTAGAAGAGTCAGAATTTGTTGCTGTTTTTGCATTTCCTAAAGACTGGATCACTGTGATGGAGGCTAAAAAATGCTGTGAAAAGAAAAACCAGTTAACTATACATTATTCTATAGCAAGATTGATTTTGGCTATCTTATGTCTGCAGTCAAATTCAAAGACAAAAAGTAATGCTCATCTGTAGTGAAAATTAAAACTTAATATTGTCTCAAAAACTAGTAAATGAAAGGCAATCTTCCTCAAATTTAACCCATTTGAAAATTATTTAATACCGGTACATTTGTGCTATGTTAGCCACAAATTGAAAAAGTTACAGTAAATAAAGTCTGCAAAGGATAATAAAATAAACACAACTGACAGCTCCACAGTAGATGAGAACAATACTTAAAAGCAAATTTTTGTTCTCTAATTACTGAACAGAGTTCTAATTAGTTAAGTACCAGTCATTCTTACTGTGCACAATACTCACAATGTCTCATTATGTCACATATTATCATTCAAGTAGGTGCACTCTGGGAGAGGTCTAAACATATGCATAACATATACATGACCAAAGCTTCAGTAAAGTACAAGCTAAAGTACAAGTTTGTCAAACATTATGAGTACAAAAAATCTAAAATTAAAATTTTCGACAAATTTACATAAAATCTCTGTCTTGGTCTTAAGTGTAGTCAAGGGATGTAGCTGTAAGGAAAGGGTTAGCACGATTTTTAGTAACTCAGGCTGGCCAGGGTGCAAAGAAAATCATTTTAAAGCTTGCCATTGGAACAAGCTGAAACTAGCATTTACTAGCCCAGACATCATTTCAACTAGCTAGCCCCAAAAGCTTTTTGACAAGCAGAATTGATTGCACAGTTCTTCTGTTATTTGAATTCTTCAAAAACCATCACTTGCCCATCAGGCAAGTTAAAAACAGAATTCACTAGTCCGATAGCAAAATCCACTAGCCCCGGGTTATCGGACACTACTTTCTTTGCACGCTGCTGGCATTTTTACTCAGCTTCACCTTAAAAATTACCTTTATTTCATTTTCCAGAGAAATTAGAGCTGGTATGTTAACATCTCTTTCAGGCCCTACTTGTTCAAACACTGGATAGCACTATCCACCAGATAAATCACTATCCAGCAGATTAGTATGAGTTAATTGAGCTACCTGATGCATAGATATTTATGCGGTGGATGGTGTTATCATCCTTTGGCCAGCTGGTGAAATTAGCCCCCTGCAGCCAGCTCTTAGCTACATCCCTGGTAGTCTGAAAAATGTACACAAACCTTGCAGATATCAGAATCCAGACCTCCTCCAGCTCGTTCCATCAGATGTTGCACAAGAGCCTGTGATGTGAATGTTTTTCCACTCCCTCCATTACCACTGAAAAATACAAGCAAGACATTATATTTAATTAAAGGGAAATAATGGATAACCTTAGAGAAGAACTCCAAAAATGCACTTTTAAGCAGGAAGCACTGCTTATTAAAACTATGATTTATTAGGGGGATTTAGCAATGACCACAGCAACGGCAATGAGAATGTCAAAAAGTAATAGGTTTATTGAGCAAAACAACAACTTTGCACGCACAGCACACTTTTTTTGTACATTTCTTTACCGTAACTGCATGACTATGACGTGAAAATGCCTAATTTCAAGTCTCAAGTTAATGGAGGATGTAAACGAGTGATGACAAATTTTTCTTTCTCTTTGTACACTTGTGTGTGGTCCCCAAGAAATGAACTCCAGGGGGAATGAATTTGCCCACATTTGACATTTTCAACATTAAATTGGAATTAATGTAAAAAAGTTTTAAAAAATGCTAATTCATTTCAAAAGTGATGTTTTCGCTGCCATCACCGTCATCGATACTAAAGCTCTCTATAAACTGAAACAAAACCTGGCAGGAGAAGAGGTACAATTTTGCTATTTGAATTGACTTCTTCACTTGGTTCATCTTATCAAAGAATACAGGTGGAAGCTCTTAACTATTAAATTGAAAATACAGTGGACTCTCTCTAAGATCTAAGGGCACTTTCCAAAAGTCAGAACTGGCCGGCTGGAACATATGCATGGCCGGACAAGTCATTTTTACAGAGGAATAAGCTTTTTCCAAGAGTTTTTGCTGAAACTATTTAGGATTTGACTAAATATGTGGCTCGAAAGTTTTGATTAAAAGTGAAATTCTCATTACGACGGGAATGGTCTGGCCGGTCAATTCTGACAAATGGAAAGTGTCCTAAGAGAGATGTCCATGTTATTGGGATTGAGTCAGATGAAAGGAGTAAAAAAAGGCAGGGACCAACTCTAGGTGTCTATTACAAGAGAGTCAAATGTAGACTTCTCTACCTACAGCTGCCCCAATGAAACTCCAAGAGGCTAATAAGTCATGAAATGTTAACCCATTCACCCCTGAATTGCCCATAATGACCGGCACATATCAACGTCCCTTGCATCACTAAGTGACAACATCAGTTTCAACAGTCAGGGACAACTTTGTCAACAAACTTATGCCAGGAAAAGAGATTTTCCAAAATGAACACGATTCAGACAAGGCAGCCAGAGAAAAATGCAAACTGAAGAGGCCCTGTTAGGGTAAAATTCCAACAAGCGACATGCCTGGCCTTGAAACAGTGACATAAGACTGGATGAAAAGGCAACAAACAACACAACGATGGGTTAAATACTGACAGGGGCATGGCTTACTCCTCAAAACACAAGACGACCATGCATATTTCCATATCTGAAATTCAGACTACAGACATACGTGCTGCGCCCCCTCTGAACCATGTAATGTTGACCCACCAACCACCTGCACTTCCTTCCATCTAATACCATGATCCCAAAAGCTTTCCCAAAAACTCTTTCCCCAAAACAAAAATTAGTCAATGCCCAGAAGCAAAAGAAAAAAAGGGACAATAAAAGTGAAAGAAGTGTCAATGTGTGTTGTACCTGACTTTTCAATCCATATTTTGCTTTCTATGTAGGCCGGACCTTTAGTGTATAAACAGCAGCTCGCCTGAGGTGTTTTTCAGCAAAATTCCAAGAAGAGAAGCTTTGCTTATCTTATTTAAAAAACTCTTAGCTACGGAAGAAAGCATGCATACCTTAGCATAATAACCTGAGGAGAACCTGAGGTTGCCAACTTCCTTATTACTCTTTGAACCACCTCCTGAAGTTTCTGACCATGTTGAAAGCTAGATTTGGATTGCACTTGGTCAAATGAATTCACAGCAATCAAGACTGGACCCAGATTAGTCTAAGAATTAAAAAAAAGGTATACAAAACTAAACCAACAGTCAAAGCCTTCAAAACTACAGTTGAACCCCCCATAAGCAACCACCCAAAATGCAAAGACTTAGTTGTTGCTAACAGGTGGCGGGACGTTTACGAGAATTGAACCACAAGGGATCTCTTCCAAAAAGGGGTCCCGACACATCTTCTTGATGGTAGATAATTTAATGCATGCATTCTCTAAGTTAGGATATGTGTAGTTTCATTTAATGTCATCAAAAATAATAATAATATTCTTTATACACTCAAAGTAACACAGTACATAAAATGAACGTAGAGATCAGACAATGGTAAATTATTAAACCATCACCCCCAAGAAGTGGTCACAGTTACTTACAGTAGATGGTTATTTACTAGAAGTTCCAAATTTAGGGCTTTGACAGGGAAATTTTGGTGTTGGTTAGGTGATCGCTTTTGGGAGGTCATCGCTCATTAGGTGGTGGTCACACATGGAGGTTCAACTTTATAAAAACAAAGAAAAGTCATCCCAAATTCACGCAACATACATTGGAAGAGCCTGTCACCTGCCTTAGCTACAACTGATGGTAACTTAAAAGTGAAATTTCACACTACATTATACAAGGAAGAGCATACACAGTCAGATGACTGGTTAAGAGTTTTTTGTACATACATAGTTCTCTCCTACTGCACTCCTTTGTTGCAACACTCTAGTAATGGCATCTTCCGTAACTGGTCCACTGAGATGAACTAAGTCACTGGGTGGAAGATTAGTTAAGTTTCCATCGTCCATAGAATTTGATGGTATACCTCTAGTTTTGACTAGGAGGACATAAATAAAACATTTTCAGCTTTGCATGACATAATGATAAATATTATTAATTCTTATCCCTGCTTGAATTGAAATATTAATTTTTCTTTGTTTCAAAGTAATAATTTATTGCAGGGCTGTCATTTATTTTTAGAGCAGCTGTAGCAAATAAAGATTCACCCGTAACATCTCCCAAAAACTTTATAGTATCACCTTTAGCTTCCCACTCTGATCACCCATAAAATCAAGTTAGCTCAGCTGTAACAGGTGTTGCGGGTTACGGCCCTTAATGACAGCTCTGTATTGTACTATACCAATTATACCCTTAACAAGGAAAAATTAATTAATTAATTAATTGTACAATGAATAAAATTAAGACTCATAACAAAGAGTTTTTGTGAGGGCAATATATTTTCTCTCTCACATCACATGACCATTCTGGCTTGCACTGCATGTACATAGATGGTGAATCTGTGGCAGATAGAAGCCCAAGCTGAGAGACCAGGGGTACAAAACCAGCCAAAATTGATCCAAGTAACCTCCATACCAGGCTCAAAAGCAACATAAAGTCAACTTTCCTAATAACAAACACCTATATGAAATGCATGTAGGTGCCGGTCCCAAAAATGTCCATCTTAGTAAGAAGTGACTCATTATATGTGAGAAATTTAATGTACAGTGGAATCTCAATTTTCGGGGAGGTTTGAAATAGAGAATGTGAAATGACAGTTTGCCTGTGAAGGGAAGTTATAATTAGTTTTCTCGGGAATTTCTTAAAACCGAGGTTCAAGAAAAAAGGATTCTACTGTATTATTAAACCAACTGTATCTTCTACCAAGCTCTATCATGAAGCCTGGAACAGGCTAAACCAGCCAAGGACATAGGAATAATATTGTTTTCTAGAGCCATGATATAAAAATAATAGTCCTGTGATTCTTTACCTTCTCTATGATTGGCTAATATAACTCCATTTATTCCAATGCCTGATTTTGCTACCAGAAGAGATCTCAAGTTGACCAATTCAGCAGTTAGTTTCTTTAAGTGATCCTTGTGTGGGAAAGCATTTTCTGTGTGTTAGTGAAAATGAACATTGGTTAGAAGTCAATAATTTTAAAATTTTCAGAGTATCAGCCAACTAAAGCTGATCATTCACAACATGTTAAGTACTTTAATTTTGTTCATCTCATTGCTCACATAGACGTGATTTAAGGTGGCTTGACTGGATCTTTCAGAGGCAATATGTCCTCCATCAAGATGAAATGCAATCCTTCTTTCACAAAATCATCTTGAACTATCCCAAGGACTCTTCAGACCAATCTCACAAAATAAATAAATCTAATATGAGGTTAGAACTTAGAACTTAGAATGAAATACGCCCAAATAGATTTCTCTAATACTGGGCGGGACGGTTTGCGGTTAAAGCCTACGTAAGTGCCGTGGCACTTTTAGAGATCTTATAGCTGGCATGGCTGATTGCTTGAAGCTATTTAAGGACAAAGATGTTGCTACATCTGAAGGAAGTAAGTTCCACACTCTAATTGTTCTTGGAAAGAAGGAATAGCTATGAGCTAATACGGATGACTGCAGTTGTTGATACGATAAGCAATGACTCCTAGTAAATGAGGTAGTAGAGCGTGTAACCTGGTCAGGAAATTTACAATTAACAAGACCATTGTGAAACTTGTAAAAAAGGACTGACTGATTAAACAAACGCCTTTGTTCAAGAGTATCCCATCCAAGTGCACTAATTAAGCCAGAAGTACTTGTTGTAAGTTTATAGTTATTGCATACAAAGCGGGCTGCGCTTTTTTGGACTTGCTCAAGACGATTTATATCTGTGTCGGTGTGAGGGTTCCACGCGGAGGATGCATATTCAAGCGTTGGTCTCACCAGCATCATGTAAGCACTCTGCTTAACTTCTCTGCTACATGGCTTCAATGTTCTTCTTATAAGTCCCAGAGTCTTGTTGGCTTTGGCAGCAACTTTAGAGCAGTGCGCACCCCAGCGAAGGGTTTCAGAACACCTTACACCTAGGTAGTCACATTGGGAAACCTTCTTAAGGGCTTCTGAATTAGCAGAGTATGTGAATTCGTGTGGCTTTCGCTTGTTCGTAGTGCGGAGTAGGTGGCATTTAGACACATTAAAGTCCATCTGCCAATCAGATGCCCATTTGGTTAGATTGTGTAAGTCCTCCTGGAGTATCTCCTGATTGTGTTGAGATTTGATGGCCCGATAGAGCACAGTATCATCAGCAAAGAGCCGCAGTTCAGATTTTGGCACCTCAGTAATGTCGTTTATATAGAGTAGGAATAAGGTCGGACCAAGTACAGAGCCTTGCGGCACACCAGAGGTGACAGAAATAGGATTGGAGTGAGTGCCATTAATAGACACAAATTGGGTACGGTTTTGAAGGAAACTGGATATCCACTTGTGGGTCTTACCGTTGATTCCGTACTGACTGAGCTTATGTAATAGCTAATAGGTTAAATAGTTATTGCAACTGAAAAAAAAAACTTTGCATTCTACAGATATTAGCTTGGGTTGCAGCCAGACTTGTCACTGGAGACCTAGATAGAGAACTCGATATAGTCTGTGTGCGCAAGGGCTCCCAAAAGCTTGTTTAATATGGTATGCTGCAGGTTTGCCGGAAAATCTGCATACACTTCAATCTGATTCGCTAAATTTCTCACACACTCTGTGATACGACATTTCTTCACACAACAATTACCCAATAGTCCACAAAGCTAAAAAGTTGCAGTAGTAGTAGAAGAAAGAAATTATTTTGCATAGCAAAAGGCCAAAGAAGTTATTTCTGTTATTTACAATGTATGCTGTCGTGTTTTATAAAAAAGGGTTTTGTTCCCTAAGGGATGGAAACAATTTGACATTATTGCCAAAATCACAAATCTAAATTTATCTTGACAGCTTTGAGATCAATGGGAAACAATATGTCTGTAGACCCCTCTCTGTAGAAACTGCCTTGCGAAACTGAAGAAATCAAGAGGACTTACCGAGCAAATAGAAAAGTCAGAAAAAGAACTCAAAGCCTGAATCGAAGCCAAGTTTCACTAGTATTAAAACGATCAGGAGAACTGCTGGTTGGTGATCAGGATGGACTGACTTCGAATGGAATCAAAGGAACTGGAATATCATTTACATGACAAACCTGGTCCTTCATAAGCGCTCACAACCTTGATATCACTACATATATACACTCCCTGGAACCTCAAGGTCTTTTGAAAAAAGCCTTCTCTGCAATAATTGGAAGATGTTGAAAGTAAGAGATTTGCCATGGTCAGTCGACAAATTCAAAAAAATATTTTGACCTGTTAGGTCAACTGGGCCAATATTCACTGTAGGAATTTCTGTTTAACCTTTTCCTCAACAGAAATTTCCATAGTGAATTTCCTTATTCTGGTAGAAGATTATCTACTTCAAACTGCATTTTACACCTCTAAATGCTCTTGTTCACTTTCCTTCAGATATATTCATCATTTCCTTTTTATTCACCAATGATTCAAGGGAAAACCCGAGGGAAATACAAAGGTAAAAATTGTCTTGTTTCTAGCATCACGGTTGGATAGCAGAATATTGGTAGATTGCTCTGGAAGGAAATGTCCAATCACAGAGCGTGTTAAAAATTAAGCCAATCAGAAATGGATACAGATATCCCTGCAAACCTGCTGGATACCAGAACAAGCTTTTGGGAGCTGTTACACAGACTGTCTATATCAGGGATTTAGACTGTCTGCGACGCAGGCTGAGGGATATTAGCCAATTTTTACTGACAATAATTATTGTTCTGATCATGAAAAAATTCATCCTTATCTAGTACAGATTAAGGAACTGTGTTCTGGTATCTTTGTTAATGGTGATATATAGAGGCTCAAGATTGGGAGGTATTGCCCCTGACAAAACCTAATTGAGCCAACTTAAGATTCTGTTTACAACTAAGATAATTGTGCATATTTATGTTAATTAATGATTCAGCAACAACTGATTTTCTTTCAGTCTGAAGTCATTTAATTTGAATAGAGTTAAATTAAAGGCAATGAAAAATTAATACCTACTACGTACTAAATTGCAGTTAAATGTATCTCTTTTCACAGTATGAGGTCTTAAAGCAATTAACACCCAGTTGAGGCTATAATTTCAATTAAAGTTACCAAATGGGAATAGTAGTTTTAAAATAGCTACCCCAGACTATATACTAGGTATGAAAGCTTGCCGACTACCGCTATTACATTCCAAAAGTAGCGTAATTTTAGCTTGTCATGAGAAAGCCAATTGAGAGCCTAATAAAATAAAGGTTGAATTAAACACTTTTGATTAATTTGAAGGACAGTTAAAAATGGAATATGAAAGAAAATTTTAACCACCACAAACCAGAAACCATACCACAGACGAAAACACTTGAAATACATGCGTAGCAGTATAAATACAGACAGCTTTAGAATATAAAATTAGCAGATAATTTACACAAGAGACTGACGAAGGTCAACAAAACAGCTTTGAACGACGGTTTTGAGGAATTAATTTACAATTTGAATAATGTTCAACTACGAGAGTGAGATTTTTAGACACGGAATTAACTTTAAGCCATGAAACTCCCAGCTCCGTTTACCAGTTTTAATTGATTGTTTTCTGAAGGATAAACGATGTCAGCTCACAGTTCGAATCGAACGATCGAATGTCAATTGCAAACCTCATGCTGTCATGTTAAATGTTTCAGAGGATTAAAGGCCGTGTTTTGGTATTCCTCAAGATGCAAAGATATTTTCTCCGTCCATTACTTAATATTATCCTTATCTAAAGTAATCTTCTCTTTAATTGTCTGGGATAGCTTTCACTTTAAACATCACTTAAGCTCATAAAGAAGGGTATTGCTTTTAGACGCGCGAACACTTCTAAACTAGCTAGAGCATGATAAACACGCGAAGACTAAAATTCCGATCTCACCATGACTTGTAGAGTGCTTTCCATGAACGCTTTTCGCAACAGGACTCGAAAGCAGATCTCTGTGTAACGTTTCAAGCCTTTGTCCTACATTTGAAAGCTCTCTGACCAACTGCGCGCTGAATTCTGTCTCTGATGTTTTCGTTTTCGCTGACGAAGAAGACGGAGCGCGTTTCCTGAGATCTTTGAATTCCAAACGTAGTTCACCGTTTTCCTCCGCTAATTTCGATGTAAGTTTCTTCTCCTCTCGCAGTTTTCTTGCATCTTCATTGTGACATGCTTGAAAACTCTTTAACATTTGTTCATGAGTATGTCTCTCGCCTGAGACTTCATCTCGTAAGTGGGCTAACTCTTCGCGAAGTACAGCGTTTTCCTTTCGAAGACGATCGAACTCGCTCACGTCCACAGAATTTATGTGCTTGGCAGCCATACCATACGCTAGAAAAGTATTCAAGGTACGTCATTAATCCAAAACGAAGAAGGAACGATGAATTTCAGTTGGAATCATGTTTTCCACGAGCGAAACCACACACAGATTCACAGTTTGAAAAATTTGTTCACTACATGGAACAAGGACAAGCTGACCAATCACAAAAGAGGATTTATTTCCCGGATTTATTTCCCGGGATCAATGAAACCGACCAGGACCCAGGCTCCCATTTTCTCCCAGAGTAAAAGGACAAAAAAGGGAAATTAAGAAAATGGGAACTTGGAATAGAGTGAACAGTAGCAAAATTTTTAAGTATTTTATTCAGAATGTACTTTATTTCATATTTTAAAAGAGTTGAAGTCCGTTGACCTGCCAGATCTCTTGTGGACCTTGATCTCTAAACAGCTGAGCGTTTCAAGATTTACAAACTGCAGACTAACCTAGAAACCAACGTCAAAACGATGAAGAGGTACACAAAATAGGGTAAAAAGCATAAAATAAAATCTAGCTTGATTTTTAAAAACATGTGATCAAACGTTTAGCAGAATTTTGGCACAGCAACCCTAGTTTAGCCGGGTTTCTGGCCCTCTTTGAACAAATTTGTAAGGGGCTTACCGTCCGGGTTGCCGTCAAGTATGCTTTGTCGAGTGCATGCCTTGGGCTTACCCACCACGGTGTCCAGCAAATTAAACATCTGAAATAATCATGACCACTCAAAATACAGCCTGAAGGCTTCGGTTTGCTTTTATGGTAGATTTTTTTTATAGAGCAGGCGAGGGGTCTCGAAATTTCTCCTTTCGCCTAGAGCCACCTGCTCTAGCTCAAAAATGTCTGAAGAGCGTGGATTCTGTGATGTTGCAGTGACGGCCGGAATGGGGACACTAGTTTTACGTCTCCTTCTTGGAGCAGGATCGCCATTTCACGGGATCACTATCTGACAGTTCTTTAAAAACTGAATTTAAAATGTCTTTCGACTGGTCTTCGTCTTGGTCCGTTTTTCCGAGGAATAGCTAACTTCTTCATGGGAATGCTGCTGTATTTTTCCTTTAGATATTAGTATATCGAGAAGTTTGTATTGCAGCAAATTCGCGTAAAATAAAGTTAGTCGCACAATGTTTTTGAAAATTTCGCGTTAATTTGATGTATGTAAACCTAACTTTTGGAAAATTCGCGTTAATTTTGTGTAACGTAAATTTTCTTCGAGTAAAAAAAATAAAATAAAATAACTTTTCTTCGCGTTGTCAACGTGCATCGTTAAATTTCCTATAATAAGATAGTAGTCCCCTCCCCTCAAAAAGGCGGCTGTGTACAGGCTGAGCGAAGACTGGGGAAGGCTCTTTAAAAAAGCGACAAACAGCCATCGACTACCGTTGTTTAACATGCTGTACTCTTAGTCCTTGTTGATAGTGCATCAAATTCCCTGAGAAATCCAGATTAATTAAGGACAATCTACATATTATTCAATCATTCCCTTGGCCGCGGGACGTTTGCTTTTTCCTCAGTCATACTTACAAACCCCTTTTTGAAACAAATCCTGGATCCGCCGCTGAAATCAGGTTTATTGGAGGTTGAGTGAATGTAACTTTTCGCAACTTGATCTGTTGTTAGCCTGAATTTCAGCTACTATATTTCAGACGACTACCTCGAGTTGTTTTTCTACTCCTTTAGTATTTGAGGGAGTATAAATGACTCGAAGTAATCGCCTGAAATTCAAGCTAATCTGTCGGAAGACATGTTGATTCAGTATACATAGGTGGTAAAACCTGCGACATGGCTTTTTCTAGCCTTTCAACTCGTTTTGCAGTAAGGATGCAAACCTGCAAGTTGCATTGCACGTTTTTGGTTCGGGGGTGGAAGCGGATTAATCATGAATCATGAATCATACTTACAAAACATGTAAAAATCTTGAATCTTTGTTTTAAAAACTTGAAATCATGAATCTTTCCACTTCCGCTCGGGAATCATGAATAACGAGACTCAGAGAAAAGCTCAACTAAATACACGTATAAATTAATTGCGTTCGATCCAGGGAATGCAAGATATGGCGTTTCCGAGAGTCCAATATTCCAAAATTTTCCGGGGGAGCATGTCCCCGGACCCCCCTATGTAATTCGTGGAGTCGGGGCTGATAGTCTGTTTAAATTTGTTTCTCCAGTAACCTGGTGCTTAACTTTCAATTACAAAAACAACCTCCATACCTACGGCAAACAAATGATGATACCGAGTCAGGATGAAGTAGAAGTTTGAACGCCGAAGAAACTATACAAAACGAGACTAAGTTGCCACTGAGAAAATCATTAAGTCAATAAGTGATCAATAGTCTTCGTGAATAATGAATCTGGAAGAAAATTCTTGTAGGAATCATGAATCATATCGAGGCAAAGAAGGCAGGAATCATGAATATCAAGATTCAAATGATTCCGCTTCTACCCCCGATTTTTGGTCGTTTTTGTTGCCCGTTGAACCGAAGTTCAATTGATAACTGTAGTATATTGTACATGAGTATTCAGATCCTTCCTGGTCGAGTTGAGACCACCTCTACTTCACAAGCATCACGCTTTTCTGTAAATTTCCTCGACGTCTCTGTACAAATACGACGTGAAATGACCAATCTGAAGTTTTCTTTTGAACGTAAATGACGTGGTGATAAACTTGTTTTACCGTATCGATCTGAGCTCGACCTACCCTGCGAACAGAGTGTCCTTCGATCTTCGTAGATAAGTCGGGAAGAGGAAGGGACGCTTCCTCTTTCCCGACTTTAAGAGCGAAGCGACTCTGCCAGTCGGGTAAGTTCGAACGCGCTGCGTTACCTCTCTAGCAACGCAAATGTGTTAAAGTTCGAATCTTTGGAAGGAAACAAGGCCATTTTTCAATGATGTTTTGCGTTGTCAGATACGGCGACAAAAAAAACGTCAAAAATAGGGTTATTTCCCGTCCTCTCAAACTTCACTGTGATACAAAAGGTTGCATCAGATCTGTATGAGATTTACGATTGCCTATCCGCTGCTCATCTTTTACTAATGTTTTGCTTTTTTGCAGAGCATGAAAAACAAGGGTTTTTTTTCGTCAAAGGCCTTTATTCGACTTTAAATAGTTATTTATCCATCACTCAATCAGTTAATTCTCCTTTAATACCCCCTTTAAACGGTCTTCAAAATATGCTCTCTGATACAATAACGAGCTTTTGCTTTTATAAATACTTTAACTATTATATAGAAAAACAAGCATAATGCTACAATTAGCCTAACACAAAGCTTCTGGAGTATTGGGATTGAGCGAGTATAAGCTCTTGCCCACTCCCCACCTCCCGAAACGATAGCTTGCTTATTGATGCTTATGGCTTTACAATAATTCTCTCGGGCTACGATGACAAAAAGGGGAACTACGATACTTTTGGAGACCAAAGGAACATCACCAATGTGAGGCTCTTACAAGTAGAAAATAAATTATGTTGGGCGTGGGGGTGGGGGGTTAAATTGACGTACAACTTTGACCGAAAATGAAAATATGCCAATCGAGATAGCTCCGACAACATTCTGTTTTAAAGTGCGTCAAACCCCCATTCTATTGAACTCTGCGGGAAATATGTAACATTGTATTGGACGTTGGCGCAAGGTGATAGTAAGACTAACTGTCCTTTGTCGAACAATTCAAGCGGTCCTCTTCCCTCGAGTATAAAGAAATTTCCTTCAGTTCTAACTTTTGAGTCTGCGTATGATGTGACTACTGACATGAAACCTCTTCAACACAGTGTACTTTGACATGTTATGTTTTAAGTATTTTACAATAGAAAATCTTGCTGTAAAGGCATCAGAACTGTTTTTAGCGCTGCGGACCCCAAAAAGTCTGACTCAGCAAATAGCGGGGTTATTTAAACACAATTTGAACCAAAACATCATTGTCAAAAAACTATTTTACCCCACTCTAGGACTTATTTCAGAGGCTAATGATATATTTTATTCTACCCCTCTGGTCCAAGCCTGCGCCACAGACGGAACTAAACTTCCGGTTACTATAAAACAGGGTTAGATTAATTGGTTAGATTAGGTCTGCGACGCAGTTTCTCTTTCCCTGGGTGCCAGAGGCTTTTCATGCGCGGTTTCCGGTTTCGGTCAAGTCTTAAAAGTGACCCGCGCGAAAAGCTTCGCCACTCGTGTCTTTGGCCTTTGACCGAACACGTGTCGGCCTGTGGCCGACGAAACGAAGCTCACCGATGCACGCGAGAAAAAACCTCTGGTACCCAGGGTAGGTTTCTCTGTACCCCGATTGTTCAAATGTAGCGCTTTCCACCGGATAAATCACAATCCAGCGGATAAGTATTGGGAAACCAATTGTGTAATCCAGTGGACAAAAATTTATCCATTGGACAGCGCTATCCACCGTTTGAACAACTGGGGACCAGAATTTACAGTGTGCTTCAAGAAAATTACACCACTGTGAACGTTGACCGCCACAGATCCTACGTCCTTCTTCAATTAATCATGATTTCAGTTATTAATACGTTACATGCACAACTTTGATCTTATCAACAGTTCCAAAATTACACGTTTACACCATGTCATCTGTTTTTTTTTTTCATTTTACAAAGTTAGCAGCCAAAGTTCTGGAGCGTGTTTTCACTTCTGAAGCTGTCTGTGGTCTTTGCGCCACGTCATTTGTTCTTATTCTAGGCTGAGAGCTCGCTGGTAGACTTAATCTTTTCTGTGTTCTTGGTTTTGTATTTCCCACGGCTCCTGCCATTTTGGGTCGCTGGATAATTCCTCCAAGACTTTTTCTTCCTGGTCTTTTTGCAGGTTGATTTGTAATCGCACCAGCCAAGCTCGACCTTGCAGGTCTTTCGGAGTTTCCACGCATGGGGTCAGCTGTCTGTGGTCTCTTACTTACCGAATCCTCTTTTTGCATCCTTAAATTTCTAAAGAAAGGAAATTTTAGATTACTATTTCATATTCAAATATTTTGTTTCAAGAATTCCACATTTTATCAGTGATTTTTCCAGTTACTCGTCTACATTTTTTAACACGCTCAAAATATGATTGGCCAGGAAAAGTTCACTACATATCGTTGTATAAATGTTTCACGGTTAGGGGAGAATGAAATTTCCAGGAGTTTACCGAGCGTACAAATGTGAAAATTCCAGAACCCAGCACTCGAACATTTTTGTTAATAAAACGCTTTAAGTAAATCAATTTCCAAATACATGTATTAAACTTTAACAGCCTCTATTGATCCACCACATCCCATCTCACTCATCCAATACAATAATGAAATTGCAACAGTTTTCAAGACGCGGGAAGGATAAAAAAAAGAACATTAACACCCTTATATATATTTCTTCATAATGTGTATTGGAGTACTTTTTTTATACATGTTTCTTCAAACAAATATCCGAAGCCAACGACTGCGTTCTTTCTCTGTCTGCACCTACTCAAGGAATCAGTCGGTTCATAAATTCAGTGGCAAGGTGACTAAAGTAACAATAACTTACAATGGTCTCTCTGGAGCTGTAGTTGGTCTATTGGCTTGTTTCTTGGACCTTCAACAATAAAGATATAAATTTCAATTTCAATTTATCGCGTTTTAGACTTATAATTTGATAAGTGTAAAAAAACAGCAGACTCAAAACAAACTAAACTTTGGATTGGGGCTGATATACTTTTAAAGCGCGCTGATGAGACAGTAGTGATAAGGCCTTTTAATCACTTATTTAACAATTACTTTGAGTTTTCTGAGTCAATAGTCAGTGAGGTACATGGCACCAAGTTGACTATTTGACGCTAAGAAAACATAATTTAATTCAGAGAAAACGGCAAAACTATTTGTTGAATAAGTAGCTATTGGGAATGACAGCTTGCTATCACCATCTTTCAAACAACAAAAGTATCTCTCTCTTATTGGTCAATTACCCATTCACGAATTGCATATGAGTGACTGCAGCTTAGTTTAGGTCACGGCCAGTTTAACTACCGTATGATGTCTATAAATGAGCCAGTACCTTGTCTTATCTGGTAGAGGTGGTGATGTGTGTCCCTGCTGTGGTTTGAGTACCCTAGAGAAGCCAAAAAGCATTAAGTCAGCTTCCTAGGTAACTTAAAAACACAGAGGACATTTCGCAACACCACCGCTAGTTTCCACGCGTAATGACATCTGAGAAACGAGTGCAGAAATTCCATAATATTTCATACTATACATCACTACCACGGATTCTGCACTCGTTTCTCCGACATCATTTCAGGGGGAATACAGCAGTGGCATTGCAAAATGCCTGGGCCCGGTTGTTCGAACACCAGTTGGCACTAACCTAGGGTTAAATTTTAACCCAGATTTCTTTTTCTTTTTATCAAAAGCACTCTCTTTGATAATTTTCTCTATTCCTTTCAGAGTATCCAATCATCAAATTGAAGGCAAAGAGAATTAAACAAAATTTGCTTTTTAAGCTCTCATATCTGAGTTCAAATTTTGCACTAACCCTGGGCCATCTTAACCCAGCTTTGAACAACCCAGCCCAGCTGTTTTCTTAGGCTACTTACTAGGAAGAGCAGTCAATAAAGCAGGGATCATTAAAATGGGCTGAATAACCTCAAGGCCCCTTTTCAATACAAGTATACCAGCAAAGTCTTTATTTGTATGCTAAATCTCACGCAAATAAAACTCATTTTTACACTGGTTTGTATTTTGTCTTGTCATTTAGTCTTGGCGAGAGGTAACAGCAAAAATGATTTTTGAGTGAGAAAAATTTATGAGGTAAGGATGTACAATGCTTTGACATGGTACATACAGTGAAAATAGATCTGTCACCCTCAAGATCAAGGATTACAGAAACTAAAACACATTTGTCATTTTATCACTTGCAAGTAAAGCATTTAACTAACAAGCAAACTGACCTAATGTTCCAATTCTTCCTTTTCCTCCCTTCCCGAGGATCATGTTTTAACTTCACTTCTGCATTTTCAGTTTGTTTTACAGAACTTTCAGTGAAATAGAAGTTAAGGTTCAATGCTTGTATACTTGAAAACGCTTGTGCAATGGAAAAGAGGAGTTCCAGTTCTTCAGTACAAGGAGCCTTACAAAGTTAACATAAAATTGAGCCAGTTTGTGTCATAACTGCATGCCAAAATGTTTTAATCTGAGCAATGAAAGTGCACCATTTTTTACATGTAAATGTAATGCTCCACTGAAAATTTGATACCCAACTCTAGACTGTGTCACAGATGTAATCTAGCTCCAGATGGTACCAACTGGGAGGCAGATGGCAAGATCCTTGTACAGGGCCTCTTACATACTCAAAAAATTACTGGAAGTGCATTTTGAATTTCCCTTCATGGACAACCTGACTGGCAAATTGATAATCACTTTTGGAAAAAGCCAATAATGACACATACTCAAACCCTGGTACACGGGTGGAGGCCCAGGTAAACCCAACTCCAGCTTTAATTGATTTCACCTCATGGTTCCCATTGATTACCCCAGATGACAGGTTTACAGAGATAAGAAGTCTGCTTGGTCTCTATACAGTTTAAACTGAAGGATACTGGTTGAACCCGTCTTGTCTCCGCTGGATTGCTCGTAGAGTGACAGCAGATAGCTTGGATTGGCCTACAGAACTCTGTCAATAAATCAATATTGACGTACATTGTCAAGCCACAAGCATTTACTGCAATACCATATAAATGACCTAACTTCCAAACAAACGCTTCTTATCTAATAAACACCCCCTCAATGCTGTTAAAAATTTTATTAAACTCCCCTCTCTAATAAATGCCCCCAGTCTGATAGATGGGTCTAGTCCAGTCTAATAGAATAAAATTACTCCAGAATACCAGGAATTAGCAAAGAGGAGCAAAATTTAAATCATTCAATTCATTCAGTTTCCTGCTTGATTAACAAGGCTTTGCATATTTTAACTTGTCCAATGTCAAGTTCAAAGTAAGGATAGACTAATGATGGCAACACAGAAACCCTAAGTGAGGGTTCTTACATTCCTGTTGGGATTTCAAAAGGCGATGCACATCTCTAGGTGTCTCAACTGACAGAGTGAATATTCTGCTGTTTTTAAACTCTCTTGATATTTTTGCCAAAAGCATATTATTTTTGTTGACCTTTTTACAGTTTTGAGAATAAATGCCTCTCTCTTTTAAATGCCTCCTACCTAATAAACACCCCTGCTTGGACCTCTAAAATTAAACAAACCGCCCAGGCCCGATTTTGTCAAAAAAAGACTTGGTTAACTAAAGATATTAAAGGCAACAAAATCAGGTTAATAAATAACTAACCTGAGCCAACTTTTACTGTATACTGTAGCAAATAAGTATCCCTAGCCTGTGATCAGGCAATTTTTTTTATCGCCAAAAAAAAAATAGAACAAAAATAATCGCCAGATCGCAGGTTAAAGTATCCCTGCTGGATCCTTATACATTTCAGGGAAACTGCTCACCTAACCCTCCCCTAAGCCAACATTTGGCTTGTGGGCTTAGGGGTGGGGTAGGTGGGCAGATTCCCAGAAACATATGATGATTTGTATCCCTTACCCAGCTATTTCTTTTAGCTTGCTTCACTCTTGCCAGACTTCTTGACTGAGCAATGTAAGACATTTTCTCTTTCACAGGTATACTAAAGAACACATCATAAAGGCTATACCTGGCAATCTTGAGCTAGAAAGATAAGGAAACACAGTGTTCAACCTCTACATGCAACTATCCTGAAACTTGTAATTCAGAGTGAGTGCTAGCTGGATTTGTAGTCCTGTGGTAGACCCGCATTCAAATCTTTGGCCATGCATGTTAAATAGCCAACTGGTTCACCTCCTACCAGTTGGGATTTTTAATCGTGTTATGTTCCATTAAACTCTCTCATTTGAGGGATAAAGGAACAAATTTTGTTCCCTCAAAAGCTCCATAAGGGGAGAGGATAATTAAAGTATTATTATTATTATCATTATACCATTTTTGTGAAGCATGATTGGGGTTTTTTGTTCTCGTGAAACATGATTAGAATTTTATTTATTTACAAGAGATTTCTTGATTGCCCATCCCAAGACAATTTCTACTTTCTTGTTGAAGCGGTTTTGGAATTAAGCATGACAGAAGTTTAGATTTAAACATGATACATGGACTTTAAAAATCATTGGGTTTTATGTGAAATTTTTAACAAGAAATTTTAGGAATTATATGTGACATGTGAAAAGTCTCGGTATTTTTATTTGAAAGTGTTTTGCAAAGGGTTATAGGAGAATCAAATCTAATAAGCCATCCCCTACCCAAAATACAAAAAATTAGTCTTGCCAATCAATGGACTATTAAACTGGAACCATGCGTAAGTGACCACCAGATCCTCTTGGTATTTTGCATGGTTACTTAATATGAAAAGTTTAACTGTAGTGTTATGCAAAGGACCAAGTCATTTTAAAATGAAGGTTATAATGGCTCATAGTTTACTTACATGACCTTCCACATTTTGTTTCAAAATTTTTTCCTGCATGGACTGTGCATCATCTTTTGATATGTCTGCCAGCACATCCTTGGTATCCTGGCATTGAAAAGTAATTTTTTCATTGCTACATTTAGCAAAAGAGTATCTTAAAAACAGATAATTCTGGCTTAAGACTTGAAACCAGACCAGTCTGCAAGTCTAACACTCTGACCAGCTATGCTATGCTGCCCTCTTACTCTTTTAAGTCCCAAAAATATAAAGATCTCATTCATAATGCAAGGGCCCCAAACTGGTCTGATTTTAAAACCATCACACCAAATTGCCCCTTTTGATCACTATCCATTGGACATACTATCCCTAACTTTCACTAACAGCGAACACTGACTGCAAGCATGACATGAATTCAACCTGTACATACTTAGCAAGGTGTTGTATTATATGCCTGGCACAGCAGGTATCAGAATATTATCAAGTTTGATTTTTTAGACTTTCAAAACAGCAGGTCCAGTTTGTCCATTAACAACCATAGGGTCAGGGGTCTCCAAAAAAAATTAAATACGGATGAGAAAAAGTTAGGGTTTGGAAGTAGTAATGGAAGGCAAAGATTGCCCCCTGCCCCCCCCTCCCCCCCCTCCCTTCAAATACCTGTCTGGGAACCTCTCCAGGGAAAATTATCAACTCTCAATTGCAACTCAATTGTCAACAAATTCACTGTTTGCACTAGTTTTCATTTTTGGGCGAACAGAAAAACAGATGTATCTTTCGATATAAATCAATGGAATCAGTAAAATCTAGATAAATCGATAAATGAAAAAAGTTTGTCATCAATTTCTACCAATTGATCGATACAATCGATATCAATCAAATCAGATTAACCGATTTTTATTGATTGACTACTCTGGGAATACACTATTTTCTGTGTGTAGCTAGTGTTTCCATGACAACTAGATGGCAATTCAACACTTATCAGGGCTTCAGAAGAACTCTGTGGGATGCTAGTCCACAAAACAAAAACAATGGTCAGAATGAAGGTTAACACATTAATACTGGTAACTAATCAACATCAGTGAACATGTAAATCTCTTACCTTAATGGTCTGTATAAGGCCTTGTACTTTAGCTGTTTTCATCAAACACCTGGTCAAAAATCCCTTTGCATGCGCAGATAGTTTAGCAAACTTGTCTCTTCCATTGCCCTCCAAAAACTACAACAAAATATGAAACCAAAACCCTAAATAACATTCTATTATGACCTTGTACGATTTTTGAAACATCATCTTTATAAAAGGGCTGAAAAAAACAAACAAAGATGGTAAATTGGCACAGTTAACAACAGAAAGCAACATTGGAAGTACAACACACTGCAAATAATGCAAACATCACGTATGAGTTAAAACTACTGCCGTTTAAAATTGACATACACACAAAAGTCAACATTCAAAGTGTGTAAACTTAAATTATTTACGTTTATTTTTACGATGATGTGGCATGTTGTCACATAAACAACCATATCCATTTCCATGTCTACATGCCACAAGCTTTAAAATCATGCACTGTCATTAGCTTTAATAGTCTTAAGATAACAAAAGGGGGACTGATTTCATGCCTGCTTTCAACATGAACAGTTAAGAAAAATACTGGGATGACTAACACTATGTTAGCCTCAGAAAACAGCCAACATTTGGCGATGCTACCACTGGTTTCCCTGCCAAATGACATCTGAGAAACAAGCACAAAAATTCCATAGTGATGATGTGTCACTATCCGGATCTGGGTAGTGCTTCTGATTGGAATCAAATTTCCCACGCTGTACAATCAGTCAGAAGTACTACCCAGATCTGGGTAGTGCTTTTGATTGGCTGCAGCAAATTTTCCACGCGGCACAACCGATCAGAAGCACTACTCAGATCTGGGTAGTGACATATCATCACTATGGAATTTCTGTGCTCGTTTCTCAGATGTCATTTGAAAGGGAAACTAGTGGTAGCCGCACCAAATATCTGCTGTCTTCTCAGGCTAACACTAAGTTACCTTGAAATTTCCTTTTGACACTGTAGAATTTTTATGGCTGTTCCTCCTCAAGAAGCCTGTGTGTATGTTTTCCTTATCATTCATTACAGTCTCAACATTTCTGGCAGGACGTTCAGAAATTGAAGTTTCTCGTAACCTTGCCACACTTGACTCCGCGTTAACAACATGGTTCTCTTTATCAGAGGAAGACTCTAGTTCAATGTGATGGTCTTGTGCATCAAGGTCAAGATGTTCTCCACTGAGCTCAAGTATGGAGTACATTTCACCCGGTGGCATTGAAAGAGGTCTACGGAGTGGTGATGACCTGTCAATCACATGGGGATGATTTGAATCCTCCGATTCTTTGAGGTCTGAAGTCCTTGTTGATGGCAAAGAAGCAGACCTTGGTCTCTCAAATGCATGTCTAAGTGTATTGCTTTGAAAAGTTGAGTAATTTTGGTCTAACTCTACTGAATGTTCTCTCTGTTGTTTGCGAAGTCTCTGCAACTCTTGTTGCTTCAGAGCATCCATGTGCTTTTGCTTCTCTTCAAGTAACTTTTGCCTCAGCTTTTCCAAATTTATCAGTGTTTCATCCTGATCAGAGAGGGTGGGTCTTTGTGACCATCCAGAAGTCTCAGATATTTGTTTACCAACTTGTTGTTTTGAGGATAAAGGCTTTATCAGTTTCTTAGGATTTTTTGACTGGATAGTAGTTAACTGTTGTTTATGGCTAATGGAATCTTGGACAGTTCCTGATTTCCTGTTAATCTGCTGTTTGGCTAAAGAATGAGGCTGTACTTCTACAACAGAATGCACAGTTGAGTTGCTTGAATCTGCAACAAAATTAATTATATAAATATTAAGCAACTTTAATTACACAAAACAATCACAAATCTGGTGTGGGTACCTGAAAAAGGATATGTTCACATTAGTGTGATTCTCAAAGCAAGCATCATACATTGACACTGTGTGAACACAGTGTGAACATGGCCAAATAGTTCCTGTTTTTAAGAAGATTAATTCTGAAACCTCTGCTATTACCAATAATATAATTATTACTCCCTCACCTGAAAAAGCCATAGACAGGGAAGTAGATGCAAGAGAATCATATTCCAGTCCATTCCCCTCTAGCTGAAATGATGCTGATTTATTTCTCAAAGTTGAATCCAAGGGAATGTCTGAGAACATTTCATCAGTAGCAACAGACATGAGTTGTGAAAAAGGTCTCTTAATTTCAGAAATCTCATTATCCATTGTGGAGCTAAGAGGAATATCCATGTGGTCAAATCCCAATGGTACAGTTTGAATTTTCTCCCTGGAATCTACTTTTCTTACAAACTGGTGTTCCAATAATCTACTTTCATCAGAGCTCATGAACATTGACTCAGGCAGATGTCCCATCTGGCTCAACACTCTTCTTGATCGGTCAGTTTTATTTTCAGAACTTCTCCCATAATTTGAGACATCCAAAGCAAATGGATGTAGTTCATGTATTACAGGTTGTGAATGATTTTGCTGCAATGTTCTGTTAGTACCTGCCATGCCAGAAATTTTATTAGTAACTGTTCTCTCTAAAATACTCTCAGTATCACCATTCATTTCAGCTAACATCTTTGCCTCTCTTTGTCCCTATGGAATTAAAACAAAATACAGGTGTTAGCTGTACCCTGGTGCTACAAAAATAACAAAACAGAATTCCCTCTGCTGTTCGATTAATAACACATCCAACAGATTACAGGAAAAAAAGTTGGAATATTACTGTCAAACTCAGAAAACCGTGAACGGCTGAAAAAATGTTGATCGTGTAGTGACCAATCACAATGAAGTTCAAGACAATTGTGGCAAACCACAAAAAAACAAACTAACTACTGTTGCTGTTTGCAGTTTAGGTTTCTCACGCCTTATTGGCTTTCTCTTCACAACAGAATAACATGCCATGAATATTTCTGGTGTTCACGGTTTTGTGAGTTTCACAGTAAGTCAATTCAATGTTCATATTTTTATTAACTGCATTTTAAAACTAAATGATTCCTCACACCAACAAAAGTCAAAGGGTGTGAAACCCACCACAGAGTTATAGCCAAAGTTATGGGGTAAAAAATGATTTTGGCCAGGAGATTAAAGCTTAAACAAGCCAAAATGCCATCTTTCTTGGCACTGTACCTGAATCCTGTCCATTACAGACATGACTTGTAAGATAAGGTCAGAGTACTTTTCTCTTCTTCTGTCAAAAAGCTTGGTTTCACACCTCACTGCCTGTCTTCTGTACTCACGCATCTCAGCTCTCTCTTCTTCTGTCAGCTACATTACAAACAAAACGATAAATTATTTTACATATGAGCTATTTCAAAATCATTACTAGGCTACCTTCTAACAAAAGTATCAGATCTTAATTCCTATAGCGAGGTAGAAAGCCAAAACTCTTTTCTTGCAGTATAGATACTGGTTTATGGATACTTTACATTATTTTTTTTCTGAAGATAGAATGCATGGCAGAGTACTATCACATTACTGAATTTTTGGAGGTGCATGCAACATCTCAAGGCCTAATACCTGGCTACCAAAGTGAAAGAGGTGGATTTAAAAAAAATAAAAGTAAAATATAATAATATTGCATGCAAATGTTAACCTCACTTCAACTTTAGCTGATGAAACACCTGTCTGAGTCAGCACAGCTTGGCACATGACCACTAAACAAAGGTTGCCAAATTGGTGACTTTTGCTGCAATATTATAGTTACCAAATTTTTTACCTTCTTCATGCCATGGTGATCAAAATGTCACAGCTTGGAGTGGTGAATAGGTTGAGACACATTGCCCTCAACGAGAAGAGAAAGAAGCTTTCCCCTTTCATCCCTTGGGATGGGTCCAGATTGTTTTGTTCTCCAAATATACCTCATTTAATGGCATATCTCAACATTTTTCTGAACAGTTGTAGCTCTGCCATGCTTATAAACAGCCTGGCCTCGGTTGCTCGAAAGATGGTTAATTTAACCATATGTTAGTTGGTAACGGTTGGTTAAATTAGCTAACCGTGGGTTAACTAACTGTTGGTTAAATTCCCATTGCTCGAAGGTCTGTTAAGCTGACACTAATCCTTTGTTAGCTAACCAATGGTTAAATAAAATATGCCAGACTTTAACCATCTCCGAACAGGTTTGACAAGTTTTAATTATTAGTTACTGTACTTTAGAAATGAAATGTGAAAATGAATCTACAATTAGTCTACCGGTATATTTTAAGTCTGTCAAAAAATGAAAGTATGTTTTACGAAAAATAAAAAAAAACAAAAACAAAAACAAAAGGACCAAAAAAACGAAAAAAAAATATTACCTAAGACAAGTATTGAACCCCGGACCTCCAACATGTTAACTTGACGCATTACCTATTGCGCCACGAAAGCCAGCAACAGATGAGGATGGAAATTTATCGTCTTTAATTCTTTTGCCAATGAAATTCTGCCGGTCCACGCCATTTGAAGCCAGTAGAGCTTTATTTATCAAGAATTGAAAGATATATTCGAGAAAAACAAGCATGTTTTTGACAGTAAAAGCCGTACTTTAACTCATTCCGTCGCATTTGAAGAACATATGGCCGACAAGTGTCTCGCAAAACATTGGGAAGTCTCTTGCAGCTTGCAATTCTTGGAGAATCATTTACGATTCAGCAACAGTAAACATTTCCGAGATTAACAACCACTAACAAAATGAAGCGAAAAAGCAAATCAACCACCATGTTGTTTTGCTGATTTTGCAGCGCACGTCATTTTAACCGATGGTTAACAAGTTAACACTCATAGCGAGGTACGTTAAATTTAACGCTTAGTTAGAAGAAATTTAACCCACGGTTAACACTAACCAGCGTTTGAGCAACCAAATCTAACCTACGGTTAATTTTTAACCATCGGTTAGCGCGTTTAACCACTGGTTAAGAGTTAACCATCTTTCGAGCAACCGGGGCCTGGAAGAGAGGTCTCCACCTGCTAGTTGCAATTCACCCAGTCCACTATCCTTGAGCTGCATTATTTTATATACCAAATTGCAATAGCAATGTCACAACAAAAAAGTAAAAACAACAAAGAGCAATTGGCTTAAATATTATGGCATTCAGTATCACAAGTCAACAGCTTCTTAACTCTAACACTAGGGTGAGTTTCATTAATCAACCATTGGTTACCCCTAGTGGAACATATCTGCCTAATTTTACATTTTTCCATGACCAAATTATCGTGATTTTTACTGATGTTTACCAACTGCAAAATAATGGTAGACAGCAAAACATTTGCATTAAAATCATAGACAAAAAACAAATGCTGGTCACTATGGTACTGTATTGTTAGAGCAGATAATTCTAAAAGTGCTCTCAAAGGGACAAATACTATTTTACTGCTAAACAAGAATTAACACACAATTATCCAATTTATTATGACAAAGGGACTAATGGTTGAATGTTAGACAGAATAATTAGTTTCCTGCCTTTTCAGGGCAGGCACTGTTGAGCTGCAGATTTTGCAGGATTATTGAATTTCATGAAAGCCATAGTCATGCATTAAATCACGCGTCAACATCAACTTCTAATGAAGAGGAAAGATGCCACCAGCGTTTACATGAATTTTATACTTCGTTACTAAAGTGAAATTGTACAGATATCAGCACAAACTGAAAAAGAAGAGCTGGAATACAAAGGTTTTTCTCAATTCGCTGAAAATGAAAACCTGTGCGAAAATACTACAAATACACCAACAAGTCATATGTATTTGCACAAAAGTAGAAATGACGCCATAAAATTGTGTCAACACAATTCATCTTAAAGCTTAAACTGGCTTCGTTAAGACCTCTTTGCACCGAAAGTAAACATTTTCTAGTTGTACACTTAATAAAGCAGATCATACCAAAGGTGGAGGAAGTTGCATTCCGTTTATTCCCAATATCGTTGTGTAAGATTTCGCCGAGGTAAAAGCGTTGTTTGCAAGACATTTCCCTTCCTCACAGCTTGTTTGCTCAAACAGATCACGCAAACAAGCCGGCATCTCTTCCAAATGACGCTCCTGAAATTTCAGATAAATGCATTTTCGTTAATTCAACTAACTTATATATTGCTGGCAAGTGCAAAGAATGTTAATCTCTAAGAAGAATGTGATTATAAAAAGTTTAAAAAGCGACCATTACCGTCGAGTCTTCTTCCCGCGCCATTTTTGAAACTCCAATGTGCCAGAGCTGATGAAAGAGATCTGGTATCGAGTAAAACGCTTTGAAGGAAGTTGGCGGGGGGTGGGTGGTGGGTAGGTAAATTTTAATTTAATATTTAAAATATTCACATATTTAAGCTTTTGAAAAATTGCTAGTCTTCGTATCTCTTTTTAACTCAGAAATTCTAATTAATCTAGGTAAATATGAATCAAAGTCATTCTTGCAAAAAATGATAAAAATACAGCAAATATAACTTACATTAATTTATGAGACTTACCCTACCCTAAAGGAGTCTGCTTCCGAAAGAAGATCCACAAAATGGGAAATTCGACGAGCGAACTGAGCGAACGTGAAAGAAAGGAGGCTGAGTTTGGAGAGAAAATCTATGATATAGTAAATGAAATATATCCAGAAAGTTGCGAGAATATTACCGGAATGCTTCTGGAAGCGGAATATGATGAACTGGAGCGACTTTTAACGACAGCTGGTCGCAAACAGCTCGAAGCCAGAATTCATCTAGCAGCAAAAAACTTGATTTCCACGTCGTCAAAATTGATATCCGAAAGGTATCATCTTATTGTTACTACAAGCTGTTCTTTCATTGTATTTTCAAGTTGATTTCCAGTTCATTCTAATTTTGTTTGAAAAGTGATAGCGTGACAATGAAAGTAATTCAGTTTATTCTGTTTGTTGTAGCTAAAAAAGTGTAAACAATGCATAGATAGTACAGAGAATGTTGAATACATAAGCTTTAAAATGATGGTGATGATGATGATGATGATGATGACAGTGAAATCTATTGTTAGTCACACCTTGAAATCGAAAGAACAGTTTTCATTAGTGTCAAATGAAAAACAAACACAAGTTCCAAATGTCATTTATTTAAAATACAGAAAGAATTACATGTGGCCGATGCTCAAAGTTTAAGTTAAGAATTGCTGCGGTTTTGCATAACCTTCAAAATATAAGGATAATATGTTAGGTGAAAACGAATGTTTCTAAAAAACTAAAAAGAGAGGAAAGCACAGTGATTTAGTGTCATTTTGAACTAACAAAAAAGGCCTAACCTTTCAAGGGGGTATATGTTTCCATCCTAGCCATAGGTGACTGGGAGCAACATGCCTTTTTTACATGTCAAATTTTCCAGATGATGCTAAAAACTGGTGACACAGTCTCCTTCGCAGCCGTTTTTATGGTCGTCACACAAAGCTTTGGGAGAAGTTTAGCGTGACAACCCTAAAAACAGCTGCGAAGGAGACTGCAGGTGACAGTGTTCCTTTGTGTTATTTGCCACCTAGAGGGCTTTGCAGTGACCTAGATCAACCTTGTTTCCAGGATCCTCTCCTACCCGTCTCTCTCACTCCACTGGGAGAGGTAGGAGAGGACCCTTGGAAAGAGGTTGGGACTGAGATCCCTGTGCAACTATCCCTCAACTAACAATGGAAATCATGATGATGCAGCTCTGATAGTTGCACAGGGATGGCATGCAGGTTCTTGACAGCACACTTGTTATCAACACAAAACTATTGTTTGGAGTGTTGATTACTCCAAGCAATAATTTTGTGTTCATTTCAACAATATTATTGGCCCTATATCCATGCCAAATGATTATCTTAATGCAGTATTCAATGAGGTTGTTAGCCTGTGCTGGAGCTGTAGAGACAATGCCCTCCCACGGTCCCCACAGGAAAAGCTTTTATTAACTTGTTGCAATTCTCTCCCTGAGTGTGAAAGGTCTTCCTTACAAGAAAGGAATATGCTATTTGTAGTTTGTTCCATCAGATAGAAACATATTCACTTGGATAGTAAGAAGGGCTTTAAATGCAATACCATATATGATAGAAATTAAGACTGAAACTTGATTCCCTTTCAAGTCTTAAGAAACAAAACATTTCTGTCATTTAGAGTTGACGCTGTCCATGTCATGTTTTATAAGTGTAGAACAATAATAATTTTAGAATTTTTGGTGAGATCAGATTAGTCACATTAGAATCGTCATGCTATTATAGTTTTAGTGGCAGAGGGATGGGGTAAGGCAGTGAGTCGTGAAAATGTCCCAATTAAAAATAATGCCAATAGATTCTTACTTCAAAAGGCTATCTCTATCCCATCCCACAAGTTAGGAGTAGTTATACACTCAAGCCAGTAAAAAGTGTAATTTAAGAACTATACTTCTCAAAACAATAAACCACTGCATCATGCAGTCGGCAGCCTAATATACCCCCACTCAATGGGGGTCTTGTTAGCAAACTACCTGGATTTGTATTAGACTTGTATCTCTGCTCTAACAAGCAAACAAAAAATGATGCACGATAAACAGCCATTAGTTCACTAACCCCATGAAAGGTTTTAAATTTCTCCCTCTGGTCCTTGACTGTCTTGTCCATCAATCCAGCCTGTTTTGTAATTATTTAACTCTTAGACTCCAAGATAGTACAAATTATTTTTAACAGCTTAAACTGTTTTAAACAACTTCAGGGAAAGGAATGAACTGCAGGCAAGTCATACGCAAAACAAAAGTGACAACAAGATAACGCACAGTATACCAATAGATGTAAAAGAACAGGGTGATTGTGAAAACAGTGGTCTATCAGAGAGAAGAGAGTTGTCACCATTTGGAAGTTATACAGACTGTTCCAGAATATCGGAGAAGAAGCAGGCCCTGGGTGAAAAGATGTACTCTTTAATAGAAAAATATTACCCGAGTGATACAGATACATTGACAGGAATCTTATTAGAAATGGATATTCAAAGCTTAGAACAACTTGTGAATGACAAAGACCTGTTAGAACAAAAAGTGGAAGAAGCTTGGGCAGTTTTGCAAAATACGTCTGAAGTCTCTCAAAATAGTCAAAGTGTGTCTGGATCAAAGGAACACTGTGATAAAGCAGTGATTGGAGAAAAGCTGTTTGAGTTGGTCAGTGCATTTAATTCAGAACAAGCTGACAAGATAACAGGGATGCTTCTCGAGATGGATCTTCAAGATTTAGAAGTTATTGTTCAAAATCAAGCAGTTCTTGAGGACAAAATTAATGAGGCATCAGTGGCTTTGAACAACCATCTTAATCCCACAGAAACTAAAACCTTGCCTAAAGAAAACCCAGACAAGAAACTATATGGCGAACAACTCTATTGTTCAATTAGTGAATGGTACCCTGAGCAGGCTGATAAAATCACTGGAATGCTTTTAGAGCTGGATGTTTCCACACTAAAGTTGTTGATTGAGGATTCTGTGGCACTTAAAGAGAAAGCCTTGCAAGCAGCAAGCGCTCTTACCAATACAAATATTATTAATGAACGTTCACGGTCTCCAAAACAAGTGGGTCTAGAGACCGAAGACAAAAGAATCTCAAACTCTGTAACAAAAAATAGTTTAGATGAACAGTTGTGTAGCATCATAAAAGAATGGTATCCAACTGAGGCTGGAAAAATAACAGAAATGATTATGAATTCTGAAAAAGACTGTTCTACCCTGGAAACTTTGATTCTGAATAAAAAACTGTTGAAAGAGAAAATCAATGAGATGTTGGGTGTAGACCAAAGGAATGCTCAAGGTGGTCCAAACAGGTGAGAGTTTTTATTTGAGCTTTTTTATTGTGAACAATTAAGTAGTATGTCCTAGCTACACTGGACCAAAGTCATGGGTTTTGAAGAGGACTTGCCTGGATGAGATAGGAACCATTTCCCTTCCTTGCTTATTTTGTGGCAGTTTGCTCAAACACTGTATTGAATCCCTTTTTAGAAAGTGATATGGACTCCAGTTGCCCCACCCTTTAAAATGGACATCCTCAACTTCTTGTGAGATTAACGGGGAGAGCTCTGGAATGCTGAATATCCTTTTTTTTATTCGACATAGTTTTATTCAGAAGAACCCCAGTTAACTCTAACTTGGTTGACTCAAGCTTCCCCCCACTGACTAGACTTGCTCCAAGTCAACCCCTCACAAGTTTTCTATCGAAAGCTCTCATTAATGTGGGTGAAGGGAGCTTTAAGGTGGTCATGCAGCGACCAAGTGAGCAACAGTCAGCCCACCCAACCAGAAAAAGTCTTACTTCTGACTCGCACTAATTTAACTTTTTCCCTTATCTCTTTTACAGTAAATTTATCCCACTAAATTGAACCACTGCCAAGTCAAACTATTTCTATTTCCCATTGGGGTTTTGAGATGATAGAGTTCAATTGAATTTCAAATGTAAGCTTATACCAACTAGACATGAAATAGAGACCGAAGGGCAGTTCCT
Source organism: Porites divaricata (assembly GCA_038088405.1). Taxonomy (NCBI): domain Eukaryota; kingdom Metazoa; phylum Cnidaria; class Anthozoa; order Scleractinia; family Poritidae; genus Porites; species Porites divaricata. The sequence goes on along the minus strand of JBBMOI010000009.1, from coordinate 24,141,179 downwards.
TAGCAGGTAAACACAAAAATTCAGCATTTTTTTTGTGGTTTAATTAATTTGACCTTTGGTGCAAATATTACTTTTTCCAAGGCATTGCTACCTATCTGCCTGTACCCATGTAAACACCTGAAAAATTCACCACTTTAGAAATGAGGAGGAAACATTGCCAAGTTAAATTTCACAAGGACTTCTGAGATCTTTACTGGGGATGCGCCGGTCAGCTATTGGCCAATTTTTCCCGTCCGTAGTAACCGTCCCACGAGTCTTTGCAAACGTTAACTCGGCCCCAAAAGCGAAAAAAACACCGCTTTTTTTAAAGTAATGAGGGTATTGAACTGCAGCGTATATAAATAAGTAAAAATATCTATATTCCATTCAGTTTGTTTATAAAGCGTTTCTCGTTAACGTTTTACAGGCAAAAGACCAAAACTGAAGGCGACGTAACTAAAGAAAAGCTTGGCGAAAAATTGTTTGAGGTGGTTGAAGAAATATGTCCACAATATGCCGACAAAATCACAGGAATGCTGTTAGAAATGAGCGTGAAGGACATCGAAAATCTGATGAACAGTCATCAAGAACTTGAAGAGAAAATACAGCTCGCTGAAAAAGCGCTAGTTTAAAATTTTTCAGTATAAACCGCCAGCTCCAGACTAAAGTTTAGATCAGGCCCTAAAGTTTACCGATATAACCTTCGACGTTAGTGCTTTTTTTCACTTTTAGTCCATTTGTAGCATATAATGCGGCATGCGGAAAATTTAAGTCGAGTTGGGTTCTTGTGACCTTTCTAGCCAAAATGGCATCATGGAGTACTAGTATTTTGACGTAATTTTACTAAATAACAAGGAGACACAGCCTTCTTACTTTGTACTCATATATTTGTCCCATGATCCGCTACTTTATCTTAAAGGTATTTACGCTAAATTACAAAGGAAAAACGAATTCAGTTTCCTCATTTGAATAACACTGCATTTACATAAATTACCTTTAATTAATTTTTCTTCAAACGTGCGAATAACAGCTCGTGAACACCCTGGAGCAACAAAGCAAGTCCATGGCTCCTACCAGCATTCCCGCATGTATAAACAAACGAGCCCTGAAAAAATCCGATTACGGGGTTTTTTCGCAGACAAACCCCATTTCTTGTGCTTATTTATTGGTCTAGACTCCAGAATATGAGTCGACTTTTAACCAATCAGGGACAAGCTAAGGAACTAAAATATTTTTGGTGAACTCCGTTTTCCCGTGCTTTTTTCCCGTTCGTGATCCGACTGGTTGCTTTATAGCACGCCAAAAAGTGAAGAAATTATTCAGGCATCCACAGAACCACATTATTAACTATTAGATTTGAATTTAATCCGCGGGAAATGAAATATAAACTGTCTTCTGCGTAAATCCTGCTATCTGGAAAATCCCCGAACAGGCGGTTCCTCAGCAGGGGAGGTCTTGTTTTTGATTTCCACATAAGTTAACGCGGAAATTGATTTCTGCTTCAGTTTGTACCTGTCCACCCAGGGGGATGGGGAGCCATTTTTGAGTGAGTACACTACCCTCCTCGAGTCTTGTTTTGTTTTCAGACGGGGCTCGGATTCGTACGGAAAAGTGATGGGCCCTGATCGTAAGCTGCTGTTTCTTGAAGCTGCAGTCCGAGAAAGCACTGCTCCATCGTGGTATGGTGGTGTGTTTGGATTTGGAACGAGCTCTTCAAGAGTAAGTTCCTGAAAAGTTATAAAATATCGCTTTAATTAAAAACGACGAAAACACAAGTAGACTTCTTTCTAGAGAAAAATGTGCATGAAATGTAACCCAAAAGTGGCCGTTGTGGAGAGGTTCAACTGTATTTATTTTAAAACGTTATCCGGTTTTTAAAATCCTGAGAAAATTCAACAAGGATTATTCCTACGATGACTGGTTATAAGACGTCGAAAGTCTACGTTCTGCTCACACGTGCTGTATATCGTGATAATTTTTTTGGAAACTTCAGAAGGAAATAAATATAAACCACTTTGAGGCAAAAGTAGGAAAGGATCGAACACGTCAGAGACAAGAATGTTTTAAGTGGATTTTTAAAACGTAAACTCTTTCTTCTTGTAACCGTTTACGCTTATTGGCAGTCGAAAAACCCCCAATATCGAGTGATGTAAGTGCTGTGAGTGTGAACGAGATTTTAGGGCCTTGACAGGGTCATGCGATCGGTTTACATGGTTACATGTACAACTCACTAATCAAGGCCATAAACTCTTTTGTTTCCCATCCTCTACGTCCAAACTCAGTCACCCGTTCGGTCAGGCAAAAATGAATGTCAAAGCTAAGACGAGGAATCGTGCTATTTTTAAGCAAGGTCAATCCTAGCTGTAAATATGTTTAAGCACTAATAGTTAAAGAATGGCCGACATAATGTCGTTCACTCGTTTCCAACGGGTAATCATGTTAACAAATAAAATTCAACAAACGTTTGCTAATTGGTGATAATAAAACGCAAAAAAACGTTCGTTTTCACAGAAGAAGGGATGTAGTGCTCTAAGATTAGTAGATAAGGAAAAACATTTTTGTCCTGTGTTGTGTTTTGTTGTTTTTTTCTTCTGAGCTTTTTCATTTTCCAAACAATTGAGTTGGCCTCACGATGGCCGGAAAGGAAAGCACATCGTAACATCAACCTTAAGTTTGAAGTCTATGAAGACATGCTAACCGGCCGGCTTCCCTTTAAACCAACTCGTTACGATAAAAATATATCAACATAAACTACAAAACCTACAGCTTAAAGCATCCCCTGGAAAGTTGGACCATTTAGAGAGCGAACTAAATAAAAAGCCTCCGTCGATTTCGAAAAAAAGCTAACAGGAAAGCCGGAAGAAAAATTTCTCATGCAGAAAGCCGGTTTCTTGGCATTAAGTGTTTTTTTTTCGAGTTAGGGAAAGCGAATTTTTGTAGAAAACGGGACATTTGGAGTATGTAACTTTAGAATTGATACAAGTGGCAATGTAACTTTTTTTATCTACAGGAAAGGAGTTCTCTGAAGTGATTTAAGCGACTTACTTACCCGACCATCTTTGTAAACAGCCTGTAATCCCACAGAGACCGTGGATCTAACTCTCGAAGGGAAAAAACCATTAAAGATCCTTTTTGGCTTGTGCATGGGACGAATTTCTTGGTATGATTTTAAGGTGTTAAAATCGATGATATTAGGGCAGCTAAACTGTCTTCTATTTCCCGAATTCTTGCGTTCAGCCTCTAGTTTTCTTAAGTCTATTCGGTCACCGCTTTGTATTTGTCTGTTAGCAAGCGTACCCTTTGTATTGAACACACTCGATGAAGCTGGGTAGAAACCTCTCCGGTCCGAAGCAAATATCTTTTCTTCAAGGCTTGGAAAGACTATGATTTTCAACGATGTGACAGGATCCATGTCCAGTAGAAATATACTTTCTGTCGTCGTCAAAATGTTTCTTACTTTTCTCACACAGTCTCCCACATTGCACAAAAACAAGGTCCTTATGATCGGATGCGAGGCAGACTATTATGAGCTTCAAAGAAGTCACTTGGCATAATCTCTGTTATGCAAAAGCTTATTGAAAGGTGGATTTGACTAAACTACCCATCTGTCTATAAGAGGAAGACCGATAACCAATTAAATGACAACAAGATTATTCCCTTGTGGTTAAAATCATTATCTAAAGAGCCTAGCACACGGTTTATTACTGAAGACATGAAACAAATAACCTATGATGTCATAATTGCGCGCCCACCAGTCTTTCAACATCACACAAGCAATTTAAGTCTGCGTTTTTCCAAGCTATCTGTCGCCTTTTATGTAAATAAAAGAAAACTCCGTAGCAGCGAGACCTAAACCGTAAAAGATCGCTTTTCACGTCAGAGTTCGTTAATTTAAGTGTCATTTGTCCACATACGCGAATAAATAGTATGATAATGATATTATATGATTCCACTTTACTTTTGTGTGCCGGGATTAGAGAATTAGGACATCATTGAAAGTTATGCAGATTTTTTCTTGTCTCTAGCCGACTTTTTTCTTAGTAAAGATTTGTTTTACTTTCTATTTTTCGACGATCTCGATTCATTTGGAAAGAGTTCCGTTTTTAAAATGTATTACATATTTCGGGGAAAAATCATGTTGGCTTCAGTAACATTTTTATCTGCTTCATAGAAAGGTCCCCTGCATGTACTAGTAACTTTTTATATTGTTCTAACAGTAAACACAGTGACTTGTTAATGAGGTATTAATTTGCAAATAACTTTAGTGACCTTAAGTTATTTTGAAAGATCGATGGTCTGTCGCTTAGATATTACTCGCGTCGATTATTTCATTTTTCAGAGTTCAGCGATCTCGCACTGAATTATTTTTTGGTTATCATGCACCGCTAGAAATCGCTAATACATGCAATGGTCACTCACACGCTCAAAATAAGATCAGTCTTTTCTTGTACAATATTAGAAAACAACACTTTTCGTATAGATTACTTGTAAATAACACCACCACTCTCTCCTTTCAAACATTGTACCGAAACAGTTGTCAATTTAAAAACTGCAACAGGAATAACATCCAAAAAATACAAAATAACTGTCTTAAGAACGTCGATATTCAATATCCTAAGTTTTTAAGCAGTTTTAAACTTGTGAAACCTAAATCTTTAAAAGAAATTCACTGTTAATTGGTGTGTAGGTTTTGTTTTGTTTTGTTGAATTGCTTATTTTAATGCATGAGAAAGGCTCTCTCTCTCTCTCTCTTAAACAGCTCTAAGATCTATACTTTTTCTTTTCGTTGATTTTATTGCTTATACGTGTCCTTTCAGTCGAATGATCGGCACCTGTTCATGTATGGGACAAATCTGTGCGGACTTAAAGGTGCTTTTTGTTTGACACAAAACAACAAACAAACATAAATCAAGTCTCGTACAATAATTAATCCTTCAGTGAAAAACAAAACAATAACTAACCGTAAAAAGCATTCGTCTACTGGCTAATTAGCTTACCTTCCATAAATTTTCTACTTACAGTAAAGTTATTACTAAATTAATAACTGGAGCTAATAAAAGATGACCGTCTTGTTATTGCCATGTCGAACGTCTGAATGCCATTATCTTTCACACAGTTTACCTACAAGACAAGTAAGTGTATTCTCTGATGTCTGTATGCAACAATATCGTTGTGGAGCCTCCTGCGCAGAAAGCCACGTTCACACTTCTGTGAAGAGGCGAATCAGCTTAATTAACGCTTGCGGGCAGAAAATAAAAGGTGTTTTAATCGATGGGATTTTTACATTTTAATTAAAGGCCCTTCATATTCTACCTTGGGTCATGCAAAACAATTCAAACTCTTGTAAGACTTCTAATAAGCAGTACTTGCCAGAAACCTCAAACGCTGATTATTTTACTGCACAAGGTTGCTAAAATTTGGCAGTGTATACGGTAAAATTCTTGTAAGTCAGTTTGTAATGCCCCAGTCATGGGCGCTACTGAGAAGTGAGACCCTGACAAAAGAGGTTAATTATTCCCATGGTCCCATGGTTCTAAGGGGCGATTCAACGGCCGATTATCGCTAACCAGGGGTGTTAAATTTTAATCCAGGTTCCTGTTTCTCTTTTGTTCAAAACCATATTATCTGCTCAGTTTGACTTTCATTTTACAGGATCCAAAGTCAACGTCCAGATTTGAAGTCATATTTTATTATAAGAGAAAATTTCTTACATGACCAAGTGATTTCAGTTTTACAGGCTATGAGAAAAATTGCGTATTAAGCTCAACTACGACAAAATAAAAAGCTTTTAACAATAATACTATTCAAATAGAAAACCTTTTTAAAATAGTCTTAAAGTAAAGGTACATTTTACAGTGATGTCTCTTTCCATCTAAAATGCAGCAATAGGCTAGGCGGCATTTGGATGTGTAAAGATGTGCCAACAAGTGACACATTCTGGTAAGGGCGAAGACGAAACACTGAACAGAATCTGGAAAAAACGCAAAACGAAAATAACGATTAGGACAAGAGAAAACCTTTCCTGGTCATTTTTGTCCACATAAATGATCAAGTTCTCATGGGCAAAGAATCCAAAACTTTCTCAAGCTGTAACCACGCTTCTTAATTATGACACATAATCTTTGATTATTGTTTTTTCAAAATACTCCATTGTCCTAATGCCATGCAAACACTTATGTGGATTCTCAGGGAAACAACTTAAGGCTCTGTCTCTATGCTCACAATATCTACAGCAAGCTACAGCAGCCTTTTTTTTCTTAGTCCATTCAATGAAACGTATAAAAGAAAAAAACAGCTATGCACACAACTGGAGGTGTAAAATGGCCAAGGTATGAAAAAAAGAGACTACTGACAACTCCAGGGTGAATGACTGTGGTTTTTTAGTAAAAAAAAAAAAAGAACTTAAATAATCTTATCGAAAAGAAACTCTGTTTCTTGATGTGCCGTCATTTTACCCTGACATCACGCTCACAAACTTGTAAATGATTTTGAATGCTGAAAATTTGTTATCAGTGCTCCAAGCATTAGAGGCCTATAGATTCAAGAACCAGGAAGACTACAAGGGCGAGATTAAATGAATGTTTTTTCGCATATTCTCAACAATATACACCCCAAAAAGCTTCATGACTGTTTTTTTTTTTCCACAAAAAAAGTTAGCACGGTTATTTTTATTGAAGAAGGTTAAGCTCTCTCCTGATTGAAAAATGATACAACTTCTAACCATTGATAAAATTATTATTTCTGTCACTACAACAGTTTCATTAAAACTCGTAGTAAGTAGAATGATGACGGCTATTTGCATTTTCTCTCCAAAATGACGCTGGTTCACGTGCAAGCACTAACTAGTATTGAGAAAATCTCATAGTTGTCCTGAGCTCGTCTTGGAATCATAAGGTCTCTATATACATGTAATGACCACCACACTTGTGCGATGTAAGGGTAACACACAAATAAAATTATTAGTAGCCTCTTTCTCTTTTTTCTTCTTGGAACTACATGAACTTTAAAAACCAATAAGAGAGAGTCCACAGAACATAAATACACCTAAAATACACCAACAGGTTAATTTTTTAACATAAAAACACACACCAATGCGTTACCTTTAAATAAGATTGGCTGTGCTAATCTTGATCAGGTCTGTGAGGTGGTGTTCCACAGGGCTGCAGCATTTTCTATAGTAAAGCAGGTTATTATGCTAAGTAAGTACAGTTGCTTAAACAAATGGTGATAAGATAACTTCCAATAGGCTGAGCACCTAAGGAAAAATTCTCAGTTTACAGAATATAAAATAAGATGTAAAAATAAAACGTTGGCTGAACAAGTCTTTTCCTCTTTTTTTAATCCACAGTCTTTTTTTACTTTTTGCATGCTGGCTATTCCTAGATGAAAAGAAACAACCAGTGTGACAGGCAGCTGTGCACAGAGTATGAACATAGGCACGTTAAACGTGCATGAGCTATTTTAAATGCTTCAGTGTAACTTTAATGCTTTGGTGTAACCTTATCAAAAGTGATGAATCTACCTCTTTCATCCTAAATGTAGATTGGGTTTTAGTGCGAAATTGCGTATTGCGGTACATAAATGAAAACGCGAAACGCTCAGCTGAATTGATCTTCAAGCTATATATTCAATTTCTTCTGTCTTTCCCTGTTACATCTGGTGCAAGTTAAACAAATCGTTTAAGTGAAATAAATCTCTACTCACCAAACGTTGATTAGAAGGAAAACTCTAAGGTTTCCTCAGAGTTTCTTAAGCCAAAATGTGACTCATCGAATACTGAATAGTTACGAAATACCAGGATTTTTATCATTGTGGTAGATGGTTGCATCATCATAATTCACGAGGTTTTCACGTGCGATTCTACTCAGTGAAACAGTCTTTAACTCCGACAACTTATTTCTTCTTCTCAGAAGACAAGAGCCTTTTTTAAGGATTTGGTTTCAAAAGGAAACAGGTCTTCATACGTCCAAGTTACTATTTATCATTGAGAAAAGCCAATCTGCATGAGATGTACAGTCACACAGCTGGCACGTGAAAGTGTTGGACTTTGCCCCCTTTCGTCGTTCGTACTTGAGGGAATTCGAGTTATCACACAGTAAACTAGTAAACAGAATTCTAAAAATAACTCACGCACACAATTTGCACGTGAAGATGTTGGTCTTTCGCCCTTTTACAATTCGTACGTAAAAAAAAAGGCAAATTGTTTTACTACAAAATTTTCTCAAACGATTTTAAGAAATCACCTCGGCTTCATTATAACATCTGCAATTAAATTATGTTTCATCCAACGTCAAGGTTGATAACCTAACATTTATTAACATTTGTGAAACAGTCTTTAACTCCGATAACTTATTTCGTCATGTTTTAAAAGCCATTGCTTCTTAAAAGACAAGAGCCTTTTTTAAGGCATTGGTTACTAAACGAAACAGGTCTTCATACGTCCGAGTTACTATTATTATTGTGAAAGGCCAATCTGCATGAGATGTACAGTCACACAGCTGGCACGTGAAAGTGTTGGACTTTACCCCCTTTCGTGGTTCGTACGTGAGTGAATTCGAGTTATCACACAGTAATCTAGTAAACAGAATTATAAAAATAACTCATGCACACAATTTGCATGTGAAGATGTTGGTCTTTGGCCCTTTCACAATTCGTACGTAAAAAGAGGCAAATTGTTTTACTACAAAATTCTCTCAAACG
>JBBMOI010000009.1:23895000-24130000 GCA_038088405.1 Porites divaricata | reverse complement strand
TGAAGAATTCTGTTCTTGTAAAATTTGAGAGCGAAATAAAGGTGTTCTTGTATGTATATGTTGTGGATTAATTTTTTCCTTGGTTTAAATTTTATTTTCCTTTGTTTTTGGGTATGGTAATGTATGATAATGAGTTTTAAACAAAGGAAAATAAAATTTAAACGAAGGAAAAAATTGAACCACAACATATACATTGAATACTATGAGGAAATGAGGTTGGTTTCATAGCATTGACTGGCCATACATACATACATACAAGGGCCTTTTCAGGAACAATGATTATATTACATTATTTATAATAACTAATATTACAACACCTAATCTAATACTAATTACAATGTTAGCTAATTACTAATTACAATGTTTTAAACTTAACTAACAAGTATTTACAAATTATCTAAAAGCTGGCTCCTCAAGGAACATTTAAAAATTTTAACAGATGGGCTTCACTAAAGAAAAGATTCCAAATTGTTCCAAAGCTTGACAGTCCTGTAATAAAAGGTTCTCTGTCCAAAGGCAGTTCTGAAAAGAGGGATGATACATTCCGACACTGAGGTCATCAAACCTATGCAAATTTTTTCTGCACAGTTGCACTCTAAAGGGTAAGAGATGTTTTGTTTGCCACTATTTCAGGTTCTTGTTTCAAAGTATATTATTATAATCTTGCTTTTCTAAGGCACCCTCTGACAAGCTCAGTGACAAAAAGTAGCTGCTGAAGTTACTGCTTTTTCAGCAAAAACAAAGTTGCTTGCATACACTTTGCTAGTGGAATAAACAGTAGAATTTGGGCCATGAAAAGAACATGAAGAGAGCATAACCTGAGGTATCTCAGAGAGGTTTGTCTACAGAGACTTTAATTTTAAATATGAATTCATTATTGACTGTGAGTGAACTTACGATGTTCCAGTTGACTGTGAATGTTGTATCTGTCTGTCTGCAGAGTAAAAATGTGAAGATCAGATATACATGGATGTAGAGCCCTAGGTAACTTTTCAGAAATCAGACACTTGATTTTCAACGTTAATATCCTGGCAGACAGTTCTAGTCAACATGTTGCTGCTGTAAACATATAACTAACAAAACACAAACTGACCAGTATATAGCATGCAAGAATGCAGTACTGCAATCACTGTATTTTAGATACAAATGTATTAACTTACAAAATCCTATTTTTACTATCCACTTACTATAGATATACCCCACTGATACCCTCTGGCTCTAACATAAGGAAACCAGTAATTCCAACTAGAAAATCAAATGGTTGAACCATAACATTCTGACGAAAGATGTTCTCACAAGTTTGATAGACTGTTCACATTCCCCTATTTTTCCATAAGATTGTCGAGATCAAGTGCAGTAGTTTTGACCCTCATCCAAGATGGCTGCTCTCAATGCAAAGCACTCGATGATCTTAGAAAAATAGGGGACTGTGAACAGTCTAGAGTTTTGAGCATTTCTGAAGACCTTATGAAGGCAGCAATTTTAGCATATGGCGATACTATAATGCACCTATCAATGTAAAGCTGGCGGGGGGGGGGGGGGGGGGGGGTTAGGGCATGGGGTGGGGATTTGATTGTCTTGTTGTCTCTGGGGTAGGGCATTTAACTGATCTTGTTCTCCCGGGGGAGGGGATATTTGAATCTTTCTTCACCCGATGTGGAGATATTTGACTGCCGACTCGGACGAAAAAGACTGAGACCGAACATATGTTTCCCCCTTCCACGCTTCACGCATGCGCCATACAGTTTGAAAAGATCAGGAAGTCATAGAGGCCAATGAGAACAAGCGAAGGCTAAGTGGATTTCACTGTTTTGTCTTCAAATTTCGCTTGTTTTAGCGTGTTTTTGATCAATTGAACCTCTTAATATACTGTGGTATCAAAGTAAACCGAAGTAAAGAGAAACCAAGTCGATTTTTGCAAGTACAATTGATTAGTGTATGGCTCATTCGCCACAATCACTGTAAACTTATAAAAGTGACTTTCTTTGTACCCTTTACTAAGAACGATATATTTAGACTTACAAAATGTGAGCTTTCTCCTAAAGCTTTATGTATTCTACGCAGTGTAACACGGATTATGGTTAAAACGTATAATTGCAGCTGTAACAGGAACATGTATCTTTGGTGATGCAGCAACATTTATAAAAGATTGCAGAGTTTTATTTGGAGATATTTTTATTGTGCCTTTCTTGGCCAGCTTTGGGATTGACAGCAATGTGCAGCCTGGGGTGGGGAAATTTGGTTGCATTTAACTGGAATGATTTGCCCGTGGGCAGGGAATTTGATTGCAAATTTTTGAAAAAAGTCAAATCCCCACCCTATGCCCTGCCTCCCCCCCCCCCCCCCCCCCGCCGGCATTACATTGATAGGTGCATAAGGAAACAAAGTCAACATTAAGCACCTTTTTGGAATATCTGAAAGGGAATTGAGTCAATTTTCATTATTAATCCTATGCCATTCGTCCGGATTTGAAAGTGAGGCGTGGGAAATTGTCCTTGATTCGTGAGATAGACGTCTTTCATCCACAGGCATGAGACTCACACATAAATAGGAGAGAATTCGTAGATATATAAAATGCACAAACAGATTGTGGGGATCCCTGTGTTCAGACATCATGCTTTTGCTGTGCTTTTGTCAAAACTTAATTCAAGAATTAAGTTTAGCAAGGTAGAAGAATGACGTATGGACTGGGGCAAAGTTATTTTAACACAATGAGAACAAAGTTTTCAAGCACGCAGTATCGCTGAAAGTTACTAAGCGTAAGCTTACATGCATTCATGCCATCTATGATCTGACTTATATTACACATGACAACATTTAATTAGACTTCAAACGTGCATTTCTGCTGCTCAGCAGTTCAAAGAGTAAGTTAAATATAAATTCCTCTTTTGACAGTTTAAAATATCAAAGAAGCACCACCAAATGCAGCAAAACAAAACTTACCATTTTGAAGATTCTACCAAAACGTATCCAAAACGTAACCAAATATGGCGTCTGTAAAAGTCGATATTTTTCAGCGGCTATTCCCAGTGACGCATGCTTACTAACAGCGCCAAATTCAAAATGGCGGTTCGAGCGGAAGATCTTTCAAACGCCGAGCAACAAATTGATGGAATAAGCGGCGAAAAATACAGAGAAATCGGCGATCAAGCAGTGTGGTCCTTATCCTCTTGCAAACCTGGATTTGGCGTAGAACAACTGCGTGATGGAAACTTAGAAACGTATTGGCAATCGGACGGCCCTCAACCGCACTTGGTCAGTATTCAATTCCGTCGAAAGACAGCCATTCAGAACCTTTGTTTGTACGCCGATTACAAAGCTGATGAGAGCTATACACCTAGTAAAATATCAATTCGAGCTGGAAACCATTTTCATGATTTGCACCAGATAGAACTGATAGAACTTGAGGAGCCGAGTGGATGGTTGACCGTTTCTTTGTCTGATGGAGATAAGCCGTTAAGAACTTACATGCTGCAGATCGCTGTTTTGGCGAATCATCAGAATGGCAGGGACACTCACATGCGGCAGATCAAGATTCACGCACCCTTAGCTGATTCTGGAGTGTACAAGATGCCAACATTCACTTCTGTGGAGTGTGCTATGTACAGTACAATTAAGTAAAAGTAGTTCTTCAGTGACTTAAACTGATAATCAAATAAGTAATATTAGCAGGACTAAAGTTATTGAACTTGTACATTTGGGATTGATGTATTTAGGAGAAAATTCGTGCGCTTTCAACTGATTCCAGAAATCACAAAGTTACATCATTCACTCCCATTGCATTGTCCACTGAGTAGAGATTTATCAAGTGGATAACATTTTCAAACTTTCAAACAACTGGGGCCCAGTCATTTAGCCCTGCACTGTTCACCAAATTCCAATTCTATTTCAAACCAAAAAATGTCATTTTCCCCACCTGTTTTCAGACCAGGGCCAGGTTGTTCAAAGCAGGGTTACCATAACCCAGGGTTAGTGCAAAGTTTAAATTCAGATATGAAAGTTTAAAAAGCAAATTCAGTTTAGTTCTTTTTACCTGCAATGCTCTATAAGAACAGAGAAAATTATCCGATAAAATGCTTTTGAACAGAAGAGCAAGAAACCCAGATCAAAATTTAATCCCAGGTTAGCACTAATCGGTTTTCTAACAACTGGGCCTGGGCGTCTATGTCATCATTACTTAGATTAGAACAACAACATGTTTCTCAAAATTCATTTCTATTCACATGACTCTCTCTTTCTTATTCATTTGAAATTGAAATGACAAAATTCATAAAATCCCACAATTCACCAAAAGATCATACCCATTTCCAGCCCAAAGGATTTAAGTCTATACCCATTTTCAGACCAAAATGGCACAAAAATACCTTTTGGGGTGGCACATACCTCTATGGCTTATATAAGGAGTACCCCCTCATCATGTATTGGTAACAATGACTTGTCAAAAGTGATGCTTTTGGCATATTTGGAATATTAATGTAGTGCGAGGCCTAAATCTCTTTGAACAGCAGTCGAGACAGGTTAGAAGAAAGTAACAAATACCGGTAAATAATGTGGGAGATCTCTGGAAGAGCCCCATTCAGTAGGTTAGTCTGACTGGTGTCTGAATTTGCATGTTGAGGAGAAAAACAAATTCTCATTCTTTTCAAGAACTATAAAAGAATGGAACAGCCTGCCGCAAAACATGGTTGAGTTGCCATCACTGGCTTCTTTCAAGGCCCCGGTTATGGAAACCCTGACCACTTGGAAGAATCATCTTTATAGATGGAGCCAAGTAATGGAAGAAGAAGAATCCATGTCCCTGTGGGTATTTTACTATTTGCACTTGACTTCATCACTGTTGCAGTAACCTGCGAGTAACCTGCCTGATCGCAGGTTACTGTTGCAATTTTAATCCATCTTTGTGTTGCTTGTCACCATCAGGAGCCATTCAGAATTTACCCTTACTGAGCTTATGGGCCGATTCATGAAACTTTCTTGACAAAAATTATCCTCGGTGTTACTCCTTTAATAATGTTGTTACCAAAGATGGGCTATATACTATTAGTAAAATCCAACGAGTGGTCTATTATCAATGCTGCATTCTGATTGGTTGAGCTACTACTAGGCTATATGTTATAGCCCACTAGTAGCGAAAAGCACGGGCTTTGAAAACTATAACAATGGCGACTGAATTGCATTTTGCTAGCTAAAGTTGTTTTGTCTTGAAATTTTTGACCAACTAGTTGGATTTTACTAAAACAATAATGTTATTATTCCTCCCACCCTCATGGCCTCTGAGTTGATAGCCCATTCGGCCTTCAGCCTCATGGGCTATTGACTCAGAGCCCATTCGGGCTAGAAAGCTTTCAAGAATCTCACTCCTGGGTTCTAGATGTTTGTCAATATATTGAATGTAAAGGATCAGAAAGACGGGCTTATCAGGTCAATTTCTCTCCAGAAGAAAACACTCCTGGGAAAATAGGGAGTCTGAAGATCATTACTGCATAAAAAATACACCTCTTATGCTAGATTTACTCTACAGTTCAGTTCTTTGTATTACATTATATCTTAAAAGACCTGCTAATTAAGACTGACAATTGGCCAAGCAAGGAGATTGTTCTAAGGTTACTGGTAATGTCTAAGTAAACAGTCAAAAAGACCATGAAATGTCAGGCACAATGAACCTGTTCTTCTAAAAATATTTTTACAATGTAAGTAGTGAAAGTACAATATTTCTAGAGCTTTATTTCCAATGATTACCCCTTGAATTTGACAAATAAAATTCTTGCAACTCCAAGACTGCTTTTTAAGAGGAAAAACATCCTTACAAAATATACATTAACTTCTTAAAAATCTTAACATGTACTGAAAATGCCACCATATTTCCAGTACTAATGTATTATTTGTTTAATAAAAATTAGTTTTTTATTCAAGGGTTATATCATCAATTGATTGCTGCAGCTCTTCTAGAAGACTTTCACCATTTCCCTGCTGATCTTTTTCCAGTGCTGCTGCTGAGATTCCATTGTTAATATTAGTGTCTTTTTCACATGGACAGCTTTTTAATTCCTCCATGTAATGCTGTCTGAGGTACTCACGTGACCTGATATCTGCCTGAAAGACAAAAAATGATTGTGGTAGAAAAAAGTTTCTTATCGGCCTTCTCACCGAAGGACAGTTTGTGTATTCTACATACCCCTTAGCAAGTTTGTGCAGCAATATATTTGTGTACATGTAATACAAAAATGAAGGGAATAAATTTTTGCCTTCACATACTACCAATAAATTATTATTTTCCTCATTTTTGCCAGCTAATGAACTGACGTAATCCCCCCCCTCCTCCTCAACTGCCTACTTACATGCCATGATTTGTTTTTCCATTCATAAATTTATTGTAATAATTATTATTTAGGCCATGAAAACATGTATAAAATAATGTATGGCTGGTCAAGCAAAGGCTGAAGAAATCAATAATGCAAGGTAGGTGTTGAAATGAAGTAGGATTTTATCTCTGATACAGTGTCCTGAAGCTTACGATCTGGCCAGAAAATCTTTGTCCCACTTCCACAAACATTACTTCTTTCTTAAATAAGTGAAATGTATGACAGTAAGTACCAGTATTTTCAATTACACAATTCTTACTTGTCTGATTGGTTCTGGAATTCTGTATTGACAGCAGGCATGTGTCAGTCTAACAGCTGTTTCCAGGCCTATCTTATGCCCAACT
Organism: Porites divaricata; assembly: GCA_038088405.1. Classification (NCBI taxonomy): domain Eukaryota; kingdom Metazoa; phylum Cnidaria; class Anthozoa; order Scleractinia; family Poritidae; genus Porites; species Porites divaricata. The sequence continues at coordinate 24,123,294 of JBBMOI010000009.1, read as the reverse complement.
GACACATATATAGGGTTACATGATCTGTGAGTACTTCTTAGAGCCTAAAATGAAATCAAAATATATAGAGGATATAACATGGCCGCGCGGAGATACGAAATTTCTCTTCTTGTGTTGAAAAATATTTCACGAGTGAGCGCAGCGAACGAATGAAATATTTTTTCAACACGAGAAGAGAAATTTAGTATCTCCAAGCGGCCATGTAATGTTCTTTTTATTATATAAACACCATTGAATGAAATACCAAACCATTTCACTTTAACAGTTTTTTGGTATGAAAGGCGCGATTTATTATGTAGCCATAGCAAAGGTGATATTTTCACATGTGAAGATATCAAGTTTTCACGCGAAAGCTCACCTGGTATTTCATTGGTGTTGATAAAATAAGCTGAATTATCCCACAGTTAAGCTTGTAGTTTTATAAAAGAAAAATGAATAACTTATCCATGCCCTTATTTCACACACTTCTTCCACATTATTGCAAAAAGAAGCTGAAAAAATTTACCTTGCCCCATATTGTACCAGAAGAGCCTTGAAGAGGAAAGCTATCTCCGCTAGTTTTGAGAAGGTTTTTGATCTGTTGATAAAGGAAGCGAACCAATGATTACTTTCAATTGACAACATGAGAAAAACCAAATTTCGGCATTAACTGGTCACCCTAGAGAAAATTGTTTAATACACTAATGACTTTTTTAAACTAAATCTTTACAATAATATTAGGCAGACACAGAGACCAGAAAACTGCTTGACTAGCTGTAAATGGTTTCACTTATGAAATTTCCAGCATCAAATGGTAGAGTGCAAAAAGAGTTGTGCTTGATAGCCAAGAGCTAGTGGATTAATTAGGGCTAGGAGACAAAGGAAATTGAAAATCAGCCTATGTTAAAAAAATTAACCTAAATTTATTTTTGTCCTGTCTGCGAACTAATACGGGGAAACAAACAATCGGATATGCTGCATGTACTGTCTGGGACAAAATTTCCTTAAACTCTTAAAGAACTAAACACGTACCAATTCCAAAAACATTTGAAACCTTATTTGTTGTCAGAACAACATAGCTAACATAACTTAAGCATATACTCTTGCTTTCTTAATACATTGTATTTTAAAACTGCTTCTTTGGAAATAAATTCTATCTCAATTCTCTAAAACTTTAAATTCTGGAGAACTGGCTAGAAAATCTTAGGATTATTTCAGCTCCCGGCCTTATTAAGTACAAATAAATATATATATATATTTTCTCTCTCTCTTTAATGTATGTAATTAAGTACAGGTATTAAGTACAGGTATAAAGGTATTGTTGTTGTTGTTGCTGTTGTCACATATTCACTAGTCCTGACCTGGTCAGCATGTTGGGAGTCTCGCTGAATCCCATCAACGTGGAAAAGAGTCTTAGCCACGCCTACTGTAGGGATGCCTGTCAGTACCCCCAGGTGACAAGCAATTCCAAAACCTAGTCATAAAAAACATAAACAAGTAAATCATACTACCAACAATGCGATTGTTGGAAAACTATGGATTTGAAACAGGCCTTTCAATATAATATACTGGAAGACTGCAGGGGTTTCAATAACTTCTTCAATAACTGGGTACTGGTGGTGGATTGGGTGGCTGTGACCAGGAAAGACATTGTTCCAATATTAATCTTTTACATAAAATGTAACAGAGTATTATGAAGTTCCACAGGCAAAGATGGGCCTTAAATGACTGACATTAATTTATAATTGAAAGCATTGGGATGAACTCCTTGTCACAAGCTCACTCTGTCAAGGGACTTCCTAATTTGCAGTATAACAGAACATGTTGCCAGACAAGGATTGGTTTTTAAGCCCTCTCAAGTCCTGAAAAGAGAATTCAACAAGGTTGTCCTATTAACGAGGCCCTCTTGACTTGAGGGGGGGTGCATATACCCATAGTCTGAATTTCAAATAGGTTTTGAGTAAGCCATGCCCCTGTCAGTATTTAACCCATCTTTACGTTGTTTGTTGCCTGTCTAGTCTTATATCGCTGTTTCAAGGCTGCATCACTAGTCAGGATTTTATCCTAATAAGGCCTCGATCATTAACTATGGCTATGATACAGGTAGTGTTGTCAAAGTCATAGATATGTTTTTTCTCTTGAACAGACTTGGGACAAGCACACCTTTACTTGGCATAACTGGAAGTTTCAACACCACTTTTTAAAGAAATAATGATCAAACCTCTTGGATGTAGCATTCCATTACCATCAACTAAAATGACCTGAGGAACCAGTTCTGGTTTACTCTTTAGCAGTCTGGAGACACAGTTAACAAGGAATTCAACTTCTCTGAAAGCTAGATATTCTGGAACATAAGGTGATGAAAGGTGCACCATGGTTAGATCCTCATAAACAACCTGAATTATTGAAGAATATTTGAACACTTTTATTAGCAAGATCCTCTGCAATGAAGTGAACAATTTTACTGAACTAAATACTGCAAATGGCGTCAGCCTGAAAAATAAATTAAATCGTAGAATTCATGACTGCTCTGCACAATACTCCACCAGTTTAAGGGTTATTACTTTAATTGGCTCAACTGATAATCAAATGTAAAATGTAGTACAAAGGAACAATAGGGACAAGAATTCATATGATTAAGTTACTAGAAAGTTAGTGCTATACAACATTTAAAGGGTCATTCCAAACTAAGGTGGAAAATGGACCAATTTCACTAACTAATTGTTACGACTTAATATCAAGAACAACACCAACAACAACCATAATTGGTAAGGATATTCATAGTTGGTAAGATTTCAAAACCAAAAATTGATAAAATTATTTTATCAATGCATGGGGAACAGGCAAGATTCTTTCAGCAGGGGATCTTGTCGAGCATCTCACTGGGATATGGGAACAGTACCACTCGTGTCACTGTAGGATCAGCCCCTAGTTAATCTCTGCCTGAACTGCACTATATTTTCCAGCCAAAAACTTGACTCTCTTTTACTTGGGCAGGTTTAAAAATTCATAAAAATTTATTGAGAATTAGGTAATGAAAGAACTTCTAAGATACACTACTGTACCTTTAAGTCAGGAAAACTAAGCACAATTAAGCATGCACACGCATGATCAGCATCTCCCTTGGGAAAAGAAATATCCACTCCACCAATCAGGTTCAATTCACTGAAAGGCTCATCACTTGACACTCCCCAGTCAATGCAGTCTTCTGTAACAAGTTTCTTCTTTAGTTCAATTTGTTCTCTAAAAAATACAGTGGTGGATTCAGATCTTCAAGTAGGGGCCCACTCATCCACCCCCTGAAAACCCCAAGATAAAGGGAGACCAGCCTTGAAAATATTGATTTTTTTTCTTAGCCCTGCAGGCTTCAGTTTCGCCTAAAAATAAGGTGGGGCTGATAATTCTGAATAATATGCACCCAGCCTGGTCAACCGATGAAAATCATTGATTGGGATTCAATCAATGAATAGATGCCGAACTTCTCATGACCCGAACCTAATACAGTACATTAAATTAGGTTCATGAAAAGTTTGGTGTCTGAATCAAATAGGAACACCTATTTCAACTTGGAATGGTTCAGCCATTCTTCCCGCCTAGCCCAGCCAGGAATTTCCAATGTGGATCGACTTTGGAATGGCTTTGATTCAGACACTGAACTTTTCATGTGCCTAATCTAATGCAAGAATTATGATAACATATTTTGCAAGCATTTTGACCAAAATGAGCATTTTTCTCCTTTTGAATTTAGTTCAGCTGGAATAAAGATCAGCGTCTGAATCAGTTCAGGTGGTCTAAATAGTTTGGGTCGGCCTTACTTCGAATTATGTTCAGCTCATGAAAAGTTCGGCATCTGAACCGGGCCTTACAGATTTGGATTGTCAAAGGCAAATTGATGATCAAGTCACAAGTAAGTCAATATTGTTCCTTCTTTAGGCACCTAGGCACAGATTACAAACAACAAAAGAAACAATACAACCAAACAATGAAGCCTCCAGGAGATCTCTATTGCTTGGTTCCTTTGTTTCTTTGGTGATCAGGATACCTGAAAAAAGACCCAATCAATTGACCACTCCAGAAAATACCATAACATACCATAATACTCTTTGTTTGCCACCTGAAAATTTTGCATAAGCATTGTCTTCAGTTTCTCTTGGGAATTAAAATGGTCCAAAGAGAAACTGGAGACCATTTTTATTCCCAAGAGAAACTGGAGACAATGCTTATGCAAAATTTTAGGGTAACAAACAAAGAGCATTATGGTATGTTTGGTTATTTTCAGTGGTGGTCAATTGCTATCACTTGTCATTGATATCGCACACCGCAGGTGACAATGAGATCACTTAAAGAGTTGCTGCACTTTGTTAAGAACCGATCCAACAGCAGAACAACTAACAAAACTTTCCAATTAATCGATTAACTGGCACGATTTATACCGATTGCTATCAATTATTTATCGATTGAATCCGGTTTACTTCTAGAAATTAACTTGTTTCATATTAAAACGTTTGCAAAAAAATCAAGTTTAGAAGTTTCTTGAGAGCTAATCCAACCTTTTCCATGTTTCAATGATCTCATTTTCAACTAGTTGTTCCGATTCTTCAGAATCATTGGAAGCCATTTTGATTCCTAGCATGGAAAATGCGATTCATTGTCACCAGAAAGTGGAACGTTCGTATGAAGAATGCATTGCAAAAGTGATCATCATCCCTTCTTAGAGCCGTAGGAGAATGGAAAGTTGCATAACATCTTCAGAACTTTACATCAGATCAAGCCAGCTGAAGTTCGCTGATGTTTGCAAGATTCGCGCCAGTACAAAGTTCCCGCAAGCGTGACTTGGAAGCGAGGCTAGTATTTCCATAGCAACTCAGAAACCGTAAAAGTTGTTTTACGCCGCCATCTTGGGAAATTTGATGGAAAAATAGAGAAGTTATGGCAGAGAATCCAGAAGGCGGTGTAGCCCAGGAAACTGGAGGATATGATTACAAACGGCTTCATAGTTATCCCCTAATTCGCGTAAGTTGAAATTAAGTTTAGGCAGGGTGATGCAAGGCTGCCCCGGGCCCTGTTATAATCAAATTCAGTGTGAAGGCCTTCCACCTCCGTCAAATAAGCTTATGTTTTTTTTTTTCAGTATTCGGACATGAATGACGAAATGCGAACTGAAGCAATGGAGCTCTGTGTTACAGCTTGTGAAAAGTTTTCTGCGAATAACGAGGTTTGTGGGGCGTATTCTTCAAGTGGATGGTAGCTCTTGGGTAACCACATAAGCGCAGCTTTCAGTGTAAAGGCCCTGTACGTTTTACTGAAGGGAGAATATCTCTTCACACCCATCCCTCCAACCCCTTCAATCCTAGCCGCCTTTCATCCCTGTTGTTGACTTACCTCAAAGGGGCTGGATGGATCAAATAATTCACCAAGTGACTTGTGATCTAAAGTATTCTTCCTGAATCATATGATAGCATACACAAGTTAGATTCAAAGAATCTAAGGCCCAGTTCAAACGTCGAATCTCACATGTGCCGAACTTAATTCCAGTTTTAGTCGACTAAAATAGTTAAATACGGCATTTGATTCAAACGTCGAATATAACTCTCCGAACTCTGTCGAATTTAACTCTGTTCCCTGTCAATACTCCCAGTACTATAATAATAATTCACTAACATTCATGCATTAAGTTCGGCACATGTGAAATGCGACGTTTGAATCAAACGTCGAACCTAAGTCGAATCTTCGACTGTTTCAGTCGCAGATACGGCAAACGTCGCATTTAATTTAAACAGTCGAATTTAATTGATTCAAACGTCGCACTTCACATGCATTTAACTCTTGAATTAAGTTCGGCACATGTGAGATTCGACGTTTGAACCGGGCCTAACAGTGGCAAACAGTATATCAGAAGTCAATTAGGGCTTTATTCCTGTCAGCCCTTCAAAAAGTGAGGGGAAACCTGGAATTAGTTAACGCCTGTCTGAAATCAAGTAAGACCAGCCGTAGGTGAAGTAGAGCGGTTAATATCAGGTCACTTTATATCATTAAACAATAAGTAAATAGAACAAAGATATCATCATTGTCAATGTTGTTAACACACACGATCCAACCATGAGCGAGGTTTGTGATACACCAATCACCAAAAACCACGGTGGTACAAATAGTCCAACTCAGTAAATCAACACTATCACCTGAGAAAGACCTGCAATGTGTGGGCAAAACATCACAGTCAATATTAAACCCTTTACACACAATTTTTGGTTGAATCCTTCAGCCCACCTCCGCTACAGTGTAAAGATAAAGCAATAAAAAGAAAGGGGGAAAATTATGAATAATTTCTCATTGTCATCATTATTCAAATGTGCACTTTGTTATGTTTTCAGGCTGCTGCAAAAATGATAAAAGAAAGCATGGACAAAAAGTTTGGTTCATCCTGGCATGCAGTAGTTGGAGAAGGTTATGGCTTTGAGCTCACACACGAAGTCAAAAATCTTCTTTACATGTTTTTTGGAGGGACTGTGGCAGTCTGTATTTGGAAGTGCTCATAAAAGGAAAATGACATCCGCTGATGAACTATTCTTGTATATGTATATAACATTTCTGACATAATTAAACTGTGGAAAATATACTGGTCGGTGCTGAAGATCTTCAACATCAACCATCATCATCACAGTGGACAAAATATTTTCCACTATTTTTATCTTGTCCGTGGGGTTTCAGAGTTATAAGTTGGCTGTGCATTGTGTTAAAAAATGTCAGTCTCAGTGGCTTGATTTGAAATCACAGGGTTTTCCAAGGTGAACAGCTTCACTTGGGCTTTGTAAATAATTTTTGTTATTATTATATAGTCTACCATTAATGGAAGGCAACTTGGAAATTTATTAGAATATCTGTCAAATAAATTTTTTAACAATGCTGCATCTGGACTGTTGATTTATTCATGACATAGTCATTTAAGTTTGAAAACATTATCTGAGGAATAGGGGCTGGTTGCATACTTCTTGTTGTACCAAAATAGTGCAAACATGTTACATTTATCCTCCTCATACCTATTGTGGTGTGATGTGAGTTATTATGGAAAGTTTTTAAGTTTAAAAACAGGAAATAAATAATAGTACTGTTCCATTTGGCGGAAAATTCTTACCGGTCTTTTACATACACGCTCTTTGTCATTGAGATCAAATTTGATTAAAATTATGATCAAGTTTTCTTATACAAGTTTTACAGTGCGATCATGACAAGGTCTTAAGTTATGAAATGATGAATATCTGAATTTCATAAATTTGAACTGCAGGATGAAGAAAAAAATGCATAGATTCAGGGATCATCAAAGTTAAATACACAACTTTGTAAAAAGAAAGTCTGAAAAATGCACGTGCGGTCATGTGACAGCCAAAATCTCTCAGAAGGAAAGATAACCAAATTTTCCTAGCTATTTAGTTTGGGTCTCCGCTCACGCGCGCGTGGAGCTGCACTATGTTGCTTTTTGTATTTTCTTCTCTCCATCATTGATAGAAAACTCGGAAAACTTGAAAAACAGCTTACTCCAGTGAAGGCCGCCAGAGATCTTGGTGTTATCCTGGACACTAGCTTAACTTTCAATGACCATGTCAGAACTAGTGTTGCTTCTTGTATGTCAAGATTAGGCCAGATAAACCGCGTCAAACACTGCTTTAATAAGCGCACCTTAATTCTGATTATCAATGCTCTAGTTTTTACTAAACTTTATTATTGCTCTTCGGTTTGGAGTAATACATCACAATCTAATATTGTCAAACTCCAAGCTGTCCAGAACTTTGCCTGTAGGATTGTTAGTGGAGCCCAGAAATACGACCATGTGACTCCCATTCTCAGGCAACTTAACTGGCTCCCTGTAAAACAACATATCTATTATCGTGACTCAATTATGGCATTTAAATGTATGAACTGCCTTGTCCCGGAGTACCTGTCAGATCAGTTCACTAAGCGTTCATCAATATCAACCTACAAAACCAGAAACTCCTAGTTGCTAAACACTCCTCTTTTTAGATCTGCTGCTGGACAAAGAACCTTTTATTATAGAATGTATCTATCTGGAAAGCCCTGCCGCAAAATTTAAAGTTAAGCCAATCATTAGCGCAATTCAGGAACAAGTTGAGGAAGTCACTTTTAATGAACTGTTATTAGTTTAATCTAGTTTAACTTTAGGAACTTAACTTTTGTAATTAATTTTGAATATCTGTTATTTATGTATTTACTTACTCATTCATTCACGTATTTATCTACGAATGTTTCACTGAAAAGCCCCGTGGGACGTGAAATAAATGTATGTATGTATGTATGCATGTAAATGCGGCGTCACGCAAAAGCTTAGAAATTCAAGCGTACTCTATCACAAAACCAAGAACCCTTTTGAAGCGAAAATTTGTATGAAAATTAGTTTTCAGCTGCTCTAATGCATCGTGAAAGTAAAATCTCGGAAGGATGGATAGTTTTTTAGTTTGAATTTTAGTGACGTCATGTGAAAACCAACAATTGCTCTTCAGGCATCTTGGGAAAAACCCCCTGTCCTTCGCTGTCCTTTGACAGTACAGAAACATCTGGATCCCGAAAGAGAAAGCGGAAGCTAAGAAATCTTCTTTTTTCCTGTCTTTCCGAGTTCTTCACTTTGCAGAAGGAACTGTTATCTGTGAACCGGTCTGCCTTGTTGAGTCTAGATTGGCAACTGAGCTAAGAGGTAAGATTTATGAAATCATCATCAATCGAAGGCTTTTTTTTATTTGAAGAAATGATTTCGGTTTCGAAGCAACAAATGAAATGAAACAAGAGGAACGTCCGTAACCGAAGCGAAACGAGCAAACCAACGATCAGTCAAAATGAAATCATGGGGACCAGGCGAAACAACACGACCACCGAAACAACCGAAACCAGCAAAACCGGAAGAGGCAGAGCTGAAACTGGCACGTCCATTTTTAATTTTCCCCTAATGTAGCTGATTTTCTACCCTGCTAGCAGAGTCGCTTCTATCTTTCCTAGATAGGTGATTTTCCTGCCTTAAAATCTTGGGTTGTGTCCGTTTTGTTTGATCGACTTCCACATTTACGTAAATATTAAAAATTTACACGTAGATGCTTATTGGTTTGCTTCTTCTTTTTTTGCTAATTATTTCCAAATATACGAAAATTTGTTAGTGACTGGTAACGAGACTAAAAGATCTGTTCAATTTACTGCTACAACTTCATTTTCTTTTAATTTCGGTTTCGTGGTTTGGCCTAGCCTGCGAAGCGCAGACGTATTTCCGGTCGTCGCTTACGTTTGCGTTTCGCAGGCTAGGTTTGGCCCGTCTATTTCGCTTGTTTTGGTCGTTTTGCTTTTTCGTCTCGTCGATCGTTTTTCTGATATTTCACCTCGATCGTTTCGGCAACTTGCTCGTTTTGATCCTTGCCGTTTTGTTTTTTTTTCCCGCGGTTTACTTTAAGAGCAACTAAGATAAAGGCAAGACCTATCATTATGCATCAGTCAATTCCACCTGCGCCCAGCCCCCCCCCCCCCGGGCTAACCCCCGGGAATTAGCCATTTTTGTCTCATGGATGGCAAATTCCCGGGGGCGGGAGCACTTTAGCTGTCAAATGCCCGGCGGTGGGGACGAAAGTAGAGGGCGAATGCCCTGCCCCCGGGATCGTTTTAATGCCAGTTTTCATTTTTGTACGCTGCAATAGATCGCAAAGTTGTTCTAGCAAAGAAATGAAGCGTGTTTTGAGGCCCAATTCACGTTTTCTGAAATTCGAAGGTCGAAAAATGAGTTGAATGAGTTGGCAGCAGTTGCAAACCGATGATAAAAGAACCATTCAGGCACCAAAACACTGCTAAAATTGTGGCCTGATGTGAAATGCGTAAATATTTTCTAACACAGACGTTTTTAATTATACATATTGTAGTCCTTGATTTCAAATTTGCAAGCCTTTAATATTTCCAAAAGCCGGAATTTTATTAATTACCATATAGAATGAATCAAATGCGGCCTGTTGCGAAAAACGCCACAATTCATTCACGCTCTCGCTATTTGCTTTGAAATTATGGCTTTTTAGATTACAGTACATATTGAAATTAAGAAAACATGCCTTTAAAAACGTCGACAAGTTTTTCTAGCCCTTGTTGGACAAGCCAATCCGCCACAAACTGCTGATCTTTATCTCGGAAATTCTCCACGTCGACCACGTTTTAAAGTTAATCACTTGCGTGTGAAAGGCCGGGGGTGCCACTGGGGCTGGCCAATGCCCGGCCCCCGGGTCGCGCTAAATAGGCTAAAGCCCCTCCCCCGGGACTGAACAGGCTGGCAAATGCCCCGCGGTTGCCCGGGGGGGGCTGGGCGCAGGTGGAATTGACTGACGCATTATTTTCACATTTGCCCGGTAATAGTTTTAGGAGGCTTAGATTGCCTTAGTCTCATTAGATTTACAAAAAGATAATAGTCCCCTTAGTAAGAGTATATTAAAGCTGCTTTAGGGACTCTTAAATCAGAGATTTTTTGAAAAGATGCTTCAAACAGCACATTTCGGCTCATGGTGGAAACACTGACATGACCGATCTTTGTTTGAATTGTTTGCCACCAAGCTCCGCGATGACGAAAAAGAGTGAGCTCGAAGACCAGTCTCTCATTCGGGTAATTCTGAGCACAGTTACCAACCGGAGCTGAATCAACTGAATGCTTCGTTACGAAGTTTGTTTCTAGGTGTAAGTTCATGATAGGGGTTTTCAGTATCAGCAGTATTTTAAAATCCATTAAATTTATAAAACAGAAAAAACATTAGCTTGTAACAAGAGAGGATGAAGCTAAATAAGTCAGTGAGTCACTTCGTCTTGTGATGGCAGTTTGGCTTTCATCTAAGCCGAAGCAACATTTAGGGATCAGAGATATGTCTATACCGAAAGTGCACTCCGAACCAAAGAGGAGTTAATTTGCATATCCATCTCAATGAATTGAAACAGAGGATCTTTTCGGGCTTAAAATCATCCACTTGAACACTCCCTCGCTCCAAAATAGTGCTCACCCTTACCTAAATTTTAAAGAGAACTTCAAAACTCAGGGAATACTGGTGATAGAAATCATAACAATCGCTAAGACGTGGCTGAACACAACCGTTTTATGCACCTATCAATGTAAATCCCGTGGGGGGGGGAGTGCAGGCAAGGGGTGGGGATTTGATGCCTGAGACTATCCCCCTGTCGGGCTTTTGATCGTGCGAAGCGACCCCGGGGTCGGGACATTTGACCTTGACCGACAGAAGCCTAGTCTCCTTCGCAGCCGTTATTAGGGTCGTCACGAGGAGCGTTGCGTGACGACCCTAATAACGGCTGTGAAGGAGACTAGCAGAAGCCTGGTATAAGCGGTTACCAAATCCTTCCCTCAAGGCTTTCTGAAAGTCACGCTGTTGGAGAAAGGTGTGAAGTTTTCATTTGTTTTAACGGAGCTTACGTTTAGTAAGGCCGGACTTTTGAAATGTTCTTTTAATTCGTTTTATACAGTATTATTGTTGGTTTTCACATGACGTCACTAAAATTCAAACTAAAAAACTATCCATCCTACCGAGATTTTACTTTCACGATGCATTAGAGCAGCTGAAAACTAATTGTCAAACAAATTTTCGCTTCAAAAGGGTTCTTAGTTTTGTGATAGAGTACGCTTGAATTTCTAAGCTTTTGCGTGACGCGGCATTTGCATGACGGCCAAGAGAGCTGTCATGTAGGTTAAAAAAATGACTTATTTCAGGAAATCTTGCCATCTAAACAGTTCATGTACTGGAAAAAGTATTATCTTAATGTTCATGAATTTCTCGAAGAATAAATTCACGCTTTTGTAGCAAAACTCGGTAACAGATGTTTCTGTTTGTTTCCGTCCGCCATGTTGGAGCTCATCCAGGTGAGCACCAGCATGGTGTCTCCATACAAATCTCTATAAATTTGGGTAAAACATTTCTTCGGATATCTCGTATACGAAATATTCCTCTGACCTGAATCTTGGCGAGGGTCTTTGCATATGTACCTCCTTTCATTTTCCAGATTCTGGATTTTATCTATTGAATGGTTTTGATTTCTATTTTCATCTATTTTGAATGGCGTGACACTGAAAACCAGCAATAGTATTGTTTGTTTAGATTTTTTTCCCCTGGGGTGGGGGCTTTTTTGACACTTTGATTGACCTTTCGTTTCCCACCCTGGGGAATTTGATCAAAAAATTAAAATTTGTCAAATCCCCACTCCTTGCCCACACTCCCCCCCCACGGGGTTTACATTGATAGGTGCATTATACCAAAAGGTAAAAATTAAGAGACAACTATAAAGAATACTGAAGGAAGATGTCAGCCCCACAAATCGAAAGGCGCATTTTGTGGAACTTTCAAATAATTTGTTTTCCTGGAATGATAACAATGATCGAGTCATTGAGGATCCACAAACTGAATCAATCGGCACTTTTGAGAAGATTTTTTTTCCAATGAGATCAAACCGGTCATCTTGATCACCGGCCGAAAAATTTCGGCAAATCATTTTCATCACTTTCTAGCGATTTGAACATTACTAAACAGAGTAACGCAGTAACGAGTAACGAGTAACGGAGTAACGAGAAAACGAGTAACGGGAAAAAAATTCAACAGGTTAAAAAAATAAAAAAATAAATCCTAATGAAAGAAAAAACATAAAAATGCTTGTAATATCCTAATAATGACCTAGGAGCAACAATGGAGGAAGGTGAGGTACAGATTTTCTTTCTTATTGCCACAATTATTTCATTTCTTAGTAGAAATAGTTCTGCCAGGTAAATGAAAATAATAGAACCTTGTTGGACCCTTATTACGGTTATCAACTAACCAATTGCATGTACTCGATTGCCAAGGCTTAGAAACAGTTTGCTCGCTTATTACTCCTGAGGTTATTACCTTTCCTGCTCAACGTTCAATGTCTTTTACTCGTCCTCTCGAAAATAAGGGATTCGACTTAATCATGGCAACCTTTCAAAAGTTAATTACAGTGAACGTTTCTATCGGTTTAAAAGGAATTATAAATCATGTTTAAAAATAACCTCCCGATGCAAAGACTCTGAAGTTTGAATATTGGCGGCAAAATAGAATAGCAGAGCGAGACTAGTTTTTAGACCGATTTTCAATTAAAGTAAAGTAAAGTAAAGTAAAGAAACATTCAAATGCATGGGTTAGCTTGAAGTTGCGTTTAACATCAATCAAATCAATGCAGAATACACGCGAAGCATAGTTACTGCCAGGGCATGAAATTAACTCTTTTTTTGTAGGATTCACTTGGCTACTTAATATTTCAAAGTCAATTCCATTAAGTCGAATAAGTCTGGAGCGTCCCCGAGAAAAAAAAATGTAAACGAAACCAAGCAAGAAAAAACAGAACAAACAAGGAGTAAACGGCCTGTTTGAATACTAGTTGAGATCCTCCAAATTGAAAAGTTTTGAAACCAAATGATTCTAGCAGGTCATCAAAAGTAAGCAAAGAGGACCCCTACATATCTACTAGGAAAACCAAAATGGCATTCGCCGGCGACAGAGTTTCCTTGTGAAATATGTGTCATTTTCCGTAATCATCACAGACATTGGTACCTGTATTAGTTGCAATTTCACTCCCTGATAACTTGCAATTCATGAACTCATTTTGGACCAAATTTTAATTTGTTATGCCCGGGCTCAATGGCTTAAAGGTAGCTACTATACGCCCCTGTCAGCACTGAATTCTGTCAGGGACTTTTTACTCTTCTTGTCACGCTTGCGATAGTCTGCTACGCAGCCGTTTTACGTGTCGTCACGCAACGCTCCCCCTACGCTTGCGGCAAACTTAATCAAAGAAAGACTATCGTCAACTCGTGGGTACGTTGTTTAGAAAACAATCAATTAGTTATCACCTCTGCTTTTCCCACAGTAAATTTTAGGAAATGATAGAAATCAGATTATAAATATACTATCCTTGTTCTGGAAACACAATATTTTTCTTGCTGCACGAAGTGCCGAGTAAAAAAATGGACAATTTCCGTGTTTTATACCATAAGCCGATCTTGTGACCCCTCAGTCTCTTGGTTTGCGGTCTACAGAATGTGTAACGAACCGGCGGGTCTAAAATACAGGTCACTTTTCACAGGTCAGAGTACAGGTCACCACGATAGGGATAAATGAACAGCATTAACACTGTCCCCTAGCCCTAATCTCTTAACAAAATGCTCTATTAGATCGAGGGGAATCTGTGTGGTTTGGTAATTTATCGATGGAGCAATGACCTGCACTCTTGACCCGTGGAATGTGACCCGTACTTTAGACCCGGCAGTAAACGAAACGACTAACGAAACTGTAACGCGAACAAAATAACCCATTTTTTCAGAGGTTTTCGATGGGTTTTGATGTTCTAACGACAAACACATCTCCTCTGGACCCTGTGGCCATACTTAACCGATTGAAAATACGACTCGAACCAAGCGGATGAAATTTAAGGCTAATTGAAATCAGGTTACTGAGAGTAAAAAACAATGTAAACACATTTCATGGCAATGAAAGAACATATGCGAAACAAAGTCGACACAACTCCTCCGCGAAATAGGACGCAAAACATAAGCTACAATCCAATCTCTGAGACTTGGCTGAACTCAACATTTACATCTCTAAACTAATCAGAATTGACGGACTTCACAAGGGTGGTGGTGGAGTTTGCATTTACGTTCGCAAAGACAGCATTTTTGAAGGATCTATCTTCTACTTCTGCACAAATCTTTTACCAGCTTTAGATAAGTAGCGGTATAAAACGGTCTATTGGGCGCCGAGAAAACATGTAGTACATTACCGCGGGGCTTATTTTAACTGTTACAAAGCGAAAGTATACGCATGTTTTGTGGACTTTAGAAAAGCATTTGATTCGGTGTGGCATGATGGACTCTTATAGAAGCTGTTACAAATAAACGTCCGAGGAAGCTTCTATAAAGTCATAAAAAGTTTATATTCAAACTCTACCTGTTCTATTAGGATTGGAAGTAACCAAACACAACCTTTTCAATACACTAGAGGTGTGCGTCAAGGCTGCATTTTAAGCCCTCTTCTCTTCAACCTATACGTTAATGATCTAGCTTTTTCATTCAACAATATTTTATCTGATCCGTTTGTACTACCAAATGGCACCAAACTCAATTCTCTTTTTTATGCTGACGACCTTATTATATTATCACGATCGAAATTAGGATTACAAAATTGCCTAAACAAATTATCTTCATATTGCAACTCCTGGATGCTTAAAATCAACCCCAAGAAAACCAAAATAATGGTTTTCCAAAAAGGCACAAAAAAATGTGATTATGTTTTTCACATAGGCAATGAAATGATAGACATTGTACAAGACTATACTTACTTAGGGACTCGCATCTCGTCTCCCGGAAATTTTACACTCTCAATTGAACATCTTCGACAAAAAGCCCTCCATGCTCTATTTAGTCTAAGACGCAACACTGATTTTAGTAAACTGAAACCTTCCCTAGCAAATAAAATTTTTGACACAATGATCTCACCGATTTTAACTTACAATAGTGAAGTTTAGGGTGGCTTTGTGAAATCAGATTTCAAGTCATGGGATAACTCCGGAATCGAAAAAACTCATTTACACTTTTGTAAACGATATTCAGAAGTCCATAACAAGTCATCCAATGTTGCATGCAGATCTGAACTTGGCTTATTCCCTTTGATCATTAATATAAATAACAAGATACTTAATTACTTAAACTATCTCCAAGAAAAAGATGAAAACTCTATAGTTAAACAATCTTTAAAAATATCTGTTGACCTTTATCATAGTGGTCAAAATAGTTTTTACTCCAGTCTTAAGAAGATGACTGACTACTATGATTTCCCAGGCTTTAATTGTAATTTACTGAATAAATGTAAAATTAACCAATATGTAGATCTTATGCAAAAGAAATATATCTTTTACAGGAATCACACCCTTCAACATTCACAAAAACTTAACTTTTATTATAAAATCAAAACGAATTATAGCCTTTCTGCCTACCTAGATCTAACAAGAAAGAACCCTTCTAGGAAAACATTAGTGAAACTGAGAATAAGCAGTCACAAACTTAGGATTGAGACAGGTAGATACGACAATATACCACGTGACGAAAGGTGATGCAATCTCTGCAATTGTAACAGAATTGAAGATGAAACTCACTTTTTATTAGATTGTCCAAGTTTTTCTTCGATAAGAGATGTTCTTCTCTAAACTAGAGCCTAAAATACCATTTGTACGACTACAATCACATGAGTTCTTATTATCACATCTGATGAATTCTATACTGACTATTTTATTAACATCCAGTTAATTTCATTTATATCAACTTGCTTTGAATTGAGAGACAAACTCATCCCCGGAATAATTAATCTTACTGATGGTTAGAAATGAACAATGATTAATACGTTTTCAAATTATTTTGAATATTTAATTTACAAGGAATCAATGATTAATTTCAAGTAGCTTTTGCAATGCTGTGATACTTTGTTATGGTCATGCAAATAAAGCTTATTGTTGTTGCCTCGCTAAAAGTAAGGCTCAGAAAATTTTATACCAAAATTTATCAAAGTTATTCACGAAACGAATTAGCTTGGGGCTAATTGTCATATGATAATTCACTTTTGGTCGGTATTTTGGCTGTTTTCTAAGACGGAGCACCAAGCCGGGATGTGGAATCGTAGCCGAAGAACTTCAGGAACATAAGTGTAATTTGCAAAATTACAAAGTGAAATCGAGCGTCTGATTAAGGAAGGCATGATCTTTTAGCACCAATTAATACGATAAAAAATAAGACGCGAACTTCTCGTATAAGTGGCACAAGAAAAATCTTTAAAATAAAAAGCGACTTTGCTTAGTCGCAACTTATATGGTCGTCTAAATGTTACAGTTCGTGTCTTATATAAAACACGAAGTCTTCAGGTCTTATACAGTCATGTAGACGAGAAATTCATCTGCCTAAAGTAACAGGAGCAAAGGATTAGAACGAGTTACCCAAAGAATTATGGGCTGATGGCCTAAAATTAGGATCTTTTAAAGCAAAGACAAATAAGTATTTGCTAGAACTAGACAAAACACAGCACAAATGTAGATTGTAGATTGTAATTAATTTTTTAACACCGTTTTTTGGTAAATATTAGTCTTTCCGCTTTCTTATTATGTACTATTGTTTTTGAGATATTTTATTATTTTTATTGTGAATGCTTAAGTGTAACCGTAATAAGAATCTACTCTTTTTATCCTATTTAGACTAGTTTTATTTTTCTGATGTACCACAACAAAGCCATGACCTGGCAAAATACATAAAGCCAAATGAACTTAGGGCAAACATAAACAAGTTTCGGGTTTTCGTTCTAAACAAACAACAATACATATCAGAAACATATAACCCCGAATCGGGGTTATATGCTTCTGTACATTTTTATTAACACAACATAAAGGAACAACCATAAAAGAGGAAATGGAGCCTCTGCCTAACCAGGAGACACTACAAATTAATAAAAGAAGCCACAGTCGTATAGGCCAGGGAAACGAGTCCCCGTAGTAATAAACGCTCGAAAGAGTAAGGAAGCAACATCTGCTTCGGAGCCACGAAATACACTATTAAAATAAGTCCAGGGAGCAACAACTTTTAGCGAAATTTAAGCCCCTGAAACTAAACTGACGCTCGACAGGGTCAGGAAACAAAAGTTGTCGCGAAACAACATCTCCTCTGCAGGCACAAAATACACTGTAAACAAGTCCACGGCTGAATTTCGCTTGGATTTTCTTTCTGAAAATAAT
Organism: Porites divaricata; assembly: GCA_038088405.1. Taxonomy (NCBI): domain Eukaryota; kingdom Metazoa; phylum Cnidaria; class Anthozoa; order Scleractinia; family Poritidae; genus Porites; species Porites divaricata. Next base: position 24,105,513 of record JBBMOI010000009.1, on the reverse strand, counting down.
ACCACAATCTAAATATTCTTTGGTGCGAAAACAAACAGGTTGAGTAAACGGTTTTAAAGCTATATTGTATTGGCTCGTTCGTCGTGTTTTATGGGTCTCTTATCTCCCCTGGTCTTGGTCTGGACTCGTCCTCAAACTGATTAGCACAGTTATCATTCGATGCAAATGTTTCTTACTTTTCATTGGCCGAGAGCCCACCATGTGACCTACAAATAACTGCCTACAAATAATGATGTGCTCATGAGCAATGTCGTTCAACTGTTTTTGGTTTTAATTTTTGGCTGCAAATATTATTCTGCTCATGCGTAAATGAAACCACGCTTGCTCCTTGCCCCTTTATAGAGTGTTTTCACGTGACGTCACGGCGGCCATATTGGTGTCCCAAAACAATGAAAAGGCGGCCATGTTGGTGTCCCAAACCAGTCCTGTGGGAGTTGAACTCTTTTTGGGAGTTGAACTCTTTTTCTTATGCAAACGCTTTCTTTTGTTCCAAGAAATTTGCATAGATGCTGGCCACGTGAGTGAAAACACTCTATATGATCTCTGCATGTCATTACCCCTGGAAGGCAGCGCGCGCTAACCGCTTTCCGAAGATATTATTTGTTAAAAAACAAACTCAGTGATCGAATGATAAAACAATTATTGAACTCGGTTCTCGCAAAATATCGTGATTTGTCAGTGTCTCGCAGATCAATTATTTGCCTCAGCCTTCGGCTTCGGCAAATAATTGATCTGCTCGCCACTGACAAATCACGATATTTTGGTCAACCTCATCCAATAATTGCTAATTTTCTGTATATTACTTTGCTTCTTTCTTTAACGCCTATATGTCTCTGCTGTGGTATTACCGATTACCAATTTGCTAGTCTATGCGTCGATCCAGAAACAGTGGGCTGGTAAAACAAGTGTAAATCGGGCAAATCCTCAACCTGATTGAGTAAAAGAAAAAGAGAAAACCAAGATAGACTACTCAGACGTCGATGCAAAAAAAGCTCCACATGTAACAGTATAAGAATAAAAGTGATTTCGTAGCCTGGGGCCAGCCTCCGCATTGGGGGAAAAAGGGGAAAACTTCGCTCGGACTATGATTTAGCTTGCCTGAAAGCTCTCGTGATTTTCTTCTTTGGCCTATTCATGTACCCCCTTTCGTGACATACACAACAGAACGGGTAGCGTCTTCTCGGATTGCTAAATCGACCCACTTTCACAAAAAAAAAAAACAAAGAAAAAACAGTGGATCAGCGAATGCAACATAGTATGGAACCTCTATTTAGCCTGAGTTCGAATTAAAACGCAGACAAAAGCCATCTCTTTTTATATATTTAGAGTTTTATTTGTACTCAATTGAGGAGAACTGGGTATAAAGTAAAAATAACGCCTGCTGGTTTTTGTTCGGACAAACGTTACTGATAACAAATAATAAAAAAAGAGTGGTGCCCCCCACCCCCCCAAAAAAAAGGGACCTTAAGATCCGACGACGGCGACGAAAACGGGAACGTCGCAAAAACAATAGGTTTAATTAGCAAAACAACAATTTTGCCTGTGCATCACGCTTTTTTGTACATTTCTTTGTCGTCACTGCACGACTACGACGTGAAAATGCCTAATTCCACGATGTACAGAGGAAGTACACAAGCGACGAAGAAATTTCCTCTCTATTTCTGAACTTGGATGTGGTTCTTAGGACTTCAACTTTTGGAGGGTTGGCCTAAATTTGACAAAGTTAGTGACTTGGAGTAATCGCGATGAAGATTGAAAGAACGCAAATTCACTTTTTCAGCGACGTTTTCTCTGCCGTCGCCGTCCTCGGATCTTAAGGTCCCTAAAATGAAGCGGGCGGGGACGAGAAACATTTTTTCTTTACCTGGCCTAATATTGTAGTTTTAATATTTTTTTAGCGGTCTGTGTCCTGGACCCGCAGGAACTGGCGCTCGCTGTTGTGGCGTCCCCGCCTGTCAGTTTTGCGTGTTCAAGTATGTTTTTTTCTGGTTTAATTTTTTGTGGGGTTAACAAATCAATATATTTATTTCATTCATTTTCTTCCGACTCCGCTTGTCTCCGTCAAAGTGAAAACCAGATTGTGGGTTTTGGGTAAGCAAAGGCAGAAGAACAAACCAATCACAGTGCTTGTTCCAACGCGTAGTGATTGGTTTAGCTCTTCCATTTCTCAATCTGTCTGCTACTCCGACAATCTTGTTTTCACTAGATCATAAGCGGAATAACTGAGGAATCGGAGCACGTGCACCTTTTTAAATTCGATCATAACGCTTTCGGCAACACTTTTGATTACGACCCCGACTCCGATTCTGACTATGTTGGCTAGGGAAAACTCTTGAAGAAAATTTATTTTTACAGGGTACATAAACGTGTCTGCCTGTAACAACATGTACACATACACAGACAGTGAAGATAACAAGCGTGAAGTGCCCATGATGCGTGCCTCCTCGCTGGACCAGATTAAAAGGGGAGACCATATCTGCTTCGATCGAACTTTGTACTCGCATCACGCAATAGTAGAGTCCGTCGAATTAAATGGCAAAGTCAGCGTTATCGAGTACTCCAATTCCGCAAAGCAATTCTGCAGTGATAACAGCACCCCGCCAAAAAATCCTGGATTGGCAAAGGTGGCTAGACGAACTTTCCAATTAAAAGACGAACCTGTTAATGTTGTTAAGCACCACCATGACAGATGTTCTGATCCCGAAACTGTTGTTTCCAGAGCTAGGAGTAAGATAGGAGAAAGAAACTACAACCCTATTTGGAACAACTGTGAGCATTTTGCCTTATGGTGCAAAACAGGAATATCCTCCTCAGAACAAGTGAAACATGTCGGAAAAGCCCTGATGAACTCGCACACTTTCTCCTTTTTATGAAGTAACAACTGCCATTTGATTAGTGACAATGTTCAGGCTGTATTACCCTGGGTTCCAGAAGTTATTTTTTTCTTATCTAATTCCTGACAGTTCGCTGCGAAGCCGCGAAGCGCCGAGAGAATATTTCATCCTAGGTATTTCGCGAACGGTCCTCTGGAGTCAGGGCAAGGCTATATCGTCTTAAAGATGAAATGCTGGCGTTGATAGTTAAAGAAGTATAGATTAAGGCTGGAACACGTTTCCATTTTTGAGAGTTGTTCTAGAATGTGTATGACGGCTTTTTTTAAAAAATAAATGTCAAATTGTGTCAAAGATACGCAACTGTTAGATTCCCATACTTTTAAATCCGTGCCATTGTTATATATTCTAGCGTCCCCAAATGTTCTAACGCAAAGACAAATGCAAGTACGCCTTTGACGCAACAACGCGCTACGTTTCTGCTTGCTTTACGAGGAAACAATCAGTAAAAGATTCCGACAATTCAACTTTTCTACAAAAAGGTTAACTCTGCTAGTTGAAAAGAGCAGAAAGCATCAAGTTTCTGCATTCACTTTCCATAGATCAAAATGCAAAATTGTTAGCTTTTTTGTGATTGCTGGTCGATAAAGTAAAAAGTCAAAACTAGGTACTTTTTTGAAAAAAAGGTGGTATTTTCAGCTTTCAATTGAAAATATTTGACGTCAATAGTGTTCGTTTTTTTACCCATTTCTCAGGCCCGTTTCAAACGTCGTGCTACTGCCGTGCCGAACTCAATTGATCGAATTAAATTCGACTTTAGCACGGCACTAGCGCGACGTTTGAAACCAAGTCGTGCTATTGCCGTGTAGCACGGCAAGCCTTGCCGTGCTACGCGTCAGTAGCTCGACTTGGTTTCAAACGTCGTGCTATCGCCGTGCCGAACTCAATTCATAAATTACAAATGTATTACAATACATTTAAAAGTTTGCTGAGCCGTTTCTTTATTATTGTGTTTTGCAATTTAATACGATAAAATCTCAGAATATTGAAAGATCATATTGTTTTCGGCAACAGCCGTTCTATTCGACTTAATTAAATTCGACGTCTGAAACAAAGTCGTGCTAGTGTCGTGCTGCAGTCGAGCTATAGTCGAGCTAGCTTAGCACGGAGGTAGCACGACGTTTGAAACAGGCCTCACTTAACCAAACAAAGCTTTAAAGCACGAAAAGGGAACCTGTTAAAAGCAATCTCATCAAAAGCGCGAAAAAGGTCCCTGGTCGGAGGAGATGTTTCTACCTGCTCAGAGCGTTCACTTGTTGTCCAGATTCCTGCTTGAAAGGTTGAGAAGTGATCATTTGGTAGGGGGGCATCTTTTCGAGTAAACTGGAATTAAATTGTTATTTATGATGTTTGAAAGATTTAAGAGTAAAAATTAGGGATTGAAACGAACAAAGTTTTAATTAAAAAACAACGCATTGGGCGTTGCCTCAAGAGGGCTTTAATTCTGTAATTCTCAGTTCTTCTGCTTTTATACCGTGATGTAAATAAATACTATTCAAATACAAGAAATTTTTGGTCATCGTACACAGAGGTCTATACGATCTTGGAAAAAAAAGGAAGGGGGCATGTGTTAAAATTCACAAGCAAAATAATTGCAAACGAGATGAAAGTTATAGAAACAAAGCCCTTTTAGTCGACTAACAATGCATTGTTTATGGCTGGGGCTGCCACCTTTATGAGCGAATTTAATAACAAAAATCCCCCAACCCTAGTTGGGAAACACTGACTGTATAAAGTACTGAAAAACATATCAAAAACCGACCAACCAGGAGCAATTTACCGCATTTAACAAATGCCGTGGAAAATTTGAGTGCCTTATTAAGAGTGATTTTCTGTAAAATTCGAACTTCGGCCTGACACGGTACCTCATCGATTTGGCTGATTTTTGGCATGTAGTCTTAGAATGGTGTCCTAAATACTGTATGCATATTCTAAGGTTCGAATTCTCTTTGGTTTCAAAGATACAGGAATGACAGTTTTGATGAGGCCTCGAGGGGCCGCCATGTTGGTGAACTGAAAGAGGTTGGCTATAATTAATTCTAGCCTTATCATTAAAATAACTTAATCGTGACTCATACAGTTACAAAGAACTAACCTTCCTCCTTTCATTTACCTACTCTTATCTGAAAATGGTTAAGCCTGAGCTACGAACAGCTGTAACTTCTCACGGCACTTTTTCGGTACTTAAAAGGTACACAAATTTGGTAGAAATTGGAAGGCCAATATCACGTACCCTTGCCACATCGATCTAGACTAAACCATTTTAACTAAAAATAGTTTGTTTATAGCTAAGTTAGATTGTTGAATAAAATAATACTCCACAATACACAATACTCCACCATTTTAAGGGTTATGACTTTGGCCCAACTCATAATTAAATGCAAAATGTAGTACAAAAGGAACAATAGGGACAAGAATTCATATGATTAAGTTACTAGAAAGTTAGTGCTATACAACATTTAGAGGGTCATTCAAAACTTAGACTACAGGTAGTCCCCAATTTTTCCTTAAGGCTTATTCGCTATTCGCTGAACGAAATCCCATCGTCAGGCTGCAATAGCTCTTTCACACTCCTGTTGATCGCATCTTCTCCATATCAATAGCCTGCAAAGCAGGCGTATTTTGGAGCGCGATCCATGAATTGAAAAGACTAAGGGGGAGGGGTGGTGGAAGGAAAAAATACTTCCCTCCCCCTCCCCCTTCCACCGCCCCACCCCCTTAGTCTTTTTTGTTGCTTTTCAAGATGGCAGCCAAAATCAATGCACCTCCGAGTTTTCGTTAAAAAACGCCTGCTCTGCAGGCTACCATATCAAGTGTAATATCGGGAACAAATTTGCACAATTCGTCCAAATATACAACAATGATCCACGCTCAATTATTTCAATGTCCTTTTAACAATTCTAAGTCCATTTCTTGCGGATGATATTATAAGTGTTCTTAATAGAATATTTCCATTTAAACAAAACCCATCTCTATAATTGATGTGTCGGGGAAAAAATTCGCCTTACGAGTACCCTCTAGAATATTCCAAACATATGCGTAAAAGGCACTTGAAACAAAAGTAATACTAAGTAGGGGAGGTAAGAGTAAAGTGTTTAATCTGACTTTAATGAATAAATTTATGAAAATCGAGTGATTGAGTGAGTGAGTGATCGAGTGCCATTCGAGTGCCTCCAAAAGCCCATGGCATGACTACGTCATCCATGAGCTAAAAATGAGGGACTACAGACAAAGCTCAAGCTTTTGACCCTTCACGACCGACTGATTTTGGAGTGTGAAGTTCGTATCCCCTTCCAAATCAATTAAGCGCACCCAATGGGATTCCTTCCCTCATTGAGCTGTCATTGCTCTTGTTATCGGTAAACTGAGGGGGATATTTATTGCACATGGCTGTTTCGTGTGAAGAACTTGATAGTGTAGGCAACACACGACTTTTACTCATGCTAAAATGCTGCTTGTTCCAATGAATTCTTTTTCTCTGATGGGTAGATTATGCTCTGGAGGAAAACGTTTTGACGCAGCAAGTGTTATTTTTGCCGCTTATTTCACACTGAGAGGTCGTGGCACGAATATTAATTCAGTGGTTATTGTTTATGGCATGATTTGCCCTCTGATGCAAGAGCAATTTCTTTGACCTCTTTTGAAAAGTAAAGCTCTTCAATGCCGCTAAATAAGAGTTTTGGGTTGTTTAATTTCGTCGGCGATTGCCCTCAGGATCTGAACAATTTTAAGCGATTTTCTTTTTGCCCGTAAATCACCATACATAATCACTGTTTGATCCTCTCTTTTCATGGCTTTAGGGCGACGACGGAAGTGTTCAAGAATGTGTTTTGCAGCAGAGCTCCACGCGCGAAGAACGCGCGAGCGTAGCCCCATACCTGAAAAACTATAGTAATCTGTACCCATCCGAGAAATTTTGGTAATCATGTGACCGTACGCCTGTCCGTCTGTCCGCACCACAGGCATACCAATGTAAAATAACTCAAACAACAGGCATGGCAATCCAAATGCAACTCGTGGTTATTTTGGCGGAAACCGCATAGCCACCCGCGTTTTGTAAAGCAGAGACAACTAAAACGAGTCAATAAAGACGATCGAAAACGGAAAGTGGAAATTGTTTCTGTATATCTGTGTTGTCTAAATTATTAAGCTTGGGTTAATTATCATGTCCACAGATTTGAAATATAGAGAAAGAGAAAGACAGGGAAAAAGAGAAAGAAGGCGACAGGCCAGCGAAGCTCAACGAAAAAATGAGCGACAGAGAGCTAGGGTGAGAGATAAAAACAAAGGAGAAAGAGGGCCAAAAGGAAATTTTTTGCGCCCCGATAATCTCAAAAACCAAACAAAGGAAAAATGGAAAGAGCGTGGAGGAGAAAAGAAAGAGAAGAGATTGAAAAAAGCAATGGTTGAACCCTTAATTTATATATTGCTGGGCTACTTTAGATTTTTTCTTTTCTTTTTTTTTTGCAGTTTTTTGCCCGAAAAAGAAACTGCCTGACGAAGTTGTTTCACTTGGCGGCCGTGACGTTTTTAAAAATCCGGCTCGATATACCGACAAACAAGAGATCACGTAGCGATCCGTCCAGAATACTGCATGCAGTTGACTGCATGTTCCAACACAGTGCAACACGAGTTGCGAGTAAAACAATTCTGTACCTTGAATGTTTGATTACCGCAAGCGCACTTAAGTTTAGCAAAGGATTAGTGACGTCGCTGGACGGCATGTCCGACATCTCAATCGGGAGTTAGCGACTCGAGGAGACGGCTGAAATTCAGGCTAGTACAATACTGGCCCGCAGCTCTTCGTGTGCTACTTCTTCCTCCAGTTTTTAGAAGGCTGATTAGCGCTAACCCGGGATTAAACCTTAATCTGGGTTTCTTGTTCTTTGTTTAAAAGTATTTTCACACATAATTTTCCGTCTCTATTTTTTTTCGAGCATTCAATCGTCAATTTGTAGACAAAACCACTAAACTGAATTTGTCTGTTATATATCATGATTATCTGAATTCAAATTTTGCACTAACCCGAGGCTATCTTAATCCACCTGAACAACTGGCCCTCAAACCTCTCAAAATATAAAGAGGTCTCTTCATCTTCCTTGGTCTCGCTTTGGCCTCACCCTGTATCCAATATGCGCCACGACTTTTGCTATATTTCTGTACTGCCTTTGACTGGTTTCTGGTGATCGACCCAATGAGCAGCCTGTGAATGAATGAATATACGAATGAATGAATTAGCGAACGAACGAATAAACGAAATAAAACTAAAACATTAAACACACTAAATACATAAAAGTGAAACTGAATAAATCACACGATGGAATAGTAGTGATTATAATATAATATTTCTCAGTGGAGTTAAAACTTAATCTTAAGAAAGATAGGAGCTGTCAATAAACAATAGGTACAATGTCAATCCCTCGAAAACGAACATTGACGCACCAAACATTGCAAACACCAACGACCGTCAACGACCGTGACAAACGTCATCCCCGCGAAAACACGGTGTAGTATAGCCTGCGAAAACAGCTATTTCTCCTCACTCTTCTCCGTTGAGGACGTTTCGCACGGAGGAATGTCCCCAGCGGCGAAGAGCGGGGAGAAACGGGCTGTTTTTGCAGGCTAGGTGTAGTACACTAGACCATCAATGTCCGCCAGATCCGCCCTCGAAAGGGCACAGGCCGACAATGTTTCAATGACCTCATTTTATGTAAATCGTACGGCCAAGATAGAGATGGCGATTTCTTATTATAGGCAAATTGGCCCAACGTATAAAGTCTAAAAATGCTTCATAGGTGGCAATTTTGGAGTGCCAAAACACTCCACGTGCAATGTTATAACGAGTGACGCAATTAACGTTCCGAGGACTTTTTTGCGCCACTTTTTCTACCTGATTCTACCAATCTAATCTACTTACTCTACTTGCTTATTCTACTTACCAATCTAATTACAACCAGTCACTTGAAGTGAAACCCCGAAGCAATGCCAGGTTTAGTGGCAGAATAGATCTGCGGCGAGATCTGTTTTTTTTTTTGTAGTCGTTGTTTTCAATTAGGTTTTCTTTTGTTATGCTTTGTTCAGTTTATTTGTTTGTTTTTTATTGCTTCCGTCTTCCATTTTTGTTATGAGTTTTAGGAACGATTTCTAATCAATGTAGTTCGTGCGTTCCTTTTGTTTCGGCTAAGTTCAGCTTCTTGTTTAGTCACATTGTATTGTCAAAACAATCACCCTATATCTATCACCGTGAAATGCATCGAAATGCACAACAAGTTGGCAGAAATCGAACTACTTTCCAAATTGGTAACGTTATCCACATCTAAATTGTTAACAATTGTTTGTTCTCAAAATGCATGATGATTTTTACAGGGAACATCAACCATGCTCTCCGATAAAGGAGTGTACACGTTCAGAGACAGCTGCGGCAGAAAGCATGAAGTCACCAGGGTACGTGCGTCCTTGCTGGACCAGATTCGACGCGGAGACCATATATGTTTCCCTCGACTTGCCTACTGGCATCACGCTATAGTAGAGACCACCGAAAAATCAAATGGTGAAATCAACGTTATTCATTACTCCAATATCGCAAAGCAATTCATCCAGGACAACAGCAGCCCGCCAAAAAATCCGGGATTGGCTGTGGTGGTTAGACGGAACTTCAAATTAGAAAAGGAATCCGTTTACGTTATTAAACACGACAGGAGTTTTGATCCTGAAACTATTGTTTCCAGAGCTAAGAGTAAGATAGGTATGGTGGTCCAACGTTATCATAGTAAAATATGTACGATTTTGCGAAAAAGAATAAAAAATAGAAAGAAACAAAAAAAAAATAAGCGATAAAAATAGAAAAAAAAAAGATATAAAATGATATTAAGTAAAAAATTATTTGAAAACAGATATCTAAAACGAGGAAAAGGTAAAAAAAAATAGGGTTCTATCAACCAAGGCAAAATTGTAATTAAGTAATAAAAAAACATAGTAAAAATTTATTCAGAAAACGACATTTGAAAAACCTGTGACATTGAAAATCAACAGTGAAAATCAATGCCAAAATTCGACATTGAAAATCAACATTAAAAACAACATTGGAAACCGACATAGCAAATCAACATTGGAAACAACATTGAAATCAACATTGAATATCAACATTAAAAATCAACGTTGAAAAAAATCATCCAAAAAAACTCGTTATCCACGTGGCCTATCGTTATCATAGACCAGGATGCTTTGCACCAAACATTTCAGTAACTTTCCCGCCTTATATGGTCTCCTACGGAAAATGCGCGCGGTTTACCCCAAATCAACATCGCTCCAAGGTCTCCTAATGAGAATAGTGTAGAACAGTGTAGGCATTTGTTTAAGTCACTCTGAATAAGTCTTTGGTTCGCGATGCCACCAAAAATGAACCATTTGTGGAAGACCCTTCAAAAGAAAATGTCAGACAAAAGAACGCAGCAAGTAACACGACCCCGCAAAGGTGGAAAAGGAACGGCTCCAAGCGAGATCGTGGTGCAAAGGCTTACGGCTGAACCTGACAACAAACAAAAAAACAAGTCCGGATAATCGAGGTTCTACTGCAATTAAATGAGATCGCACGGAAATCGTATCAATAGCACTATTAGATAAGCTTATCTTGCCATCTTTCCGAGGCTCTCAAGACCTTCAGGGTCAACCTTTGTCATCACATCGTACACCAAGCCTCGTGGAACTGCCAACTGGTGGTGCTCTCGTAACTTTCGGTGCATTAATCGGTACCCCAAGAGTTGTCCTGGTCCACTAATTTCTTCTTTAACTGCCAATTCCACGACTTTTAGGTCTGTTTCGTAGTCTACGTATTTTATCTCGAAGTAAGCCATCCTACGACTCAAAGTTGGAAGACTCCACTCATATTGCGGATAGTCTCGACCCAGAAAGTCTAGAACTTCTTTGCGAATCAAATTCTGGAGCACGTATTTCTGTATATCAGCTTTCAGGTTCTCATCGTTCTGCCAGGTTGGATTCCTTATTCTACTCATTTTGGAAGAGGGACTGTTTCCTGTGGGCTCCTCTCAAGATCCGCTGATCAGTGATGGGAAGCATCACGGGCTACGAGAACGTTGGGCCATAAGCTGAGCCGGCTGTATTTATATACAATAATTTATTTAATGCTTCCTTTGTTTTTGTGTTTCGCGCTTACAATGGAAACTTTAATAATCACATACTGCAAATATTAGGCACCAATAGAACAACCCTGATGTATCAGGAGCTTCTGCTGAATGTATTCTGGTGATGTGTTGAATGCACGCGTGCAAAGCATCCTGGTCTATGATAACAACAGGCCACGTGGAAAATATAGATGTTTTTTCGACGTTCTCTATTTTTTTTCAATGTTGATTTTTAATGTTGATTTTTGACATTGATTTTCACTGTTGATTTTCAATGTTTTTCCAAAATGTCGTTTTCCCAATAAAATTTTTTTAACTTCTTTTTTTATTGCTTCATTATAATTTTACCATGCTTGATATAAACCTATTTTTTCCTTTTTTTTTTTCTAGATATTTGTAAATCTTGTATTACTTTATTATTTTTGTAGGTACCTTTTTTCTACTTTTATCGCTTATGTTTTTTTGTTTCTTTCTATTTTTTATTATTTCTTCGCAAAATCGTACATATTTTACTATGATAACGTTGGGCCACCATACTAGAGGAAAGAAAATACCACCCTGTTACCAATAACTGTGAGCATTTTGCCTTATGGTGTAAAGCAGGAATATCCTCCTCAAAACAAGTATGGAATGCCATGGATGCCGTAAAGATAGGACTAGAGGATGTCATAGACACCCTTAACACAGGATTGCTAGTGGCTGTAGGAAGTGCAAGTGCAGAAAAAGAGGTGGCCAAAACTGGAATGTCTGCGGTGACAAAACAGGTTGTGACTCAAACTACATCAAGCACTGGACACGAAATGGCGAAAACAGGAATTCACGTGGCGGCAAAAGAAGTTCTAACCGGGACTGTATCAAAAACGGGACAAGAAATCGTGAAGACTGGGGCGCGCACAACCACAAAGGAAGTTGTGGCAAAAGTCGGACTTAAATCTATAGCTGGCGCACTTCCACGTGCAGTAGCTTTTGAATGCTTATTTGCAGCACATGATATTGCGGGTGTCTACAAAGACAAGGAGAAGGAAAAAATCAGCCAATCAGAATTCAACAAAGCTGTTAAAAAACGAGTCGTGACAGGCACCATGAATGTGACAGTATCTTCTGCAGGAGCAGCCATTGGCCAAGTTGTTATTCCAGTTCCGATCGTGGGAGGATTTGTAGGAGGTATCGTGGGATTCGTTATTGGAAAGGCTATCGGAGGACGGGCTGTATCTTAAAAATTCGTAACCCAGACTCTGAGAATCAAGCCAATAACATTTTAGTAGGAGGTGTTTGCATTACGAGCTATTACGGGGATTCTGAATTTAGAAAATTTGCTTTAAATGCATAACGATATTTTGAAAATACGTCAGTGTGAAAACATTTCAAATTAAATTGAGCCTTGTAGGTGATCATGAGCACCAGTAAAGTGTAGTAGATTGAAGAACTTGCTAAATTGTTATCCTCTTTTACTAATCTCATGTGTTGCGCTTTGTTAGAGATCCGGCCACAGAACTCTTCAGTGGTTGTTATCATTGTTTTTGCTGTTCAATTTTTGAACTTTATATATGGTACAGTATATGTAAAATAAACTGTACATCTATTGATTGAAAATGTCATGTGTACATAATTAATTCTCTCTTTGTTATATTTAGGAAGAAACTTTGTACTCAGTGAAGTGTTTTTTTTTTTTAAATAACTCAGGAGTATTTTTGTTTATGATGTTTGGATATTAAGTAGTTTAAATGTAACACTCTTACTTGAATATACTAGTTTTTAACATTTGAATTTTCGCTAGAGCTGATTGGCTTTGCTCTTCTTCGCTGATTCTCTATTGAATTTTATAAACAGTCCGGGAGATATCCATTTCTGGAAAAAGGTATCGTGCACAAGCAGAGTCCCAGTCGACTGCATCACACCTTTTTGCTCGGACGCGCTCGTTTTACCGCCCAACCTTTATCCGCCCTGCTCTGGGCCCAAGGTAACAATGCGGCATCTTCGGTGGCCAGAAAACCCGACTTAGTATAGACTCGGCAAACCTTCTAGTTTACTGTTTCAACACTTTTACTTATTCAAAATAGCATCAGGAACTATACTTTAAGTACTTTTTAAAATATGTTTTTTGGTTATTTCTCGCTTAACTTGGTTACTCTGGTACTCCTTTTAATATTTCCAATGGTTGATGCACGAATAACTTAGTATGAGAAAGACCGTTTGTACTATTTTTCGATTACCTCGACATTACAATGTAAAGTGTACTGTCTTGAGGAAAATAAATACTGTTGGAACCAAGTTTATTTTGCTTGTCTTTCGCTAAGCACCACTTTGTGATTAGATCCATTCTTACAAATTGGAGTCGCTTTTCTTCTCTGCTGGCTTGTTTCGTACTTTGTTACAGATTTCACTTACCCACTTTCCAGTTAACCCTTTAAGTCCTAAGAGTGACCAATTACAATTTTCTCCTAACAATTACAATGGATAAACAATAGGAAAGGTTAGGAAAATCAATATAAAATGATCAACAGAGGGAAATACATGAACTTTAATCTTTTGTCAAATTCTCTCAATTAATTCTTTAAGGGAAATGTTTGGAGATCAGTCTGGAGAATTTGTAATTGGATAATGAGGCTTACTTATACGGGCTCAAGTCTTGCTAGCAGCAGAGGCGTTTACTGGCAGCAACCTGACTTATCTAGGAAGATCGATCGAGACTCTGTTCGCAGGGTACAAATGTGCTTACCAGCAGCAGAGGCGTTTACCAGCAACAAAGGTGTTCAAAACTTTGTTGTCGTCACATATTTTACTAGCACATATTTACCATCTGTTAACAACGCATGGTGATCCGCCCAATTTCAAAGTGTTAGCAGCATTCTGTTAACTTTGAATTTCAAAAACTCGCATTTGGACTGTAGGGATGTTTTTCTCAGTTCGTCTAGTTTTCCATTGGATCATGCTGTATCGTGTTAAGATTGAAAAGATCCAATGATTTTTAGGCTATTGTATCCTTTTTTCGTTTTCGAAATACTTTAACAACTGATAATTCAGACAATGCGATTCGTACACATTAAATTTCTCTGCAACAACCAACTTAAAACAAATGCTTTTGTTTTATTCGTCAAATCCTTATGGTCTTTTTTCTTTGACAATATATTTTTCGGGTTTGTTGTTGTTTTTATTTACAAAACAGTTAAACATAAAATAGCACAAGAAAATAATCCTTTACATTTAATTTGACAATATATTAATGGAAAATTAAATTCTATTTATACATAAGCAATGTATTGCAGAGTGCAGTCCTTTGTAAGACGGTTAAACAACAGTCCTATTCAAGACCACAATAACAGTATAAATATACGTTTTTTATTAATAACTATGTTTGCCACTCTTGTATTCTACCTATGTAAGCGTGAGCAGTACAAGGAATACATGGTAGCAAACTTACTGATTATGCCACTCACACTATTAAATTGTAATAATTACAATTAATTTACTTATCACAATAACCTCTGAAAAGGAAGGGAGCCTTAGGCGACGACCGGAAATATGTCTGCAGCTTGCAGCCTAGTCGGGATGCAAAGAGGTGCTAACTTTACTATTGTCAGTACTACGCTTACAAAAACTTCGCAAAGCATCATGTATGTAGCAGCACCCTTAGTTATCCAACCAACTTTCATATAAAAAAATCTTGTCTGAGTCTTAATAACACAGACAGATTCCCCATGTGAGAAAAATGTGAAATTGTAAACTTTTCTTGGTTAATGTTTTCAACTCTTATGATCAGTCGAAATCTTTTGATACAAAAATACCACATATCAAAATGGAGTTTAAGTAAACTGTCTTTCTGTAGTTTTCTGCATTTTCTGCATGAAAATGAAATCATTCGTATGCGAGGAAAGAGTATTGCCCCAAAATAAAGGAATAATATTGCTTTCCACCTAACCTTGTGCTGTATGTACACAATGATAATTACAAAACCAAGTTAGTTCTTATCTAAACAAATCCCTCTAAACAGGACCACAGCTTAACAGCAGGTTCTGTATTTTCCAACTTGTTATATCAACAACTGTTTCTTTTTGGTATAGTTAGTAGAGGAGACTGGTTATAAAAGGTGGAAAACATCAAAGATAAAAGCCAACACTGCTGCAGTTTTATGTTGGGAGATCCTTGATGGTGCACAATACATTGTTATTTGTTCAAAAATTGTGACAGAATAAATTTATGCAATGTTTTATTGGTTAATAAGGTCAAAATGATAAAAAGGCTATTGAATGTTGTGCTCTTTCAAGTCCACAAAAACAAAGACCAGGAGTCTGAGATGCTTCATAACCTTTCCACTCTTTTAACTATGCTTTCGGGTACTGCTTATAAAAATGTGATGTCATACGTCCGACTGCCACTATTCCTCCCCCCCTCCCTCCAAGACAAAAAAAGTGTTTTATTATTTCCAGATTAGAGGTAAAAATATATCAGAGTCAATGAAAAACTGAGTGACCATGTTTAAAACGCCAGTGGTGCAACCCTTATACATTTCTGTCATCTTTAAGTGAAGACAGAGGAAAATACCATTGTTTTGTTAAATAGACTATTTTTAGTTGGTATCATAAAATCAATAATCCTTAGGATTGTCAGGCGTGGAGGAACTCTCCTTAGGAGTTTTGCTCTGGTTTAAAACGGATGTCATTTTTCCAATTCGTTTTATTTCCTTTTCATTAAAATTAATAGAGCCAGGTTTTCAAGAACCCTGTAGTACACACCTAAACAATGTATCTCCATGCCTCTGACAACTACTAGACTGGTTAGTACACTTACTACAACATAAGGTGAATGAAAGTTTTGAATTAGAGTGTATACAACTGTGTGTCTCTAAAAAGAGGCATTCTCTCTTCAGCTTTACGTGAGCTCCAAATTGATCCACATCGTCCAAAGTAAGCCTTCCTTCCATACAATTCCACTGAAGACACACTCAAGGCGTCTAAATCTCTGAATTCAAAGTCAGCCTTTTCCGTCTTTTTTCTTTTACTATAAATCCACTTTCGAGCCACAATCACAGCTACAACAATCAATAAGATGCACAGGACAAAGAGCGCTACAATTATTCCTGTTAAAGATGTTCTTCTGCAGTTGTGTTTAGGAACTGGGATATCACCTAAGAAGGACAGACAACTCTTTTAGTTTTACCACTTATAGCTCATTGCAAATACCATTTAAGTATATCCAATAACTTAGCGAAAAATCTGCTTCTGGCATGAGACAGTAGATGTTTTGAGTTATCACTTGTTGATAAAATTACAGAATGCTGTCTTGATCTACTTGATCTGCAAAGAGTTCTCAATCATAATAAAGTGCAATCTAAGTAGAAGATGACAATCATAAAAGTCTATCTTTTTTAAAACAACTGTGTAAAATTGTTGCTCAATCCAGTAAGCCGACATAACATAACATACGGTAAACTTTAGAGACGTTTGCCACATAAACATGGATAGGCGTCCCTTCAACCTTTGTACATTATTTAAGTCTGAAATTTTAGTCTACAAGTACTGTCATTGATCTACAGCTTGGTATGTTTAGTAGGAATACTGTTAACTATTGGAAATCAAGATAGCAAGGCTGAAACCGTGAATGTCCACAATCATTTCTCTCCTCACTAAATTTACTTGCTGATATTTGACCCAGTCAGTTTGAAATGTGCCCAGTCTGGCACAAGGTTTGTGCAAGAACCCTCCACAGGTAACATACCTCCAGGAATCTGTACCATAAGAGATGTGTTGGTACCACTGACATCATTCATAACTCCAATATTAACACAATACTGGCCAGCATCATTAAATCTGTGATTCAGTATTAAACTACAAGAGTTTCTGTACTCCATCATAGGACTGCATATTTCTCCCGGGGAAAGATGGCATTGTTTGGTGACACACCAGTGAAAGGAAACAGGAAGACTGATGAAAAGGATAATGGAGATGAAATTAAGATGAGTGTAGTAAACACTGACACATCATTTACAAATTATGATAAATATTTGCACTTAAAAACAAAGATCACTACACTACTGGGGTAAATACTGAATAGCCCTTACGCAAGTATAATGGATCATTACAAGTTTCTGGGAAACTGCCCATCTACCTCTCCCTTAAGCAAACATTAACACTCGCTTCTCACTTTGGGCAAAATGTTAGATTAGAGGTACGGGTAGGTGAGCAGATACCTAGAAATGTATAATGACGTATAATTTACTAGTCCTGAAGTTATAACACAGTTTTCAAACTCAAAACAAAAGCGACACCTGAAAATTAGTGAAGCCAACTCAGGTAATGATCAGACAGGAAGTCCTATAACCAATGCAGTATGACACAGGTAGGCTTATAGTATTAAACAGGAAGTTAAACTGCAATATTTGTTCTGGTGGACGTTGCACAGCAATATAAAGTACTTGTACAGCTTTTAGTAGAGATTTAATAATGTATTGGCAATCAGAAAATCCAGTTAAACTTAAAAGGTTTCTCAAGTATTAAAATGAGATTATAAAACTTTTTCTCTTTTTAAGTCTGTGAACCCTGCCTGGTGAGTTGATTTGAGAACAAAACACTCAAGTTTTGAAGAGAATTGTAGTAAAAATAACTTACCTCCCATTGCAAGAAATGTTAAACCTCACTGTCTTGTCTTTATGTTCAAGATGTGTGTGCCTCACTTTAAGGTATACAGGATCTGTAAAATAAACAGCAAAGCAATAATTTTGTTCGGTGTTTCTTGCAGAAAATATTGTTGGTTCACTTTTGTTTTTGGCACATGGGTATTGTTCTGTCTCTTTTTCAATCTTTTGTATTACAACATTTGGTGATTGCATCCATCTGCAACATCAAAACACTACCATTTTGTTGCACATCAACATATTTAATTTGGCTTGTTGGTGAATAGGGAACAAAAGTACAAACTCTCTGACAGTGCATGAGAATCAATGATAACAGGTAGAACTCAAATAGGTAGAAGAGTCTGGAATATCTCCAAACTTTAACTTTTTATGGAAATGTGGCTGCACAAAAAAAAAAATTAGATTGCTATAATTCTGAAGTACATCTGATCTACCAACCTTTCACATAGAGATGCCTTACAAGTGAAAATGATTTTTTTCCCAGAAACTTAGTATTAACTCTGACAGTTAACCAAATGGAATATTTTCCTTCTTTATGGAATGTATGAGAAATTGTCCTTTTGTGCCACCTGACCACAGACTTGGAACCATCACCAAATTTCCAGTCAGTGGAAACTCCTGTTATTAGATTATAAGGATCTTGAAAATTTACTTCAAACTCAAGAGGACTGTCTGTAGGGAATGCATTTTGATGATTAGAAGGAAGCTTGGGCCCAGAGGAACATTTGATCACCAGGTGTGGATGAATATCACCTGAAAAGAAAACAGGTTTCATGAACATACTGGCCATAGAATAGGCCATTTTAAGAGACTAGTACTTACAAAAGATCTTATTTAGTGCAAAACCTTTCTCAAAAAATAAATTTTATTTTCATGAAAATAAAACATATTTTGCATGTTAATGATTAACGTAAGGAATAAGGAAAGGATTAAGGTAATTTGAAAATGGCCTATTCCATTACATCTAATAATAACAATAATAATTAATAATAATAATGACTGTTATTTAGCCAGGGTTACCTCTTCAGCATAAAATGCTGATATCAATAAGGGCCCTGAAATGCAGGCTATATCCCAATAGCCCCTTCAGAAGATAAGCCTCTAAAAATTCTAATGCAACATGGGGAAGTTGATGGAAATATCAATAAAGTATTTATAAGTATTGATTTTCAATTATTGATTATTGATATTGCTATTAACTCATAAAAAATATGGCCTATGATCTCCCTCTTGTTAGTTCACAGCTAATGTTATAGTATTCCTGTTTGCATACCAGGTAAAGATCAGCTACATGTATTTATCACTTCAAGGCAAGCAATCTCTAGCTATGTAAAAACAGGAAGGCAGACCACTAGTCTGGACATTGCAAATGAAAAACATACCTTTAAATTGCAATTTTTTGTTGGCCTTTCCTTTGTAAAACTTGCCCTGAATCCATCCATGAAGATTGACCACTACTGTACAAGATTTGACTGTCGTAAAATTGTGAATCACTTTCTGCAAGTGAGAGCTTGTGAAGTTTGATCCATCACCAAAATTCCAGTCATAGGTGACATTGCTAAGATTTTGGTGTGGAAAGTTGTGAATTTTGACCTCCAAGGTCACTGCTCCTACATATAGCTCGTTCTGATCTCCTTTAACAGAGGCATTCTGATATGCATCCAAAGTTGCAATAATCTTCTCTTCACCTGTATTCAGGGACCAACATACATCATAAAATCATTTTCCACCAAAAATATTTTATAATAATTTCAAAAAAGAGATGCAGTGTTTTTGTCCAATAGTAATATCACATGCTGAAGAAAGTCATTCATATGGAAATAAAAAATATCAGTAAGTCCACAGCGACAAACCACTGAGTGGTGCTGGATCTCCCAGTTGTCTGGATAAGGCCTGGGTTGTTCAAACGTTGGATAGCACTATCCACTGGATAAATCGCTATCCAATGGATAAGTAATACGAAAACTAATTGCGCTATCCACTGGATAGTAATTTATCCAGTGGATAGCGTTATCACCTTTTGAACAACTGGGGCCAGTACAATAATAAGTTGTAGAAAATCATAAAACAGCAAACTGATCCTTACAGCAAGGAGATGAAGAAGTAAACAAAAGAACAAAATAATTTGTTAAAAATATATATATTTTTGATTTATTCTTTTGTTTACTTCTTCACTGCCTTGCAATAAGGTTCAGTTTGCCATTTAATAATTTTCATTCATAAGGGCCAGGAAGAAGAGCAACGTTTAACTTGTTTCTTAAGTCAGTCTTTTACCAAACCTTGAGATGAAAAGTGTCCCCTGAAAAATAAGTTTCTGAAAATACCAGGAAGTACAGATTCACCATAATTGTGGCTTAAGATTTATTCACTTCTTTTGGGTTCATAGTTTTGGGGTACTGGCCTAGAGTAAATTTCCAAATCAAAATTACGAAACAAAAGAAAAGAATAAAACTTAACCCACAATTAAGGGATCTCTGTATTTTCTGGTATTTTCAAAAACTTATTTTTCAAGTTGATCGAACCTCACCATCAGATTCTTTAACTGTGACCTTTGTCTCATTTGTAGCGAAATATGAACTGTATCCTGTTAGGGGTCCCTGTTTACGCGCTGAATCGTTGCCATTTCCATCAAGAATTCGCACATAAACAAAAATCGTATGATCCCCCGCTTCAGTCCAACGCCACTGAAAGCTATCTGATCTTCGTGTAGTTCTTTCGTGTTTTATAATTACCCATGGCTTTGAAGAAACTTTCCAAGAAAACTCGAAATTGACTCTTTCGCTCGCATTAACACTTGTCCTTGCGTCAGGTTTTGTGACAACCACAGCGTTGAATGTTGTTATTTCTCCAACTTTGCCTGTCCCGACGCCTCCAATTAGCACTTTGTTGTCTCCATGATGAGTACAGAGTATTCCAGAGGGAAATATAACGAGTGCGAGGGCACCGAAACAGAAAAATGCCTGCAGCTGCATACCTTTGACAAGGTCCGACAGCGCAGTAGTTTCATGAGGACAATCAATCCAGACACTTCATGTTTCATGTGATATTTTCCACGCAATGGATTGGATTTTGCCCCCAAGTGAATTCCTACATCATGTAGGAATACCATATACACAGCCAATCCCAAACAAAGTATGCACATCAGGGATTCTCACATGAAGTATTAGTTACAAAACAAAGATGTCTGTCGGAGTGTCGGGAGGGACATACCGAGGGACATCGCTCGTCAAGTTATCTGCCTTAACCATTATTCATCAGGATGGGTCTTTTTTCGAACGTTGTGACTTGAGTACATTGCCAAGAACTGTTCTGCAAGAACTTCTTGTGGCTTCCGTTTCTCGTTCGCGAATTCTTGTTTTCAGAAGTTTGATTGTTAACTGGCCTCTCGAGCAAGTTGTTTTGCAGAAAGTCTCAGGCTTCGACGAACCAAAAGCGGTTCTTCTTGCTTACTGTTTGCAAAGAACACAAAATAATGTAAAGCTTATAGACATACGAGGGTGTAATATTGGTGAGTTTGATGAATATTTCTTATATTTGTGTTAAATTAAGCTTACATGACCATTCCATTCAATGACCTGAACCTAACCTAATGGCACCTATCCTCCAAATGAGTCACCCATAAAGGAAGGCAAAATATTGTACTGTGTCTAAGGGTGCTTGCCATTTAGTCAGAACTGGCCATTCAAACCAGCCCACTTATAAAAAAGTTAACTATTAATAATATTGGAAATGTTCAGCCAGAATTAGTCCATTCCTTAATACTTTGGACAGAAGTGTTTGGCTTTCAAGATGACTTGTCTGACCAGTCCTTTTTAGCTTCTGTACACAGCAGCTGTTCACTAGGCAGCTACTATTGCACTTTACAGTATTCAACCACCTTCATTTGATTTTTTTCTGTAGGCTTTCAAGGGACCACAGCATTTTGCAAGCTGGCTGTCAATCTTCCAGTTTCAGACAATGATGTCTCAGGAATGAAAATTTTAGACATGCGCTCTTCAAACA
The DNA here is from genome assembly GCA_038088405.1 of Porites divaricata. Classification (NCBI taxonomy): domain Eukaryota; kingdom Metazoa; phylum Cnidaria; class Anthozoa; order Scleractinia; family Poritidae; genus Porites; species Porites divaricata. The sequence continues at coordinate 24,083,848 of JBBMOI010000009.1, read as the reverse complement.
ATTTGTTCAAACAAAACAATGTAGCAACAGATCTTCCAAAACAAAGAGTTCCTACCGTGGTTGTGATGCTTGATGCTGTTGTTGATGCTAAAAACTGTGCCCTTGCAATTCAAGCTTGCACTAATCATTTATTCGTAGAGTTGAAAATGTCACATGTAACAATGCATGAAGTTCCAGGAGGAAAGGATATATATTCTCTTTTAACAACTTTAGAGGTGAGTTGATCATATAATAATTTTACAGCAACTGAATGTCCTGTTGGCTGGCCACACCCCTTTTACACTCATGGTTAGACATGATGGTATATGCAAAGGGGTGGAGGAGTACACATATGTGCTACTACTATAAAGGATATGGTTATTTAAAAGAGTGGAGAAACTAATTAATGGCTTATCATAAGGGATTATTGACCAGATAAAATTATTAGAGGTAACATCTCTTCCGAAGTGATAACTTGAGGTGGCAATTTCGTGACAACTGAAAGCATTATGTCAGGCAGAAACTCCCTCAAACTGGAGAAATAATAAAATATATTGTAAGTGAGGTGTTGCTGTTTAAATGCTTGAGTCAGTGCCCCACTTTAGGCTGAAAAATAAACCAGGTGCCTCTTTCAAATAAGCACCCTTTAAACCCTCCTTACTAAGTAATTACACAGTACTAATATATCTTCCATGGAGCAGTCCTCAGTGCTCCATGAAGTACGATGAATATGGCATTATTAACATGTAGTCACTGGAGAATGATATGCAACCCATAATGAGAACATCACATGGTTAGATGTTTAAGACATTGGTCCTCTCATGATTAAAAGTGCTTGAGGATAGCAAAAGAACCTGATAACAAGATATTGAAAACCAAGAAAATGTACCAAAAACAAACACACAAATTTGGATTTACACTTACAGATAAGATCTTGTTGTCCTGTTCACTTATTAAGTTTTCATTCATTTAAACAAGAACAATTTCACTGTAACATGTTGAGGCTGAAATTCTGAAGATGTATAGATGTATAGCTACTAGGTAGAAAAGCTCTGAATAAACTGCTATTATTATTATTATTATTATTATTAAGAACAGACTAAGCACCCCCTACAAATAACTGTTCCCCATCCCCTTGCCTGAAAGGGGTACTGTTTTTAGGCTTCAGGTATATGAAAGGGTTGGGATTTCACAAGTTGAAGTATTTTATGAAAGGGTGAGGAAATGTGTCATTTTGTTCAGTAAAAAAGCCCAAAAGGACTAACAATCCACTTTATGGCTGTAAAAAGTTTCAAGAAACGTCCTGGTTTTGTGATTTATTCATATAATTTTTAAGACAGTTCATTTAAAGCAGTTATAAGGGATGCAAAGTTCATAACTAGGTATGTGAAAGGGATACCATTTTTCAATGGAAGGTATTTGGAAAATGGTATATTAAAGGGTAAGAAGTTAAACCTTGGGGGCAGAGCCTCCCTGTATAAAACTTTTTTGAGTGTCTCCCGCTGGGTGTGAAACACTAATCATGTAATATATTATTTTCTTTCAGCCCAAATTCACCACAGGCCTTGATCTGTCACTGAATGGTTTACAACAGCAAGGAATCATGTCCATCTCACCAGCACTACTGCCTCTTACAAATCTCATAGAGCTCAACCTTTCCTACAATATGATTGGTCACAGAGACACATGTGCTATTCAGCAGATAGCAACAATATGCAGTAACCTGAGAAGACTGAAAAAACTTGACCTGTCTGGTAATTACATCAAAGCAGGAGTTGGTATAATTCTTCAATGTTTGCAGTCAAACCTCACACATCTGGCACTGAGTGGCTGTGGTGTTGAAGAAGGCAACCTTCACAAAATGTGCCCCCTCAAAACACTTGGGCATTTGAAGTCTTTAAGGCTGGATGGCAATGGATTAGCAAACTACGTTGATCCATTGTGTAATTTCATCATCAAATCAGCCAGAACACTTGAGCATTTATCAATAGAGGACAATATGTTAGATTCATCGAACATAACGCCTCTGTGTCAGATGATAAAACAGCTGCACTCACTAAAGTTGTTGTCATTGTGTTACAATCATCTTTTACCTGATGACATAAGAACATTCAAGGAAGAGTTTCCAGCCCTTGAGATTATTAACAAAGACTGGCTGTTTTAATAATAAAATAATGACCATCATTGCATAGTTAAAAGCTAGCCTGAGAAAGCAGCTGACATTTTTGATGCCACCACTATCCTGTACACAGACATTGTTTTATTTTTCTTTTCCTTTTATTTTTTATCACGCGCACTCAGCGGACTTTGAAGAGAAAATAAAGGGTCTGTGAACAGGCTATGCTACCACTGGCGGGGCAAAATGTCGGCTGTTTTCTCAAGCTACGTGAAAGCATTTTGTACACATTTGATCTTAACAGGAACAAATGAAACAAGCACTGAATTAAATGTGTATAATTTATGACACAAGGATGTTAGTAAGACCTGGGGATTTCCCCTGGCTACTTTCAATGAAAATAAAAGGAAAAAAACTAAAAGAACTTCCTAGCTGTTCAGTTCCTTGCCTTCCATAAATCACAAAATAATAATACACTTGACAACTTGTGACAAAATTTGTCATTAATTCAGGCAGGACTGGGCAACAACATGGCCTGAAAACATTTACTCATCTGTCATCTGTAGAGTAGTCAGGATACAACTTTTCAGCATTTAGATGAATGTTGAGTGCATGTGAGTGCTATATTTCTAGAGAAATGTCAGATTCACACACATCTAAAATGCTGTAGTAAAAAGTCATTAATTTTATTTCAGAGAACTACATACAGTGAACTCAGTCTTACATTTGCAGCTTTCCTCTTCACAGTCTTCTCTGCCAATGCGCACATTCCCGTTTTTTTCACTATAACATACCTTTCGGACACCCTTTATACCCTTGCAGACAGACTTTTCAGACAAAGGAACTGGACCTATTGTTGTCTAGTTTAAAGTGCCTATAACCTATAGCCAATATCTTTCTTGTTAAGAAGTAGAAACATATAACATGCAAAAACAAGCAATAGAATGCGATTTGAGCTCAATCTCGATTTTTAACAAGCGATCAAAATTCCGCTTCACAAAGTAAAAAATGCGCCTTATGGGGGACTGGGCCAAGTAGCCTGTGACGTCAACCCGGTATCTCGGTGATAACATGATTGGCTACAAGATACTGGGTCGACGTCACAAGCATTTAGTGCCCAGTCTCTCAATCACTCCTTTTTTAATAAATATGGTGGGAAATTAGCCTCAAATTGCCGATTTCATCCTTCAATAAAAGTGTGTTGAAACGCAAAATAACTATTTCTTTGCAAAAATTTTTTAAACTACATGAATGTTCAAAATTTAATATAACTGAATACAGGTGATAGGCACTTTAAGGGTACTTTGCAGGTTAGTAAAAAAAGTCAAAGTGAAAATTCAACTTTCGATAATAACCAGCTCTTCACTTTAAATAACAAACTCTTTTCTAAACAAATTCTTCTGAAACTGCTAAAGCTTTGCATCTTGAATCTAAAAGTGCCTGTAAAGAGGGCTAAACTTCCATGCACCTACACTGACATGGTACAGAAAAGAAGCTACATTTGTACAAGTTTGTGCACCATCTCCTCCTTTGTAATGAGATGGGTTGTACGATTTAAAAGTTGCATTAGAGTGTTAAGATTGCATGACCACTCGTTTAGAATTTCATTAGATTCTTTGTGGGCACTGAAACTGACAATGCCAGCAGGTCGGTCAATTCTTGCAAACACTGTTTTGGATACCACTAGCTCAGAAAGGAACAACTCAGTCTCCTGATAATGTAAGAATACAGAAAAAAACCATTAGGGGACAAGACTACAGACAGTTCACTTGCATTCAGTCAACCTTAGAAATTTTGTTTGTAATGCAGCTCCCCTCATTTTCAACTTCTTTTTAATCAATTGTAAGTGGTTTTGGACAAATTTACTTGCATAGTAATTTAATTGTAGGTTTAAACTTACATCTACACTGAGATCCAGCAACTGGCTCATTCTTTTCAATGTTATTCTAGTGTAGTATTTAGCCATTACTCTGATGTTCTGGAAAGAAATAAAATAATGAAAGTTTCTAAATCTTATGGATTTACATGAATCTTAGAGCCTTACAACAGATTCATTTGGGGCAAAATCATTGCCCAGTGGGGAGAACACTTGCCTCCCTCCAATGTAATCCAGGTTCAGTTCCCAGTATTGACTCCTGACCTCATAAATGACCATTTTCAAATTCAAATTTGATTTAGCAAGTGTATGCAATTAGTTCAGGGAGAGCCACAGATTAATCAGTTCTTTCAACTGTCAAGTGTACTCACCCTCTCTTAATAAAGTTTGTATGGTTTTCTGGTTTATTATTATAATGAAACTATGAATGAATGAATTTTAAGTTTCAGGAAGGGGGAGGAAGACATGACAGGTTCAAGAAAGCCATAGTCAAATTTTCATCCCCCAGAGTTTATGTATATGCAGTAGTAAGGAAAGTGGGGCATGTATTGCCTAGTCCCTGTATGGTGTCTTCCTAGGCCTTCTCAGTCAATACATTTCTTTCAGTGACATATCCAAGACGAATGGCTGGGAGACTCGCTCAGACCGTGTGACCCAAAACACATTGGCCATGCATTAATGAGGCCTGGGGACTAGGCAAGGGCATAAACATATCTTTTCTCAATTCTTGCAGTAAAATTTGGAAGGAAGTTAGTGTTAGTGTGACATGTAAACACCAAGAAAGTTGTGGAATCTCTTTTTCCTCAGCACATTTTTTTAGTGAGAGGTATTTCTGCAAGATCACTCAACTGTTACAATCCTAATTTTCAGGTGTTCTGTAACTTTCCATTACAAATATGGCAAAACCCTGACATAACATTTTTAGCACTTTAGGATGGGGAAAATGAGAACTAATCAAATTAGCAAAAAACAAAATTGCTTAAATTGAGTCTCTTTCAAATTCTCTTGCAATATGATTTTAGATATTTGCAGTTAAATCAGAAACACACGAGACACTCCTGAAGGTATGTGGTAACCTTAAAGTGGATTATGATCAACACCAAATGCAAGCACATGTACTTTAAAACTCACATGTTCCACAACCCTTTTTCTCAAGTCTTCCCAGCGCTTATTGCCTTCATCTGTTGCTGGTTCAAACACACCAGTAGCAGAAGTGCTCATTCTCAATTCAGACTCATACAGCTCTTTAACATTGGACCAGCGCATTAGCTCAGCGGTGGTAAAGCATTTAAGAAGATCCCTAACAGAAGGATTGAGACCAAATATATTCAATAATATAATATATACCCAGTATTCAAATTTAATAATAATATTAAAGCTAGATTAGACTATGCAATATTTAACAATTATTCCTCGAGCCCGAATGGGCTCTGAGTCAATAGCCCATGAGGCTGAAGGCCAAATGGGCTATTGACTCTAGTTGCAAAATGTCGGCTGTTTTCTTAGGCTAATTCTTGACTGGACACTGTCCATAGCCCCAAGTGACTCTTGATCTAATACTACATTCTCCTTTTGATTTACAAGAATGCACACTTGGCAAACTGTAAAGGGAATTTGTCACTTTATCAGAAGCCAACTGAGGCTTTACTCTGCATATTCCTTCATTGCCATGTTGCAAGTGAATTGTTGTGCAAGGTTTTTATGCTTTGTGCTTCATTCTGGACAAAATATCCCTTCAATTAGGAAATAATACTGACTGAACAAAATCAAAGCTAACAGCTCCTCATTCACAGAACCAGATGTTGAGCAAGCTGCTTGATTAACAAGGGAATATCAAAATATTATACAAGCTGAACGTTGCTGAAATTAAGTTACTTTTACAGAACGGATGTAAGTTATAGAGCTTATATCAAGTTGGTGTTCTTGGTATTATTGGTATTCATGTACCTGTAAAGAGGGATCTCATCTAACGTTTTCTCTTCGCCGACACGGTGAATAAGGTCAGACTGTTCATTATCATAAGGAGCAAGAATGAGAAACAGTACTGCATTCTTTAAAACCTGCAGAAAAACAAACACACAAAAATCAGTAAAATGAAAGAATTGAACACTTCCAGTGTTCAATCCATCAGAGACATTCATCTGAAACCCACTCACTCAATATTTAATTGTGCATGTATTTAAATGAAAATTGAAAATTAGGCCCTTTTACCCTTTGAATATTAAATAATAACAAAATAATGACACAGAAATGTCATTTTTCATCCTCACCTCATGCTTCTTGGCTTTGTCCTCCAAAACAGATGGTGTGTCAAACATAGCTCTGTAATATTTACAGATATCCAGATAGCTACCATCATGCCGAGCCACCTCTATCATTAACTGATAAAACTTTAATTTTAAATCCTGAAACAGGAAAAAATACTAGTCAAAGAGTTGTTTACCTCCCACTATGTATAAATGATGAATTCTCTTACTTTCTGTGGTTTCAGTAACCTACTATCTATCATGCTTGAAGACAAGGAGTAATTGAGGAATTCAGAAAGTTTATCCTTACTATCTGTAAGCTTGAATCACAGTGCCTGGAAGACACATTTGTTAGTCATGAAGAAGGGATTTGTCAGTAAGAAATAACTTCTGCCTTAACTTTACTTTCATAGCAAGTAATGAGCAAAAATAAGTTACAACATGGACTCGAATGTCATGACACTGTTCATTGAAACACATTGTGGTATGCAGCAATTTTTTCCTGCATACTAGAATACATGTGTACATTTGAATGGCCATCGTGTGGTCACTTATCATCCAATGACAGTTGGAGGTACATGTGTATCTGTAGAAACTACAGCTTTAAGATGATTCTGTTTGAGGGGATATACTCCCTGACAACTTCTCTGTCTGAAGAAAGACTCATGTCCACAGCTAGGTTTATTTTTTTCAATTTGATCCTTTTTCAGTAAATTGTATGCTCAATATAAAATGAAAGATTATTGCAAGGTTTGAAATTAATGGTAACTTGTTAACCAATGGTTACTTAATAGTAGTTTCCAACATCTGGTTAAAAATGTGCCCAAGTAACCTGACATGGCTAGTAGAAAGTTCTTTCAAATTAAGTTTTGTCATTTATAGAAGGCTGATGTTTTACTTTTCTGCATAAGATTGTTTTTTCAAAAAAAAAAAAAACAATTGTTCAAAATTACATGTAATTTCGAGCCCTGCCCTGGAACAATAAATAACAAGTTACCTGCTCTTGGTTGTTCTCAAAGACCTTTGGGCTGATCTTCTTGCTTATAATCTGTGTTCTAATGTAGTCCTTCTTTGCCAGACACAATCTCATTTGCTCCAAAATGAATTCCACCTTTTCACGTCTTTCCATTGAACCATATGTCTCAACCTGGTCAAGCAAAAACCGCTACATTTAGAGCAAAACCAGTATATTTTTTAATATGGACCTTCTTTCCAAGTCTGTCTGCAAAACCTCCCCACAGAGACCATACTGGTGCTAGTACCCAAGAGTTGGACACAGGACCTAGTCTGAACAAGGGAGAAGAGGTGCTGACCAATAGTCAGAACTGATCGGCTACACAAGTCCAATCATAAAGAGATTTCCTCTATTAGTCAGGAATGCCTGGTCACATCAGTTTATTCCTAAATGGTATGCAGGACAGCAATAGGTTTCTAGCAAAAACTTTTGAAAAAAGCATTTTTCATCTTCAAATTTATCCACCTGCCTGGCTAGTGTGGACTTTTGGTAAGTGCACTAAGAGACAAAGACGTTTTTGGAGCACAAGGATTGCGATATTTTACCTGAAGTTCCTGAAGAATAGTGGCTGCCTCTAAAAGAAAACAAATGAAAACAGTTAGGAAGGGAGATTCTTGGAAGTAATTTGCTCATAAATTTCTTCCTTTTGTTTGTGAATTAAACCCATCAACAATAGATGGTTGTGGGGAAGGTGCCTGATGACGCAGAAGGGGGCTGCAAGTGATCTTAGAAGGTAACCATGACAACCCTGAGAGCGGCACCCACCAGGCACCATCACACTGAAAACCTCAGTGGAAAGAAGCATAGATACTTACCAACACAGGAACCAGCACAGAGGGAGGGTTGGGGACAAAAAAAACGATAACTACTCCACGCGAAAGCAACGTGAGCAAAATGATTGACTCCTACGAAAGCACTGTAAAATCACTAAGGCCTTGCTAAACCCCAAGAGCGCCCCGCATACGATTCGTGGTAGAGACCGCTGGCCAGCATTGTCTCATGTTTAACCTCACCTAAATTACATATAGCCACATATAATATTACAGCACGCTGGTGCAAATACTTTACTTCAGGTTTGTTTCACCTATGTATAAGGGTTTGTCAGCACTACTGTTTCGTTGAGAAAAAGTCAAATATAAACTGAGATAAGTTCCATAAAGCAAGTTAACACTGTTGCTGTACAGTGTAACTCATGTTGCTTTTAGTAAAGATATATTTATGGTTTAATGACAAGGAAACAAATAAACAACTTGAAAAAAAAGGTGGTGTAAATATTACCTGCTATGTCACCTTGGTCTTCCTTGATTTTAGCTAGCATTCTTGTCAAACGAGCCCTCTCTATCTCAACATATATCTCCATGTGCCATAAAAATGAATATTGTTAAGCAACATGTACAGTGAAACCTGCATTGTGCAGACACCCACAGGAACCTCCATAGTGACTACCTAATAGAGGTGTCCTCTTAAGGCTAGTTTGTTTTTATGAACATATGCAACAGAAATTATTATTCATTCAAAATATTTCCGCGATTCTGATTGGTGAAAAGCGCACGTTTAATTCACCATAACCAGTTACTGATGACCAAATTTGGAAGAACTTTGACTTTAACGAGGAAATGACGTCAAAAATGCAGCGTTTTCGCAGGTTAAGGCACCGTTAACCGAGAAGACCTGGGGACGAGGTTGAGTTGTTTTGATTGAGAACTTGAAAAATGGCGGACATTTCACTTGTTTCAAGAGTAAGAACTAGGCAAAAAAGTAGATTAAAACATGGCAAGAACAGCAAGAAGACAACTCGAAGGGCGACATATGCTATTTGAAGAATATTTGTGGAGCTGGACAAAGCTAAACATACACTATCAAAGATGAACTGAACATCGATGGATTGATGGAGGTAAACATGTTTTAGCTACGTTTTCAAACTAGGAATTATTTTGAATGAATAATAAAACAGTTATTGAATTCGGCGGATACTCAGCCTCATTCATTAACTGTTAAGTAAGTGAATTTTTGCTGCAAGTGTCTGCCTATTATAGGGTGACTGCTTGACAGGGGGTCCATTTAATACAGGTTTTACTGTAGCTGTAAAGCATACTATACCTGTAACTGCAAAATCCCCATGGGGACATGTCTTACCAGTAAGTTTCAATAGTAAACAACAAAAATCAAAAAAAAAAAAACGCAAAAAAATGTTCTGCAAACTGAAACATTATATTATATTAAAACCATGTATTCTATGTCTTCACTTTTTTGTCAGTCCAGTTTAAATACAGTGTCCAGCACTGTGAATTTATCAAGTTTTGAAGTGTGTGTGTTACTTGCATTCATTCCCTATACCATTTTCTTCTTTCCAGTCATTTGCTTCGAACTTCCGATAACTCGAACTCCCTCTAACTTAAACTTTTTTGATTTCCCTAGAAAGTTCAAGTTATTGGAAGGTACTTAAAGTAACGAGGGTAAATATATATGGTAATGATCTGAAGGGAAACAAAAATTACTTCAAGTTAGCAGGAGGTTCGAGTTATCAAGGGTTTGAGTTACCGAGGGAAATATTACAGAAATGTATGAAGTAAACCCAGGGGAAATCGATTTTGGTTTGAGCTAGTGCGAGGTTTGAGTGAGCAAGAGTTCAAGTTATCAGGAGTCGACTGTATTGTAGTACTACTATAAAAATGGCCAAGATTTGTTTGTACCTTTCCAGCTGTGACTGTCCTGAGTGTATCTATCAGCTTCAGTTTGGTTTCCAGGTCTGGAGTCTGTTCTACATAGCTGAATGCCTCTTGAATCATTTTTGTTACAGCCTGAAAGGACATTATCACAAATGCAACATTATTGGTAGGGGAACAGAGATATAGTCACTTGTTGGTTAGAATCCCCAAGTTACTCAGACAAAACTTACATGGTCTATTCAAAGGCTTTGTATAAGAACAAAAGTTTTGAGCACAAAAGCAGCTCCTGAAAAAAGGAGTTAGATTATAAGGAGAGAGCAGAGAGGTTATTAAATTAGTCAAAATGAACTTGTTGTATTTGATAAAGCGGGAGAACCTAGGCTAATGAAATCCAAAAGTTGGACTTCAATGATCTAGCTCTAATATTAGCTACACACAACAGTTCAATTTTCACTGAAAGAAATGAATAATACCTCTGCAAACTAACTATGCCTGTGGCTCGTGTGCCGCATTTTTATTTTACATGACTATTGTACCACATTTTAATGTCATTTGTGAACTATTACTGACAGCCACACACCAACATGATTTGTTAAAATGATGTATTTATTATTTCAGGGAAACTTTCCATTTCCATAACAAAAAGCAAAATTTTCTATTTCATTGTCAGATCAGCTAGCCTTCATTATGGGATCCGAGACCCATCTCTCGAATACTTGTAAAACACTGAAGCCAACCACCACTTTGTACAGTTATTGACATTCTGATCATATTCCCAAATAATGTTATGAACATCTCATTGAAAATGCAAACACTCCCCAAAAATGATGCAGAATAAATTGCAGCCATGTCATAACTTTCCCGTACAAAATCCTCACACAGATTACAATAGGATCAGTTTTTTGGTTTGGGAGATAAGAAATCTGGGACATCATCTGTGCAGAGCACCCTTGCTCTTACCTGTTTTAACTGGCTCCTTCTCTTTGTCAAGATAACAATGTGTTCATTGAGTGCATTCCAGTCTTTATTCTTAAAACAGAGCTGAACAATGCACACCAACATACGGCTTGTAGAATGCATATCAGCAGCCTTGAGGTGGGAGAGGGCAAATGAAACCACATTAATCCAACAACTCAATAGGGTCTAATTTAAGCTACACTTAAAAATAACAATTTATTTTATTTATTACTCTTACATACATGGGTCCAAGTTCATACATAGTTTTTAGTTCTGGTTTTTTGCTCAAGTCACAATAATTAAAGGAGCTTATTGGTTTTACCCAAACTAAAATGAGACAAACAAAGACTAAGTAGTTCAGTTAACCCATGACTGGTCTACTAAAGCTGTTAACCTTCAGATGGCTATTGAAGATACAAAAAAAATGTTGCAAAATGACCTGAAAGGCATGAAAAACAAGAAAGCAAGAGCAAGTTACAAAGTCTAATAATATGACAATAGGTTGGAAAAAATAGGGAAATCAAACCAAAAACATATGTTTCCTTCAGAGGATACCCTACTCCCTTCTAGGCTTCTAGAGGCATAATGTTTGAACACTGGAACATTAGCCTTTGAGCTGTATATTGCAACCCAACACCAGCCAAGACTAATAGTAGCAGATCTAGGGAAAGGGTTAAAGTGATCCAGCCTCCTATCCTCCAACCCTCTCCCTCTGTAATGCAGCCATAAGACCAGAGAATTACTAACGTTTAGGAATTTAATGGTTAAAGCTGTAGTGAGTGGTTACCTTAGACAAGTATCAATAAAGTGAACACTACTATTCCAGAGAAACACCTTTTGAAAAATGTGCATTTGAAAAATCCCAAATGTGATTTCCAGCATTTCCTGAAAGCGCCCTTAAATTACAGTAGCAGTGTTGCAGTTATCACTTTGGAGCTGTCTCTTTCCAAATGGTCAAAACAACTCCAGTGAACAAGGTTCCATGTATGTGCAAGGCTGTGCTGTAAGGAAAACTGAAGGGAGCCCAGTGTTCTGAAACTGTAAAATCTAGGGTGTCCAGCATATGATTTGTATGAAAAATCTGAGATATTCTTGTCGCTTGAGGGCAAAAGTTAGGCGCCAGGGCCCACCACGCTCTGCTAGAGCACAGCCCTGATGTGGATCTCAATTTTAAGTGAATGGGAGTTATAACAGTGTACTTTGTAAGTTAGTAAGAGTACACAGAACGTTTCACAGTTAAAGATGACAAATGGGTTGGACCACACATTTTGTGCCAGGGAGTTATAACAGTTTACTTTGTAAGTTAGTAAGAGTACACAGAACTTTTCACAGTTAAAGATGACAACACATGGGTTGGACCACACATTTTGTGCCAGGAAATGTTTCTGATCTATACAGTGAACTACAATTAAGCATGTAATCCCCTCTCTTTTTTTGCATGCTTACTTTCTCAACCCCAATGAATGTTTTTTGGTTATTGCCTAAGTCAAATCTTTTGTTTGTAAACCTTTTCCTGGGTAAGAAAGCATATTAAACATACAGGACCCCGTATAAATGATGAACGTCTTTTGTGTCTGGATTTGATCTTTGTCACCTCCAAACTACCAGCCTTCCAATCACGCACCCATGGTGGTTCTCACCCAAACACAGCGCTTGAAACATAGAGCATCCCACTAGTCAGCATAAAAACAGATACTGGATGTTTCGGTAGAGGGACTGACCTAATATAATATTGGTTTTGCACTATCAAAGGAATGGCTGTCTTGCCCTGGGTCTTTTCATGCGGGTCAAAATAAAGACTTGACCAAAACCTGAAACTGCGTATGAAAAGACTCTAGCGCCAAGGGTAGTTAATATCATTGTAAAGGTCCAAGAAATATCTAATCAAACCACAACTTTAACTTATAACATGCATGACATGCTGCTTTAGCAATACGGTGAGTGGACTCCACTCACCGTTCTAGTCTGTTTTTCCAAAGAAAGAAGAATGTCCAGAGCATCACTGAGTTTACCATCCTAGCAGACAACAGGAATAATATAAATAAAGCTTTGATCTATATCCTTTTCCACATAAAATAAGCTTGAAGGATCTAAAATTTAATTAAAAAGAAATAAACCAGTTCTCATACATAGTCGACGTTACTTGACCGGCACGTGCTAACTTAAAGCCATTTTTCTCAAGAAGAAAAACCACTAAAACTAGTTTTAACTTACAGCAGCTAGCGCTTCGCATTCTGGTATTCTTTTGTCTACAGTATCACTGTAGTCCACTTCCATTTTCACCACATTTCCCTTCATATCTGTAGAAGTCGCCATTTTTATGGTTTCGTTCTGTCAGAGGTCTCTAAAAGAATTATGGGTAAAATTACTCAGCACTCGACCCAGGCTTCAGCGTATAAAACGAAAGACATGAGGAGGCTTTTAATTTGCACTGCGCAAATATTGCGATTATTAGCCTCTTTTAACCTTTAAGCCCCAGTATCCACATACAAATTCTCCAAACTGATCTCCATACATTTCCTTAAAGAATCAGCTGAGAGAATTTGTTCAAAGATCAAAGTATTTTCTCTTGGGTGATCATTTTATTGATTCTCATAACTTATCTCTTTACAGAGTATGGATAATGCGTCAGTCAATTCCACCTGCGCCCAGCCCCCCCGGGCAACCGTGGGGCATTTGCCAGCCTTGTCAGTCCCGGGGGAGGGGATTTAGCTAATTTAGCGTGACCCGGGGGCCGGGCATTGGCCAACCCCGGGGCACCCCCGGGCTTTTGACACGCATGTGGTTAGTCGCCATGGAGAAGATCAGCAGTTTGTGGAATAGCGAGAGCGTGAATGAATTGTGGCGTTTTTCGCAACAGGCCGCATTTGATTCATTCTATATGGTATTTAATAAAATTCCGGCTTTTGGAAATATTAAAGGCTTGCAAATTTAAAATCAAGGACTATAATATAAGCGATCTATTGCAGCGTACGAAAATGAAAACTGGCATTAAAACGATCTGGGGGCGGGGCATTCGCCCTCTACTTTCGTCCCCACTGCCGGGCATTTGACAGCTGAAGTGCTCCCGCCCCCGGGAATTTGCCATCCATGAGAAAAAAAAGGCTAATTTTCGGGGGTTAGCCCGGGGGGACCCTGGGCGCAGGTGGAATTGACTGATGCATAATTGTAATTTTTGGCCCAACAGTGAGGCATTTGCAGCTTTCAGAAGAAAAAGTGACCGACGCCATGAGCGGGGCGACCTGAGCCATATAAGACAAAAAAGCAAGGCTGATTTTACAATCGGGAATATATTATCTTTTAACCAATATTTCGGAAGGCACGGCCTTCCTTCTTCAGGGTCTTACAAATAATGAGACGTTACAATTAAAGTGCCTTCCGAAATATTGGTTAAAAGATAATATATTCCCGACTGTAAAATCAGCCTTGCTTTTTTGTCTTATATTTTCACTGATTGCTGATTAGATCCTTTATTAGGATCCGGTCCTTCTTTTTTGTAAGCTGGTCCTTGCTTAAAAAATTGAATTTGAGCTATATAAGCATTTCCCCTGTCGTAACTCCTCGCGCGAACAACACGAAATTTCAGTTACAACTACCTCGCGAAACGTCCTCAGCGGCGAGGAGCAAGGAGAAACGACTGTTTTCCAAGGCTAAAGGAACTCGGGAGCAACTTGATGTTTTTTTATGTGACGCCAGGAATTTGATGGGCTCCTGCTGACGCTAATTTTTGTGTAGAATTGGCCTCATTTCTTTCTGTTTACTCGTTTATTTTTTTTCTCAATCCTCTGTTGTCTCGATGAGCCTAGAAGTAAATTGGGCCCGAAGAGTTAATCGATTCGCGCAAGTTTATACACTGCGTTGGCCTCTTGGTCTTACTTTCTTCAACGTCCAACACATGCGCAAATCGAAGAGCCATGGCCACCAAACACAACGGCCTAGCACCCTGGTCCCAGAGGTTTATCTTGAGTGAGAATCGAGGCCAAGGTAACCAGAGGTTTTTCTCTCTCTCCTCGCCGCTTCGCGGGTCGCTCTCACTTTCGCGAAGAAAAACTTTAAGAATAACCTCTGGGACCAAGGTAAGGGCGTATTGGCGAAGAAATATAATGACTGCTGACTTTTCTCGTCTCACGCCAGTCCCTTGGACTAACACGATATGAAATCTTGCATATGTAAATACGATGTTATGAAACGGGCGAAAGTATTCCTTCCCTCAAACGCATTTTTTTACGAAGCGCCCTCGTTTCAACGCCCGCGAATTTTCTTTCCCTCAAGTTGGACAGAGGGTTGTTATTTTTGAGGGTGGAGTACAAATAACGAAAAGCTGTTTCTCACAATGACTCTTCCCTTCCTTTCACCAAAATTATTTCCATGAATATTTTATGGGAAAATCTACGAAATTAATGTAAGTCATAAAAAGGTCAAATATATTTGCAATGAAAAGTGATCAAAAAAAGTGCTCCTAAACTGACCCCAGAAAAACTCAGCCCAGTACAGATCTTAAAAATAAAGAGCAGTCTCCTCTTTCACTGACACAAACTGCAAGAAAGGTAAGAAAAACTCAACTATTTCCCTCCTAGCAGAGAATACCAAGGAAAAAGAGGCCTCTGCTATCAGGGAATCTATCAACTACTTTTTGGTACCCAGAACCCAACACAGAAAATAACACTTGAATAACACAACAGAGTTTTATTAAATTTTACACTTAAAAAAAACTCCATTCGAGAGCGTCCACAATATCCCATTGCCACTGTCCGTTTAATCATCCATACCCTATACAAAAATTTACAGTCGCGACACACGTCCATTACAGTTTTTGTTCAACACTTCTTTGTGCTCTTCAAATCAAGCAAACCAAACACAACTGTTCACAAATTCAAAGTCCACAAAAGTGAGCTTAGAAGCACTTGCGATGTACAATGGCAGGACCAGATTCATCATATTCCTGCTTGGAGATCCACATCTGCTGGAAGGTGGACAGTGAAGCCAGAATGGACCCTCCGATCCATACAGAGTACTTGCGCTCAGGTGGAGCGATGATCTTGATCTTCATGGTTGGTGGTGCCAGAGCAGCAATTTCCTTCTGCATCCTGTCTGCAATACCTGGATACATGGTTGATCCACCAGAGAGGACAGTGTTGGCATACAGATCCTTACGGATGTCCACATCGCACTTCATGATGGAGTTGTAGGTGGTCTCATGGATACCAGCAGCTTCCATACCAAGGAAGGCAGGTTGGAACATGGCCTCAGGGCATCGGAATCGCTCATTTCCAATGGTGATCACTTGACCATCAGGAAGCTCATAGCTCTTTTCAAGGCTGGAGCTTGATGCAGCAGTGCTCATTTCCTGTTCAAAGTCAAGGGCGACATAGCACAGCTTCTCCTTGATGTCACGAACAATCTCGCGCTCTGCTGTGGTGGTGAAAGAGTAGCCTCTCTCAGTGAGGATCTTCATGAGGTAGTCAGTTAGATCTCTACCAGCCAAGTCAAGACGCAGGATGGCATGGGGCAGGGCATAACCCTCATAGATGGGCACTGTGTGTGTAACACCATCACCACTGTCCATGACAATACCAGTGGTACGACCAGAAGCATAAAGGGACAGTACAGCCTGGATGGCCACATACATGGCTGGAGCGTTAAATGTCTCAAACATGATCTGAAATGATTAACAAAGAAAAGAGAATATTGATAAAAAAATCCATGTCCTAGTGGAAATTAAAATTAAACTTTTTCGGCTAAAATCTTGGCCTACGTGACTGCATAACTTAATAGAATATAAAAAGAATTTTAGGCAGAGTTTAATCCCTAGAAAAACAAACAAGTTGAGCTTATGCCAAAAAACCAATACCATATATGGAGAAACCGGCATCCTCCGAACACACTAGACTCGCACTTTAACTTTAATGGTTGACGGCAAATTTCGCAATTCGAAGTACGACAAATGAAATCTAACTAATAAATGTTTAAGAAATTCCAACCAAGTTTTATACAGGAAATCAAAATTTCGGCGTTGACTCAAGGGCAACATATAAAAAGCTATGTTACAAAATCAAGATTCGCACCTTTACAACGCGGAATAAATCATGAATATGTATGACGCTAAATCACAATTAATAAATTTAAATGAACATTTAAAATTTCTCGCCAAGTTGAGTCCTAAGCTAATAAATAAATGATCCATCCGTGTTGCTAATGGGCGGTGTCTTCGTGTAAATAACCGAAATTTGGGGGTGGGGCGGTTAGTTACTTGTAGCAAAAAACAATTGTTACTAACAAAAAGAAAAATACCTGAGTCATTTTTTCTCTGTTTGCTTTGGGGTTCAAGGGAGCTTCTGTCAGTAGAACTGGATGTTCTTCGGGAGCAACTCGGAGTTCGTTGTAGAAGGTGTGATGCCAGATCTGCAAGGAAATGACATTTAGGCGTGTAAGATTCCTAAGACCCCACAATATTTACTAAAGATCACATGCCAAAGTTAAAGTACCTTCTCCATATCGTCCCAGTTAGTAACGATTCCGTGTTCGATGGGATATTTCAGTGTCAGGATACCACGTTTGCTTTGGGCTTCATCGCCGACGTACGAATCTTTCTGGCCCATACCAACCATGACGCCTTGGTGACGAGGACGACCTACGATCGATGGAAACACAGCTCGTGGAGCATCGTCTCCTGCAAATCCAGCTTTACACATTCCGGAGCCATTGTCCACAACCAAAGCAGCAACATCTTCATCGGCCATTGTGAATACAAAAGTAGTTCGTACCGAGGCACTGAAATATTTCAACGGTTTAGAGCGCTCTGTGCAACCACCAGAAATAGGACGAGACTGCCGATAGGCATCGTTATTTATATCTGTCACACGACAATAAGGGCCACACTTTGTTACCAAATATGGTCAAAATTTAGTGCTCTTCGTTCGCCCAAGGGGATCCGACAGGCAACTCAAAGGTGACGCTTATGACGTCAACGATGAATGATGACACGACAATCGAAATTTATCGAAAAGTGAAGGAAATTTCACTTATTGGTCGGTATTTTGCAAAATTTATGTCGTCCCTTGCGTCCCTTTTCTTTTCTTTCAACGATCGAATATTGAAGAAAGGCGGAATTTTTGCCACTATTTCTAATGAAAACTCCACCCCAAGTACCTCCGCCGAGCCGACGAAAAACAAACAAGAGATCTGTCAACAAAGGTCATCTATCCTAAAGCCAAATTTCCCGCAAATTTCCAAATCGATTGGTTTGATAGGAGAAACAGTGCGGGCGCTTGCTTTCTTGTCCTCGTTTGCTGGAGTTTATCGCTATTTGCGGTAAAATATTTTTCTAGAATTATTAAGCTTTGTGTTTAATTTTTTATATGTGTTATTTGTCACCAAACCCCTGATTAACGATTCCAAAAGATCAATTTTTGCTCACTGGGGGTTCACTTTGTCTCAACGGACAGGGGTGGTACAAGCTAAAGAAACGTGGCTTCCAGTCACTATTGTAAACTTATGGTTCTATAGTTCAATCGAGAATCAGTAGTTTTTCCCTTCAGCAGGAAAATAGTAGACTTTTGACATCTTGACCTAGGTAGAAAGCGGGTACCCACATAAAAGTATTGAGATACAAACACCCTTCTTTCCCCCTCTCCCTAAGGGTATGGCTTTCCGACTGACGTGAGAAGCACTTCGCCATAGTTCCTGTTGAATGATACCTACTGCCGTCCTCTTGGGACTTCAGAGGAAATCCTTGTATGCGCGGGTTAAATTTCTGCGAAATTGTTTTTCTGTTTTGTTACTGGTGATTTTGTTTGTCGAGGGCCGCCTTTGGAGGGTGATATCGTATTCTTTTCTGATCGAAAATCACTGAAACTACTTTCTGTAGAATTCTTGCCCTTTGAGATCAACAACAACACCAACGAAAGGAGGAGCGTTGCGTGACGACACAAAAAACGGCTGTGCAGCAGACTACTAGAAAGAGCCTGAGAAAGGACCAGAGCTATTATAGCTGTAAAAGAACATCCCACTTATCACGTGTGCCATAATTTTCACACGTCACCAATCAAGGCAGACCGGAAATTTGCGTTACCAGCTGGGAGAGGCTCATAAATGGTACTAGCCGGGGGAAGAACAATCACTCAAGCTCGAGAAAATACTCTACGCCTGGTGTACGCATTTTATCGGGGTGACAGTGTAACATCAGACCCGGGCTCCTGACCCGAAAGTACAAGCCGAAAATGACACCAAAACCTCTTTCAAAACCAAAACGAATAAGAGTCGAAATAAGGGATAGAATACTGAAAACGTTACAGTCAAGAAGACTTTTGCAGGGACTGATCAAACAACGTGAAATAGGGAGTTTAGT
Source organism: Porites divaricata (assembly GCA_038088405.1). Taxonomy (NCBI): domain Eukaryota; kingdom Metazoa; phylum Cnidaria; class Anthozoa; order Scleractinia; family Poritidae; genus Porites; species Porites divaricata. The sequence goes on along the minus strand of JBBMOI010000009.1, from coordinate 24,064,643 downwards.
TGCGATATTTCGACTTGTCAATACCAGTCTTCATCAGGTTTATTGAGATATCACGAATTATATATATGAAGTAAAATAATAACCGGGAAATTACATAATATGACGTGGTATGGTGTGGCTACTGTAAAAAGACAAGATAACAAAAAATATATATATAAAAAAATAAAAGATATGCTATAAATAGTTACAGTTCATCACGTTTATTGATGCCCAGAGGCTCAATTGTCTTAGCTTTGTGAATAAGGTGGGCTTCACGTGCTTTCCTGAAAGAATCACGTTCATTTTTAAGTTTTTCAACAGGAATCAAAAGCAAATGATTGTCGGAATGGTTACTGGTTAGAAAGTGTTCTGAAACTGTAGTATGGATGTAATTACCAGTAGGGTTAACGTTGAGTAAAGGTCTTCTGTGTTCATTAAAACGGTCTTTGAGGCGACGTTTAGTTTCTCCAATATATTGTAGATTACACAGGTGACATTGAATCAAATAGATAACATTAAAAGTTTCACAAGTGATATGAGATTTGATGTGGTGGGTCTCACCTGTAGAATGAACTAGTTACCATTATCGAAACTTGGTGGGGGCCGGGGGGGGGGGGTAATCCTTGTAATGGTCTGAAAGGAGGTTCCGCCCTAAAGGAGTACCCTTTTATATCAGAGGGTAGAGATTTCACCCATTGACGGTCCATAGTGAAAGGGGTAGTTCCCTAGCTGCGCCCAGGTTGGAGGATAAAGTAATTGAATAAAGCACCCTCAAAGTACCTTATACTTCTCATTATTCGCAACTTCCTCTCCAGGTAGGGGTATTTTCAATTCTGTGGCCTCTACGGGGGACGGATAGTTAGAGGCATGACTTTAATGTCTCTATGATGCACAATTAACCGTAGACACCGCCAAGCAAGGCCTTAAGACTTACAGACGAAACAGCTCAACGTCCTTTATTCAATGAACGGTTCTCAGATTTCCAGAATATTTTGTACCCAGCGAACCCAGATCTCACGAGATTATTCTTCTCCCTCTTAACCTCTCCCTCCCCCCCCCCCCCCCCTCCCTTTTTTACGTCTGCCACACAGGCTAGGTTCTAGGGGATTCGTATATTGCCTACCTTCCCACAAGGAAGACGGCAGGGAGGAAATACCACTCCCTTAAAAAATAAGGCTTTGTAAACTCTGTTCGTGAGAAGGAAATATCAGGAAATATCAAACATAAGAGCTCGGAGGACATCCAATTTGTCTAGGTCGTGGACAATTGAATTTATCAAAAATATTTTTGACTGATCTAGCATATTTCATTAGCAAAACCCTCCTACAATTTTAGCCTGAAACCTTGCAGGGAAACTTAATAAAGCTTTGTTTTCTTCAGGTTAGTTTGTTTTAGGTGAAATTTTTTGCAATATTTTTAACTTGAGCTTTTATGGAATGACATTAATTTTCAATTTCCTTATACTCATGCCATGAATAACATTTTCACAAACAAGATACAAAGAAACGCAAAGACAGGAGAGGAGAGGCGAATGGATACTCATGCTTCAGTTTTATTCCTTTGTCCGACCCTATCTATTCCTCCCTTGTTTTGGCTTGGTTCCGTACAGGCGGCAAAAGGTACTGGGCAGGGATTATATTGATTAGATCAGTTCGTGCAGATCGATTCCCAATACGTGATAACTGTAACTTCTTATGGGAAATGGAAAGCTCGTCTCATGACTACATTACAGAAAGAAAAAAATCATAACCAAGGAAATCAATCGAAAATCAACTATTTTGAAAATAAAATTATTAACTTTCTCCCACCGCTATCATAACTCAATATTCGTCAATATCATTCTAATTAACAATTATTCCTCGAGCCAAAATGGGCTCTGAGTCAATAGCCCATGAGGCCGAAGGCCGAATGGGCTATTGACTCAGAGGCCATGAAAGCGAGAGGAATAATTTTTTTAGTAAAATCCAACTAGTTGGTCAAAAATATCGAGAATAAAAAAGTTTCAGCTTGTTAAAGCTAGACTTTAATCCTTTTTTGCCGCCAAAAAGCCCGTGCTTTTCGCTACTAATGGGCTATAACATATAGCCTAGTAGTAGCTCAACCAATCAGAATGCAGCATTGATAATAGACCACTAGTTGGATTTTACTAAATAGTCCGTTTGCTTGAGTCGGAAGTGCCGTTTGTGTACTAGACTGACGTGCCTCTGCGTGCTAGCTTAATCTCCCAGATTCCCTTTCAGCAGAATATGAGCCTGGGCCGGGTTGTTCAAAGCAGGGTTAAGATAACCCGGGGTTAGTGCGAAATTTGAATTCAGATATGAAAGCTTAAAAAGTAAATTCAGTTTTATTCTTTTTGCCTACAATTTGATGATTGGATGCTCTAAAAAGAATAGAGAAAATTATCCGGGAAAATGCTTTTGAAAGAAAAGAAAAACAAGCCCAGGTTAAAATTCAACCCTGGGTTAGCACTAATCGGCCCTCGAACAACTGGGCCCTGGTTCTCCGTTTGTATTTCCAATATGTCAATTGTAGGTTGACGAATTACAAGTTCGTGGGTGGAGCATGTTGACGCTGGAGTCCTCTTTTGCAGAGCCCAGTTTTGGAAAAAGATTTAATTCCCGCTAAAAAACCGATATCGGAAAACCAATCGATAAATCGATAATTGTCAATAATCACTTTTTGATTGATATCGATTGTATCTGTCAATCGATAGAAATCGATAGGAACAAAACTTTTTTTGTTGATTGCGCTATATCGATTTTATCGATTTTAACGACGATATTATCAATTTCATGATCTTTCATTGCCTTCAAGGTTCAAAACCCAATAATGCATTGAAAACCGGGCCTTGTTTGAAAAACGGAAAACTTGCGAACAGCCATCGATTGGCTTCATATGTTTGGGTCGATTATATGCTACTTCTCTTTTCATTTAGTTGGGGTGTTGATTATCTGCTATCTTTCGCATATTTAATGACAGTTACGATCAAGATCCTATTTCCATGTTTGGTGTTTGCTATAAGTATTGTCCAAAACATTAGGAAAACAATTACATTCCACTTTACAAAATTAAAAAGCTTCCTGTTTTTCTGCTGGGCTTCTAACATACTCAAGCTTTGCTTTTCAAGCGAAAGCTCGTTCCGTAATAGCTTTTAGGCTTCCAATCTATGAAGACGAGTTACGTCTAGTGAGTTTTCATCTCGATCCATACTTATTGTTTCGTAACTTTCCAGCGAGGAGAAGGCTCTTGATCGCTATTTGAGTCTGGTCAGTGAGAATCAAAAAAATACTAGCAAAACTCAGCTTTCATCTGAGAGCATACAAGCATACAAGACTCTGAATCAGGTAAGCCAACTAACGGCACATCAATCAAATTCAGAAAACTTAATTACCAAATTAGGCCTTGAAGATTACCATATAAGGTAATAAATTGGGCACATAGTTGTTTGATTGACAATCTGCAGCACTTTGCTCTGTTTTACGTAGCATGCTCGCAGCGTGTTAGTTTCGTTTCATCAAAGACAGCACAAGATATACAAGGAGGTCTTTCGCAGATTAAAAGCTGAAAATGGCTGATGATGACATTGCTGCTTTGGTGGTCGACAATGGCTCCGGTATGTGTAAAGCTGGATTTGCAGGAGACGATGCGCCCCGAGCCGTTTTTCCGTCAATCGTAGGTCGTCCTCGTCACCAAGGCGTCATGGTTGGTATGGGCCAGAAAGATTCGTATGTCGGCGATGAAGCCCAAAGCAAACGTGGTATTTTAACACTGAAATATCCCATCGAACACGGAATCGTTACCAACTGGGATGACATGGAAAAGGCAAGCAATTCAACTCTTTAAACAATACAACTCTTGAGCGTCTGTAAGTTTACACAGCGCATCTAATGAGCTTATCTATTTTTTTCATCTCGAACTTGCCTTTTGCAGATCTGGCACCACACTTTCTACAACGAACTCCGTGTAGCCCCTGAAGAACACCCTGTTCTCTTGACAGAAGCACCCTTGAATCCTAAGGCAAACAGGGAGAAAATGACACAGGTAAACGTATTTTCTGTCTTAGTAAACTCACAATGGTAATAAACGTTTCCTCGTAGTCTCCGCAGTATAGTCTGAAGCCATTTGCAAAAGCTCATTGACAACCCTGATTTAATGAGCGAGAGCTATACTTTTATCTTGCAATTCAATCGAAATAATTCTCCTCTGGTCGCACAATCTGCTCACAGAGTGGAAAAACAAAAACCTCCTGTTAGCTTAGCTCATTACGGCTGTTGATCCTTTGAATTTTTGCAATTCAAACTGATGAATTAATAGATTTTCTGAAAATCGTTCTTTTCCGTAGAAATTAATCTTAATAGAGACCTTAAAGTACGAGGACAGCGACGGCGGGGAAAAAGTAGCAGAAAAAAGTAAATTCGAGTTATTTCAGTCTTCAACGCGATTATTCCAACTCATTCACTTTGTCAAACGTTGGTGAACTCTCCTAGCTGATAATCATATCCCAGTTAAGAAAGAAAATTTCGTCGTGGCTTGTTTACGTCCTCTTTGGCATTTTCACGTCGTGGCCATACATGTACAAGACAAAAACTGTACTGCACGTGCATACTTGTTGTTTTGCGTATTGGACCTATTTGCTTTTTTGACTTTCCTATTGTTGTCGCTGTCATCAGATCTTAAGGTCCCTTAACACCAGCTCATCAGCCCATAATTAGGGGCTGTTTATTCATCTTTATTGCTTAAATTGCTGCTTATCCTGATACTACACTGCCTGCGAAAACAGCCTTCTTCTCCTCGCTCCTCGCCTCAAGGGACGTTTCACCCATCCTGGCGACCAGGAGCGATGAAAGAAGGCTGTTTTCGAAGGTTAAACCTTTTTTCACTAGCGGTTTTAATATTTTTGAAACCGGTTAAGTAGCTTATCTCATGGAAGATAAGGCCACACTTTTTCCTCAGATTTGTTTTCACCGTTTACTCTCTAAGAAGAATAAAATTAAGGAATTCACTTTTTTTTTGGCAAAGCATCATTAGTTTAAATAAACTGAATGACAATGATATCTCTCTTTGTGCATAGATCATGTTTGAAACATTCAATTGCCCAGCGATGTACGTTGCCATCCAGGCCGTGTTGTCTTTGTACGCCTCTGGTCGTACCACTGGAATTGTTCTTGACAGTGGTGATGGTGTGAGCCACACTGTACCTATCTACGAGGGCTACGCCCTACCCCATGCCATCCTTCGTCTGGATTTAGCCGGTAGAGATCTGACGGATTACCTAATGAAGATTCTAACTGAACGTGGCTACTCCTTTACCACTACCGCTGAGCGTGAAATTGTCCGTGACATTAAGGAAAAGCTATGCTATGTTGCACTGGATTTTGACCAGGAACTGCAAACTGCGGCATCCAGTTCCAGCCTGGAGAAGAGCTATGAGCTGCCTGACGGTCAGGTGATTACCATAGGTAATGAGAGATTCCGCTGCCCCGAAGCCATGTTCCAGCCATCCTTCCTAGGTATGGAAGCTTCTGGTATTCATGAAACAACCTACAACTCCATCATGAAGTGCGATGTGGACATCCGTAAGGATCTGTATGCCAACACTGTCCTCTCTGGTGGTTCAACCATGTATCCAGGTATTGCAGACAGGATGCAGAAGGAAATCACAGCCTTAGCACCATCTACCATGAAGATCAAGATCATCGCTCCACCTGAGCGCAAGTACTCTGTATGGATCGGAGGTTCCATTCTTGCTTCACTGTCCACCTTCCAGCAGATGTGGATCTCCAAGCAAGAGTATGATGAATCTGGTCCTGCCATTGTACATCGCAAGTGCTTCTAAAGAGCTTGAACTTTAGGAGTAAAAGTTGTTATACTCTCTTCCTAGACGCAGTCATGCACTTGACGCTACTTTAATTTGTTGACTTCAGAAGCTACAAGAGGTCATATTCAACTGGTTTTCAATTTTGTTTCAGAACACTGTAGAAAAGTTTGCAAACTTGGACAAAAACTTTTAAAACACGTTGCAGCATCTCCTGCTTCATGACTATCGAGAGTGAACTTAAGCGAAAGTTACGAAAAGCTTTGCATCTTTGTTTATACTTCAGGTTTGGCAGTTAAAGAAGTTTCAATAAAACTCGTTTCCTCTTAATCAACGTTGTCGTTTGTCAAAAAGTCATGGAAAAGAAAATAATAATATACAGATTCAAGCACATCCTTTCCTCGCTTCTTACCTCTGCATTTATTTCATTAAACTTTAATGAGAAGTGCAAAAAAGAAAACAAGCAAATACGTGCAAATACTCGGCAACCTGATAAGATCCCGACCCGCAGTCAAACTGTATGTGAAACATTTCGGTGTGATACGTAATGTATGAATACATACTAAATCTTGAGCGAATCGAAGGATGACTTGCTGGATCACCTGCAGCCCAGGTTCCTTCCCGTTGGGGGAAAATGAGCAGTATACTCCCTCAAACAGCAGGACGATTTCCGGTTGGAATAAGTGCACTTTCCATTCTGACAGTGTACATGTCATCTTTTTTACTGGAGAAAAGTAAGCCTGCGTAACAGTCCTTTCCGATTTCTTTTAGTCAAGGGGGATAGTGCGTCATACCAATGAGGGCGAGCAATAAAATTTGGGGGTGGGAGGGGTAGGTGGCGGGGGGACGGGCGGGGAAGGAAAGGGAAAAGCAGACATTTTACCGAACGCTGTTCGTCAACGAACGGGAGCCAATGATGTCATACGATTTTTGACAAAATCGAATTATCAAACTTTATGTTCTTTCATTTTATTCTGTCCGTCAATTGTGAAAGGAGTAATTCTTTGACATTCCAAGTAGCCATAACAATCTTACAACCCGTATTAAAATCCAATGTAAAGAGGGTTAAGATCCTCTTTAAAAGTAGCTTTGACTGACCCTATTTATCATAATAGAAAAAAACGTAAATTTTGACATCAAACCATCTTTGAGGAATAAGCGTTTTTAATGTTGTAACCTTGTTATGAGAATGCCTATTGTTCTCGGGACATTTACTTCCAGTCCAACAAAGTTAGCCTGCGAAGCCCAGACGTATTTCCGGTCGTCGCTTCTCTCCCTCCGAAAATTTTCGGAGGGAGAGAAGCGACGACCGGAAATACGTCTGGGCTTCGCAGGCTAAACAAAGTTCGTAGATCTGTCATATTACGCGCAATCATGCAGAAACTCTATGAAAGCGCTTCAGCCATTGGTTGCCAAGAATTTTATTTCGCAAAATCGTATCCTGGGTACCAGAGGTTTGTCTCGCGTGCAGCGGGAATTTTCGGTGTTGGCTGAAGGCCGACACATCTTCAAAGACTTGACAGAAACCGGAAACCGCGCTAGAAAAGTCTCTGGCACCCAGGGTAGCAAAATCGCGAATATGCTCATATTTCACAGTGAACGTTCAAATCCAGAGAATACATACACTTTGCTTTATTTTGCAAATTTTCGCAAATTTCAGCCTCTCTCATAAAATATGTTCTTATAGAATAAAAAAAGAGTGTATACACTCAAGACACTCAAGACACTCAAGGAGAGTATCAGAGTACTTAGTCTACTTAGAGCATAGCGGTCTAATCATCTTAACAACTGAGTTTTCCATCAGGTTTCGAGGTCTTGGCTTACCTTTTGAGTTCATGTAGGTCTCGAGCACTTAGATTTCTGTCTTAGTTTTATAGAGAAACCCTGGCCACCATATCATAAGGAATTTGGCCACGGGGATACATTCTAATTGTTCTTCTAATTTTTTTTTTCTACCTTACATCATTGACAAGTAAATAGAGCCACGCTGAATAACACACGCTTACAAGCAAAGCACAAATTGCAAGGATAACGAATGCGTCGCGTTTCCGCTGCTGCAGTCTGGCTGTTAACCGATACTTTGAGTCCGATAACGCTACATTTTCCCTTGGAAATTTCACGGTGGGAACATTGCATCCAAGAAAGGCGCACAGAGGTTTCCAGCCTTGATTTACATTGTAAATCAACAGTTTATCCTTTGGGATGACCGCTTGCACTCGCTCGTTGTGTTCGCGGTATTTCTTCTTGAAAAGGACAGTAGACTTTGAATTTAGGCTTCCAAATGCTGCTGTTAACATAGCGTTATCAAGGAGATGTAAGACCGGTGGTTTTCCCCGTATCCACTGCATGATTACATAAGGCCACTTTGTAATCAGCCTGTTAAGAAATCCGCCTTGCGTCTGATCAAATTCGTTTTGCTTGCTAAAACTTTTCACCCAAATTTCTTCGTCGTCTCTTAAAGTAAGAATTACTTTTGCATCTGGAAAAGCCTCGTAGATTTCTTGAAACCAAAACGCGGGAGGCAAATCGGCCACCGCGTCAATATCTTTGTACATTGCAGCAAAATCCGCGGATTTTCCTTTGAAATAAAAATCGAACCATTGATCAAGATGAAATTTCCTGTGTTCCGCAGAATCAAACACTGTAAAGCCAAGGATTCTTAAAGCTTTAGCCAGGGATGTTTTTCCTGTCTTGCACAAGCCTGCACAAATAACCTTCATTTCGCACCTTAATTAGCCTGTTCCAGGCTCCGAGATAGTGGTGAAAAGTCGTTCAGTAAAAAGAAATGCGAAAAACTCGCGGGGGCTGGGGAGAGACAGGGCGGCGGAGCCTGTACGCATTTTTTTAACGGCCTGTTCCGGTATATCAGCTCCTGATATACCCTCTGATTGGTCAATTGTGACAGTTAACATCATCACCTTGTAGCGTGGTCATCAGTTTGTCATCACCAAGATGACCAACGCGAATCACGCGTGTAATCTTGATGAATCCGCGTTGTCTTGTGCTTTGGCTGGACGAGTGTTAACCTGAGATCAGGCGTTATTTTTTTGCCATGATCTCAGGCTTGACGAGTGTCTGCGACTTGGCTCGCGGTAAAGATGTTTTCGCTATTATGCCCACCGGTTTCGGCAAAAGTTTAATCTTTCAGCTATTCCCACGCTTGGCTAAAGCTGCTCTAACCCTAGAGAACTCTACGATAATAGTCGTTTCGCCGCTGATATCGATAATGCGAGACCAAGTGGAACACTGAATTTAAAAAGCTTGGACTTTCGGCCGCAGCTATTGGCATCGGTGAAGAGGGAGAGGAGGACGAGAAGAAAGCGAGAGAAGGAAAGTGCGAAATTGCTTTTGGTCGTCCGGAGTCCTGGCTGATCACAAAGTGGCAATAACAAAACAGTCCAAAGACTGTTAAGCTTCAAAAAGCTATTACCAAGGGAGAAACTACGCGCTCCAGTCAAAAGACTCACACTGTTATAAGAGAAACACTATTCTCCTTAGTTGATGTAGCTTAAGTTTAATCTGCACTTCATTCTTATAATTCTGGATCTGCAAATCACTATCCGTGATAATTTAACATTCTGCAAAGAAAACTGACGAGCTTGGCCCAGCGTGATACAACATTGCAAAAATACCATTACATTCACGGACTAAAGAAAATCACTTAGTTAGTCAGATCCAGAAGGCACTTTGGAGAAAATTAAAACCCTTATTTAGCCGCAATAAAAAGCTCTACGTTCAGAAGAGGTCAAAGAAAATGCTCTCTCCTCAGATAGCCTGAGTACAGTATCAGGCGTTTTCTGGGGAAAAAGAGAATCTCCTCTCCCCTAGCCCCTTAGGAAGGCCTGATACTCACGCTATCCTCAGAGGGCAAATCCTGCCGACCAGAAACAAAAGCCACAGGAAATCGATATGTGTGCCATGACCTCTCAGTTTGAAACAAGCCGCTAAAATCACATTTGCTCAGTGAAAATGCACGACCTTCCTGAGCATAACCTACCCAACAGAGGAAAAAACTTACCGCCCCCTTTTATTACTATAAAACCTGTAGCACTTTGAATGATCGATTGCGAGATTCGCAGACGCCGTTGACGAATCCGTAGCCTGCGAACAGCAGATGTATTTCTGGTCGTTGCTTCGGCGGGTGAAACAAGAATCTAGAGCCGAACAAACCGGATGCTCTCACAGGATAACGAATTCGAAGACAAATTTCCACACATTCGCATTTATCAATAAAGAAAGAAGATCAATAAAGAATAAAGAAAGAAGAGAGTTCGCGTCACGCGAAATGCTCGCGCGAGAAACTTGAGAATGATTGTAGCTAACTGAAGTGTTAACAGTTTTGACAGCCGAATCCAGTCGTGACAAAAATGGGCGGAAGAGGGTCGTTAAAGAAATGCTAACAGGCTCTCTCTCCCATTTTTCTCGCCGCCACCGCGCCCTTTCCCAAGTCGCGTCCGTCTTATTTTCGCTTTGCTCCTTTTAATACGTCCGCACTATACTATCTGAGAGCCTGGCACAGGCTACACCTTAATCATCCGGCGTTGCGAAAACAAGGGTAAGGGTAACACTAAGGGTACGGGTGACGGTAAGGGTGACGGTGCGGGTGAGGGTTAGGGAAAGGGTGGGGGTGAGGGTAAGGGTTGGGGTAAGGGTAAGGATGACGGTGAGGGTGAGTTTAAGGGTAGGGTGAAAGCGTTTGGAAACATAACTGTACCGATGATCATGCAGCTATCATTCATCCGTTACTTTTACTGGTTTTGTTAAGCACAAAAAAGTGATTTTCTCACGGAATTTGCGTTCTTTTGCGGACAAAGCCTGTAGAAAAAAAAATCGGTCCAAGAGTTGACTTGTACACTAAGGGACTGTTTACATGGGGATGTGGGACCCGGGTTGGCGAGGTGATCCGCCAAAGGGCAAAAAAGCAAACCACCTTTTCATGTAATCTTAGAACGTCCACAATCCCTCATTCCGAGCACAGGTAACCGAGGCGCACTGTTCGTGTCACGTACGGATTTCATAATATGGTTAAATATAGAGAACATATGGGGTGAAGTTTAGGTCTCGAAATTTGCTAGAAAATGGAAATAAAAATCGATGAAATTTACCATGTGGGGAGTTGTTGTTGTCCTCAATGTGTACACGAAGTTTTGGGGAAAATAGTCCGCTTCACCCTTCCAAAAATGTCTTCAAAATAATGTCATCCTTTTCGATCAATAGACCGTCTATGCAATTACTAGAACGTGAAGGACCAAACAACAGCAAAAAATAATAACTAACAAACAAACTTTAGCTGAAACGAACACTTTTGATAATCGTAATCGTACGTAATCAGACTTGGTTCACAAGTCGGGCAGGCCAGGCTGCTTAGTGCTTGCACGGGACCTGCTATACTGTACCACCTAGCAGGTTACTCACTTGGTCGGATTTTTGGACCCGCCAAGATACAAAACCTTATTCAATAGCAACAGGGCATTTGTTTGATCCAATCAATGTAGTGTAAAACAAGGAAGGTGTTGATCTCACAATGGTGAAGTCCGTAGTTTTCTTTAGTCGGATACACCTAAACATAGGCTAAATAAAGAGTTGGGATTGTGATTTCCTTTTTAAAGACCATCCATAAGCACTGAAATTTCAATAAAAACACTTCTAAGTTGACCTGGAAATGTTACGTTTAATTAATCAATTCGTTTGCATCCACTTTAATAGATACCGGTGTATCTAGCATGAACCTACGTTGCAAATAATATTCCAAGTTATCTATGTTAGCTATAATATGTACATGATTGTGAAACTGTGACAATGTCAAGATAAAAAAAAAATTGGGAATACAAAAGCTAAACGGACTAATGATCAATAATATTTGAAAACTGTTTCTAACCATATGCAAGAATTGCAGCTTGTAGAGGTTAAAAACCATCCAGAGAGATAACCTCCTATTCTCACATTTTTTGTTCTCAAAGGGGCTATGTCGCGCTATTTGCTATGTTTTCAAAAAGAGAAAACTTTTGGTTCCGAAACAGTTGAAATAAAAAATAATGGCCCAGTTTTGTTACTAAAAACTATATTTAAGCACTAAAACTGTTTCATGTCGTCGTTTGCTATAGATGGTAAGAGAAGACGTAGATAAAAACTTGAAAGTGTGGGCCAACGTTTTTAAGTTTTAATGCTATCTTTGCAAAAATCACCCAAAACGTTATAATGTTGAGTGCTTCCTGATGAAATAGTTATTAATATCTTCTTCATAACTCTACAGGTGTGGAGCATTTTTTGAATAGGTAAAGCATTAGGTAAAAAATTGACCTAAAAAAGGCTATATCTTCGTGACACAGCCCCTTTAAGAAGTAAAAGCGTCTAGCCTACTTGCAGTGGTTTCTTTCCGGCATGGCTTTTAGCCCAGTTTACAAAGTCGTTCACATCAACTCTCAGGGACGTAAAGTCGTAAACAAGCCAACCTACGCGGCATGGCAGCGACGCAGACGACTTGATAAATCATAAAACACACGCCGGAAAGAAACCACTGCTACCTAGGTAAAAACTCGTGTATACGAAAAAGGAAAACACAATACACTAACAATACACTAGCACTTCAGTAGTTATGAGAGGAGAGTTTTCAGGACTATAAAAATCAACGGAGTCTACCTGTCAGTTAACCAAATTTGTCGATACCTTCACTCTAAAAAAGGAAGGTGATGTCTACCAAAGCAATTGGCTTTCGAAATATATATATTTTTCATTTAAATCTATGAAAAGTTAAAAACAGCATTCCGCATGGAAATTTGCATTGCAGTTTATTACTGATAACAAAAGTTGATTTTACTGGCTTTGGTGATATATTAGTGACGTCAAACTAGTTTTATGTTTGTAGTGTTTTCCAGTTCTTTAAAACCATTCTTTCGTTTAGTAATAAACCAGTTTGGGCTCTCGGTAGTCGTCGCGTGCTCAATTTGATGCCGCTTGCGTGACTTTCTTCTTTCTTGCTTGAAGCATGTCATAAAATGGATCAAATATCATACTGGCCCTGATTAAAACAAAAGAATTAAATTGACAACTTAATTATGCTGTGATTAATCAAACCAGGAAGAAGATTAGAAGATAATGACAAATCCAAGATGTCATTTAACTAAGTTGCACCTCCTAGCCTGCGTAAAGATAGCCGTTTTCAGGTCTTTTCAATCGAGTTATTGCGCGAAAGTTGGAGCGGAAGCAAAAGAAACGGAAGATCGAAGGGGGAGGGGGAAGGGGAAGGAGGAGTTTTCTTATCTCCCCTCCCCCTTCACCTTCATTCCTCTAATTTGCTCTCGTCCGAACTTGCTCAACAAACTCGCGCGGAAACATTTGCTAGTACGTACCCAGGTTAATTTCTTCTTAAAGATGCTCTTACCAATGGAATGAATTCTCATCATTCTACTCAAGATGACTTGTACTTAAAAAGCCTGGACACAACAAAGTGAAACTCACTTTACACAACCAATCCAAGTTTCTCTTTCCTGAGATGATTCTGCACATATACGATACACATCATGGTGACCTACAAAAAAAACAAACAGTGGTTTATCAGATTGGAAAGAACACCACGCTAAGAAGGCAGAAACAAAGTACTCAACAGTGACTGTATTATTCATAAGAACAGACCTTCCACAACTTTTCCTTCGGAGTCTGTTTTACAAGCCTTTATGAGACTAGAAGAATTATCCGCAGAATAGATCTCAAAGCAATACTGAAAAAGAAGCAAAAGCAGAGCACAGTTAGCTACAATACTTACAATCTTAAAGCAATATCAATTATTATTATTATTATTTTTTATCTAAAGCTATCAGAGAAAGTGTTACCTTCCTTTTGGAATCTTGGACTTCCCTCACTTGAAGATTTTCCAAGGGAATAATACCACGAGGCTCCCTGTCCTGTGAAGTAAAACCCATTTATTAATTACGTTTTCATAATGATAATTACCCTACGAGCAGAGGTTTCTTTCTGGAATGGCTTTTAGCACTTACGAAGTCGATCGCGTGACTTGTCAGTCCAGTAGTTGGTTTGTTTACACCCTGCGAGAAAAGGGGCGTAAACAAACCAACTACCGGACTGGTAAGCCACGCAAGAGTTGAAAATACGAAGCACAGTCGAACTTTCAGGTGATATTACTTCTAAAACAAAATGATTTTAGAAGGAGAAATTAAGGATTAAAAAATGTGCAGTTTTTCATATGAATTCCAAACACTCATTAAACATTAATTTCCTTTCACTAAACTTTGTATTTTCTTCACGAATTATTGATGAGTTTGAGAAGTTACTATACTTTACTCTTACCCCGACATTCTTGAAGTAATATAAGCAGTTATCTTTAAGGATAAAGTATCGCTTTCTCCAACTTTTGTGTAAACCACCTAAAAACAAAGTGTGAAATTGATTGATTGACGTTGATTACAAAACACGCGCTGAAACATGAAACATGAATACTGAAAGTAACCTACATGTAGATCTCTTAATTTCATATTTTACATTGAAAAACCAGGCTTATCACTTCTCTAGTCAAGTAAGAGATTAGAAAGCATTGATATACATGTAATAATGTTGTTCTTTGAGAGTAGCAGAAAATAAAACATTAAAGAACGATAATCTGACAGGGAAATAATATTCTTCAATAAATCTGCAACACCTTGGTCAGTGGATGTTATTTCAATATTACATCCTGGATCAATGCCCTGGGAGATAAAATTTTACCTTCTTTTGTGAGCCAGCCTTCTCTATCTGGATTGAAAAAAGTTCTGGTGATATCATTGCCATCATCTTCTGGGATCTTGAATTGTTCATTCTTGATGCTTTCAAACAAGCTCTACAATAAGCAAAAATTCATTAAACAAAATGATACCGTCTCAATCTTCATGCTGCAGTACACTTTACCTGGTTATCCTAGCTGTTTGAATTCTGCCTACTTGTTATATTTATGCAGCAGCTTGAAATCTTAGTGACAGCCCTGTGACCAAGTGCAAGCATCCATTCATTGACAAAATGATAGTGATAACTCAGTCCGATGTACCAAACACATGGCTATTAGGCCTGGGTTCAAAACTGCATCCCAGGAACAAGAAGGACATGCTCGACAAAGATCTTACACAATTAATGCAGAGTCTCTCTCAAGTATTCCATGAAAGATCCTGCTGGCAGACTGCTACTTTTAGTTTAGGTGAATTTAAAATAATACAATTCATGAATAAGGGAAAAAAGTCAAGAAGTCTGAAATGGGTATATCCAACACTTAACAAATACAAGAAGAATATTGATAATGGAATGCAAGTGAGAACCATCATTATTTTGCTTGCACATTTAAAAGGCAAAACAATGACAAAGGTAGCAAGCAGTTCCCACCGTCAGAATGTCAGTTGGAAGATCTTCTCCACAGTTGATTCCTCTGTTCATTTGAATAAACCTCTCAATGGTAGGCTGGAAAGAGAAAAGTGGAATAGTAAACCACCATTCATTGTAACAGGGCAGTAAGCCTATACATAATATGTACATGTGTCACCCCAACTGTCATGGGCACCCAACAACTGTTTTCCCTAAAATAACATTTCGAAGAAGCAAATATTGCCTAGATTTTTTACCATAGTATGAGGGCACCTAAAAATTGCTAGATGAACATTCCATTTATCTACGATTTTTGAAGCTTATCTATTTCTGTAAATTTCCTATGAGTTTTTGAAGTTAATTTTTTCACATTTCTCTCCCTAGTTTAAGCTATATTTTGTAGAAAAAGAAACCTTAAATTTTTGGATTAAAAACTATAATGGAGAGAGCAGAAAAATTTTCACCTTGATAATTCTTTAAATAGCATCTATTGTTTTTGGGAAAATAATAAGTGAAGCCCTTGTAATTTTAAAAAAGACTCAAGTTCTCCTAGGATGACAGAAAAGATTCAATATTGTGCATGCTTAAAATACATTTCTAGAGATCTAAAAATAATACTGTGGATAGCCTAAAAAGTGTTTTCAATGTGTTTAGGAGAAACCCATCCTTGGATGCCCTTAAACTGGGGGGTTTCTGTAACAGAGATTTAACATCTCATTAATTTCTCGCAAATGAAAACTTAATTGCAGCCTGAAAAAGGAAAAAAATTGGCGTGCAAAAATATATGTGTTAATTCTCTCCATTACTTTCAATGGTCCATCTTCAATATATAATAACTTACTTTTCACACCCTAAAAGAGTAAGTAGAAGTAAAGTCTTCATCTCACCTTATCCTTGACGCTTGGGTTGTGAAGACTTGTGTTTAATAAGATAAGTGAGAAACTTAAAACATAGCAGGTATCTGTTGGTCAAGAAAATTAGTTATTGTTTATACAGCTAAATCAAAAAAGGACGCTTTGGTAATTGGTCATTCGAGCATATGGAACAATGCAATGATTTACTTGAGTAACCACCAAACAATAGCTTTCCAATGCCCAAAGCAACCTTTATTGAATCAGCTATATATAAATTTAAGTTATATACCATTTAATGGTATGTAGCAAATCTCAATCAAAAAAACTCTTTCTTCTATTTAAACTGGCTAAAATCTCTTGAATCTAAAAAAGGTAATTATTTAGGCCCTGTAAGGGTAAAATTCTGACAAGTAACATGGCCTTGAACAGTGACACAAAGATGGTTTGAAACTATGACAGCGACAAATAAAAGGGTAAATATAATAAATTAATAGTAAAACACCAACAGCGACATGGCTTGCTCCTAAATACACCCATGTATATGAAACAACAGGTTTTGAAATTCAGACTAGGGACATACCTCCCCTTCTCCCACCCCCCACAACAGGGCATGACAATTCAAACCCTTATTATTATTATTAATTATTACTATTATTATTATTATTATTATTATTATTATTATTATTATTATCATCATCACACTTTGTATATCATGTGGTAATATTTTTTGGCCTACCAGATGATGTAAACACTCCAGGATTTTGATCACAATATCTCTTGGCAAACGCTTCCATCATTCTGTCAATTTTCTGGGCCTCACCAGGAAGACGAAAACTCCACAAAAACTCTCTGCAAAGTTATTCAGTAAATACAAGTTGTATTAAAAAGCCATTACTTGTTATCATTTCACCCTGACAGGGTTGAAGAAAATCATGTTAAGCTGCAAGCAAGCTCTCCGGGGGCACTCTGGCAGTGGGAGGAAAAAGGAGAGAGAGCTTGCAGTCACTTCTCAGGAATTGAATTCCACCTCTGTGCCCCCTGTGGCTCCCTGTCAACAGAGCTGTCAGTTTTGGCCAATCAGCATGGAGTGGAAATGTGCATTGAATGTAAACAAATATAGAAACAGCGCACGAAAGATAAATTTCTCATGAGTAAACGAAACTGCAGTGAAAAGATGAAACACCAGAAAATTGTTGAGTTCTCATTTTCATAGGCAGGTCATTGAGGGTGCCAGATCAAAAGATGAACATTCAAAAAGTGGCAAACCACCACTAGCACCTGCTTTAGCCCTCGGCATTGAGACAACAGGATGTTTTGTAAGCCTTGTAGCATACCTTGAACTCAGAATATTGTTCCTCCAAAAGTGTTTTGAAACAAAGATGTCTAGAACAACTAAATAAATTGTGTCTCTCCCCTACTATTAAAACAGATTACAAATTGACAGGAATACACAGAACTGAATTTGCCTGTTGCATAAGATGCTAAAATTATTCATATTTTCCCTCTGCTACAATATAAACTGTACCGCAAGTCCTTTTCTGTCTACTGCAAAGAAGCTAAAGCAACTAGCAAATTACCCAACTATAGTGTAATTTTAAAAGTGATAAATCTCTGAAAGAGATCTTATTGTTGAAGCAATATGTGAAAGGTTTTCAAAGGTTTCATGCCAGTGAAAGTGTCTGGCCTGTTAGCCTACAAGCAACTCTCTCGAGGGAACTTTACATCATTGCCTGATTAGAAATTAGCCAATCAGCATTTTGCAATCCATTCTGATTTGAGAGGCTATAACAAGCTGGAAATACTAAACCTTAAGACTACCACCTATGGTTTGCGATCATATAGATATTTTGCTGCTCAAGCCTGGAATAACCTGACAGATAATATCAGAATGTCCGAAACGCTTGCTTCTTTTAAACGCAATATCACAGACTATATTAAATTTTTTATTAAGAGTTGTGTTTTTTATTTTGTCTTTTGTTGTTGTTTGTTGTTTTTTTTGTCGGTTTTTATATCATGACACAATAAATAATTTTTTGTTGGTTCTTATATTATCTAGTAAAGTTATGAATCAATGAATGAATTGTGGGATGCAGATATTCAAATTTATGAGACGCGAGTGTAAGCTCTCTTTCCCCTCTTCACTCTCCCGCACCCCTACCCTCAGCAACCCCAGGGGAGCTTGCTCACAGACTAATGTTAAGCTAGCTGCATAGTGCCAAAAAAGTCATATTAGACCAAATGGAATTTACCTCAGGGCATCTACCAATGATCTTCCCTTAAAATCATGTAGTTCCACAAAGATTCGAAACACATCCAAGTTAAAATCTGCACTGTGGATTAAGATAAATGAAATCATTATTTTTAAGTTGTACAAGGAGGCAATGAAAATAATGATTAAGTCTGATAAAAACGAAAAAATACATTGAGGTTTACCTCTCCAGGACTGACAGATTATTTGCAATTTCACACCCAAACTCCAATAAATCTTGGGTGAGTGATAAGCTTTTCTTAATATATTCATGAATAACTCTTGTAAAGTGACGTTTAGTAAAAAATTGCAGAAATTATAGACTACAAGCTCTAAAATGGATATTTCCACCCTTAATCCACTCAAAAGCCTAAAGTTAAAATACTTTCAGGAGCTTAGCACTTCTTTCAGATTATCATTGACTACTGTATTTCCCTGAATATGCATCCAGGCACTTATTTAAAATTTCAGCTAAAAGGAGGGCACTTAATCAAGGGGGAAGCTTATAAAGTTTTTGTTTCAACTAACTGTAATTTAATTTTAAAAAAAAATCTTTCATCTTAAAATTGAAAACCCAAAGCAATCACTACAACAATATCCATGTAAACAATAAAATTCATTAAAACAGAAGTCGGTACTCAAGCGTTCTGATAAATAGATAGATAACTCATTTATTGAAATCACAACTAGCAGCCATAAGCTGAATTACTTCTGTTATATACATGTTGATAATAATAAAAACAAAAAACAAAAACAATCATACAATGCTAAAATTACATCAAATCTAGTATAAAAGTTCTATTTACAATTATTGCTGCTTATCTGCATAGTGCATTCTAAAAGAATTTCTAAACCTATTATCTAGTCTATTATCCACTTTACACTAATGTTTTGGTATGTATGTTTATGTTGATTACCTCATCATCATTGAAATCATCCTCGTCAATGATATGCATTCCTCCTGTATCCCCACTATTTCTAAGAGTGATGTGGAGGGGAGGACAGAACCTATTTGATATTATGGCCTAAAGGTGGGCACTAACCCTGGGTTATCTTGACCTAGCTTTTAACAATGCGGCCCAGGTGTTTGCCTTTGCCTTAACATGTACTTTGTTTATAAGCAACCATTCTTCTTACTTTTCTCCAAGATAATTTCCAATCATAGTTTTATTTAGGCCTTCTTCATTCATAAGGAACTCAGCAATGTCCTCTGGTGTGTTATTCAGCAAGTTGTTAGAGATCAGGTATTCCAATCCCTGTAAGACAGAAAGACCAAGTCAAAATTAAGTATTAAAATAAGTCACAAGTAACAGCATACATTCCCAACCTCCATGTGCAACCACCTATCCTATCCAAATTTTCCCAGCCTATAATAATTTTAGAACCTCTTGTAAATGACCAACTTTCATGAGCGACCACAGCCACTTTGCGGCTATTGGTATTACTTTTTCCATTGATTTTAACCTTTTGTAAGCGAATGCCTGATGCAGGGTGTGGTCATGTCTAGCACCACTCTTTTCACTTGAATTATCTAGGCCATTAAATTTCAAAAATAATGTCTTGAATTTCATTTGTATAAATAAGACATAATCAATTAATCAATCAATCAAAATCTAATATTAATAACATAAAGCATTTATGGAGAAAAATATTAACCACCGACTAAGGGTGCAGTAGTTTTTACCTTATCAGGATCAATGTTAAACTTCTTTTTTCCAGTAGATAACTGCTTAGCTCTTGGGTCTTCTCTAGAACTTTGAAAACAGTTTGTTTCAACAAAGAGACCTTATGACTTATAGACTAAAAAACATACAGGGTGGTAAGACCACAGGATAAACACATGCATGCTATGCTTTCAATACTTGAAAAACAAAATCAAATAATAAAAAAATAACAACAACCAAGCCAATAATAATTATGTGAAAAGCATTGAAATGAAATCACTTGGATAGACTTTTCTCCTTTTGTTTGAATGTGAAAACTAGACAAAAAAAGTTGTGGTTGATTTTCTTAGTGAGGCCCTCTTAGTGGGGTGAAGTATGTCCCAAGTCAGAATTTTTGAAACCTGTAATTTCGCGTATTGAGGAGGAAGCAATGTCGCTGTTGGTATTCAACTATTGTATTTGCACTTTTCTCTGTTGCTGTCTCAGTTTCAACCCATCTTTGTCGCTGTTTTAAGCCCATGCTGCTTGTCAGAATTTACCCTAACATGGCCTCCTTAGCTTAGTGTGTATCAAAGGTGACAAACAAAAAATCCATGCAACTTTTACCAAGAGAAATAAATTGACCTAAAACTGGACATAATAGGCTCATTGGTCCCACATCTTCAACTTCTTCACAACTTTCATGTACTAGTCAAACAGTAATTTGCTATTCTTGACAGGTTAACATTCATACTAATTACTTGTACTACCACAGGCAGACCATAAAAACCATTCAAAGCATCGTGATGTCACCTGTGACATGTGATCTCATACATTAACTGTATTTTATAACAGGGGCTCTCAGGTTTCTTCAAGTGATGGGAGAAATGCTTCATCAAATAAAGAAGTTTGCACCTTTTGATCACAAAAGTCTAGGGCAATGTGAAAAAAAAAGAGGTACATACAACAACTGAAACTATTACCCTGTAGGATTCCTATGGTCTGAGCAGCTTAAAATGTTCTCCTATTCAACTTACCCATTTTCTCTCTGATCCACACTGTCCATTTCTGCAGTAACCTCTGCAATCTCAGCCTTGAGATGCTGTAACAAATTAGTGAAAAATATAGTCAGACAAAGGCAATTACTTAGTTAGCCCTGAAATAACCCCAAAAAACAAGCTTCAATGATCTAGGTTGCATCTATAGACTTAAGACCTTGACTCTACACTGAAGGACTGAGTTCTTGCAAAAAAATGGCCAGTTTTTGCAAGAATTTTAATTATTCTGATTTTCATCAAAGAAGATTACAGTTGTTTAGTAACAATAGGATGAGGGTTGATTATGATCGACTGGTGAGTATAGTTCTAAATAGGACTGTTATTGACAGAAACTGATGTTTCAACAACTTGTACAGTTGTCATCTTCAAATTCAAAGTGACTTGTACAGTACATTGTCAGTTGGTAGTGTTAGACTAATTGACCTGTTAATTAGGTTGCAATATTATTTTCTGTCTGTCAGTTAAGCGACTAGCCTGTGCGCAGACAAAATTAAACTCTGGTTAACTCCGTCTGCGAAACTGCGCCGAAATCCTTGTTCTGGACTTCCAGCCGTGTACCCAGATTTGAGTACGCACCACGATTGGCCAGTTAAAAAAGGCCTCTGTTTTGTTTGTTGTGATCGCCAATCACGTTGAAGCTTGAAACGCACTTCCGGTGATTCGTTGAGTCCATTGGGGATCAAGAACAAGGATCTCTGCGCTGCTTCGCAGATGGTACTAATCAGAGTTTAGTTATCGTCTGCATGCAGGCTATTAAGCTACTGGCTGTGAAAACCTTAAAACTGAGTACAAAACTTCTGTTTTAAGTAACATTTATTTTAACCCTTTAAGTCCCAATAGTGATCAACATAAATTTTCTCCTAATGATATCCATAGATTGTCAAGAGATTAGGTCATGAGAATTAATAAAATGATCACTTAAGAGAAGATGCTTTGATCTTTATTCAAATTCTCTCAACTAATTCTTTAAGGAAATACGTAGAGATCAGTTTGGAGAATTTGTATGTGGATATTGGGACTTAAAGGGTTAAGTTATATGGCTCAATACCTGAATTTCATCCATCAACTCTGACTTTCTTTTTCTTATTTCTGTGAGGAGTGCCTCCTCTTTTGGGGTCAAACCTAAATCACCAGGATTCAAAAGAAACAAAATTACATACACTGTAAGCACTAGAATGATTTCAATGATTTTGGTTTATTAAAGCTGCTTTAAAACATCTGGGAAAGATGTTTGGGAGGGGTGTCATCTTTAGCGGATTAATGGGATCATTAGACTGTTGACAGTCCTCTATTTTTCCGTAAGATCATCGAGATCGAGCGCTTTGCGTTACGGGCTGCCATCTTGCATGAGTGTCAAAACTACTTAGGGGACAGGGGTGGTTTGGGAGGAAGCGAGAAAAATAGAGGGACTGTAATAACATCACTGCAGCTCGCGTTCAGGAGGCGTGACAGGAATTTCACGCCTTTTACCATTCATTAATTAAGAAATTCCGCTGGTGATGAAAAACATGCCAGACATATTTAGCATCGACTACGCGTGTTTACAAATATTTCCTTTCGAAACAGTGATTTTATAATGTTTCTGGGCCATTCCTCGAAATAAAATCGGCAAACATGCACAAGAAAACATTTTCCTAATCAAAATACCAAAAATCCTTCGTGTGTCTGTGCAAAATGTGCCTTATGGTATGAAACCATACGTTTTATGGAAACGTCGTCTTGTCAACGACTTGTCAATGTCGGCAACTTAAACTAAACCCGTTGTCAACGCAAATTAATATCTATTGTCTAATGACCAATCAAACGCCTGCGTTGCTGGTACAATGCACTCCGTGAACACGAGCTGCAGTGATGTTATTACAGTCCCTCTATTTTTCTCGCTTCCTCCCAAACCGCCCCCATCCCCTAAGTAGTTTTGACACTTATGCAAGATGGCAGCCCGTAACGCAAGGCGCTCGATCTCGATGATCTTACGCAAAAATAGAGGACTGTGAACAGTCTAAGGGATCATGCACAATACTTTATAAGCCATCAAGTATTCTCTGGACATATTTTAATCAGGTGTGACAAATGGTAGGTCCAAGACTGGCTGTGATATACTGAAACTTGTTTAAAATTTTGACTCTTCGCAACAACGACTCAAGACTCTGAGATAGACACTTTTTATATCCATTTCTGTTTGTCTTATTTTCCAAGAACAATGACTTTGTCTCTACCATCTGCTGAACCCTTTTATAACACAGTGCTCGACCTTAGCGGTAGTCCACTAGTCCTGGACTAGTGCAAAATTCTTCTGGACTAGTAAGTACTTATTAAATTGTGGGTTAGCCTGGTCAGTGTCTGTCACTCTTCTTTGACTTGCTGACAGTGGTATTATGAAGTTTCATGATGACATCAATGAAATTTAATTGTAAAAAGATATTGCAAATAATATTGTCATGCTGCCATCAGGAAGGACTACCACAGATTTACTCAGGACTAGTAAATTTTCAGTTCAACTAGTCCCAGGACCAGCGATTTAAAAAGTTAAGGTTGAGCACTGTAACAAAATGATTAGATCTCATAGATAATAGAAAGGGCAGGGTGTTACATGAATGGTCAGGGTGTAAGCTCAGTAGGCTTAAAGATACCAGAAACTAAAAAAATCCAATCACAATTTGCATTACAGTCAAACCCTCTTTTATAGACACCTGCTTAATACATACACTTCATTATTGTGGACAGTTTGTTTTGTCCCTGGGGAAAGAAAGCTCTTACATTTTCGCTAAATTCAACCCGCTTAATACGGACACCCTGTTAATACGGACACTTTCTATGGCCCCTCAGTATCCTTATTAACGGGGTTTGACTGTCCTTATTTAAATGTATAATGTTGGCCATCAGAATAAAGCATAACCCTGACATAAAAAACCTCTTTACAATAACTAGTAAGGTGAAAAGGAACTAGTAATAATCAAAGGTTACAGAGTGTGGGTCACAACGATCAAAGGTTAAAATGCTTTTACTCCATCGCTGTGCTTTGTGTAAATTTTCATGTGACAGATAATCAAAACACGTGTGATCAGATTATGAATGATAGAAGGTAAAGAAATGTGTGGTCAAATAGCATTCTGTGCATTCCATTCATTCCTGGTGGAAGCCCAAACGAATGAGGGATACATACATGTGACGCATGCATAATAACAACCTGGAAATTAGGGTTGCGTGCTCCTCTTGTCACCCGCAACAATAAATTAAACATGTTTCTTCTTTCAAGAGCACCAAAAACAAAATAACTCCACACCCAGTATGATACCATCCTCGTCATGGGAATTTTTTCTTTTCAAGAAAGGAGTGCAGTAAATAAACCTCTCAATGTGGTCCAAATGTTAACTCTGCTAAATCTTCTCTGTTAATATCTTTCTACTTTCTATTTTGAAACAGTGTCAACCACAAAAACAATGGGTAAAAAGATTCAACTGGGATAAAATGAGTGAGTCAAAGAAACTTCGAACGTGAGGTACAATCCTAAGTAAGTATCGGTAATAATTATTTATCTTAGATATCAATGACAATAATTCTCGAATGTATCGATAGTCAATTTGAAACACATTTGGTCAAGTATCAAATTACAACAATGCTACAATGTTTTCCAGAATTGAAAAGTACATATAATTTTCTTCCAAACGAATTTCCTCAGCCTATGTATAAATAGCTGTAAACGTAATAGCCTCGAAAAACCACACATTTTGCGTGTGAAATGCCACATGAGCGAAGTATGAAGAGGGGTTGGTTATTTTCAGCAAGCCTCACTAACTGAGTTTCAACTGCAAATTTGCTGTAAATCTTATCCCTTTTCTTACACTCACACTAGTGTATTTAATAAGCACTTTTTAGAAAAACAGTCTCAACATTAAAAAAAGAAAAAAAAAGGCGTTAACAACTACTACTTCCTGCAATCATTGGGAGACAAAACTTGTGCATGCCAGAACATCGAAATTAATTGGCTCACCGTTCATTTCTTTGGTGGATTCCATTCTTTCTGCAACCATCGCCGTCGACATAGCGCTTTGCTTCCCAAATACAAGGACTGATAAAGTTCAGACTTTCTCTCTGGAAGACCAAATTGTAATCTATTCGAAGCACTTCCGAACCCCCGACCTGGGCGCCATCTTGTTTGTCAATTTTTGCACAAACTTGTTCCCAGGCCATAAGGCGATTTTGGTAAGTACTTCGTGTGATGGGTTGCCATGAAGTACTTTCCGGGATTTCCTGCATCGTGAAGGTCAGCACTTGTCAACACCTGTCGAAAGGCCCTTGTACACCTTATGAAGTTTACACAACATAGTATTCCTTATCGTTTTGGATTAGCCGGTTAAACACTGTGTTTTACAGATTAGGGTTAAGCACTGTTTCGAAACTGGTTAGGTTCCTTTTTTGGATTGGGGTTGATGTTATGTATACTTTGATCTACCTTGTGTAAACTTCATAAGGTGTCCAAGGGCCTTTCGACGGATGTTAACGAGTGCTGACCCATCGGGAAGGGCAGCCAGCCGACCCGACGGACTGCCCCTGGGTCTCCGAGGATGCGTTAAGATCTGAGTAGAAGCACATGTCATCGGCTTCCCCCTATTGGTTAGCCTGCGAGCCTGCTCTCCTATTTGGGCGAGTGAAGCGAGTCTCGCAGGCTACCTATTGGTAGGACCCCCGGCCAACCAGTGGAATTTTGGGGAAAACAAGGGGATGGATAGGTTCCTCTAGCCCTGAGGAGGGGAAAATTGACGACATTGTTTTCACATCAAAGCAAAGGGGTTGGGGAATTCAACATTTTGTGGTCTTTCTTAACAGTGTAGTTTACGCAGACTATCATTAAAAGTCCCCTTATTCAAATAAATCCCATGAGGAAGATATCAGGCGAAGTTTTTATTGAGAAGAACTTGGCAAGGGGAATTTGTCGTGTCAAAATTCACAATTTCCCGGGGGGAAGTGTAAACTTTACTCTGCCCATTTTAAAGTATAATCCCCTTGTTGCCCAGGGGTCCTATACCCAGGGGAAGTCAATGACTTGTGCATAACATAAGTCTGAAATGTCATACGTCTCTTCACCCCACTCACTATAACATCATCGTTTCCATTCAAAAATAAGTGCATGCAAATTAATGTAAGGGGCTGGTGGAAACATGCCCCCCTTTATTTCCAGGAGTTGGCTCTTTCTTGCTGCGGGGGGAGTCCTTGTTTGGCTTTTGTGCATTGAGGTTTTCTCCATATAGAAATGGCTGGGTTGTGTGTTGTCCATACATTTGAGACATCTAGTCCAAACAAAGGTCTGTCACAACATGCAGCTCAGTCTCACAACACCAAAATCACCACACTGTTTGGCAACACTTGCACTCACTTACTATGCAGCTAGAGTTCAAAGTCCCTAATTTAATAGGGGTGCAGCTACTTAATCCTCTCTAGCCAATTATGAAATTAACTTCAAGGTATCTGGATATTAACGAACTTCAATAAGTACCCCTATCTAGTAAGAGCCCTCATTCCAATGAGTGCCCTTCATTTTAGCCAAAATTTTAAATAACAATGCTTAATAGAGGAAATGCGGTATTAGTCTTGTGATTGATCTGTTACTTCAAACTGTTAAATAATGTTCAACTTGTATTTTTTTTATTATAAACTCTGTGACCAACAGCTGGGCTGCTCACAATAATATTGAAAAGGAACAATAAAAGACTTTTATAAACACAACTCTGCAAAATACAAATCATCTATTGTTATCAGTCAACTTAGTTTCTCCCTCCAACCCAAAAACCGATACCATTATTTACTTATTTACACTTATTAACAAGATTTGAAATGCATAACATAATAAATAGCATCTATTTTGCTCTCTCATATTTTCTCATCATACCGTCAGCTCTCTTTTTTTAATGAAACTTACAAACACCAACAATAATATTTAAATCCAAAGCCATCTCACCAAGTTCTCCGTAAGTAATGCCAAGACTCCTGTCATTTTACTCTTTAAGCCTTTAGGATAACCATGACTTTGAGAATGTTCAAATACCTAAATTAACATTTAAAGTTCTTCTAGTTTCTAATTTCAACAAGATATTCACCAAAGAGAAAGAATCATGGCAACAGTCATTTAAAAGCAGTTAAGCGATTCTATGGTCTTTGACAACCTCTCTGAAGCCCAGTGTTGAGTTTTTTAAAAATAAAAGTGACTTAAAATAGTGTCTTTATTTATGTGTCTGTGTCAGCTCCTTTTTGATGGTAAATGAACCTTCACCACCCAGTCTAGTTCATTACAAAGATGTCGCCTCACCCCAGGGGGGATGGGCAGACTATCCACTGCTTTAAGACTTGGAAGGCATTTACCAATGGTAGCACAACAAAGATATTGTAGAGAAAAAGACATGGAAGAACTGCGTTGCAGCTTCATCTTTGTTCTTGCCGCAGTTGAAGAAACAACAGGAAATAGGGTTTTGCCAGTAAGGTTTGAAGCAGCCACTCCTAGTGGCTCATTGTCTTTAAAGAAAGATAACTTGCCATGCCACGCATCCAAATGGATACCAATTACTGAACCATGGTCAAATCTTGAAGTATAGTTATGGGATTTTCCTTTATGATGAAAATTTCCAATGTAGGATAACCCCCAACTGATACTGTCCTTGCCAATGAGGCTACAGAAGGAGGTTTTATACTGAGTGATGTCCATGTCTCTTGTGCATACCCCCAGCATCTGGTTAAAATGCACAAAAAAATCACAAAATTAATTATATTCACATACAGATCCATGTAAATGCAGTCACCTAGTTGTCTGGTAGGTCATTTATGTCAAAATTCTGTATCGGTCAAATCATACAAATCTTAATTCCCAGCAAGAAAACAACAGCGATCACTACTATGATGGATATTTGGATATGAGACCTTACTTATGAGAAAACACGTCTTCATATTATTTACAACTTTTTTTAAGTCTCTGTGGAGCTAAATATCTCTAAAAAAAATATACTAAGCAATAGCATGGCTTCTCCTAGATTACAAAAAGGAGATGTCTTAATAAGTACAGTCTTAGCCATGTAATAAAGACATAAAGGATACAACGTATAGTTCCTCTGTCAACTGTAAGTCTATACAACACCAAGAGAATCACTGTTTGAAGAATGTAGCTTGTCGAGAGTGAATGTCATTATTGCAAGCATTATGTGTTAGGTCCATTAAATTTGTCAATGTCAGTCTGTACTGTACAACATTTGCCACTGTCCTGATTGCTGTGGAGTTGTCCAACAAAGAAAGTCACTTTATCAGAGTTATAATGGAGTTGCAGGGTGAAAGCAAGAGCCTACAGAACGAACAGTGCCAGCTAGTTGTCTTGATGGTAAAAGGTCTTGTAAGAGTCATTTGGTAAATAAAAACCAAATCCAGAAGTGACTACCATGTCTGTTTGATCTGTCTGTTTCTATCTTAATCTGTGACATGTCACCTACCATGTCTGTACCATAGACAGCACTAGTCATCTTAATCTCCCAATAGTATTCTCCCCCTGGTGTAAGCGGCTGTGAGCCTTTAGCTGCTGCAGTTCCACAGCTGTAATCTGGGTGAAACAGCACCTCTTTATTGCCTCTTGTGAGGCATACTGATGATGAAAGTGTTTCAGGATCCCATTTCCATTCACAATCTGCAAAATAATGTAGCAAAGAAGCAAATTAAGCTTTATTCTACAGGCGCAACACCCAGTACTACCAACTAAACTGCTGCATGGAATAAGCTCTAAGTTACGTCAATAAATTCCTTACACACATCTTTGCAAACAAACCCAACAGGACAGCAACCAAACTATTCTCTCAAGTCAATACTACTCAACTTCAGTACAAGTAATAAGTTCAATTTAACTATATTTTTTTAAGCAGCTACAATTTCCTAAACCTTTTCATGCTTGCGAAACAAGCAACTAACTCTACAGTATTTAGCGTTTCTATAGCAATATTTTGTTTACCGTTTCAAGTTGAAAAGTACTATGGTAATAATATGAAGGTACAACACATAACAGCAAAGAGCAATATAATATGTAAGAGATTAATTTTACATAATCGATAAACATAATTTACCTTATCATACAATTTGTTTTGTAACTTGTTATCATAATACAAATGCCAACATATCAAAAACCAAACTGGAACGAAATAACTTAATGAACATAATTATTAAATTTGGGCATCTCATACCATACAAGTTATACCAGGCCATCTCATAGGGTGCGATAAAAAATCAGAAATTGTGCGATATTTTCCGGGTAGATTGTGCGATAAGACAGGACTATTATGCAATAAATTATGCGATTTTTTCAGGGCCAATTTACATTGTTTTACCAGTTTTCAAAGGAGAAAAACCACTTTAATGTTGTTTAATGGGCAATTTGAATGTAAAGGAATAATAAACCATCTATTTTAAAACAAAGTAGTTTAATTTGTCTGATTATTTTGAACCGCAAAAGAAAAAGGACACTTGCTTAATATTACATGACGCCCTTACACCACTGACCACACTGCTTATCTCTGAAATCAAAATGGCTGCCCAGATACCGTGATCGAAGGTTTCAGATGTCTTGCAAGGCTTTCTTTAGTGGTAAATCACCTTGAATAACATTAAGATTGGGAAAATGTTTAAATAAAGTTAGAACTCATTGTTTACTTTAGTATTTTTTATGAACTATGCGATTTTCCTCAAATTGTGCGATCGGATGCGATTTGAGGTCAATTGTGCGAAATCGCACCATCGCGCAATATCAGATGGTCTGTTATAACTAAGTTTGAGGCATATCTTCCTTTTTTATCAAGACTTGTAAAAGTCTCAACTGGAGAAGGAAGAACAACCACTTGTCTTAGTTGCCTCTGCATGGACTGCGTGTATCAACAGGTTGCCAAAACAAAAAATAGAAATATCATTTTTTTTTATTTTACTCTCCAAAAATTCTGACAGAATTAAGTTGGTTGGCTAGTCCAAATTAATTATTTTGCTACATAACTGCAGCCAATACATTGGCAAATGAAGCTAAAGGATTTTATGAATGTATAAAATGACAGAAACAGAAAAAACTTACAAGGCAGTACAACGAGAACACTGCACAAATATGAATGAACACAACCACAACACTGACATTTAGCAACAAAGTCAGTACAGGACTGTATGCACTTTACCTCAATACCTCAAAAACACTTCCTTTTTCATCAAGACTTGCGCCTTGACATGGAGAAGGAAGTTCAACCATTAGAAGACCAACAAGTGCGTTTAACAGTACATCTCCCATGTGCAGCTGAAATATAATAATATGCCAGGCCTTAACTTTGATGTTGCCATTATCAATGCAATGCATTAACAGTCTTTATCCTAAGGGTCGCCGGCTGGTTTTGGATCATAATATTTATTTCCCATTAGGTTATTTCTTTTCTCTGTCAGTTCTATTGAAAAAGGTAAAATTGCAAAGTCTTGACCATGCAAGCTAATTCAAAAATCAAATTTAAGAAATTCCTTCATTCCATCAAACATTTGTCCCTTCTCCTGGTGTCAGTGCAAAATAAAGTTAAACACATGAATTTGTGGTTAAATTTGAGGGTTTTTTTTACAAAGCCATGAACCAAGCAGAAATGTGTTAAAAAAATCAGTCTCCAGGAATACATTGAGACAGATGGCCTTCATAATACAGGCCAAGTAAGGGTATGGCCTTGAAGCAGGACATTGGACAAATTACACGGTGAGCTTAAGCAACGAGAACGCTGACGTCCAAGACATTATGAATAGCAACCAGAAGTTTGATGTCTCGCTCGATGGAACACTTTTGTCTCACACAACGAATCTAAAAGCCTTTGTTTTAACTCCCACTGAATGAATTTGTCTAGTCAGCACTGAAAGAGAGAAAAAATCAACTTCCGGTTGCCATTTTTGACATCCAGGATGTCAATGTTCTTGTTGCTTACGGTCCCTATTGATTAGTTGAAATTGCAACAGCAAGAAAGGCAAGCAAAACCACAACAGTAATAAACTGAAAGGAACATGGCTTCCTCCTCGGTATGCCTACCCGGCAAGCAGAGGCTACATTTTTGCTGTGTGAGCTGGCATGTGAAAAGTAGCCTCTGCTGACAACTGTTCAAATCCCTCCAGAATATCTGGACGAATAAATTTAAAAAACGGGTGAGTCTTGGGTGTGTGTCTTGTGTAGCAGATCAGAGTTGTCACAATTTTTTAAATTAATTTTGTTTGTGAATCGTATGATAAATTTTGTGCATGCACAATAGAAAATTGAACGGTTGTCAGCAGAGGCTACTTTTCGCATGACAGCTCACAAAGCAAAAATGTAGCCTCTGCTCACAGGGCATGGTATGCCAAAATTCAGACTGGGAACATTTGTACCCCTCTGAGAGGGCCTAGACATTTATAATTGAAAAACAAGAAATAAATATAGCCATTGCAAATTGTCTCAAATCTTCACATTTTTGTTGAGTGGCTGTTTTGAAGCCAGTGCCAGTAGATTACATATCATATCAGCAAACACTCCAAGCCTACCAATGAAAAATTATTTTCTTGGATCAAAAAAATGTCAAAAATTTCAAATTCAGCTGAACCAAGGAGCACAGAAATGAAAAATTTCGGCTTTCTGAGCGACTCAATGCGAAGACCATAAATATTGACACAGCTATAAATTTGTATAAAAGAATTATGTGTTGTGACTGCCAGAGCGGACACGCATATCGACAGAAGCCGATAAAAATCCACTTCTGACAAAAAGCTGGCCGTGACGAACCTCGCCCAAAGAGTGTTTACAGTGCACGTACCGAGGAAAACGAAATTTTACGTTTTTTGGCACGAAACTGGAAAGCATATAGTGCCACAAGACGTTCACGTGAAGGAATACAATATCGCAATTGAACAATATCATGCACGAACGACAAGAAAAAACATGCACAATTCAGCGTTTTCATGCTGACCGGACAAGAAACTGCATTGAAAACTGTTTTCTTCTTTTTACACATTGGAAAATTTCCTACGAAAATACGTATAAACCTTTAAAAAAACTCTTGCTTTAAACGAATTTTACGGGCTTTATTAATTCTAGATTGAAAGGATCTTTGAGGGAAGCAGCTGTTTTTCTTATTTTTTAGCCTTGGCATATGCAAATCTTGTCGTTTCGTTTGTGCTTGTGACGGTACGAAGTTCGTTTTCCTCGAGAAGAGCGCTATATAAAGCTTAATTAAAATATACTCATTTGTGCTTCAAGTGAGAGGCCAAAATAATTTCAACGTACACACAAAAAAGATTTGGTACAGAAGAATAAGCTTAAATATCCTTAGAAACGGACAAAAACGCCACGTTCGGCATATTTTAGAATTTTCGTTGCCCCATGTTTACTCTCATGCATGCAAAGATTCACGTTCTACTTTTCAATCCAAAACCTCCATGACCAGCTTTTGTTATTATAAAATTATCCATGAGCACAACTAAGGAATAATACCTTTATGATGTTCGTCCATTTCATAGTCCGATCCTGAATCACTGAGGCATTCTTCAACCTCCATGGGTTCGTCTTCGGTTTCCCGGTCTGGGTAGCCGAAAATGCGCGCCAGAAGTTCGCGCTGCGAAAGTCGCGAGTTTTCCAACGGATGCGCGTAATAACTTGTGTGGACTAAGGCCATAAATGATTTCCCAACTAGTTAAGCCTTTAAGAAAAAGCTTTTTCCAATTTCACGTGAAAATAAAAATACAACCTTCTTCTTCGTTAGCTTTGCTCAAACTGAGTTTTCTTGTTTAGGTCAAAAATTAATACTCTTACTTGGTTATCTGCTGTCCTTCCCCTGTTATCGCGGGCTCGCTGCGGCACAACATTTTTAAAAATCGTTTCTCCTGACAAATAATTATATATTTATGAAGAATTGAAAATTCAAAGTGACACAGAAAAACGGGATAGATTTCTGGTTATAAATTTCAAATGGGGTGTAAAGAATTTTATCTAAAAAGGAAAACGTGAGGTACGATGAAGTAGAAGACGTACGATGTTGCGTCAGCATCCGGGTGCGGTGAAGCGAAGAGAGCGAGAGTGCACAATCCGCGAACTTTTGGTGAACTCTTTCATAAGAGGAAGTTTTTTGGAAGCCTCAGCAAAAATACGTTCACCGAATACGTGCCTGTAGATAAATTATTGCATGATTTCGTAATCTGATTGAACATTTAAGAGTTGTAATCCCAGGGCATAAGTTTATAAAGTTTCCGAGAGCTACAAAATGACGTTAAAACCGCGACCAATGAGTTCGGGTAGGGCTACCCGTAGACTAAGGTCTGGATCACAAAAAACACAGAAGTAGTATTAATTGTAGAAAACAAGTGTCCTTTAAAAAGGTGAAGAAGATCAAAACAAAAAACCTTAATAACCAGCTTCGCCCCGTCGGCTTTGCACCTGACAGGGGAATGCTTTATGCTATTTTTAACTTATTATTTCTTTATTAAAAAAAAAAAGCAAAAATAAATCCTTGTTTTTACAGATATTTACTGGACAGAGATACATCCGTGTATGTGCGCAAATCCACTGTTATCTTGTTCAAACACACCCTCTACACACCCTGGTCCCGCCCCCAAAAGTGTAGTCATGCATTGTCGCATGTGTATAAAACTGGATTTACTGCTTTCTGGTAGTCTCCCTCACAGCCGTTGTAGGCAACGACACTAAAAACGGCTGCGAGGGAGACTGTCTTTCTGGTGGTCCTCGTTGCATTTCTGTTCAGTGCAGAAGTTATAGAGCCAGTACACATATGGTATTTAAAATTGTTCACCACTGTTAGAAACGCGCTGAAAACATGTGAAAGCGTTTGTCGACAGGCGTCCGTGTGGCTGACAGCTCAGCAATTGGGTGGGGCAGTGCTGCCAAGGCCTTTTAAAAAAAACCTGACCCTTTAAAACTGACAGCATCAGAAACGAAGATTTCCAAAAAAGAAACTGTTGGTACCACACATGTACACCACCAAAGTTGACGCCCCGTTCAAGGCTTCTGGTCCAGAAAGACACCCTGTTCAAGACACCAAATAGGGAAATAGCACACAGAACCAACCCCCCACCCCCCAGTTTAAGATTAGACTCGGAACTCCCAAACCCGACTCTTTTCTGCGGCAAATAACCTCTGAGGCTAACCCCGGGGTTCCTATCGCCGCTGTCACGTATCTTTGTTTTGATCTAGTAGTTACGTCTTCGCAGTGTTTACAAAA
Source organism: Porites divaricata (assembly GCA_038088405.1). Lineage (NCBI taxonomy): Eukaryota > Metazoa > Cnidaria > Anthozoa > Scleractinia > Poritidae > Porites > Porites divaricata. The sequence continues at coordinate 24,030,475 of JBBMOI010000009.1, read as the reverse complement.
AATCAAGCCTTTCCGGTTTTGCGGGCTTCTATGTAGCCAATCAAATACGCTTATTGGTGGTCACGAGATCCCATCCGGTTCAAAAAGTTTATGTTGCTCAAAACAAGTGAGGGAGATATATGTGCTTCAAAACACGCATTTGGATAGTTTAAGTCGTGGTTTAAAAGTTCTCAAAAAACGTGGGACTTAAATTCTTTCAGCGAATTAACAGTAAGCGTAAGTTTGGAGAGATATCCTTCTCGTGACTTATATATAGCAAAAGTGTAAAACCTGTTCGATTTTTACAATAGGAAGCTATCGAGCATACTAACTGTAGGTTGTGGAAAGTCCTTCATCAGACTGAAGTTTTTTATCCCCGGAGTACAAAATGGGTAAGCAATGCAGGTTACAGTTTACATCTTTCACTTTGCATTGTCATTCTCACTCTGTCCTTTGCATCGAAAGATGTCAACCATATTGCCCTGTTTGCGTTTGATATTGTACTGAATTTTAAAGCTCTTGTATAACGTGCTCTTGAAAAAAACATTGTAATAATTTCTGTGCAATTCTTCACCTTAACATACTTAAAATGAAATAGGTTCGGCGTCCAAGGGAATAAAGAAAACCGTAAGGAAACACTGTACCTCCAACCATTCGATACTTTTTTAAAAAAAATTATACTGTTCTAATGCACATATTACCGTTATGGTCTTTTGTACAGCTCGTTTTAATAGCGGTCAGTATTTTTAAAGCTCGAACCAATAACTCTTTTCTTTGCTATTAACACAATTTGTAGTGAGCTTCAAATCGTGGCCGTAGTCAAAATTTTCGAAGTTATCAAACGGTTCGCAGCGATTTGTCTAAAAGTTTCAGGCTGATGCTCCTATTAAAGGTGAACTGATGAACCTCCGAGTTTCTGTGAGCTGTCAGAGTTTGCTTATAGATTTAGCCCACAGTTGTTGTGTACCTTCCAAGGGAGAAAACGTAAATCTTTTTAATAAGTTAATGGCCAAAAGCAGCATCCTATTCAGTTCCTAACTGTCTACCCTCCCTTAAGTAATCTAACACATAGTAGTTACATAGATATCAGTGATTGATTATATCACTATTAGTTTAGTTATGGCTTATGAAATTCACTAGATGATAGTTGAGAAATTAAAGATAAGGCCTGGCATATTATTATATTTCAGCTACACATGGGAGATGTACAGTTAAACGCACTTGTTGGTCTTCTAATGGTTGAACTTCCTTCTCCATGTCAAGGCGCAAGTCTTGATGAAAAAGGAAGTGTTTTTGAGGTATTGAGGTAAAGTGCATACAATCCTGTACTGACTTCTTTGCTAAATGTCAGTGTTGTGGTTGTACTTAAGTGGTCTGATGGATCTGCAGGCAGATCAATACCCTTCACTAACTGAGTTCAGGGTCCATGCTGTAAGTAATAAGGACAAAGTTTTTTTGCCCAGATTTATGGTCCAGGTACAAAGTAAAAAGGCCGTAAATCCAAGCACAAATGACGAGATTCCCTTAACTTACAGTAGGGACGAAGAAAACAAGGTTGGTAAGATATTCATCATATCTGTGGGTTGAGAGGGGAAGATTTCAATGCAAACAGAACAGCCATTGATGAATTACTTGCAGAAAATCCTCTTCAAAGGGAAATTTTATTAGGTTGTAAAATCGGCCCTCTTAGAGGCCGAATCAAAACATATGTTTTAAAAACTTGAAGAAGCTAACAGTTTTTGCAAAGTTTCTTGCCTTGAATCAGACCACAACAAATTTTGAATTTAGCAGTCCATAGAGTGAGATACAGCCTGCTATTACTTTAATTAACAGTAACATCAGTTATTACTTGTCTTGTGGAATAAATTTGAGCTTGAATCAATCAACAGAGTGGTTGACTGGAGTATTGTTTCATTTTATTACAGGAATTCTTTCCAACCAACAAAGTACAAACCCAGCCTCTTTCCACTCTTGGTCTGATACATACCATGAACCGTGGGTGTGGAGCAGTGAAGACAAGTCGCCATCAGTGTACCTTTGCCTAAATAACAAAGTTGCATGCTTTTACATTGATCCAGTGGTTGAGAGTACAGGAACAGCTGGTGTCCGTGGTACTAAAGCTTTCACACATGGGCAACATTACTGGGAAGTCAAGCTAAGCTCTGTCTTTGGCACATCAATCATGATTGGCGTGGGGACAAAGGAAGCTGTGCTTCAAACTAATGACTACGAATTTGTGGATTTGATTGGAAGGGATGATCAAAGTTGGGGATTATCTTATAAAGGAAAGGTTTGGCACAATGGCCAGGCCCGACGATACTGTGAACCCTTTTACGATTCTACCGTCATCGGTGTATTACTTGATATGGATGCTGGCATTCTTTCATACTTTATGAATGGAAGACCATTAGGAGTTGCCTTTACTGGACTGTGTAACAAACAATGTGAGCTATACCCAATAATTTCATCTACATCAACTCTTTCTGAGATAGAGCTTTGTGACAGTACTTGTAGGTATGTGTCATTGCAGGATCAATGTCGAATGACAATATCCAAACTTGTCAAGAAGGACAAAATAGACTTTCTCCCCCTTCCTAGAGGTATATGTCAGTCTCTAAAAGGGATTTAGTTAGTCCATGTATTATCTCTGAGTGTATTATGTGCTGTACATAAATTTGTAAATGATTTGTACATAAACATTTTAATAGCATTAACAGAGTGGTTGATATGATACAGACATTTCACATTAGTTTGTGGTTCCCAAACGAGTAGAACATTTTATGTGTATGTTTTTTCATTATGTGATAAAAAATTTATGCCATGAGCAAACCAAGAAGAAAAACACAACTGGTCACATTTTTTGAGGCATAACAGGGTCCGTACAGGTTATGGAAAACCTGGAAAGTCATGGAATTTAAGAAATTCATTTTCAAGGCCTGGAAAGTCATGGAAATTTAATTTTTGTTTGGTAGATTAGTTACTACAGATGATAAAGCAAGGATACTGTGAGATAAAGAGAACAGCATGAATGACACCCATTTTGGAGGATTTTGTTTTGTTTAACTATTTAAGGTCCAAAAAAATATGTTAAAACAAGCAAAGTTTTGACAATTTTCTAAAGTTACAGCTAAACCTAAAGTCATGGAAAAAAATCATGGAATTTGAAGAACTCAAAAGAGTACGAACCCTACTTGAGTTATTTTCTATTTTTGTTTCAAGGGAACTTTGTATGTTTGTTTGAATAGTTCGAAATCTGGGATAACCAGCAGGCACTAGTTGTTCAAAAGGTGGATAGTGCTCTCCAGTGGAGGGCCCAGGGTGCCTGCCCCCCCCCCCCCTCCTTATTTTTAGACCAAACTGAGGCCAATTTTTTGGAGACCAGGCCCCCCTCTTACCTCAGGGTCTAGATGACTGCCCGCCCCCCCCCCCCCCCCCCCTTATCTGAAGGTCTGGATCCGCCACTGCTATCCATCTGATAATTCACTACCCACTGGATAACACAATAATAATATATTTATTGGTTTCCTTGTTATTTATCTACTGGCCAGATAAGTAAATTGTCCCATTTGTCTTTGATACTTTTTGGATGTGTTTCCTTTGTTTTTCAAACAAGTCAATTATAAAAACATGTGTAGATTGTACTGTATAAGATTAGCATAGTAATTATGTAAATAAATATTTGATCCCGCACAACTGCAATGAAAAACTGTATAATACAAAAGGACATATTGAAAGAATTATTTGAATAAAAAGATTCTGTTTTACTAAATTCTTGAGCCCTTTCTATGTCAGAAAAATAATAATTATCCTTCTGACATAGCCCCCTAAATATTTTAGGATCCCTGTGCTATCTTAATGGGATACAATGTTCAATTTCATTTCTCTCTCTTATACAAGTTTGGCTTCAATGCTGTACCGTTTTATTATTCAATTTGCTGTTTTCAGCCAATTTTGTGTCAATGTCATTGCCTTTTAACCATACAAAAAATAATCCTGTAGAGTTATGAAGAGGATAACAGACAAATTTCACCAGGGAGCACTAACAACAATTTATTGGTGATTCTTGCAGTTTTAATCTAAATCCATCTTTGCCATCTGTAGCAAAAAATGATAGGAAATGGTTTCAGTGCCTAAGAATGTGTAAAACAACAAAACTGGATCATTATCTTTGGAATTCAGTTGATGTGTAGAAAAAAAGATAGCAAGAGGTAGCAAACTATCACAGCACTGAGACAGCGTTGGTCAAAGTTGCTAATGATATTCTATTGAATATGAACTCGCAGCGTGTTACACTACTTGTCCTCTTGGACTTAAGCGATGCTTTTGACACCGTGGACCACGCGATTTTGCTAAAACGCTTGACCACTGATTTCGGTATATGCGGGAAGGCTTTAGAGTGGTTCTCATCGTATTTGTCGGGACGCAGCCAGCGAGTTTTGTTTTGTATCAATAGTTTTTAGGTTATTTATTGTTGTAATGCACTTTTGATCACCTAGCATGTTAAAAAGTGCACTATAAATGAATAAATTATTATTATTATTATCAAACTAATAGCATGACAAAGTCCCGTCCCATTAATTATTTAGGATCTCCATGATTTTCTGTGCTTCTTTGTATGCAACACTATTAATTTATGAGAAGCATAAGAGTCTCACAAATAGTAGCCCCCACGCAGACATTCTTAGGGGTCCATACGTCACGAACCTCTAAGAACATCAACACAAATAGTCACCTCTAAATGCTTTCTAAATTTTATAAAATTATTTGAAAAATCCAAAACATACAAGTCAACATAAGACTGATGATTTTATTTGTTCCAACAGAACATGATAATATTGATGGTTATATGAATGTGAACTAACCTGCATCCAGACATAATTCCAGCTGACACTTCTTTTCACCAAAGTTACTGTCAAATACAGACACAGCTGGAAAAACAACTACATTTGCAGGTTTTGTCTACAAAATGAACAACTGCTAATGTTTTTGAACAATAATTTTTTTAGTGAGTTGCATCAAAGCAAGATGCAGCACAAATCTGATTGTGCTACAGTACTTGGTGCTTGTCTGACAGCTTCTGACACTTTCTGGGCATCTCTACTTGCAGATGTCACCTCTCTTATTAAGTCCGGATCATTGAATCCTGAATAAAGAAAAAAGGGACAGGATTATTATTTCATGTCTGTGGCAATAACATTGCTTTGTTTCCTAGTTTTATCATTTCTTAGTCCAAAATTGAAAAAATTATTGTAAACTATACAGTGAAATTTATATATCAAAATTATTTTTAAAATAATCTTAATTTAATAAACGATATTACTTGGCCACAAGAAAGGAAATTTCATATCTCTAAGAAGTCCTGCTCTATTTTTTATATAAACACCAATGAAATACCAAAAAAGCTATTGCACTTTAGTATTTTTTGCTGCAAAAGGCTTGATTTATTATGTAACTACAGCAAAAAGGCGATCTTCTCACCTGTGAAGATATCTTTTTAAGTGGTGTTTCATAGGTGTTGATATAGTAATAACGATGAAATAAAAAATATTTTAAGATGAGGCCTTCAATCACCTGATGGTCAGGTTTTCAGGAGGGTGATTAAAGGTCAAAATATATTAAAATAAAACTAAAGTACAGCTAAAACTAATACTACTACTAAGGTAATAGTTAAAAATACTACCAAGGTTCGGTAATTGTTTTATAAAAAGATTTTATTTTGTTATAAAACTTAACGCTAAAAGGTCACGACGTTTCGATCTCTCCGAGGCCATTTTCAAGTGCGAGTAAAATATGAAATTAGCATAAATATATTAAAATGGTAAAAACAGGAAAAAATGCGATAACATATGTAAATATGTAAAAAAAAAAGTAACAAAATATTCTATGGAAACAATTAAAAACAATTGAAGTAATTAGAACCGACCTAAACAAATAATTTTGCGCGGATGGAATCGCATTGTTTGTTTATCAAAGAACTGAAACCGACTCTAAACAAACAATGCGATTCCATCCGCGCAAAATTATTTGTTTAGGTCGGTTTTAATTACTTCAATTGTTTTTAATTGTTTCCGTAGAATATTTTGTTACTTTTTTTTAACATATTTACATATTTTATCGCATTTTTTCCTGTTTTTACCATTTTAATATATTTATGCTAATTTCATATTTTACTCGCACTTGAAAATTGCCTCGGAGAGGTCGAAACGTCGTGACCTTTTAGCGTTAAGTTTTATAACAAAATCAATATCCAAGAAATTACTCATCAAAAAGATTTTAGTGTTTAAAAATCGTTTAAAACTATAAAAGATAAAAATACTAACTACAGTTCACTAAAGTTACACAGTTTTTAAATTTTGGAAACTCTTACCTGCTTCTCTCCTTTCTTTTTCCAGCAATTTGTCTTGCTCCACATACCTAACAAAATCAAACAAGTACTTATATGCATGTTGGTTGTGTTTTTGAATTCCGTTTTTCAGCAGGAATGAATTTTAACCGATATCTATGATATTTTGTATCCTTAATAAAGAATGCTGGAACTTTACGAACGTTATTTATTTTCTTGTAGGAATAAAAACGTTTGGCATATATTTAAAACTGCATTTTTCCAAAAAAAAAAAGTAAACAACTTTGAAATTCCTTCAACAGATTTTTCATTAACTTCAGCAAAATAATAAGCATTAGTTTTAAACCTGCAAGTTTGAAGTCAATCATGACCATACAACTTGCTGCATGCATAGATGCCAACATCTCCAAAATTTTTCATTCCTACATAAAAATAAATGACACTTTCTTTAAGTTCCACCATTCTTTATTAAGGATGCCAAAATAACCATAGAAATCGGTTAAACCTTTCCCGCTGAAAAACAACATTAAAAAACATAACCAAAATGCATATAAATAGGTTCACACCACCTTACAAATATCAACTCACAACTTGACACCAATGTATTTAAAAGCCTAGTAAAGACAACCAAAAACAGGGAAGTGCTTCAAGCCCAATGTCTTTCAATGGCACCCTAAAATATATTGGTAACCAGACAAAAAAATAATTATTGCCACCAGAAAAAGACTCTTTGGGCAATCTTACATTTCATAATACCCTGGAAAATCCCATTATTTCACAAATTTAATTTTTTTATGACATCACACTTTAGGACCCTATAATTTTTTATGTACCCAGACACTATGCAAAGGTTAAAAAGGCAAATTATAGAATTCAGTAAATATTCTGCCACAATTCACCTTAATTTCAAAGAGTCATTGTTACTGCGCTTTTCACAGACATGCGAATTCTGAAGTTCAAAAGCCAACTGACGATTGCACTTTTCGCTGCCGTCAATCATCCTAATGGACCTCTTCGGAAACAAAACTTTACTTTAACAGGTTCAAAAGGTCATGGTTTCTGATTTGTGATTGGTGGATTTCGATCCGTTTTGTGTGTTTCTGTATTTCAAGGTTCGTTGCTTGTGATCGTAATTATGATTGACGGCAGCGAAAAACGAAATAATTGTTAAGGCAGCTTTTGAACTTTTTGTGAAAAGCACAGTAATTATACCCATTTAAGAATGAAATCTAACAAGGAAACAAAGAAAAGGAAAGAAAGAAATAAATAAAAGTCTATACAGCAGGATATTTGCAGCTGGTCACCCATCCATTTCTTAACTCGCCCATTGCTAGGATTAATGCGAGACGTATTTTTAAGTAAATTATAATAATTTGTCCTCTGTGCTTCCGAAACCAAAACATCTGCTCTTGTAGGCTCTAAGATAAACTGCGCCATCTAAAAGTACAAATGCCATTTCTAAGAAAAATTGTTTTTAACACATTGATCATGGTCTTACACAATGAATGAATTTTTAACCTTTTCTTGGTATCCTCCACATCAGATATGAGTTGCTCTCTTTTTTCAACCACCTCAAGCATTTCTTGTAATACCTCTTTCTCTTTAGACTTGTCATACTCTGTCTTAGAGTTTTCTGTCAATACAAAATGGAACACTGTCTATAAACTCTCTATCAAATTCTGGCAAGGTAAATTAATATAGCACTGTAGAGCTTCATATTAGTTTAGTTAACAGTTACAGGGAGTAGAAGAGTCACATTTAGCTGAAGACAGGTCAAGAAATCAACTGCAGCTGAATTTCCTATGCAATTCCACTACCAACCACTCTCCTCATTAACCCATAAATGCTGACCCACCTGTGTGTGGATACACATCCCTTGTATCGCTTGTGATATCATCAGTTTTAACAGTCATAAACAACTTTGTCATCTTTATGTAACTTGTTTCAAGGGAAGAGATCTTTCAAAACCATAACTGAATGAGCATGATTCAGTAAAACAGACCAGACCAGGGTGCAAAGAAAGTCATTTTTAAAGCTTGCCATTCGGGCTTGCAAGCTGAAGCTAACATATACTACTAAGCCCAAATGTCATTTCAACTAGCCTCAAAAACATTTGATGAGCAGAATTGATTTCACAGTTCTTCTGTAATTTGAATTCAACAAAAAACTTCACTTGCCCGATAGTTAAGAACAGAATTCACTATCCTGATAGCAAAATCCACTAGCCCTGGACTATTGGACACTACTTTCTTTGTACGCTGCCAGACAAAAATGCAAAAACGTATTTGACCCGAAAATTTCAATAAAAATCCTGATCCACTACCCTATACCCACCTCACTACACTTAACTTCACTGCATTAATAATTGTAATCCTATTTTTCCAAAAGTTTTCTCAAAAGCTTTTGCTCAGCAAAAGAAAAACGAGTTAACGAAGCGAGAAAAGCATTAAAGAAGAAGGGAGAAAAGAAGGGGAAAGGTAAAATTTGAGGGTCAACATTTTTCCTTCAACATGCCTGAACTTCAGAAGCTGATATTTGACAAGACTGACTTTTTAACAGCATTTTGAGCAGCTTTAGTTTGTTTTAGCCAGAAAGCTACCAAAAAACTCCAACTAGTTTCACCAGGCACTTTTCAGCAAAATCTCCCAGAGCAAATGGGTTAAGCAAAATACGCCACTTACACATCTCCCATATAATACACCTTATTTGCCACCCAAAATTTTGCATAAGCATTGTTTTCAATTTCTCTTGGGATGGCTGTAATACCCAGGAGAAATGAAAAACAAAGGTTATGCAAAATTTGGGGGGCAAAGAAGGTGCAATATGGGAGATATGCAAGTGGTGTATATAATATTATAGAAACTTTACCAAACAAAGCATATACTTTAATGCAATAACAGCCCTTCTAGTGAGATTTTAACACCAGTACAATTGCCACCAACAGCAGTAGAATTCCCTTCAAATAATGTTTTGACTCGTAGCTCATATACTTGTGGTAATGCTTCAAAGGTGGCCATAACCACTCTTATAGTCAATGCTGTTATTGGTGAAAAAGTACTAGACTAACTTACCATCCTTCTCTGTCAATTCTCTCAGTTTTTTCTCCAACTGAGCATACTTCTCTGCAAGTTCCAATTCCCTTACCCTGGCAAAGTAAACCAAAACATATTGACCTAAAAACATAAACACACTATGCATATATTAAAAAACCATCTTGTTGAAGGTCAGAAACATTATATTTGCTACCTTCTTGTGCAACTATAACTACTAATTAAGAATATTAATATTAGTTGTTGCAAGTGTAGATAGGGAAAATAAAACTGCTGCCTAAATTTCCCACCTTTTTGCTATTGTGTTGATTGTTTTGTTATGGGTCTTTGGTTTTATGTAAAACATCTACAACACCAAGAAACTGTGGTGCCTACTAACAGTAAACAATATAAAGATAAACAACCAAATAGCATAAACAGGTTTTTGAGAGCTGCTCATGTTTTGAATAATATAATCTAAATTTTAATGTTTTGTTCCAGAAAATTTTTTTCTAGCCAGCTGAGCTTGCAAAAGAGGCAAGAAATGAAGTTTTCTCACACTGAATGGAACCTTTAATTGGGTACGAGTTACAATTGAAGGTATCAATTTTTACCCTAATCATGAGATTCAGTTTTTGTTTCTTGCCAAACAGTGCAACAGTGTTCCCCACCACCCCACCCCCCGACCTTTGCCAGTTCCAAAAAAAAAAAAACTGTGAGTTAGATTGACTACAGTGCATCAAGTTCAGGAAGGTTTTTGTATTTTTCCTTGTTTGTTGTAAAATTTTTGAGATGGTTGCGATTAAAGTGCTGTTGCATTGTTGAGTGGCAGACAAATGGAGGAATTTCTGGTTTGTCCTTCCCCCACCCCTCTCTGCCAACCCTCTGAAAATACTAGTTTAGCCTCAAATTTCCTGTGAAAACAACTGACTCCTCTCTCTCCCCCCCCCCCCCCCCCCCCCACTGGAACTTCAGCATAATACATGCATGGGATATATTTTCCTTCTCTTCGTTTTTGTTGTTGTAAAAAGGAAAGTGAAACTACCACAAAGTTCAAAATTAATACTCACTTAAAGGAAAGTTCTGTTTCTCTCCTTACTGTGGCATTTTTATCCTGCACAGCAGAAAACCACTCCAGCCATAATGCCTTCTTTTCTGCATCAGAGCCTTGGAATAAGAAATAATATTATTATAGTCGAACCTCCACTAATGGCAGACAGTCCATACATTGACTCTTGATTATAAACCCCCTACAACAGCCACTAAAGCAGGTCCCCAACTGCCAAAATAAACTCTTGGCAACAGCTAGTTTTTTCATGTCAAGAATGGTCATGAAATTTGATCTGTGTGGTGCATTGATGATTAACCGTGGCAGTCGTATTTTGACTTGTTTCATTTATACGGCTGCAGTAAGCATAAATTGTCTACAATACTTCTAGCGAATGTTGCGGACCTTGCTCGGGATACAGTAAGCAAGATTTTGGCATAAATTATAAACATGTCGTACTCTCCCCAAAAAATTGTCATGTTACACCCCTACCTCCCCAATTAATGGCCACCTCTCCACAACGGTCACTTTCATCTGTCCCTAAGGTGGCCGTTGTATGCAAAGTTTTTTCAATATTATTCCATAATTCACAACTCTTTTCAGTCTTGTAAGTCGATGATTTTTACACATTTTGATTTTTAAATCTTAGATTTCTTAGTGTTATTTTATTTTTTTTCGATTTTCCTCTTTCTTATTTTTTTAGCTATTTCTGAGATAATTACAGGACCCTGTTGATAACAGTTCTTTTTAGAACTGATAGGTTATCCTGTATAAATATTTGCATTATTATTATTATTATTATTATTATTATTATTATGAATATATACAAACATAATATACATAGATTACTGTCTCTGGCAAGGGTTGAATTTTAAGTGAAAATCACAATTTATTATAATAAGGCCTGGTTCAAATGTTGAACTTTTCATGTGCCAAACTTAATACCTATTTGGGTTGATTGAGACGTCAAACTTTAATATGTGCCAAACCTAATTTTTGGAGTAAACAAGTACTATTTTCACCCCTTTAAAATATGAAAATGAACCTATAAAGGGTTATGAAACGATTCATTTTCATTCCATTTCATTTCAATAGTTTTAGTTTGAGCATTTATAGTCACCTAGTCGGAATAGCTTTTTCAGCCTGGTTCCATCTATGTTCAAGGAAATTGAGATCACATTGAGGAAACAATACACACCATGACTGTTAAAACATATTGCTGGTTTTCAGTGTCATGCCATTCAAAATAGATCAAAATAAAAATCAAAACCATTCAATAGATAAAGTCCAGAAATTATCTGGGAAATGAATGGAGGTACATATAAAAAGACTCTCGCCAAGATTCAAGTCAGAGGAATATTTCGTACACGAGATATCCGAAGAAAAGTTTTACCCAAACTTATAGAGATTTGTATGGAGATGCCATGCTGGTGCTCACCTGGATGAGCTCCAACATGGTGGACGGAAACCAACAGAAACATCTGTTACCGAGTTTTGCTACAAAAGTGTGAATTTATTCTTCGAGAAACTCACAAACATTAAAGTAATACTTTTTCTAATACATGAACTGTTTAGATAGCAAAATTTTCAGAAATAAGTCATTTTTTTAACCTACATGACAGCTCTCTTGGCCGTCATGTAAATGTCGCGTAACGCAAAAGCTTAGAAATTCAAGCATACTTTATCGCAAAACCAAGAACCCTTTTGAAGCGAAAATTTGTATGACAATTAGTTTTCAGCTGCTCTAATGCATCGTGAACGTAAAATTGCGGTAGGATTGATAGTTTTTTAGTTTGAGTTTTAGTGACGTCATGTGAAAACCAACAATAGATAGTGTTAATGCAAGTTGGAAGTTGACCGTTTGAGCTGTCCAGTTCTGCCGTTTGTCGTTTGCTGTAAACATGACTCTTAATCTCTCTAATAATAAAATTTTACCTTTAAACTTGTCAAGACTAGACCTGAGTTTTTTCTCTTTTTTCACCAGTTTTTTTCCTCGTTTACTCAGCAGTGCAATTTTCTCCTTCATAATCCTGATAGAGTTCTGTGTCTTATTCAATGCTTTGGAATCTTTAGTTCCATCAACTGCATCTAGTGACAATAATATATCAAAAATTAATGGTTATGGCAAAGTATAGATCAGGCCTTCTGACAGGGTAGAAAATATTTGCGGTAAATTATTCAGAATTTTCAGGAGGTCATGTAATCAGACTAACAAAGACTAAGAAAAAACTCTGAAACTCTATTTAGTGGGCAAGGGCATAGCCACTCAAGAAATGCTTGCTGCTTAATAGCTAAGGTTCTAATAACAGTGACTGAATTTTGCCTACAAGGACTCTGCCAAGTGGGAATAGAGAGTGGCCACTTGCATTAATACTAGAACCTGCTTCAACCCTAAAAGCCCCAGTATCAACAGAAAGAGTACATTCTCCTCACTGTTCTCCTTTATTTCTTATTGTACTGCTTGAGAGAATTTGTTCAAACATCAAGACAATTTTCATCAGTGCTGACCATCCATTCATTCTGTTTACCTGTACATTTGATTTGGCAGTGATATTGTTAGGAGAAATTTGATGCTGATCACTATTGGGGCTTAAAAGAAGGGTGAAACAACTTTATGAACAAACCTGGCATAAACTTAAACTGCTGCTGCACACCAGGTCCAATTCCCAAGGCATGACGAATATCCTCTCCTAAACCAAAGCTAGCATTCTCAATATCCTGGTAGTGCTGTGTGCAGTAGAACTTGTCGTGGTCAGGAACAAAGCAGTAATTGAAGTGGTTCAACCAAGAGCTGCATATGGCACAAACAAAACAGCTCTTGTGAAAGACATGGTTTTCAACAGCTACACGCTCAAGGATTTCTACAGGCTTGCCACATTTGGGCTGGTCACACCGGTTTGTCCTGATTAGAGAACCACTATTTGGAGGGCTAGACTATAAAAAGAAGGGAAAAAAGTCCTTGAATAACCTTTGTGGTTTTTCAGAAAGAATTGGTGAAATCACTGTCAACTCTTTTCAGGCAAGCCAAACCGTAGTTGCAATAGAGTTTTTCGAGGTCTAAGAAATCAATAATTTTGAACTTAGCTTGAACATACACCATTATTTTATAAGTAATAGATCAAAAACGAGTGCGAGTTTTTCATCAGGGGTTCCAAACACCGAGAAACAGATGAAAGCACGACGCCGAAGGCGGAGTGCTTTTATTGTTTCGAGGTGTTTGGAACCCCTGATGAAAAACGAAGCACGAGTTTTTGAGCTGGCTTCTCAAACTAGCATGAGAATTTTTTTCGAAGAATAGGTAATTAGTAGGCGTGCTCAATAGGCTATTGTCTGTTTTTTATTCATATGGTAAATGAAATGAATATTTTATATGCGGCCATGTGGGCAAGTTTTAAAGGTTGAATTTTTAATAAACTAACATTATGCCGCGTGATGGAGATCGAGTCGAGATCAGAACGTTTTCGAGTTCCAAAAACCTCTTCTCAAGAAAATGTTTTGGTGAATGATGCTGTTCCAGCTTCAACTAAGTATAAAAACAAGTGGGCTGTGAACATTTTTGCGGAATGGCAGAGGTTGAGAGAGGTTAAAGTTCCGGTATTAGATTGTGGCGGTCTCTTCAAGGACTACGATTTACACAAGGTTACCACTGTGAGTGTAGATATTGCTGGAATGGACGCTCTGTCGCTGAACTATTGGTTGTCAAAATTTGTGATGGAGGTAGCTAAAAAGTCCGGTGAAAGATACCCTCCCAAGTCTGTTTATGGTATCATTTGTGCTCTCAAGCGTTATTTGGAGGAGAAAAATGGATCAGAAGCTTTGAATCCTCTGGACGCTAGTGACAAAAGGTACTTGACAACTTTTAGACCGAATTGGTTAGTAATTTAAAATGTATTGTTTCAGGACTTTAATTTTGTGTTATTTTTTGAAGGTTTGTCCTTTCCGACGTTGCTTAGATGCCGAGATGAAGAATGGCATTCGAGAAGGGCTTCACATTGTTGTTGTAAGCAATGATTTAAGTGGGAAAAATGCTGTATTTAGAATTATAATTAAGACTGATTAAAATTCAAGTTTCTTGATCAGTGTCTTGATCAGTTTTTGAACTAATCTACCGTGTCTTGATCGGTATGTTCATTGGGTATCAACATACATGCACCTGACCCAATTGATGTGAGCTGATTGGGTCATTATCTCATGAATAATTAATGAGTTTGAGAATATGATTTCAAAGGAATAATCACACAGTTTGAAAATTTTTTCCAGAGAATCCATTAGGTCATAATATGAAAGAAATGTTTTCTTCTATATGTTTAGGAACTGATATGGCTTACACTGTACCTCAATGTTAAGAGTTATCCCTTCTAAACTCAACACACTTTTATTGTCTTCAGCAGCAACACTTTCCTTCAATTTAAACAAACCCAAATATATAAACTTTTGCACATAATGGACCACCCCTTGCTATTATTACATTCTTATTACTGTCCGATAGTCCGGGGCTAGTGGATTTTGCTATTGGGCTCGTGAATTTTGTTCTTAACTTGCCCGATGGGCAAGTGAAGTTTTTTGAGGAAATCAAATTACAGAAGTTCTGCTCATCAAATGTTTTGGGGCTAGTTGAAATGACGTTTGGTCTAGTATATGCTAGCTTCAGCTTGCCTGAATGGCAAGCTTTAAAAATGACTTTCTTTGCACCCTGTCTTATGTACCTTTTATAGCGTCAAATTTGGGGTTTGAATGTTATCTGGTTTGTTACTTCCTTACTTACATCAACTTGTTTCTCCTTTTTCCGTTTAGAGGTCCTCACAAACTGTTTATAATGCCAGCGAAGCTCCTTCATAAGTTCCTCTTTTTCTTCTGTGGTTTTCACTGAATTTGCACTTAATTTACGACTGGTAACTACAACAGGTAAGAAAAATGTAATGAAATGACCAGGTTCTGTTACTAAGAACCATATAATATCATTAATAAATAATTAATTAATTAATAAAAGATTTAGTGGTAGCAAGTCCACAAAGGCTAGTTCTTGAGAAGAGGAGAAACTGCATGGATCACTACCTAGAGAAAAAATGTCTTGGAGCAAGGCGAAAAACCAACAACAAGCTCAACCCACATATAATAATGTATAAGGTTTCCTGTGGGATTTGAACTAAGGCCACATTATATATTTCACCACTGTGCCACCCTTACAGTGGAAAAAAAGGATATTTGACCTTTAGTTTACATCTGGCATGTACAAATTTTGTACATGCCAAAATAACTTAAATACTAAACATGAGGAAAAATGAGATCACAGATAAGATAAAAACCTTCCACTGGACCTATCCTAGTCATGGGCATAGCCAGCCCATAGACTGATAGGCCTGGGCACACAAATTTTTGGTTTGATCACTCTGCTACTGGTAATAAATTGTATGTTATGCTGTTGGGGTGAGCTAAGAGCTCCAGAACTCAATGTGATGGTGGTCAGTGCATACTAGTCATGAGTGCAGTCAACAGAATAATTCTGTATACATTGTAAACAAGCATTTTTCTAGATTTATGTGGAAATTTGAAAATTCCTACTTAACAATTATTATTCCTCAAGCCCAAATGGGCTCTGAGTCAATAGCTATCAACTCAGAGGCTATGAGCTCGAGGGCGAGAGGAATAAAATTATTGTTTTAGTAAAATCCAACTAGTTGGTCAAAAAATATCGAGAAAAAAAAATTTTGCTAGTTAGAGCTACACTTTAATCCTTTTTTGCAGCCAAAAAGCCCACGCTTTTCGCTACTAGCATATAGCCTAGTAGTAGCTCAACCAATCAGAATGCAGCATTGATAATAGACCACTAGTTGGATTTTACTAATAGCAGTTAGCCAGGCCTTCAACACAACAAGTCGAAAAGCTGGCTATGCCTCTGCTAGTCTTGCTTAAGAGAATTTGGCCACTTAATATAGATTTGCTTTCAGGAAATTTCAGGACTTACTAAGGGGCAAGTCAGTTGAATACAGGATTTCCTGTAAACATGACTGTTTTGAGATGTTTTTTGAGTCTGAATCAGCTAACTTTCATTCAATCCCTTTGCCAAGCTGCTCACAATCT
Source organism: Porites divaricata (assembly GCA_038088405.1). Classification (NCBI taxonomy): domain Eukaryota; kingdom Metazoa; phylum Cnidaria; class Anthozoa; order Scleractinia; family Poritidae; genus Porites; species Porites divaricata. Next base: position 24,013,995 of record JBBMOI010000009.1, on the reverse strand, counting down.
TGTTATCACTAAGAAAGGGGAACCTATCCAAAAGACTGTTTCAGACTGAAGTATCGATAAAAGTAACTGTATATTTCTGATTTCCAGTACCTGGAGTTGATGGCAGGGATCTTGCATAGTTATGAATTTCTTCTTCTTTTTCAACCACCTGTTTATTTTCAGACAAGTTTACATTTTGCTGGTGGGTAACTGGTTCCACATTCTCTTTCTCAGCTTCTACTTGCTGCTGCTTTTCAAATTCCATGGTATCCAGGCCTGTCAATGACCTTGATCTTCTGTGAACATGTTTGATAAATTGCGCCTGCACCTCGGGTGGTAGTTCATGATGTCTGTTGGCTAGTGTTTCAAGGTCTGTTCTGCCATGCAAGGCCAACTCCTCTGGAGGGATATCCGGAAGCTTCTTTCTTGATCTTCGATTGCAGTCAACAAAAGTGGTCATAACTGCAAGGAATTTAAGATGCAGGTTTTTCTAATTTGATGAACTGAAAATGAAAAGAAATAGTATAGATTTAGTAATACTGGAGTGGTCAAGAGCAGCTAACAAAATTGATGGATAATATTAAGGTTATGGTTGTTCATCATGGTGGATACAATAATAAAAAGATTTTATGAGACTACATCACAAGGCCAAAGGTAATATTGTTCTTAGTATTAATCAAAAATATCAATGTGCTTTTTCCTTTATATGTATTAACTAGGGGCATTTTGGACTTATCAGTATTGCAAGACAAAACAATAAAAAAGTACTGTAAGCACTGAGATGCAGATGCAGATTCAGGTGCAATTTTTTTATGGTTAACAATATAAGAAATTGGGTAAAAATCATATTAAAGTAGTATTAAAATAACTATAGAAAAGGTTCAATCTAGGAATCAAGTTTGTATTAAAGAAAACTACCTATTCTTGCCAACTAATAATCTTTTCTTAGGAATCCTGTAACTGAATATTATGATGAAAAAATATCCTCTGAAAGTAAGTTAATATAAATTTTATTGTAGCTGAACAAATTGTATTGTATTAATAGTTTTTCAATAAATTTTTGTTGTCTATTTGGCAGGTTTTAATCCAATGTTTCTACCACCTTGTAGTTATAGAGAGGAGAAGTGTGACATCACATAACCATGGTAGCAAAATTTCCGGATCACAACAATGGGGAGAGCTTAAGCAATAACAACAGTGACGGCAACAAGAACAGCATAAAAGCAATAGGTTTAGATTACCAAGACAGCAACTTTGTGCATGCATCACGCCTTTTTGTACATTTCTTTGCTATCATTAAATGACTGCGACACAAAAATTCCTATTTTCACACGCCCTCTTTATGGAGTGGGTGACCACAACAGACAAATTTTCTTTTTCTAAACTTAGATGTGCAGTCCCAGAAAATCTTGCGAACATTTGGCATTAAATTAAATGAAACTGAATAAGATTGATGGAGTTTGAAACAGTGCGAATGCACTTTTTAAGTTGGTTGTCACCCAAAAAATTTTGCTACCACATGGCACCATGACGTAACAACTTGTCCTCTCAATTGCAAATGATTGAGAACTGCATGTAACTTGACCATGTTTTAAAAGTATATCATGAGCCGCTGCATATAACTGAGTATCATGTTTGACAAAAAGCTGCAGCTGCCCTTAAATGAAAATGATTCACTTCAAATCCTTACCAGCCAGTTAACATCACTGGTAGTGACCAAAAAAATTACTCAAATTTGTCAATATTTATTGATAAAGAAAACTATGAACATGGAAAAAAAATTTTGCATAAGTCAACAATTAATTCAACTTCATTTAATTGCTGATTTTTCTTCCTTAATTGTTATGGAACCTTTGCTCATACATTTATAAGGATTAGAAAATTTGATTGACACATTAGGGTCAGCTTAAGCAATGATGACAACAGTGGCTAAAACCTCTTTTACAAATTCATCACTTGTATTCCATGTTGTTCAATGTTTCAAATGCTTATTAAATTTTTTGGAGTTGAATTCTAAAGGAATTAAGTTTAATATTATTTGTAATCACAATCTAGTTGTAATGTTAGTGCAATTGCACCATCATATATTCTTAAGTCAAATCATAGTAATCATAGTATTACTTGCAACTGAAGATGATCATAGATCAATCCAAACACATCTGCTTTAAATTGAAAGTTGTGGTTCATTTTTTAAGAATTCTAAATGACTGTATCTAATTTTCCAAAAGAATTAGAAAATCGTTATCTTGTGTTCCATCCTCCAGAATACAAGAAATTAGGAAGTTTCATGTCGTGGTTGTGCAATGACAGCAAAGAAATGTACAAAAAAGCATGACGCATATGCAAAGTTTATTTTTTTGCAAATCAAAGCCTATTTTCTTTTTGCCATTTTTGTTGCCATCTTCATCATCACTTATGCTCACTTAAAGATGTTCAAACCCTTGGAATTATTTGGTATTCTGCACATTCAGCTTTGGGCAAAGTCCTAAACTATGACTTTTGAAACAAAAGCTATTGAGAATTTCTTCCCTGGGTGCTGTGTAATAAACGAAACATTGATAAAATAATAATTCTTACCACCTGTTTGAGCTTGGATCTTCTTGGGAAGGGCTATTTTCCTATGAGACAATAAAACTATTATCTTGAAAAGAAGACATTCGCCAGCCTTACGATTTTCGCCACAGATTACGTGTTTAATATAGAACTATACATCCATAACCTCAAAGTAAAAATGAAGATGACACATTTAATTGACAGTTAAAATCTCTTCAGTACGAATAATGTAAGCTTACCTTACTTACCATCTACCATACACAAATTAATTTATAAGGAATAGAGAAGATTTACGGCTGTTGAAAGACCACGAATTAACCAAACACGTAATCCATTTTTCAGTGACAACATTAGCCTGCTGTATGAGACAAGACCTCTTTTAAGAATTTCTATCCACACTGGTACTTAAACCAGCTGCTATGAAACGTGTTGTATCAACTTAGAAAAAAATCACAACATTTTTGAACAACTTAAGCATCACATACTAGTTCTATTGATATCCATTTTACATCGCTAGTACCTCCCGGATGTCAGCCCTAGAATAAATGAGCTATAGCAGCCGTCATCAGTAAACAACAGCGATGACATTCTTCCCTCTAACAACCATCTCTCGTGGAAACGACGAACCCTAGGCCTCTTCCATTGGTGACAACGCGAGGACCACGAGACTTCTTCCAGCTTTCGACGATCCGCTTGAAAATCGATGAAAACATTCTCTCATGCACACTTGGAATATCTAACCACAGGAAGGCTGCATAAGTAACTGTTCCGAGGGTTTTCATGTTGATACAAACGATGAATAAGGTCCGGGTACAACATTGAGGCCTTCTTTCGATATATGTCAGGCGTTTCAGGCGCAACAGCTGTATGGCGCATTGCATGGTGGGATTTATTTGGCGGGAAATTGTTCCCTGCAACAAACGGTATCGGTTTGGTTTACCCAGGTCATAAAATTGTTACCTGGATTTAACTGGATTTAACATATGCACCAAAAGCTTGGTACAGGCTAATTTTTCATCAGAAACATCAAGACTGCTTGCAGAGCAGAATGTGCCAAGTAAAGATTGATTCTCCTGGAAAGGAAATGCTAATCGAGGGGGGGTACCCAATACCGCAATACCGTACGAAAAAATGACAAATACCGAAATACCGCGTCGAAAATCGACTAAATACCGGTACCGCATGCTTTAATTACATTTATAACCGGTTCCGCATACTTATGGCTGCTTCCATCTAACCGCGGGGTTTAATTATCTCAGGCATTTATGCACAAAGATGTCTATGGTTTTTTTCAGTAGTTCGCAAATTTTTCGCAAATTATCACTGAAAAGTAAACTTCATTCGTTCAACCTTTTGGACCTTTTGGTAGGTGTAATTAAAACGAAAAGCATGCAGTGAGGTGTGAGCCCTAATAGAGTCCTAATAGTGAATAACAATTCTCTTATCTTAAACTGGTTTTCTAAAAGGCCGTTTGCATGATGGCGTCATTATTACTACAACCAGCAGTTCCCTTTTTTTGCGCGAGACCGTCGAGATGGAAGACTTTGCGTTACCCTCTAAAATCCCCGACGCCTGCTCCCTCGGTACATATGAAACCAAAATGGCCGCCAGTAACGCATAGCCTACGTAGCAAGCGTTTCCAGTCGACTTTAATATGCCGTAAATCCTCTATTAAGCCCCCTCTCAAATAAGCCCCCTCTTTTCAGGGGAAGAGAGTTAATAAACCCCCCCTCTATTAAGCCCCCCCCCCATCCCCTACCCTATTTATTCTTTACTAATAAATGATAGACTGTATTAATTAATCACGACTGTAAACTGAAACTTCGTGTAGACTGTTCCGGGATGGTTTATTTACCAAATGGAAGATCGGATTTGATCCTAGTCCTCGGCTGCATGACCTAAAACGTCTTGTACTTGAGCTTTTCCACTCTGTATTCTAGTTCTTTATCGGGTACTGACACCATCGTCGTTTTTAAATTAAATAAGGCCCCCGTCTCTATTAAGCCCTCCCGAAAATAGAGGATTTACGGTAAGCTACTAGTTATAGTGCGAAAGTTAGGGCGGGAGCGAAAAACGTTCCAACTTTCTCGACGAACTCGCGCGGAAACGCTTGCTACGCAAGCTAGTAACGCAAAGTGCTCGATCTCGACGGTCTTACGGAAAAATAGGGGACTGTAAACCGTCTACAACTACTACTACTACTTCAATACATTTAGTTTTCCCTTTCGTATTAGATTTGATAATTCCAAAGCGTTATATAACAAATTTAACCAGGGGCACCCAACGAGAATATAGTTCAAAACCACTTAAACATAGCATTGTTAAACGTATTTTAGTGTTTAAACGGTAGATATAGGCATATTTTTATCCCCTAAAACTTTTTCATCTGTTCGGATTTCCTAGCTGAAAGTCTAGTGATCCGAAAATTATAGGGTTCAAAACTTACCTTTTCGAAAATTCCAGCCAGAAAAAAGGCTCCCGAAAATTCTAGGTGACCTTTTTAGGGTAAAAATCCGTTAAAAATGGGCAATTATACCATTTGTTAGATGTTCGAAAATCCTAGGAGAGGCAGGCAAGCAAGAAATTTTACAACAAATGTTCCGAAAATTCTAGATCTCAAATCGTCTTCCGAACAGATATTTTCCGAAAATTGCCGTTGGGTGTCCCTGATTTAACGCTCTAACTTGCACAAAACAGGAAAATCGTAAAGGATTCTGGTAGTAGTAGTAGTCAAACACGTCATCACGCATATCGCCTATTTTCCGGTCAAGTGTCAGAAGTGTGGGCCAGTCTTACCAACTTACCAAATCCTCTCTTTTGACTTTACAAGCCGTTTTTCTGTACTCGAAACCCGGCATCTGAACTTATTTTTCTTCCGATAATGTTCGCATCCTTTGCCCTCTTCATAAAAATTGCCACACATGACCTCGCCGTCTTCAACCTCAGCGACCTCAGCCATTGTGAGAAAACGGGTAAGACCTCGAATTACCAGCACACGTACACAGGTTTTTAAAAAGCCTGGTAAGGTAACTTGAGACAACTCATTGTCATTGGATGCAACAACAATCTTATTGTATGTTGACCAATATTATTCGACCATTAACTGTCACAAAATGACCCTTCGCTTACTTCAGTTATTAATCTTTATTCTTTATTTTACTTTTTTTTTTCATGTAAATAGAAAAGAAGGTACTGGGGTTTGCTTGTTTTTTTTTGTTGTTGTTGTTTATTTCTTTTTTGTAAGTATGTAATTTTTGCAAGTCTGCGATGTATAAATGTTTAGTTTACCTTTCCGTTTTTTTGTATTTTTCCTAGGTGTTCATAAGTCAGTGTGTAAAAAAAATGTAATACATAACAAAATAAAAATTCATTAAAAAAAAAAAAATGGTGTAATCATTTACTATATATTCTAAATATTAACTTTTATTGACCTTTATGTCTTACTGTGTTTTGTTTTGCGTATTGTATCGAAAGGAAAGCGCAAACAACAGTACCGCAATACCGTGAACAATCATATTTCCCCGAATACCGTCAGCCAAAATGATGAAATACCGCATACCGCAAGGCCGGATGATACCGCAATACCGTACGTTAAAATCAAAATTACCGAAATACCGCATGAAGAAAAGCCCAATACTGCAATACCGTAAACCCCCATGTCCCCCTCCTAATCAAACAAAAACAGTCTTTTTTTACCCCAGTTTTTCAAACCTCCCAGTAACTCAATCCAGTTATCTTTTCCCAACCAGTTTGGAAAGATTTCATATTATGCTAAAATATAATAGCTTTTTCTTAGTTTTTGCCAGATAAAAATTGATGACAGATTAGCTGAAATACGCCTTTTGCAATTATTTTGATCATGTTTAATCAACTGTGAAAGGTTTGAACCCTCTTTCAGAAAGTTCAAAGGGCGGATCCAGGTCTAAGTACACGATATCACTCATAACACGGAAATAAATGCAAATTAAACTGTTCTAAGAAACATGTTAGTTAAAAACGGAGGCGAATGAACAGGGACACTCGTGACCCCGGGATGCTTGACCACCTCCCATTAGCGTTTATTCAAAACGACAAATATTTTTTCCAGTTAACGTCCTAAAGTTGAAACCCCCAGTAAACGACCACCTCTGTTAAGTGACCGCAACCACTTTTTAGGTCGACGGTTTAATACTTTTTCATTTGTTATTAACCTCTTCTGGGCGACCATTTAACAAATGGTCTGATCCCTATGTTTGCAGTATGTACCGCACATCTCAGAGTACTGTACGAAACAACTTTGGCTAAAGTTTTAGGAAATTTAATCTGCTAAGAGAAGTAGGTAAATAGCGAAATTGGTAGTTGATTTTCCCAAAATGTTACTGAATTTTTGTGTGTAACTATTTCAGGATTGGTCAGAATTTCCAAAATGAGGTATCAGTGGAAAGATCTATATTTGCTGGCAAAGCTAAGCTAAATGAAACGACAACGACCAAAGCGGTCGTCAAGAACTTAATAATCTTCGTATTTTAGGTGGTCACTTACACGAGATTCAACTGTTATTTTTCTAGATCAAATGATAGTTATCAGAAGAATGTCAAGTAAAGAAGATTGACCACCACTGTTTGTCAATGCATCAACTTCCACCAGAAACCCATTGGTCATGGGTTCCTAGGGAGAATTCCATTTACAAGTAAAGTTTATAAGAACATTCGCACCGCACCAAGGCCAGACAAGTTCCATTTACATACGAGTTTCCTCCTTCTGATCAGCCAGAAAAACTCCAATGCTTCCCTAGTGACTTGAGCTCTTTTACTCTGCACTCAAACTTTACCTGCAACGACTTATTACCTTTAATTATCCGTCCCGATTCAGGTTCCCTCTAGATTTCTGAGGCTAGGAATGCTTAGATTTTGCATTTAGTTTTTTTGTTTCTTATAGCACTATAAATATAAATTTCTTTCTCTTTTTTCGCCTTCCCCCTTCTCGATTAGATTTTTCTATTTGTGAGGAACAATACACGTTTAACTCTCTATTGTATTTTTGATGTGTTCCTAATAAAGTTTTGTTGTTGTTATTTTTTTGTTGCTGTAGATCATTTAACAGGGCACGGTTTCAACATGCCCTTTCCTTTCCCGTTGGCAGGTTTACAAGGGGACACACGTTACACGTTTGAGCTTACGGGACGAAAGCACCCGAAGCAATGAAACAGAAAGAATATTACTCTAGAATGTTTTAATTTCAAGAGAGATCTTAGTCTCATAACTTACTTTTCTGTCAAATGTAAAAAGTAAAAAACATCGTGGTTTACATGCAGTCACTTTTACGGCAAACGACAGATTCAAGTTGAAAAATTCTCAAGTAGAAAATGAGCGATAAAACAGTTAAAAAAAATTCAGTTTTCTTATGGATAAATTTGGTATGAATTCCCTGATTTCCGAGTAGTTATAACGAACAATAAACAAAAAGTGAAGGAAAACATTGGTCAAGTGGTACAAATCAACGTTTTCCGTAAACGTGACTTCATGGTCTTCTATCTCTCTCTTTTGCCTGAAGTACAAGAGATAGGCAATAGTTTCTTTCGATAATCCTTTGCATAACACGTTGTAAAAATATATTTATCTTTAAGAAAAAAAAAAGATTACTCTTTCCTCTTATATACATTAGCAAAATATCTATCAAAATCATACCAGTTTTCTAAAGTCTATGCACGTGTTTACAGGAGACGAGATGATTTTAGTTCGGAAGACCTTAGATAACAACGACCTAAACCAGATTGTTTCTTTCAGTAAAATTACATGAAGAACAACTTAAGTCCAACTTTTCTGTGTAATATAAAAGTGAAATAGAAAAACTCCACTGTGATGCTTTGAACCCGGGTCACTTGCTCTATAGCCTACATCCATATCCACTACACCATCGAGGACTAGCTGCCAAATCCAGTAATTTTTAAAATATACAGTCATGTTCTTATATATACCGTACCCCATTACAATATTCGAAAGCTAACCGTTTTCAGTTCAGTGCTTAACCCCAATCACTGTAGATCAGTGCTTAACTCTCTACTGTGTTCTCTCCATAACTGGAGCTCTGTAGTTTTGGTTTCTTCAGCTATTATAGCCTCATTCGTTCCATTACGGAAATAATGCGTTGTGTAAAATTCATAAGGTGTCCGATCTGGTTTAGGTCGTTGTTATCTAAGGTCTTCCTTTTAGTTCACTATCCATGAAAGCCATCTTGCTCGAGCTTTTGCATCAACATTTCTGGGGTAGTCTTTGTTCTGAAAATTTTCTTGAAGCTTAAAATGACTGAAATGATGATCTTTTAGCATTTTGCTTCTCCAAAAGCATTTTTCTTTCGATACACAAATGAAATAATAGAGCATCTAATAAAAAAGTGGAGTGATGACGTCACAAAAACTAAATTTGTAAACTTAAGGGATTGGTTAGCATGTTCAGAAAGAACAAGAAGAAATGTCCACCTTGCCAAAAATCAGCCTGTTAATAAAAATTGGAGGGAGACAAACCTCTACAAGACGGCCATCTCGGTAAAATAGGGACCCACAGGTCTGGAAAATTGCTGGGCAAATTTCAAGACTTTTTCAAGAATTCAAGATTCTGTACGAACCCTGCATACAGTGTATACATCAATCTAAAATCGGCTTAGATCGTGACGTTTACGATTCAGGCCTATACCATAATTTGAATCTGAATTATTGTGACATCACACTTCTCTCTATTTTCTGTATATTTGCAACTTACAAAACAACAATGAGACTGGGCCAAGTTAACTTTCCCAAAGACCTCTGGAATCATCGTACTGAGGAAACACTGTTACAGAGCTTAAGTCATGACGAAGGTGACGTCAACGAGAACGGCAAAAAAAGCAGAAGGTTTATTCAGCAAAACAGCCACTTTGCACGTGCATCACGCTTTTTTGTGCATTTCTTTGCCGTCATTGCACGACTACAACGTGAAAATGCCTAATTTCAAGTTTTGTGGAGGACGTGAGCACAAGGCAATGACTTTCTTTTTCTTTTCCTGAACCTCGACACAAGTCTTTTAGAATTCAATTCCATACAAAATTGCAAACATTGACGAATCAAACAAGAAGGAATAAGCGCGATAGAGTTTGAAGCAGCGCAACTGTAGGTGACGTTTTCATAGACATCGCTGACGTTGTTGTTTGAGCTCCCTTCCCCTGTCCTAGTAACCGTCCCAGAAGTCTTTGCGAAAGATAACCCGGCCCAGTCTTTTTCCACAGTCGAACCCCGCTATTTCGAAGTCCCAAGGGAAATGGAAAAAAAAGTTCGAAATAGCGGGGTTTCGAAATAACCGAGAAAACTTTATGAAAAATGTCCCGAAAAGCACTCGAAAATACAAACGAAATGTGATCAGGCCCCCTGGGCATCCTATAATACTCCTTAAATCGAATTCAATTCAATATGGCCGCCGTATCGGTAAAAAGGTCTATTCCATCTTCCTTCGAAATAGCAGGGACTTCGAATTAGCCGAGTTCGAAATAGCGAGGTTCGACTGTAGTTTCTAAATTGGCGAATTTTCTTCATATTGCCTATTTTCTTGCCTTCATTTCATCTCGGACAAAACTAAAGGCGTCCGCTTTACCGGATTTCCCAACGAAAGAAAAATCCGCTTTTTGACTTGGTGGTGGAAGTCTCAATGGTATTGTGGAACCACCACTTAGAACAGACGGGTGAATTATTGGGTGAGAAGTATTAGGAAAATTCGAAACGTAACGGTTTGCCGGTGGTAACGCATTCCCAGCCAACGTAATATTAGGCGTGACGTTAGCCTGCATAGTATTGTTGCGTGACAGCGTACTTAAATCTTCCAAAGTGCCACTCCCAGAAGTTACTGGACCGTAGAAAGTACCTGTAAAACCAGATAATCCAGGATTGACAGTACTTCCATTTGACGAAATCAAACTGCTTTCGTAACTTGTAACTTGAGGAGACTGCGAATCACTCTTTGACTTGGCGTTATAACGTTGTTCTCCGACACCTTTAGATGCAGCTTTTGTAGTCTCGTGCGTGGAGCACAAAGGATCGAAAACATCTGTCACGCTACCTTTGACATGCTCTTGATTAAGCGTGACAGTACCAGGTACTTCATCTCCCGTTGACACAGAAAAAAAGTCATCCAAACTTGTCTTTGAACCTCGCACCTGTGAGGAATCGTCATTTCCGTCAGAAACATCAAGTCCTTGGAACAAGTCGAAGTCTTTCGATGAATGCTGAGAATTTTTTATAACAGTAGCGGGAGATTCAGGGTGTTTAGTACTTAAGGTGTTTTCCTTCTACAAAGTAAAAGAGAGGAAAACGTTTTTAGTAAGCACAAGCAGGAGGGGTGTACCTGGAGGGTCCCCAATAGGGTTCTTCAATCCCGTAATCCCGACCCAAAATTTCGTGCAATCCCGTAATCCCGAGGGTTAGTTTTGGCATCCCACCTCTCGCGTATACTTTCAATCCCGAAACTCGACCTGATTTTGCTTTTAAATCCCGAACCCGAGCTTCAAATAAGGGAAATCCCGTATCCCGAAAATCCTATTGGTGACCCTCTACCTAGACCTATCAAAGTTGTAACGAGGAAGACCCACTGGTAACAAAAACTAAACGACGGTCCCTTGCATAGTACATAAGTCAGAATAAAACCTCTCCTACAAAATGCTGTTTAGTAAATGTTTTACGAAACCTAATCAAAATATACCTTCCGAAGGAGCATCAAAAGAAGTAACGAACTAACTCGTGTGTTTGTGCTAGTTCTGCTGCTCTTTGTTTTCTTTTCTCTTCTTTTATGCCAGTGAAAGTGAATTTCATTTAGTTGAATGCTCTCTTGTCGAACGCTAGTAAACAACCACATGCTTAACCTACTAGCCAACAGGCTCAAACAATCATACACTGCTTAAATAAATTACACTTCACAATGTTTTGTAGTCCAAATCACTAACTTCACCGTATATATAAACTAACATTTATTTACATATTTACAGTGTGTATTTATTTATGACTCACCCTCAGTGATTTATATTTCCCATACCGAAAAAAACGTAAGAAAATAGTCTCACCGCGTGTAAACTCATTCCAGAAAATAAAGTTGAAGTGTCATCCGGCACAGACTGCTGTAATGCAGGATCAGTAACCTGAAATGACGAAAGATTCATTAAAAAGAACGGTTTAACCGCAGCGGGACTGCTGGCGGACCAATACTCAGGGTTTCAAAATAATTGAGAAATGAAGGTACTTCCTTTGCTCTGCAAACGGCTTGACCTTCACGTGGCTCGGATGACCACGTAAAATGGCGGTCCCGCCTCCAGTTGGAGACGTAAAAGCATTAGCAGAGTCCCCAGTTAGTACTTTCGTACAAAATACATTGACACTCAATTAACGTGGTTATTTTACCATCAGTCGTTAAAAGTGATCACTTAAATGCCTTGGATTTTGCACCACCTCGCTTTGTGATTTACTCAAATCTTACTCCGCAATTAATTCGGTGTAAGCCACAACTAATCGGAACTTGTTAGCACGCGTTTTCGCGCCCTTTACAATGGAACGTAGTATTTCGCGTTCTGATTGGCTTATTAGACCGCCAGCGCCTGTTCCAATTGGCTAAAGTATTAACCCTCGTTTTGGTTTTTGGTGAATTGAAGACCTCTCATTAGACCCCTCTCCACAAATGCTGTAATAGGCCATTTTTGAATAGGCCATTTCCGAGTTCTAAAAAGTCTCGCTTTCAAAGCGAGGTTAAGTGCGAAGCCATTGATATGAAAATGATTCACCATAGCGAGGTAGCCTTTTTGCTCATCCTTTCATATGAAAATAAGTTTTCATTTACATGGAAGTTAAACTCATTTCTGATGAATGGTACAACAGGACTCGCTTTGATAGGTCAGAAAGAGTCACGTAGCAACTTAATAATATGTAAACGATAAAAACTCTTCCTCTTCAAAAGACGTTCAAACGCTTTTGACTTAAGAATTTCCGCAATCAAATTTCCTTTCTTTCAATACATCAGTTAAGCAATTAATCAGGCAAATAAAGCAAAAACTCACGTACATTATCCAAGTTCAATAGGTCGTGACTCTGTACTACCCTTGATACTTCTGAATCATTCACAGTTGTCTGAGAATCTAAGAAAAAATAAGAAAGTCACACAACCTCGTCAAAAGCGCCCTGGGAACGAGGTTGAAAGTCACCTTCAGACGGAGCAGCCGGAGCAGAGTAGCCTGCGAACAGCAGACGCATTTCTGATCGTCGCTTGAGAAGCGAAGCTGTTCGCAGGCTAGAGCAGAGCCGCCTTTTTTTTTTTCTTTACTCAGGAAGCAGCCTCGTACCCAGGCAAGTTCGCGCTATCCGAGTTATCAGAGGAGGCTTGGAACCGAGTGCGATAGCGCGAACGTCCCGACAAGCTTAAGCTTGAGGCTGGGTCCCCCTTGCCCTGGCTCCAGAGGTCTGTTCTCAAAATACCTAGGATAAAATAAACCGTGTTCATGGTTTGATAAAGCTCCCGAGAGAGGAAAAAAACTTCTGGAACACAGGGTAGGCCACCCTCTTATTTTAGGGACTGGAAGAGCGGGGCCTACACTTACATAAAAACCTAAATACACTACTGCCCAGGTGATCTGTGACGTCATTGCGGGCGCCTGGGGAAAGAAATTTTAATGCCGTATCCCATAAACCAAAGCTGACGGGAACAGATTGAATTGAATTGAATTGGTGCGCGCGTTGGTTTATGGGATACGGCATTAAAATTTCTTTCCCCAGGCCCCCGCAATGACGTCACAGATCATCTGGACTACTGCATTGTGTACAAGTAAAATGTTGCAATGAACTCACTTTTCTTGACTTTTTCATTGTGAGCTTTTGCTTTGATTATTGACAGGATCTGGGGAAGAGTATGAGGTAACACATTTATAACAAACAGAAATTAATGTACCCACCAACAACAAAACTAATGCCCTTTGAAGGTAGCAAAGGGAAAAGATCAACATCACTACCCTTCAGTGCAAGCATATTGTTGACATTTTTCCAGCCCCAGTGAACCCTCAGTATTCCCTGTGTGTATAGTTGCAATATCTTTGATTTTGAAAAACACGGGAAGACTGGGGAGGGTAGGAAGTGCAATCGATAGGGTGGGAGTAAGGTGAAAGGACAAAGTAGAAGGGAGGGGAGGGAGAAAATATGCCTGTCTCCCCTCATCTGGTGACTGAATTTGAATCTCTGAAGAGAGAAGTGTGAATTATATATCCACTGATCCAGCCATTTTCCTCAACTAGTTCTTGCAAGGAATGTCTAGTGTAAGTAGTCACTTTGTTTGCATGAAGTAAACCCAACGGTTTGCTCTTCTAGGATCCACTTGAATGAAGACCATGAGGCAAGCAACAAATAGACTGGAAGGTCCCTTTGCCTTTGCTAAGGTGTCATTAAAATAGGTTTTGGAACAACTTCTGACTGCCCTAGAAGGGCCCCAAGATTATTTACATGAAGCTCAGAAACTTCACAGAAAAACAACTAATTTCTCTTGGCAGCCAAATGAAATCCCCTCTATCAAAGTGATTAAAAAACAAAATGTGTTTATGCACAAAATATTAGCCTGTGATCTGGCTCTGATCTCTTGTGTGGTATAAGATTAATATCAGAGAAAGCTAAAAAGTATTCAAAGGGGTATAGAACAACTCTTCAGCTCTTTTACAACTTTGGCTACATGCTCATAGTAGTGAGGAGAAATTCCCATCTCCTGGCCCTTAAATTGACAACCTTAACCCTGACGACTTGCTTTCAAAGAACTTGTTTACGTTACGTGTTTGTGTAGCACAACAAAACAAATCATGGGAATTATGGAAGAAGGCTTACTAGAAAGAGGAGCTTCAATAATTATCATTGTTAACCCTTTAAGTCCCAATAGTGTCCAAGATCAATTTTCTCCTTACAATTATCCATACACTGTAAAGAGATAAGTTATAAGAATCAATAAAATGATCACCCAAGAGAAAATACTTTGATCTTTGAACAAATTCTCTCAACTAATTATTCTTTAAGGAAATGGATACTGGGGCTTAAAGGGTTAACTGTCCAAAAGGGAGGTGAGGAGTTATCAGAGAGACTACAGTATATGTTTTCCCACTAACCTTTTGAGCTTTAGAAAGAACATGACCACTATCTGTTTTCATTATTTCGTGTAGATTGGTACAAATGTACGATATCCTTGTACCCACTTCAGGGATGTCACTTTTCAAGAGGTGATCCAAAACATGAAGTGACTTCTAGAAAAAAAATACAGCATTATAGATTAACAGTGGAACAAAGACAGTTCAAATTTATTCATAATATCGAAAAATTCACGACAGAAAGAAAAGAGAAGAGCTGATATTATTGATTTTTAAAATTTAATAAATGAAGGGCTAAGTGCAAGAATGACACCTTGAGGTTTTGCCCATTTTCGAAAATGCTTCAAAGTTACTTACTGAATTTTTTGCCTGTGACTCTTTTGACCCAGTTTTTTTCACTAGTTTGAGCTTTGTATTTGAGAAATAAAGTACGCAAAAACAGTGTTGGCTTGCTTTCCATTTTTTGTTAAAATTGGAAACAAAAGAAACTGGTTAATTTATTGTTTAGCAAACTCAACAGAGAGGGAAATTCAACTTCGGTATGAGTAACAATGATGTTATATTCTTAAATCCTTTATTGACAGATGAGAAGTAGCGTTTTCTGCCGTAGTGCAGTAGGTTGATTGCGCCAAACGTTTGTGCATATATATAGCACATCTGGCACTAGTTTGATTTGTGGCTGTCTCTTTTTTGGTAACTCCAATAAATCCCAAATATTGACCAATGAATAAGAATGTGGATTTGCAGGAGTGTTCAACTTACCAACTGCACCTCGGTGACTGGTTCCAACAGTCTGTCATTAAGTGCACTGAACACTTTATCAACATTCAAAGAAAAACACCTTCAAAAACAAAAAATTAAAATGGCTACAACTCCTACGAAACTCTCATCTATTTTTCTTGATATTATTTCAAATATGGCTTTGTGATAAATCGAGAAACCACAAAGTGAGTCAAAGTGAGTTGTATCACGTCAGTTGATGGTATTGTATACTCTGGTTATTGATCTGATTGGTCAATTATGTCACGATGTTATTGGCTGTGAAGACTCGTAATCAGTAATTAGTGCGTTTCGATCCGTCTATTGTCACAGTTAAACAGTCGTCTGTTGTTAGTCAAAATGTCAGTTCTCCAGTCGTTCTCTCGTATTTAGTTCTGCTTGATCTCGTCAATAAGTTGTTTGTATGGCGCTGGTAACTGTTGGCTACGGTTCAGTGGCGTTTGTTCTAAGTTAGTAAACCAGCTTTCTAAAGTAAGACGTTGATAGTAGTCTGAGTCCGAGTCAATTTGATGTTTCGTCTGTAAATGATGCTCAGCAATGTGATTGTTGACGTCACCATTCCTCGTCGCTTTTTTGTGTTCGGTCAGTCGCGTGCTAAGGTTTCTGCCGGTTTCACCAATGTAAGAAGCCTGGCAGTCGCAGCATTTGATCTTGTATACTGCTCCCTGTTTGTCCTCCGGTTTGTCTTTGTCCTTGACATTAGTAAGCAGACGTCGTAAGGTGGTTATGGGAATTTGTGTGCAACACGTATATTGTAATAATATAGGTGCCTCTGAAGTACGGTAAAGTCGCTGTCGTAACAGGGCCAGAGTTCACGTTCGTCTGAGTGTTGGAATTACAACACATTTTTTTACAACACAATTTTTTATTTTGGACAAGGCCAAAGCACTCCTAATAGAATCTGAATAGGGAGTCAAACAGCGTGATTTACATGATAACGGGAGAAACACAATAAAGGGCGGGAGTCGGGAGACAAAGGGACAAAAAGGTACGGGAGGCGGGAGAACGGGGTACGGGAAGTGGGAGATTGTGACCCCCCTGTTCCCCCCTACCATACATGTAGGGTACACAGCAAGTTTACCTTCTTGTGAACTGAATCAAGTCTTCCTTTGAAGGCACAGCACGGATTCCACCCTCAGAAGTAATCTTATTGACCAGATGAGCTTCTACAGATAATCCATTTTCTGAATCTGATGGATCTTCATTATCTGATGACCTAACAACATAAAGTAACAGAAAAACAACCAATTCTTTCACAAACCCCCTTTTCTTATAAGGAAGCTCATTAGAAAACAAAGGATTAAAATTCTTTGCGAAAATTTCACGAAGATTTTGAAAATTCGCTGTCCAAATCAATCAGAAGTATAGTAGAGACAGTAGTAAACTTAGCATGTTTTGCATTCCCACATGTTCATATTTGTGCTTGGTTCATTCCTTCTTATCTGGACCATTACTTAAATTTAACAGAAAACTTTGAATAAATTGTTCTTACTCAAGAGAGACTTGGTCATCCAGAAAGGTCTTAAAACCTGTTGGAAAAAATAGAATTAATAAAATAAATAGAATAAAATATAAAATAACATGTAACCCATTCCTTAGTGCTTTAAAGGGGCAACGTAAGGTTATTCTAGGGAATTTCAGCACTTACTGTTTTCCACATCTTGACTTTTGCCTTAAAATCTCCTGGTTGTAGGAGTCATGCAACATCTTAAAGCACAACCCTTACAACTCTCTCCTCTGAGGTTAATTTGAAAAACAGTGGTCTACTTCATTTTGACTTACTTGGGAATTTATTTTTCCTGCCAACAGCCAATCAAAGTAACAAAAATTAATTGTTGCAGGCAAACAAGAGAAGCCCAGTGACAGTCCTTTGGAGATTATAATCTCCAGGTTGCTATTATGCATGCACGGCACTTTATGTAGCCATTTTTTTTTGGACAACTACTAAGAATGAATGGAATGTGCATAACGAAGAAATGCAATCTGATCAGAGGCTTTTGGGTTTAGTGTCACCTGTAATCTGATCATGCCTATTTTGACCATGCATCTATCAAATGAAACTTAGTCAACTTGCACAAAGCACAGCATTTGAGCAAGAGTATTTTGACCTTCGAACATTGTTACCTGCACAAAGAAGTCCATAACTATGGTTATTCCTAGTGATAGTTATAACTATCCCAGTAAGCATGAGCTAGAAGAGATACATATTAAGATATTCCACCTACCCTGTCCCACCAAGGAATCATTTAATTTACGTTTCGAATGACTATTTCTTCAACACAAAAGGACAGTGCTCTCTTGATCTTAGTCACGACACAGTTTTTACAACACATTAGCTATTAAATTAGTACTACAATCATAGACTTTCTACTACATTTCATCTCACATTAAAAGGCACAGAAAGTCTGATCTATATCACGTGCTGTCATGACGGACAGACATGTATTTGTGAGCTCTCTACAAGTTTTTGGACTTACATGTTCGGCCTTTTCTACTTTTATCCTATTTAATGATTATTTTCTATGTTCCAAACAAATTGTGTGTACTTAGAGTTAAATTGCGTATGTCAGTATCGTAATAATTGTTAATTAGATAACACAATTTTAATAGGTGGTCCTATACACAAGCCTTATTGGCTTCCTTGGGCTCCCTAGCTTCATCTTTTTTTTAAAATTTAATATGTATATTTTGTGTTTTTTGGCAAAATGATTTTAAAAACAATAAACAATAAGTAAGTTTAAAAGACTACTCTTTTGTTATTATTTAAAAATGACTTATAAAAGGACAGGAAAATTGCCTTAAGGCTGATCTCCATAAAAAAGGAAAATAACAGTGTAAGAAGTTAAAATGGGCTTCCTGAGCTATATAGAGTAATAATAATATTATTTTATTATACATTGAACTCACTATCTCTTTTCTGATTGGCCAAAAATGTACAGTGAATTTTCAAAATCAGTACCTGGGATGTCATTTAGCTGCATATTATACAACAATCATGTCAAGGACACTCAAGGTCACAGATAATCATGTCATGTACGGCTGCGGTGCATGATTTCTAAAGGTAATCTTGTCAAGTTAGTGCGCTTCGTGTTGCTTGGCGCCAGTGAAGAAGCAAAAACATGACTTCCAGGTTTGCTTCATTGACCGAGCAGGTCATCGAAAAAATAGTTGAAGACAAGGACACACAAAACACAAAAAGGTCAACAAAGGTGGCTAAGGAGCTGTTTGCTGATTACGTGAAAGAGAAAAAACTGAGTGAAGCGAGACGTTCAATGTATAATAAAACAGTTATTAGATTCGGTTTTTGTGATATCCGTAATTATCAAGGTCTCAGTAAGGGTTATAGCCTCAGCCGATAACCCTTACTGAGACCTTGATTATTACGGATATCACAAAAACCTCATCCAATAATTGCTCATAAACACACTAAAATCGCTACCTGAGTCAGCACTTGCAAGATCGACATAGTTTATAAATGCAGTGCCTGATGTCTCTGCTGGCAGCATATTTTCCTTCTTATTTTTTGGCTTTAAACGGATTGCTGCATCTGGAAGATGTTCAGCTAGGTTTTTCACTGAGTCTAGCCATGTTTTGGTCTCTAGAAAAAGGAACAAAAAGAACTGAAGTAACACTGCAAGTCAATTTATCATAAGACTTCAACATCAAAATCAGTTAATAAATACCTACTTGCTGGCTGAAGAGCAGAATTTCCAAATCCCTCCATCTTCTTTCCTGTTGGCCCTGTCATTGCTGCAATAATTTTTTAAAATAAAATTATTTATAAGGTACAGCACAAGAGTGTAAACAGTGGACAAGCACGTGGTTATAGAAAACAATTCAACTGGCAGAAATAGCATGTATATTACATCAACTTGCAATACTTGTCCATGAATAATTTTAAAATTCACACTAACCCAGTATGGTGTTTATAAGTGATTTTAAAGGTACCGGTAATTGTTTACATTTTTGCTGATCAGCAAAGGAGGTAACCCATGGAAGTAAAAATAAAAATTGATAAAATTAAGTTCGAAAGTGGAGAGAGTTGGTTAAATGTTAGTGACAATGCAAAGAATAGCTGAATATGAGAGAGGCAGAGGGCAAATTGGAAGATTAATAACATATTACAAACATGGACAAGGAGCTGTATTCAGCATTAACAGAAAAATATCCAGCTATTGGACAACCACCACAAGGTGAATTGAATCTGTAAGCCCAGTGAACCAGCCACTGATCCAAAAACCTCCTCTACAGCTGTACATATTTAACAACCTTATTAATGAATGAGGGTGGGTATGCTTCCAGCGTCTCCATAAATCTTCATGCGCGTATTGTTTATTGTTCATTTCAAATATTTCTCAGTAGCTAGGATTAGGGTCAATCATTTACAAATTTGATGAAAAACTATAAAACATCTGTTTTCTCTCTTTCCCTTCCTGCCACACAAATTTCTGATAAAATAGGTCAGGCCATCTTTCTTACCATGAATGTTTGATGATCCACTACTCTCAACATTGAAGAGAAGTTCAATTAACTCCTAGTAAGAAAGTAATATCAAACAGTACTAAGTGGTACTGATAGTGGCTTGTACATTATTTTGTTACGATAAAATACTTTAATGAGCTTTTTTAAAGTCAAGGTAGGTCACGCATACCCCCCAAGATTCCATTAATTAATTAATTATTCAAAAGTTGAATCTGCTAGCTGTTGTAGATTGCAGTTTTACCTCCGCATTCCTGCCTGCATAATGAGCATTGAATTCATATAAGAGGTAGTTATGAAATTTCTACCAGCCCAGTTTTCTTGAATGTGATGTAAAAATCTTCAAAGCAATTTTATCCACTCACAGATTTCTCAATCTGACCAACTACGGAAGAGTTATCATGAAAAATCCACTGCTCATTACACATGCAGGAATGCTGATTTGAATTTTATACTGGTCCAGGGAATGACTAATGGATTCACTTTTCAAATAATCAATTCATTAATGAAATCTTGGGGGGGGGGGGGGGGTATGCTTGACCTGTCTTGACTGTAAAACCCATCCACCAACAGATTGTTATGGGTTAAGGTGGCTGTGTGACTGGTGGAGCCTGAGAGCAGTGGCTGGCCACCCCCTCATGGGCACCATAGAGGTCAAAAGTGTTGGGGCATTTCCAGTGATATTAGTAAAACTAGTGACCCCTCTCCTTCCCTCCCACGCTAGACAAAGATAATCTTGAGCACCATGGGTGGAAATGAGTG
Source organism: Porites divaricata (assembly GCA_038088405.1). Taxonomy (NCBI): domain Eukaryota; kingdom Metazoa; phylum Cnidaria; class Anthozoa; order Scleractinia; family Poritidae; genus Porites; species Porites divaricata. The sequence continues at coordinate 23,993,343 of JBBMOI010000009.1, read as the reverse complement.
CTTTTTTGGCCACAACATGGGGGGAGCGGGAGGATGATAGGATGAACCCAAAGCAGATCAAAAATTGTCATTAGGAGCAGAGTGCTATATGTAACAGGCTTTTTTACACAGTCCCAAGTTCTTTTGTCCCCAACTGCAGCTGCTGTTTCAAAGTTGTGTGTGATGTTACCCTGAGTATGATGATCAATAGTTAAGGCATAAATTTAAATAATCAGTGGAAGGAAAAAATACTTACATAAGGATGGGAATGAACAGGGGGAAAAAGGATAAAGACAACTAATGTGTGATTAAGAGAAATGATATAGCTTTTATATTATAAAACCAGCAGCAAAGTTACTGGGACCTAAGAATACAATATCCAACCCAGTAATGGACACAAATGTGGCTAGCATACGTTAACCTTGATTACGTAATAATATTGACAAAATTAGATAACAAAATCTCAAACTCACTGATGCAGCAGCTCTGACTTGCTGATTAGGGCCATCACCTCTGAGATTATCTATTGGGCCCATAAAATCTGTGAAATGGTACACAACATTAATCAGAGCATTCATTAGTGTCGTAGCATATACACATCTGTTGTGGTTCAAATTTTAACCTTGGTTTAAATTCTATTTTCTTCTGTTTTTTTATATGGTAATGCATGATAATTGGTTTGAAACAAAAGAAAATAAAATTTAAACCAAAGAAAAAATCGAACCACAACACATCCACCTAAAAGAGCTTAAAATGCATAATTATAATGTCATTTCTGGCTAACCACAACCATCATTAGTGTAATATTGAGTGATCGGACCCCACATATGTATTATTATTACTACTGAAATCTTTACTGTGCTTTTCAATAACAGACAAACTCAGAAAATAATACTTTATTTGAGCAGCAGTTTAATTAACTGTCAATCATTATTATGAGATAAACAAACAAACAAAATGGTTCAAAATCTACCAATCGCAACCTACAGTAAACTTGAACTTGCTGAAGAAAAAATATATATTTATACTCAGAGGTTAGTTGGGGTAACTGACAGAAGCAAAAAATGTAAACATTGATTTTGTTAGCATAATTTTTTTAAACTTAAGAGTTTGCATGTTATTGAAAAGTGCAGTGATGACATCCCTAAAATTTATAGTATTTCGTAATGAAATTCATGAGTGCATATTCTAAAGCAGATGTGGAGTAAAACAGAAATGTGACTACCGGTATTCCATTTTAAACTTAAATTTAACACAAACATTATAGAAGTCCAATTGTTTAGCTTCAAGGATTTAATGGGTTATGCACAAAAATATAAAGTTTAACAGTCATTTCTTGTTAGTCAATGTTGACCAATCAGATTAATGACCAGAGTTTGATACCATCAGCTGACCTGATACAACTCAACTTCAACTCTGAAGATGACTACTGCATGAGGTTGTCGAAACATCAGCCACTATCAACAACAGTCCTGACAAAGTGATTTCACTCCGACAATCAGGACTATGCTCACCTGGATGATCATGCTTATCACCTTAACTGAGGAAAACACTTTTTGGTTCAAACCTTATACAATGTATATCTTACTTTCAGCTTCTCTAAGGACATCTGCTTTGTGTCTAAGACCACTTCTGAACTCTGAATGGCCATTAGCTGATAGATAACAGAGAATTTTAAGGACCTAAAATAGAAAATCAAGATGTTTTTATCAAAAATAGTAATAATCAAATGACACTATTAAAGGTCCCAGCACATGGCCGACATCAACAAACATGCATGTGCATGCATGTGACCAACAATCAACACTGTTCCAAATTTTCTTCCTGTTTTGCCTCACTGAGGTAAACAAATTTAATATTGAATGATGGTGAAACATGAGACTGCTTGTATGTGAAAATCTGACAATTTTTAAGAAGAATTTTATTTCAGCCAAATCACACTCATTACTATTTTCACCAAGCCTTTCAATAGGCCATTTCCGAGTAGCCCCAAGCCTTTGTTTCAAAGTGAGGCTAAGTACAAAGCCATAGACAAGAAAATGATTTTTTATACTCATTTAAACACAACTGAGTTTCACAAGAAAGGTTTTGCACTTCACCTCATTCTGAAACTAAGAGTTTTTGGAACTTGGAAATGGTCTATTATTATAAAGTTAAGAATGAAAATTATGAGAGACAGCTGTGGTGCAACTTTTTTATAACTACAGGTATGTGTGTTACCTTGTATTTGACGTAAGGAGATTGTTTTTTCAGTCTGCCAACTAAATAATCCAATAAAGAGTTGCAGCTGCTAATTGATTCATAAGTTATGCCTGATATACACATCAAGGAAAACATCCCACAGTCACTCATGTGCAAACAGCATCTAAATAACCCTTAGTTATGGTGGTTAGATGCAGTTGAATGAGAGTCTAGTCAGACGACATTTATGTGACAGAGTCTCAGTTAGCCTTGGTTGCATAACCGTTATATGTTTGGTGCCATGTTCAATGTGGCTGCAGGGCTTTGTTTAATGTTTAGATCCTGCATTCTGCTGAGAGATGAAGGTGTTAACATATAGGAGTACAACTTAACCATTTCACTGATAAGAACAGGATCCAAATAAGGTATTAAATCTATACCCAAAAATATTGATGAATCCAAAACTACATGCATGCACTGAAAAAAAAAAACATAGTTATTTTGCAATTGCATGTACTAAGTTTAATGAATATTTTCTAGAATTGATGTTAAGCACATTTCATTGGACAATTATTCATAACCATCCACTTATGATCAGTGATTGTAGCAGGGCTGTAATCAAGAGTCTGGGGCAAGGGATTTCCCCTGGCTACTTGCATAGGAAAATAGAGGAAAAATAAAACCAAAAGAAATCCATAGCTGTATGATTCCTCGTCTACTTGTTGTATTTACCCAGTGGGGTTGTCAAAAGTAGCCAGCTGCTGGCAAAAATCGCTGCCTACTTGGTTCATATTGGCCGGCTACTCTGCTTAGCATTTCTTTACAGACGGCATTTTTAAAATAAAATATCCCTGGACTGGTCCCTTACTTTGATAACTCGATCAGCTGTCTACTTCAAAATGTTCTAACAACCCTGCCCAGCAACTTGAAATCTTAGCAACATCCCTGTTCGACTAGTAATTCTTCCACAGGTGGTAATTTTGGAATACCCAGCCTGGCAATGAGGATAGTTTGAACTGGAAACAAGAAAGAAACTCGGGCAAGGTAACTTTCACAACGACTTCTGGGACTGTTACTGGGGACAGAGGGAAAAAAAATTGGCTAACAGTGGATCAATGGACCTTGAAGAAAGAGGACATGCAGAGGCTGGGGAGCTGTGATGTGGCTTTGAAGAAAGGTCTTAAACATTTCTTGGTCTGACAAAGTCTGTAACGACAAAGTATTGAGGCGTGTCAGCGAGGAGAAGGCATCATATCTGTTATCAACAGGAGGCAGGGTGCGATTTCCATTCAACCCAAAATTCCAGAAATTTTGGTTGGTACATCAAAATTAATGGGATGGACCATTTCAGTTTGGTCCGACTGGAATAATCGGGACCAGCTTTGAAAGTAGTCCACTTTGACTGGTCCGGTTATCTCCATTGATCAGCCTGAAATGTCCCATTCCATTTGACAAAATTGTTGTCCCCAGTACCACTCTTTTGTGTCCTCCTTACAAGAACAATAACCAAATGCGCAGTGGCTTGGATCGGGTCTGTGCAACTGGAATATACCATTCCATTGGGCACATGGAATTTCTGAAATTTTGAACCGGAATTTTTGTTCAATGGAAAAAGCCCTGAAAGTCTGGCTGATGGTCATACCCTATGACATGGTGATCTTGTCCCACAGGTCATTGAGGGAAGAATAAAAGGAAAGGGGCCACCAGGTAGACCTCGAGCAGGAATGCTGGATAGAGTGAAGGATGGCAGCCCTTACGTAGTTGTCAAGAGGCGTGCCTAAGATCAAGAACTATAAGGAAGAACCTGCTTGTGGGCAGAACACACACGCACACAGCTGATTGGTGCGTCCCCACTATAGATCCCAGAAGTCTTTCTTTCATGTTTTTAATGTGGTCAATGAAGGGACTGTATAGATATTTTTTAGACTGATATAACACAGCCTGAAAAGGATACTGTTGATTTCTTGATATATGTAGCCTGGCGTTGGATTATCATCATCTAAAGTAGCTCTACTTAGCATTGGAATCTGCAATAAGATGCCTTGGTTAATTAGCTCCAGTAATAACAAATAATTGCACTTAAGATGGAATCCACCAGGACATTGAGTAATTTTGATTTTCAGTGGACAAAAATCTTGTACCAGAATAATTTATAGCATATAGCATTCTTTCTTACATTTTTCAAGGGCTAGAGATGTAATAAATCATCTGTAGTAACACCAAAAAAAAATTCTTATGGCAGCCCGAGAGAATTAATGTCAAATTTCACAAAATTACATCTTATACATGAAATTTTTAGAATTTTACCTGTATAATCACAATTCTTGTGAAATTTGACATTTACATGAATTTTCTCGGACTTCCATGAGAAATTTTCTTTGGTGTTACTAAAGATGATTTATTACATCTTTGGCCCTTGAAAAATGTAAAAAAAAATGCAATGTTCTTTAAATTATTCTGGTACAAGATTTTTGTCCACTGAAAATCAAAATTACCAGTACTCAATTTCCTGATGGATTCCATCTTAAAGTGCTTCTTTCCCTGTTTCAAAAAGCAGTTGTTAAGTTTCCACACACCCTTAGAAAGATACAGTGTAAATCTAGAGTGCGAGCCAGAATCTACGCATAGAAACTAGTTAACCCTTTAAGTCCCAATAGTGTCCAAGATCAATTTTCTCCTTACAATTATTATCCATACACTGTAAAGAGATAAGTTATAAAAATCAATGAAATGATCACCCAAGAGAAAATAGTTTGATCTTTGAACAAATTCTCTCAACTAATTCTTTAAGGAGAATTTGTATGTGGATACTGGGGCTTAACCCATTCGCCCCTGAACCGCCCGTAACTGCCCGTGCGGATCCATGTCCTTTCTAACCCTCGTGACGTCATCAGTTTTAATGGTCAAGGCCAACTTTGTCCGCTAACTTGTGTAGAGTGAAGAGATCTTTCAAACAATACCAGAATGGGCACATTTCAGTCAAGGACACTGGAGAAAACGGCAAAAAACCATGGAAGATTGACCTGTAAATCTCCATGAAAATCTTGTTCCATTACCCACCTACTACCGTGTTTTTACTTATAACCTAATTTGGGTCGACTTAATTAAGTTAAGATTGTTTTTTGGGTCAGAAGTCAGATCAAAAAGCAATTTTAATCAACCAGCGGGTGTTCAGTAATAAATTTTCTCCTGAACGAAGTTAAATATACGTTATCATACAAATGTTTCCTTTGTGAAGATCGACGTTTGTCCCAGAGACGATCTTCACAGGTTCTATCCATCGGCTTTAGACGAATAGAACATGTTGGACAATCCAAACTCATTCAGGCGAACTTAACTGAGCCAATAGATGAACTTTTAACTTAACTCACTAAGTTTGGTAATGTAAACTAAGGCTTCAAAAACCACTGCAAAAAACGTGAATGATCAATGTAGCTCAAAGTTGGATCAAAAAAGATCATGATCAGTCAAAAGAGATAAAAATAGAATTAAAGTCAAAAAGACTACAAGAAAGACTGATCAAACAAGGTGAAAAAGGCTGAGCTATACAATATTTTAACTGGCCAATACCAGTCTTCATCAGGTTTATTAGGAAAAACCACGAATATATGGAATATATACTACTGTAAAATAATAAACGGAAGTTACATGGTATGACGTGGTAAGGTGTGGCTGCTAAGAAAAATAGATAAAGATTACATAAAAGTTATAATTTGTCACATTTGTTCATTCCCAGAGGCACGATGGTTTTGGCTTTATGAATGAAATGCACCTCACATGCTTTCCTTAGACAATCTTGTTCATATCTTTAGTGTTTCAGCCTTTTTCACATTGTTTGATCAGTCTTTGCAGTAGTCTTTTTCACTTTAATTCCATTTTCACTAAGTTTGGTTAGTCTAATGAAAAGTTCAACATTTGTCCTAAGCTTAATTTTATGCTTCATCTCCATGTACGGGATGTTACAACATCGCAAGGCTTTCAATCCCTGGCCAGCATTATGATCGCCGTACTCACTGAACAATTGGATGATGAAAGACAATATGATCCAGACTTAATTTTCTTGTTTAATGTAAGCAACACAATGGTGACAGCGGTGGAGAGACCAGGGACTAGGTAACCTAACCACCGACCTTCTAACTGCTCTCACAGAGTAGACCACCTTTAAACGTGCCTTCACAATTAATCAGGTCAGTTAGTCTTAAAATGTTAAACAGGGGTCACTCAATAGTGAATGGCAATGCATAGGTGTTTGATACGCGAAATTAATGTTAACTTTCAGGGGCACTTAATGGGAAATTTTGAGAAAAAGACCGAAAAACAAAAACAAAGCATGAATAAAGCTTTCTGAAGCCATTTTAAGCATTTTGGGCAATTGCTGGGAAAAAAATGCATCTGTTCCTCACTCCCAGCAAGACTGATGGAAGCGTTCCCAGCCAGCAAGGTACCCTTATAACCTGCAACCTGACTAACTGGAAAGTTTCCTAACAGACGTATGTCCAGCGATAACTGGTCAGTTTGGGTGTGGTCAGCCCTTCAGTGGGGGAGAGAGGGGGTTTGCTGGGAAACAGGGTGTGACCTAAGGGCAAAATTGACCCCTTCAGTGAAGGGGGGGGGGGGGGAGAGACAAATAGCACATAACAGCAATTCTCGACATCAACTTCCCTCAGACACCATGAATTGTCTACAACACTTTCCTTCCAAGGACATATTATTTTTTCAGAATCTCCCAGCCAGCAAAAAAATGCCTGAATAACAGACATTTTGAGGAAAAGATCCATTGGGTGCCTCTGAACTTTGAAATTGCAGAACTGTAATGGTTTCTTTTCAACACATCGCTATCCCCCTTATTTTCAAATTCCAACAAAGAGAAAAAATTTTCATTCAATTTTGGACAGCGACGTGAAGCATTTATAAACACCGACACGAGCCGTTTTAAAATACAGACGAGCGACATGGGACCCCCGCCCCCTCCCTTGCAGGGCCTCATTACACAATTGTGGCTTTTTGAAAACTTGTTAGCCTAACAGTCCTTCAAAGTTTTTTGTTGTTGTTTGTAACGTTTGACATAAGCTTAATGCTTTTTGAGACAAATTTGTTTGACACGAAGCTGTGAATTTATCATTCACAAGAAATTCTGTCTACAACGTAAGTCACGTAAGGAACAGTAGTTTACATTGCAGCAATATTGACAAAATAGACAAAATACATAACACAGTCGTGACACAGCCCCTTTAAACAATGTAGGAAGCACACATAGAGCCATTGGGAAATTTTAGAACTAAAGAATTATTTGCTGACACTAACTGAACCTCACCTTTTTCGCAAATGAAAATGTTTCTGAAATTCTTTCAGCGATTTGGGCAGCCATTTTGAAAACGAGCCTTCTCCTTTATGGCCTGCGGTTTTCATGTTGTCAGAAGTAAGTAGGTCATATATGGTAATTATAATGTACCGAGATATATCCCTCAGCCGTTTAGGAGGGTCCTCTGATACCCGTCCTGTCTCGTCCCGTCCCTTACGCATTTAAGGGCTCAAATTGCCTGTTATGAATGAAAAGAAGATTTGAGCCCCACAATGCTTAAGAGGAAACATTTTACGACAGTTTGAAAATTTCCAAATTTACAAGGGTTTGTATGAAAAACCGCTTAAGCGTGACTGGGAGGCAAGAGTTGTTTCTCATACAAATCCTTCTAAGTCTGCGAAGGATGCCACAACAGGATAAAAAAAACAATTCTCTGGCCTACTAAGTATGTAAGATACAGCTAATTACTAACGTATGTCATACAGTGAAGAGAATTACGACTACAAACGAGGTTTTATTAACAAAACAACAACTTTGTACGTGCATCACATTTTTTTTGTACATTTCTTTGCTGCCATTGCACGACCACGACGTGAAAATACCTGATTTCACTATGGAGGACGTAAACAAGCGAGGACTTTTTTCTCTTTCTGAACTTGGATACCTCTTTTCGAGTCCCAAGCTTGTCTTTAAACCGGGCCAGCCCAAGCCTGATGGCATCAGCCAGGGGAATTAGGGGTTACGTTAGGGGAACGGAGATTTTAGAGGGCGGAGGGAGAGGGGGGGAAGCTGTCTCCCCTTTTTTGCTTCTCTGTAGCCCCTTTTCCAAAACCTGCGATCAGGCGTTCTGTTTTCGGAGAACAAAACCTTGCCCCTAGACTTTCTCAAAGTCTTTCACATCTCATTTCGCGCTCGTGAAACTTGTAGGTAAGTCTGTCTTGCCCCCAGCTTCCCCTAGTCTGCTACACAGCCGTTTTTAGTGTCGTCACGCAACGCTCCGCCCCACTAAGGAACGTTGCGTGACTACACTAAAAGGTCCCCACTAAAAACGGCTGTGTATCCGGCCAGCAATATGAGCCTTCTCCTAATTGGCCAGCGGCTTTCGTAGAGTTGGAAAATAACTTTGTGTAAAACGTCACGAACTGCAAAACGAGGCAGGAAACAGCCCACTGCCACGGTCCGGTTTTAGTGAGTGTTTATATTTGCGAGGCATTTTTAATGGTTATATCCCTAGGAATTTATAGATTTCATAGATCTTTGAGTTGCTGCATCGTTTTCCTGACAGCTATTGCTGTTTTAGGTAAGCTGAATTCTTTAAATTTGATTAATTGGTAGCTGATTACGTAACTTTAATGTCGCTTGCTGCTGCTAAGAAATAGTAGAAATCGCGGGCCGGATGCAAGCAAACAAAGCCCTTTTTCATGATTTTCAAATTACGAGCCAAAGGAATCATCAGTGATCGAAGGATTCGTTTTTTCAGATGGGCTTGTGGCTACAGCGTTTTGCCCGTTTCATCGCTCTCAATATTTGCAGTTTCTGTGTAACAGTACAGGAAAGAAAAGGTACCAAAGCAAATTTTAAACCGGTCTGACAAGGCGCCCAAAACCTCTTGAGGTTGGTTATGTCACCCAAATAGTATTCTAGCGCTTAGCTTGAAGACATATAAATTAGGTGTATTGGTCGTGTTTTAAACTTTAAAAAGAAATAAACGTGGAAAGGGAGTACTTCTTCCCACAGCCCAACGGCTTGAAAGTAATTTTCGGGTGAGATAACCTTGTTAATGTTTAGGTCACGTACAAGATTGGACTTTGATACATACACCTTATTCGATGGTTTAGCATATAAAACGTGCGGATATTTTGCGAGTTGCGTAGGATTTTTCCGAGCCCTGCAGGGGCGAGGAAAAATACGAGCAATGAGCAAAATGTCCGCTCGTATTATATGCTAAACCATCGAATAAGAGGTTTATTATTCTACTACAAAAAAAATTGCTATTTGGCAATTGGTTTCTATTTTTTTGTAAGAGTATTCAGAAACATCCTGATTCCGTCTGGGAGAATGACGTTAACAATGAGCAAAATGTTCGCGTGTATTATGCGAAAAGGCATTGAATGAGAGGTTAATTATGTACTGCAAAAGAAAAATGTTATTTTGGATTCTATTTTCTAGTAAGAGTATCCAAAACATCCTGATTCTGTTAGCCATAGTTGCTCCTTCTCTATCCGCCAGTATTGGCCCTGTTGTAAAACGGTTAAAGCAGGACACTACAGTGTATTATGGCCTCGTATTTTGCTTGTTCTCTTGACCTTATATGGTAAAATGACATAATAGTGGAATAATAAAAGATGTTATAATTCACATCGGTGAAGGAAAACGCAGATTGCAGACCAATGTTTTCACCATGCAAATGAGAACATGACAACAATAGTCCTATTGTTTTCTAACCCTAAAAACGGTAGTCTAACATTTTTTTATTTGAAATACTGATCCTAAATTACTAGAAGTTTTACAGTAATAATTTTGTATTCTTGGCATCTTTTTTTTCTCTTCATATTAAATAGTTGTCATGGCAGCTGTCATGGATCCTACTTTAGCATCCTCACCGTCAATGACATGTGAGTCAGATTGGAGGGGACTGAAGGTCAATTTGTTTGCTTTTGATTTTGATGGCACATGTACTCAAAAGGACACCACAAGTCTACTGTACAAGGCAACAGACAAGTACCTCGCTTCCACAGAAGCAGAAAGGAAACAACTTGACGCTTGCTGGAGTGAATTAGGGAAAAAATACTGGAGTGGGCATCAAGATGTTGTCTCAAGGTCACTTTCTGTTAATGATTCTCCCAGTTTTTCTGCATATAATGAGAAAGAATTGAGGTCATTTCTGCAAAAGGTGTATGACTATGACTTGACAATGATGAAAGAAATCGAGGGAAGTAAGATTCTAAAAGGAATTTCCAAAGAGAGTATCAAGGAAGCTGCACAGGAAGTAAAGCTTAATCCTAGCTGCCTAAATGTTCTTAACCATGTCAACTTGCCTCTGTATCTCATTTCTGTCAACTGGTGTCAAGATCTGATTCATGCCAAGCTGGGCCACCTTAAACATTTAAATATCTTTGGGAATAACCTTCCTCTTGAAGGTGAACTTTCATCAGGCTATTTAGGCAAGACTCTTACAAGTGCTTTTGACAAAGAAAGAATTTTTCAGGACTTGATTCGAAACACAACTGAAAGATCTGATGGAGTTTCAGTGTTTGTTGGAGATTCAATAACTGATTTACTTGCTTTGCTGAGGTCAGATGTTGGTATACTGATTGGAAAGAGTCAAACTGTCAGGAAAGTAGCCAAGTCGTTTGGAGTAAAGCTTCTTCCCTTGCAGGACATAAAGGAGATGACAAGTGGTGATTGTCATGAGAATGTAAATCCCAAACAGAAGGGAGTACTGTTTGAGGCACCATCATGGAATGAGATTGGTTTTATCTTGTTTGGAACAAAATACAGTCCTAATAAGTTCTAGAAAAAATGCCATTAAAATAATTCTTATAGAAAGGTGATGTGTAAGAAAGATGTTTGAATAGATGGATTGAAGATTCTGGGACTTCAAAAGTTTCATAATCTGATTCTCAAAAAGGTTTATGACAGTTATCTCCATTCTTCACTTAAAGGGACCTCTTAATCAGGCATAACGGCAAAAAAGAAAACAGAACAAAAAGTAACCACACAAAAGGAATTCTGTAAATAGTTCTGTTAATAGTTAAATTATTGTAGAACGGGTCCCTATACATGACTCTGAGAGTAAAGGGGTTAAAACATGACACAATATAGCAATTTTACAATGATTTAAATAACACAAACACTGTAGAAGAGTGAAATGGAAAATTTTACAGTATTGCTTAAAGATAGCCTGTGTGGCAGGCATTCGAAAGGGAAGGGGAAGGGAATTAGGGCGCCCCACGCGCTCTCGCGTGCCCAAATCCCCCCTTCCCCTTTTAATGCCTGCCACGCAGGCTAGCTTAAAGACAGCCCAAGGCAAAGAGAGGATACCACATACCATGTATGTATTAACCAGTTAGTGTCTACCCTGCAAGCAGAGGCCCATTGATCCTCTTGGATAAGTTCATTCCATTACAAAATCACCTGGGGTACTTACCATCTTCATGGGAAAACCGAAAAAATTGTGGTTGGAAAATCAAGTTGTTCGTGCCATTCCACTTGGGAAGCTTTGGAAAATATGGGCTTTGATTCGAGGGGATGCAATTTTTCTACTCTTTTTAATTTGTTCAGCTGATTGAATATACCTCGCAGCAGGTCATTCCCCCACCATGTCAAGTTTTATAAAGTTTTATGTTTATATGCACAGTATTTCTGTTGTGGTTCAATTTTACCCTTGGTTTAAATTTTATTTTCCTTTGTTTTGTGGTATGGTAATGTATGATAATGAGTTTACAACAAAGGGATCAAATTTAAACCAAGGATAAAAACTGAACCACAACATTTCCACCCAGGTGGTTTGTGTGAATGGTAAGCTCCCCTGGATAAAACTAGAATCGCTGTGGTTTTTGTCACAAATCTTAAATTAGTGGTTCATTTTATCCACATTTCACATTGGAGTTAAATAAGAGCAACTGTGTAAGGTAGATCAGACAATTTTTAAAAAATATGGTTTAGTTATTCAAGCCAATCTTTGTAGAACATTTTATTTATTTGATGCCTTTCCTTGCCCACTTATAACAATGATTTATTAAATATGTTATGTTTTACAAAGATAACTGTCTTTAAATTAAGCTTGGTAATAAATCATGAGTTAAGTTTGAGTGTGTGAAAGCACTCTGGTCAAACATAACAAGACTGGACACACATGCAACATGAAATGCAATATCCCCTGGGGGAGGGGAGGGGAGGGGAGCACTTAAGCAAAGGTTGGGCAGAGGGGTACCCCTGAGGTCTTCAAACAATGACCCTGTTTAAGACAACAGACCTCATTATTTTAATGATCCAAATTCAATTCTTTTTGCATACAGAATTAAAGTAATTTTTTACACTATGGTCATGTAATAATTATTATTAGAATTTTTTTTGTTCGTATACCACAATTCTAGATTGCTGATCACTAACCTTTATACTCTTCTTAAGGCTTATGGTTAGAAAAGACAGGTTTTGCAAGAAAAAAAACAAAATCATTTAGAGCATTACTGCTAAATTCCTTTTGAACAAGAATGAACCATAATACCATTAATTCATTAATACTATTCACCATGAGTTTTAAACTAAAAAAATAAAATATTACTGTAGAAATCTCTAACAACAAATAAAAAGGAATGCAAGAGATGTCAAGTGAGTGAAGCTTAACAATAATATATAGATTTTTTAGTCACCTAAAGAGAAATACATCTGAAGATTCTACATTAATTTTTTTCTGGAAGTGTTGAGCACAATGAGCTCAACAATCTGAGTTGTAATCTGAAAATTCCAGTGTTTTAGGTCAAATGGTACTGTCGGTTGCATCTACAGTTAAGCATGGACATGAGACAAAAAAACGTGTTCTAATAGGGTGCAAGACATGACATGTTTTTCTGCCAAACATTTGAAGTTTGATAGCCGTTAAAGCAAACTGTCATGCCACAGGTAAGTTGGTTCGTTATTATGTTTTTGATCAGTGCATTCCACTCATATTTCACTTTTCTCAATTTTCTGGCATATTTCTCGCCCTGAAACAGTACACTTGCATCCAGAAATATTATTCTTAACGTCTACAAATTCTTGCAAAGAATATTTTTTGGAGTGAAAAAAATAACCGTGTAAGTTGACAACAGCCACCTACTCCAAACTTCAAATGTTTGGTGGCAGAACATGTCAAGTTTGCACCCAATTAGAACAAGTTTTTTCCCCACGTGTACTTGCTTAGATGCAACCAATGGTAAAATGCTCTAGTTGGTAACTTCATGGTCAAATGCAAGGCTGTGCTCTAGCAGTGCCTGGTGGCCCCTGGCACCTACATCTTGCTCCCGGGCAACCAGAAAATCTTAATAGCTTCTTCATAGAAATACTTCGCTGGGCACCATGGATTTCACAGGTTCAGAGCAATGCGCTCTCTTCTACAAAGCCTTGAAATGGGTACTTGAATTTCGAAAAAATCATCCTCCTTTGTTAACTTTGGTATTCTTAAAGATTCATGTGGACTTCATATTAGTAAACACCATATTAAAAGAGTTCTTAAATTGTTATAACTTTCCCATTGTCTTTACTTATCAGTGTCCTTTCGAACTTTTGTAAAATATGACGACACCATTGTAGACCAATATTGTCTGATTTCTACACCCGGTCACAAGTTTACTACCTGAAAACGCTAACCTCCACAGCAGCACAAACCTATATTTTAACCCATTTGTGATGGAAGCATTAATGCAGGGTTTGTAAGATGTTTGGATGCAAAATTCAAGACTTTTTCTAGACTTTTTTCCAACACAATAATTTCTTTTGCCACACTCGACATTATCAAAATGAATTAATAGGTGATCAATAGAGACCTTTAAAAACACAGGAACAAAGCTTTTTTCATGATGTGCTGCAAATGTATGGGTGAGATTGAATATGATTCGGCCAAAACAAAATCCTTCAACTTATAACGCACTTGTAGCTTCCAAAAAAAATTCAAGACTTCTTGCCATTTTTCAATTTTTTTTTTTCATTTTTCTATTTTCTTGACTTTTCCAGGTCTAGAAAATTGCTGGGAAAATTTCAAGACTTACAAGTTCAAGAATTCAAGACTCTGTACAAACCCTGTTAATACTGTGAAAGTGCAACTATTTGTATGCAGGATATAAATGGGATATAGCGGTATTTTGCTTTAGAAAAAAAAATCAACAGAATATTGTTCTGCTAAGTTCTGTTGCCTTAACTCAAGACCACAGCCTTAATAAAAGGCACCCAAAACTGCATAAATTACATATCCATACTGGCTAGTTTGACAGTTTTTCACTAAAATTTCTCATTATACTGAGCTATGAGAATTTCGAAAGAGTACTATGAAGCTTAAGTACTCTAGAATAATGCAAGGTTTAACTTAGTCACCGACAGGGGAAATAGAATTCATTTCCAAGCTAGCTCACATATTCCCTGCTTACAAAATGTTTTTTTGAAAAGTCCAAACTAAAATGACAAAAATAACAATAAAACCATCAGGTTACTGAATGCAAAAGATATCACCAGAAATCCCCCAGAGAAAATATTTGGATATGGAATTACTTAGGTTTGCTTGGTTTCCCCTTGGTAACTCTGCGTCCTTCTGGGCATATTTTGCAGTTAAGACACGATTCACACTGAGGTCCTACAGGAAAACATGTTTGTTGACCAAATCCAACCAACAGTACATTCAATTCATCCCATTCCTCCCTGCCAAAAGAGAAGAGAAAGTTTCCTCAAATCTGCAGCAATTTACGTAACTGTAATCACAAAAGCACCAAGGTGTCAGAGGTGGGAGTAAGCTGTCAACTGCTGTTGGGGAGAACTTCCCTTAAAAATGTTAGAGTGATCATCACCATATCATTCAGTGGCCTAAATTTCAATTATTCTCTCCTCAAGTCAAACTCCCAAAAGAGACAGTGTTAAATATACCTACAGATGAAAAATCAATATAAAAATTAAAGTTGGTTGGTGTTTAGTTAGAGCCATTTTTTGGCAGTTTCATTAGTGATTTCATAGGCCTCAGTGATTGATTTTTGTGAATATTAACAAGCTTGTGTTGAGCTAGCAAATATTCCAACTTCCTCTCATTTCCAATGTCTGTTCTTGCATTGAGACGCAATTTTAAATAATGGTGCTAATTAGGTCTGCGCAGAATACTGCATGCAGTTGACTGTTCCAACATCAAAAAAATGAGTTACAAGTAAAACAATTCTGTACTCTGCAGACCTAATATCATGGTGATAGTCATTTCCTTATTTTCTGGTTGAAAATCATATTTTGGATTTTGCATGAACTAAAACACAGTGGGTAGTGGTATTACTGGATGGCATAGCAGTTGGCTGATTCATACACCTCTCTCAAGAGTTTGCCACTCGAGTAAATGGCTGAAATTCAGGCTAGCCTTAGTGGGCCAAATTTTGAAGCTGGTGTACATGCCAAGAATAATAGTGCTGTCACTGTTGCAATAAGTTTAAGATCACTGAGCAAGTGTTCTCATTTAACCCTTTAAACCATAAGATCAAAATTTGAATTCTCATTTTTTGTCCCTATTCATTTCCTACAGAAGTAGTGGGGAGAAGTTGATAAAATATCAAGCAAATTCATCTTGTGTGATCATGTCCGTAATTCTCATGACCACTCTGTTTTACAAAGCATTGATATTACAAGGAGAAATTTGATGCTGATCACTCTTAGGGCTTAAAGGGTTAAGGCTGGTCTATCTCTTTGGAAAAGTAGCTGGTCATTTATCCTACAAATCCTCTTATTATATTATGTCTGTCTCATTTTCAAACTTAGAGTAGCTGGCTGACGTTACTGCAGTAACTAACTACTTATGAAGGCCCTGGGGCCTGTTTCTCGAAAGGCACGGTAACTTTTCAGGCCCGGAAAGCTGTTTTGTGTTTCAGCTGTGTTTTCATTCAAGATCAAAGCTTCAATAATATTGAAAATAATAGAACGAAACTATCATTTAACGAAGCAAAATTGACTGGTTTATGGGCTAGGAACTGTTTTACTATTCAACAGGTTTGGATTTTAAAATTTGCCCTCGGGCCTGTTCAGTTCCAGGCCTTTCGAGAAACGGGCTCCTGGTGAGCTCAGAAAAAATAATATGCAAAGGCATGGGCTTTGTCAAAGCAAAGCCTAACACTATCAAAGCTGCCTTAGAATAAATTGATATAACTAAGAGGTAGAAGTCGATTTAACACATCCAAAAAAGTGGTTCTGCTAACTTTCATATAGATCTAAATGTTTCAAGAACCATACCACCCACGAGCCATTATTAGATGGTAGGTACAGCAGAAAAGTAGCATTGGAATCAGTTTGGTTTGGCAGGTGAGCCTAAACCTTTCTTATAATTCAGACTGACATCTCTCAGTTATGGGTGATCTGGATCAACCAAAATTATGCCATTTGAATGAATTGTTACTCCATGGTGGGAGTGGGTAGTAAGATTTGAACTAGTAAGACCTTTAATTCTAAACCTGTAGTTAACATTATCTTAATTAAAGGAGATTAATCAAAAAAGAAAAAGAAGATACCTTGGTAGCCAGCTCTCAACAGCGACTCTAGTTTCTTCAGGAAGTTTGGTGGGCTTTTTAACCCAGCCAAGTCTGTTAGCAATCCTGTGGACATGAGTATCAACTCCAATTCCCGTCACCTTCCCCCACGCTACGTTCATGGTAATGTATGCCATCTTGGGACCCACCCCTGGCAGTGCTGTCAGATCCTTCACTGTGGGTGGAATGTCACCTTTGTACGTTTCAGAACAAATTTTAGTTGCCTCCTTAATGTACTCAGCCTTTTTCTGAAATTGAAAATAAATGAAAAATGTCAGCTGAACTCATCACACTAAATCAAAAAATTTAGTTATACACAGTCAAATTTAAATTGAGTGTCATGTAAATGAGAGCAGAAGAAAAGAATTTGTCTTGGATGACCATAAAATATGCTAATTTTACATAGTTATAGAAAGAATTAATTTGAATATTACCAATATAAGTACTTGAATGATTTGCCTAAACAGATGAACCAATCCTGTTGTTATTAGTTAGCCTGTTTTGGTATGTACAGCTTTTCATCAACACTCACACTCACCTTCCAGAAACCAACTGGGTAAATCAGTTCCCCTATTTTACTTGTAGGTGTTTTAAGAATGTTCTCCACCGTTAGGCCATGTGCTTTTAACTTTTCCATGGCTGCAAATGTGACTTGGTCTTTTGTTTGACTTGACAGCATGAGAGAAATAAGGACTTGGTAACGAATGGTCTGCAAATTAGACACAAAAGACAAGTACTTCATCATTGACATCATTTTTCTTTCTTGTCAGTCCTTGTATGGAATAGTCACCTATGAAGTCCATAGTTGCTGCAACATCTTGATGATAATTCTTTCCTCTTCAATAATGCACTAGTCAGTGGGAAGTCCTGCACCCCATACCCGGGGAATAGCATGGCATTGGGCCAGGCCTGCCTTGTAAGTGAAGCAAATTCCCTGCTATATAAATGCCGAGAAATTTTGAATGTCAAAACAACATTTTTGTTTCCCACATCAGGGGCAATACAGTACTTCAAAAATCATAAATGTATAATGATGACCAAAATCAATATATTTAAAGTTTTTTTTGCCTTGAATTGAACTTTCACAAATAGCAAAATCAACAATGCCTTGAGTTACAGAATTGGCATTCCAAATTTTTGAATCTCTCCAAATGATTATATTATGATTACATGAGCCCTTCAGCTTATAGGCCCACCCAGAACAATAATATTCCAGATTTTTCCTGTCAGAAGCAAGGTTATGTGCTTCTGATCTCGTACCATGGTTATTCAAGATGGCGTCAAAAGCAAATCCCTATCTAAGCCCTGGCAATGGTCCTTGCTTGCTGATGGCTTGCATCTAATATTTTTGAAAACACCCCATATCATGGCAATAGAGACAGTACTCAGTACATTAAATGGAAGAATAATGGTTAGATTTATAACAGGCCATTTTTATGATGGTGTCATTTTCCCTTGTCCACCGACCAGGTTGCTTCAGGATTTTGCTCGCTCATTGCTGTTGCTATATAAACCTCATTGGCATGCTTAAATTGAATTGACTAAGCCTTAAGCTGAGTTCAATCACAGCATGACAAAAGAGTAAGCTAATTAACACCATAAGCCTTAAAGTAATGATAATTTTTTTAAAACTAAGCAGCCATAGGAGCTCTTATACTTATAGACATGATTTACACATTAATGGCGGTTAACAAAGGTCCTGCCAATCCTCTCTTTTCCTACATAATTGATGATTCTTGCAAATTGGCCAGCGGTCGATAAATAAATAAATAAGATAACTAAATAAATAAGATCCCTTTAACCTAGCAACCCTAATCGCGATTATCCATTCCCAGCCCACAAACTGCCCAACACTCACCTCAGCTGACTGGTTCATATCAGCTGTCTTTTCACATCCTTGTGAATCTACCGGTGCGTCCCGTAATTTTCTCATTTCACGGATATTAGCGAGTTGTTCCCTCCAGTTAGCAGGTTCCCAGTCTGAAGATTGTTTTCTTGTTACAGAAGTATCCTTCTTACGCTTTTTAGGGGCTACAACTTCTTTTAAATCGCTCGCTTGTTCCCTCCCTCCATCTTGGTTTTCGGACTCGTATTCGATCTTCACGTGCTTTCTCACCGGTTTCTTTATCTTTCCCAGAGCATCTGCGGCCGCTCTTGTAGTCGAACGCGTTTGTCTTCCACTTGCCGTAAAATAAGGAGACGAACTCATCCTTATGATTGAGGAAATAGAACACCTGATCATAAGTTTACAAGAAATCACCGATCGACCGCCAAACGACCGCCATTGTTGCTTTTGTTCTATTTTGACGACTTTTGGCGGGAAACTGAGGTGTCTGGTTTCGTCCCAGACGCGAACGGGTGGTGGGGAGCGGAGCGGGGATGTGGGGGGGGGGGGGGGGAAGGTCAATTTTGAAAATGCACAAAATGTGAGGGGGTGGGGGTCGAAATTTTAAGACACTGGACTGGTATTCGAGTATGTAAAAGTTGTCATACTATATAAGAATATTTAGATTAAAGCAAATCTATGTTTCCTTCTTGAGTAGACAAAAAAATTAGCTCCGGCGTTTCTTTGCCTGTGTCAAAATTTAGAGCTGAAACCTTGAAAAAAAAAAATTCCTGAATGCCTTTTTATCATTAAATCGGAATGACTGATAAATTTTTCGTATTATTTTGGTACGTGTCTGTGTGTTAGTATTTCCTTTATCAAACCTAGTAAGAACAGTACAAGCCTTGAGCCTTTAGCATGGTCCTAAACTTTATTTTGAGTTAAATCAAATTTCTGCCTACTTTGTTAACAAGTTCCTTGTAATTCCTATTTAAGACTCTTTTTTCTTTGTCTCTATCCCTTAGTAATCGATTTTTTTTAATTTTTAACTTTTATAATTTATTTATTTATTTATTTATTTAGACCTTCAGTCTGTGTATTAAAACTATCTGTTTGCTCTACCCGCCTTGATTAGTCCTGCTATTTGCCAACCTCGTCCCCAAAGCCAGGGAAAAGCGCTCTGGGGACGAGGTTGGCTATTGGCAGGTAGAGCAGGTTTGTAGTTGTCTTTAAAAAATACGGAAAAACTGAAACTTGAAATGGATCCGAATGTGAAGCCACATACCCTGATTGAGACTTTTGACCATGCCATCCAACACCCAATTCTATCTCCCTCCAAACGTCGTTGACTTAGATCCTGCGACAGCATGTACAGCTGAGCGGAGCTTCAGCTGTATGAGGACACTGAAAACTCCTTTATCAAGCACCATGACAGACAGGAGATTGAGCTGTCTTGCAATTCTGCACGCATACACAAGTACAAGGACGTCAAGTGACTTGATGGTATCGTAACAGAGTTTGCCTGTCTGAAGTGCACATGTCTCGCCCTTTGCACCAGTAACCACCTTGATGGCGTCACTAGCTGTCACTGCTTTACTTTTTTTCGTAAACACTGTACCTTACCCCTAATTGCTGCATTCTCCTGCGGAAAACTCAGAAGGAGGAATCAAACTGGTCGCACTCTTAGTGAGGGAGGAAGGGGTTGGGAGCCAGAGAGAATAAGTGGCGGGAGGGGTATAAGAGGAGGGAGAGGAAAGAATGGGAAGCGGGAGTTTAAAAAGGGCGGAAAGTGGCATAAACAGAGGGAAATAACGCAACAATGCTTAATAGTCCGCAGTCGAAAAAGGACGAACGGCAGAAAGCTAAGAAATTGGTGGCTGGCGGAGGCTAAGAAGTTTGGAGTCCCTGCCCTCTGGAAATCGGGCATAGTTTGACCCTGAATATAATAGATCCAGGATAGACCCTTCATAAGTGTACTTCAGTTCGATAACCTATTTGCCCAAATATAGCTCAAAGTCAAGTTAAAGTGTCATTTCTTTCCAGATATGCGTTTTTATTCATGTTTTGATTGAAACGCTCTTCCAAAGAAATGAGCATCGACCAATACTAATATATAAACACTGGGGCGGACTAGCGGTCCTTAGAACCACAGAAAGTGTTTATCGAGTGCAAGTTGTCTCGAAAATGAAAATTGTCGCGACATGATTCTCAGTTATTTTTTACCGGCCTTGGCTTGGTCAGGAGCTGATTACATGCCTTGATAATACCTTGCATTTAGTATACAGGGTGTCTCAAAAGTTCGTTCCGATTGTATATTGTATTTTGCGCAAAGCAATTAATGCTTCTTTAGAAAAATTTACACTGATTCATGTAAGAAATTTATCTAAATAACCTTTCAAAGCAGTTTTAAACTAAGATTGAAGAGATTATAATATTTTTGAAGTTTTGCCCCAGACGTGCACGTACGCAATTTTTTTTCCCGCCATATTTTTCCAGTCCATTTTGTAGGTTTTCTATTTTTGTTTTTTGCCGCTTTCTTTTATTTTCTCTACTACTTCACGAAAATGAAGGCCTACACTGTTTGTGCTGTAGAGCTCTAGAGCCCAGGCATCTATTTTTACGGTTTTCTGGCCATCCAGTCAAAGAAATTGGTAAACTGCTAAAGAAGTCTGAAGGTTATAAGTGAACAAGTGGTCAAAAGTAAAGGCTTCAGAAGACAAACCAAGGAGTGGATGGCCGTTGATTTTTGAATGTGTGAGAAATGTTATCGAAAAAGCTGTAAGGATATGAGTAATAATTCTTTAAGACAAAAAGGGAAAAAAATTCGACTTAACAATATTAAAGTTTCGAGCACAACAGTACGACGATATGACCAACAAAGGTTGGAAAGCCTTCAGGAGAAAAAGGCGGCGCACATGGGGACATGGTGTCAGAAGGATTTGCAAACTTTATAGCAAAGGGCGACCGGCTGGCAAACTCACGTGGTTTGAACTCTCTAAAGACTATCTGGATTATCGTTGACGAGACAACATACAAAGATCCAGCCCCCAAAACACTGGACGAGCTAAGACAACGACTACGCTTCGCATGGAGAAATGTGCCTTTAGACACACTTTGGGAACTCATACATTCTATATCTCACCACTTAGAAAATGTCAGAAAACATAAGGAAAGACATTTTGGTTACTAATATTTCACATATTCAATGTTAAATGAAAAATAAAAACATACTTAAATTTTAAAAACTGTATTTTAATAGTATATTCTAAACATTGCTTAAACCACTTAGTAACACCGCAGCGGGAGTTCGTGATTCTGATTTCCAAAAATTACAATTGAAGACTCTTTTTGTCTTTCCGGATTGACCTATTTCGTAGACTGATGAACATAATCGGAAGTACATTTTAATGTTTAATCACCGCAATTGCAGCGATAAATGGTTATCCGCCCATAAAATATCCTCCATGTCCTCGGTCCACTCGTTTTTTTTTTTTTACAAAGCTAGGCAAACTCCTATCTATCAACCCTACCAATTAAAGATTCATTGAGCCTTGACTAAACTGCATTTTCTAAAACTACTCTTGATTACCGAATCTGATAAAAATAGGGGGTCATTTTTTATATGTATTAAAAGTCAAATACACTAAAAACAGTTAATGTACAGATCTATGACATAAAAACTTTTTAGCGGTATGTAACTATGGAAAACACTCCAAACACACCTGTTCCAGTACGATAAATATTAAACGAATAATCAATGGCACTCTTAGTTTTCGCGACGAATTCTTCAGCGGAAGACGAAAATTGCCGCGGCTGTGAAGAATAGCAAGTTAAGAATGAGTAGACATGGATTATGGTTTATTTTTCAATTCCTCTTAAGCTGGAGATTAGGAAGTTCAATGAACTCTTTAACTGGGACATCAAATCCAAGCAGGTTGTTTTGCGCACGATATGGAAGATTCGAACAACCTAAAAAAGGCGAGTTAAAATTTGAAATTTAAACTTTCAGGGCCGGGTTTAGACGCCTGGATGATCGAAATTTCAACTTTGATACTCTTTTAATTTACCCTGTGAGCTGAGGCTCTTTGATCTTCCCAGGCGCACCCAACGACAGTTTACTGTAAAATCTCTGTTCGGAAGAGCAAATATTACCAGTCAGGGCCGTAGCTATAGCATGAGGCAAGACGAGGCAGTTGCCTTGTCTTAATTTTGACCTTTTTTTTCCCTTTTTTTTTTGAAGAAGCGCTTAATTGAGAAAATAATCCCTAGAAAAAATTGGATTAGTTAAGATAAAACCAACTAATACAAGGTGAATGAATTGAGGAGAAAAGCATTTTAATGAGGTTAATTCGTTTCATGTGAACTGTAAGAAGCGGTTTCTCAAATGCTTTAAAATGTAGATGGTCATTACCTTGGCACCAGTATCGGCAGTTTCCCTTTATTTGTGCGTCAACTTTCACAAATGTGTTAGCGCGTTGCATTTTAAGTTGAATTTGACCAGCTATTTGTGCAGCGAGTTCTACTGTCACGATTGACTTCAAACTTACAGATATAAAATTATAGAGCTCTGAGGCTAATTTGTTCCCTGCTAGCAGAGGTCTCTCACGACGATTCAAAAATGAGATTTTTGCTTCGTCGTGAGAGACTCTGCTAGCAGGGAAGCTGATTTGCTGAATTTAGAGAACGATGTGTATTAGGGTTTCGAAATTATTGACATTTTCTGTAAAAATGCGGTTTTAAACATATGCCGATATCTCAAACGTTTTTTTACCTACAAGAAAATAAATGACATTTCTTTAAAGTTCGACCATTCTTTTCTAAGGATGCCAAAAATCATAGAAATCAGTCAAACCTTTCCTATCGAAAAACGCGATTTAAAAACATAACCAACGCGCATATAGCTAGGTTCGGGCCACCTAAGTATACATTGCTTGCAAATTTATTTGCCAGCTGATGACTGTGATAAGCCTCAAGGCGGTTATCAACGTATAAGAAGCTGTAATCCATCTCCGTAACCTTTAATTAGAAGTAATTAATGTTTTGCGCATGTAAGCAGCTAAGAAAACGGATTAAATTATTAGAAAGACAAATTAATTTCAAACCCTAAGTGCATCAAACGCATACAATGGCTTATAAATAGACTCTATCGAAGTGTTAAAAAGGCAAGAAAAAAAGACTAGAGCTAAAAACGGCTAGAAAGTCGACAGAAAATTTACAACTGTTTAAAATTAAGAATTTAATTCTAAAAGCACTAAGACAGTACGTATATGCCTAGCGCCCCGCCTGTTCGTACGCCCTTTTAAAAAGATAGGTTTTTAAAACTTTTTAAGGAAGAACAAAACCTAATTTCGCGCGTGACAGAGAATTCCATAAAAAGGAGAAGCGCATGAAAACGCGCTAAAGGCATAGGCACGTAAGTTGTAACCTGGTTGAACTAATTGCCGACTTTGCGCGGACCGGGGATTACGTTCAGGTACGGATATCAATGAGATCGGAAAAATATTTAAGAGAGCAAAATCGTTCAGCGCTTTGTATGCTAATAATAGCAGCTTAAAAATTATCTTTTGTTCAACTGACAGCCAGCGAGACTATATAAGACAGGCGTGAGTGCTCCTTCTTGGCACTCACAATCCTAGCTGCGGCATTCTGAACTTTCTGTAAGCGTTCTTTGAGGTAGCCAGGAAGACTGCATAGAACTGAGTTGCAAAATAAATCAAGTCTAGAGGTTAATATATAGATTTAGCTAGGGCTAAAAGCGAAGCTCTCGATAAGATTCATAGTTTGCTCAAACAAAATGTAAAATCGCGAAATGCTAAGCGGCGAAGGCAACGAGAACGGTGAAAAGACAACAAAATATGTCTATTAATTAGCAAAAAAGCAACTTTGCATGTGCAGCACACTTTTTTGTACATTTCTTTGCCCTTGTTTTGCATGACCACAGCGAGAATCTTTCAGAAACTTCCTTCTTATTTTCTCACCGCCGCTACAAAATTTCATGTTGTTCCTCCAACAAAAAATGTCTCCTTTGTTTTATCTATCTCGCTCTAGCTCTTTTTCTCGTTGAGCTTCGCTGGTCTGTCGCCTTACTTTCTCTTTTTCTCTGTCCTTCTCTTTCTCTATTTTCCAAATTTGTGGACATGACAATTAATCTAAACTTAACACTTTAGACAACGGGATACAAAAACTCTTAAGCTCACCTGTCTCTGCTTCACAAGATGCGGGTGGCCATACTCTTTCCCGCCAAAATAACCTGACATGAAGTGGGTGTACGGCCGGACGGTCGGCGTTCGTACGCTACGTCGCAACCAAATTTTCTCGGATGGATAGTTTACCAAATTTTCTTACCCATGGTGCTCCGCTGGCGCGCTAGCGCGCTCGAGCGGCTCCGCTACAAACGCATGCACCAGAGTTTCAGCACAACGTTTACGCGGATCATAGCTTTACAATTCAGTACAGAAGATTAAGTTGTTTCAACTCGGAAAATGCCTAAGAACAAAAAAGATTAGTTTGGGCTCCTCTTTTGACCGTTTTTGTCTTTAACGTTTTCTTTGAGTGAAAAACACATTGGCTTCTGTACCAAGTCGGTTTAGCTGTCTAGAAAGACGAGACCCACTATTGACATCGCACACAGCACACACAGTCAAATAAATTAATGCATGTGGACGTTTCTTGAAACAATTTGACACAATTTAGAGGTGATTACAGCTCATATTTGCCAGGGTTAGTCATCATTTTTATTTCAAATTTACTTGTTATCTTTTTTTCCTGACAATATGTAGGTTACTCTCTGGCTAATCACGTGATTGCTACATATATCAGTATCGCATGCGCTCTAGACTGCTCAATGGAATGCGTAGCTGATGTCCGCTGCCAATCCTTCAACTGTGTTGAGTCTGGAAATAAGTGTGAATTAAATGACCAACGGAAGGAAACAAGACCAAGTGACTTTGGTACCAGAGAAAATGCTACATATTTTGGTCCCACGCCTCAGCAAGTGAGTTATAAAAGCTTAATAGGCTCTTTCCAAGTTCCACAAACTCTCACTTTCAAAGCGAGGCCAAGTGCCAAACCTTTCATGCGAAAATGAGGTTTATTTGCGTGAGACTAAAAATTCATTTTCATCTGAATCGATTTGCACTTGGCCTCGTTTTGAAACATAGGCTTCGGGCAACTCAGAAATGACCTTTCTTTCTAGAAATGGGCAACGCACGCAGACCTAAAAATCGATTGACCAGTGAAAGAGTGGCAAATTGACAGCAAAGTCGGGTTGATACCTTTCCGCGCTCTTTCGCCTTCTCTTTGACATTGCGTTGTCTCTGCTAAATCTGTCTGATATCTTTCACAAAGGCCATTTAGAAGCAAACAGTAAACAAAATTCTACACTTACTGTACCTTACATATCCACCTGCACATAACGCGTTCTAAAGGGACCACTGACTTCTGTCCCCAAGGTGGTCTCTGTACAGTAGTTCCATTGTATTAACCCCTACTTTCCTGAAAACCTCAGTGTTATGGGAAAACGTGTTTTTTTTTTATCGTTTTCGGTTACAATAGCACGTTTCTTCATCTCTGCCGTTTGTGATGTATGTTCCTTTAACTAGGAGGGAACTGGAAGCGGTTGTATGTTGGTCACATGTCAACATGGTGGAACATGCGTAGACTCGTGCTGGAATCCCCAGATGTTCACCTGTGAGTGTCGCAAAGACTACGAAGGAGTTTTCTGTGAAAAGCATAGCGGAGGTAGGGAATATCTTTTTTATACAAATTTGCTCACATATACATACTAAATAGTTAACAATTATTCCTCGAGCCCGAATAGCTCTGAGTCAATGGCCCATGAGGCCGAAGGCCGAATGAGCTATTGACTCAGAGGCCATTCGGGCTAGAGGAATAATTGTTTTAGCAAAATCCAACTAGTTGGTAAAAAATATCGAGACAAAACGACTTTGGCTAGCAAAACGCGATTCAGCCGTCACTGTTTTGGTTTTCAAAGCCGGTGCTTTTCGCTACTAGTGGGCTATAACATATAGCCTAGTAGTAGCTCAACCAATCAGAACGCAGCATTGATAATAGACCACTAACTGGATTTTACTAAGTAAAGATATCCAGTTTTCGAACTGGACGTGGTCTCCGATCCGAGAAAGTTGAACTCGTCATATATGACACTCAGGCACCAAGCGAGCGCTCTACAGAGAGCCTCCGCCTCGAGTAGGGATAGGCCATTTACGTTTTATATGCAACACGTGTCATGCATGCTGTAACAAGGCAATGTCGAAAACTTAGAGATAAATAACAATAACAATAACATTTATTATTTGTATTGCGCCTTTTCTATAAAATATTCAAAAGCGCAAATAAAGATGGCAAATTCGATTTCTAAACTCGGTAGTGAATGATAAAGTGGGACAGAGATAAAGAATCGTGTATAACCGATAGGATTTGTTACTGTAGGGTAATTTAACATATAGACAGAATCGGGTCATATTCACTTAGAAAACTTCCACTTCATACCCTTGCAGTGAAAACCTGTCAGGAGTTGAAAACCCTAGGCGAGAATCTTGACGGTGTTTATGATATCAATCCCGATGGCCAGGGAATCATCAATGTCTTTTGCGACCAAACGACGGACGGTGGTGGGTGGACTGTGGTACAGAGACGCTTCTCTCCATACAGTGGCAACTTTGAACGAGTCTGGCTCGAATACAAAAACGGTTTTGGCGACCTTTTCGGCGAATTCTGGCTTGGCAATGACAACCTGCACCGACTCGCCGCGTCCGCCAGCATTCTTCGAATCGATTTAACAGCAAACACCGGACAGACGGGTTACGCTAAGTATGGTGGTTTTACAGTGGGGGACGAGACAACCAAATTCCGGTGGGATATGAACTCATACCAAGGAAACATTGGAAATGGAGTTTATGGAAGTTCTCACGCCCCCTGGAATACACGTGGAATGAAATTTAATGCAAAGGATGCGGATAATGATAACAGTCCAGACGCCCATTGTGGTGCTTATGCTGGCTGGTGGTTCAACTGGTGCGGTTTGGTAAACCTTAACCAACAAGCAGGGCCGCACTGGAATGGATGGGCTACCATAACATTATCCGAGATGAAAGTCAGAAAGAACTGACAGAACCCTAACCTGAGAAAAGAGCCGACATTTCGCGACGCGAACACTGGTTTAGAAAGAAGCGACTTTTCAATACATTTAGCTATAAAAATTGCCTAAAAACTTTTCTTAAAAACATTTAAGAAAACACTGGTTTCCCCGCGATATGACGTCTGAGGAAGAGCGCAGAAATTTCATATTGATGACGTGTCATTAACCAGATCCTGATTGGTCGTGCCGAGAGGGAAATTTCCTTCAACCAATCAGAAGCACTACCCGACACGCCGCCAGTATGGAACTTCCTCAGACGTCATTTCGGGGATGCCAGTAGTGGCGTCGCGAAGTTAAGCAATCACTCATTTTCCTCTCTTTAACTAGTAAATTCCTGTCTTGAGCGCTGGCTTATGCCAGAGACGATAGAAGAATAACTTTGGTAATCATCGTCTTAAGCCGATAAACCAAACATTTCACCTCTGGTTGAAGCTATGAGTTCAAGTCTTCCAACACTGCTATTAATAGGGAGATTAAGCAGCGACGCTTTTGAGCGACGCACGTCAACCGGAAGTGAGCCTTTTTCTCTTTTAATAAGTCTTGACGCTACCATATTTGTATTGCTAAGTGTCTTAATTCTTGTAGAGACGATTTGCCCAAAAATGTGGTCAAAATTACGGCTCAAGAGTGCAAAAAGTCCACTTCCAGTTGACGTGCGTCGCTCAAAAACGTCGCTGCTTAAGCTCCCTTTTGAAAGTTGCCAGCTTCCCTTACCAGGTATTGAGATATGACCACTCGCTTATCGGAATGTTTACTCTTATAAGTCAGCGAGGAAATGGCGTCCTTACTTGTCCAAGGTTCTGTCCCCAGACGTCTGTGTCTTGATGCGCAACTAGGCCTAGTAAGCTTCCGCAAAGACTACTGGGATGGTTACTGAGTGAATTGACCAATAGATGATCGGTGCTTCCGCAGTGACGATCCCAGAAGTCTTTGTGAAAATTAACTCGGCCCAGTTTCCTCTCGTTTATAAAGTGGCGAATGGAGACTGAGCCTATTGTTGCCCTGCTGTTACAGTGATATAGGCATCCCATTGCCAAAACCCTAGTGATATGGGCATCCCCTTCTCATATTACCCTAGCGGTCTGGGTTAGAATTAGGGTTACAGGGGATGCCCATATCACTGTGAGACCGGCGCTCATCTTTTGTGGCATTTATGGGTTGAAGGATTTTGGAATAACCTACGCAGTTTGTAATATCTAATGCAGCATTTCGCTAAAGGGTGTTTTTACTTAACCTGTGAAAGAGATAATGGACTACTACGTAATATCACACCCAAACTTCACTATTTTCCTTTTGTTTGTTTGTTACTGTTTGGCACAAATTGTCAGATACTGTTTCACAGGTTGAGTAAAATCACTGTAACAGCCGTAAGGGCTGTAATTTTTTTAAATTGTAAGTTGACATTATGACCCTGACGCTATGACCCTATGATACCTGTTGAACATGAAAATAAAACGGGAGGAAACCACCGCCCCCTTTTCGCGTGCCTTTCACTTCTTCGTCATCCCCACTGTGGAACAGGTTAGTATTGAGTAAAACAGCTGGCAATCAGCAAAAGTAGCAACGTCACAATACGTCATACGTTTTATTATCAAACGTAAAATAGAAACTTAACTGTACAAATAATGGACAATGGATGTATCCACATGGGGTAATAAAATAACTGGAACACAGTGGTTGCGTTCATTAAAGAATTTTGTTTGATATCAACACATTAGCAAAAGCAGAGTGCAATATATTACTTTTTCTTTAAAACGCTATCTGTCAATGGTATTAAAAACAGGTAAATAGTTGTCTCTCTAGCGCACCCAATTGACAGGCTGTGCGGGAGACTAAATGTAATATTCACGCTGAAAGTTTGTGCTGTATAATTACAGCGTTTTCCTGTTCCTTTCACTCACAGCCTCAGGAAATTTAAGATGGTGTAGTTCTATGAAATATCAAGTCACCAACGCGCTGAAAAGCGGTAATATCAGTACCAGCTTTTCACTACACATCGGCGATGAGATACGCTTTAAAAAATATATTTCTTTTTTTCAGAACAGTTAGGTAGCCATGGCTTTATTTCGTTGCACGCTTGTGACTCATTATTCAAGCGACACCTTGTCATACAAAGCTATCTCCGTACGGGTTACTATTCAAAAGCAAGCTACATGGCATCATTTTGTTCTGTTCGTTCTGTAATATCATAAGGGTCGATTTTGAAGGAATAAATACGAGGACGAGCAAAAGTGAAAGGAATTAAGATATCACGTTAAAATATTCATTGTAAGCAGCTGGTGAGTACGTTGCTGCAGTTAACTCTATTTAAGCGTAATAGTGCACGGGTCACTAAATGGTCCAAGACGTCCAGTTTCATCCGTACCGCGCACTGCAAAATGATATTTATTGCCAGGCAAAAACTGAGTCAGAGTGCATGCCATGGGAAGAGGCAAGGCCTTTACAACACCGATCTTTTTCCACTGATGAGGGTTTTCAGCTGTGCCTCCATCTTGCAGCGCGAACAGTTGATAATTCATGATAGGAGCGTGCTTTTCCTCCAGGACCATGTTCCAGGACAACACAATCCCGCTTGTCACCACCGCGATGGAGACACTGGGCTTTGGGGGCGGTTCTTTCACTTGTGCCGAGGGTGAAGACCGCACAATAGCAGGAGGCGGAGGCTGCTGTACTGCGGCTGGTTGCATTCCACCCGTGGCCGGAGGAGGTTGTCTTATCGACACCGTGCCATAATTGGGTTGAGGATGCGCCGCGATGGCTTGTCTCGGGGGTCCACCAACCGATTGGTAACGCGTTAAATCGGGCTGCTGCGGTTGAGGGGACCGATGCTGTTGGTTGACCGCGTGGGGAGAAGACTGCATCTGTACCGGAGGGCCCGCTCTGATCTGGATCGAGGGGCGAGGAATTTGGGCAGTTTGTTGCTCTGGACGCATGGGCTGCTGTTGCTGCATGATGCGTTGCGGTGATGACGCTTGGAGTGGAGACTGCGGATACACAGGAGTCCTATGATTGGGGGAAATCTGAGGAGGTACTCCCTGGAGATGTTGGGATCCCTGAGGTCTAACTTGTGGAGCTGAAGCAAATCTCGGGCCAGGTGTACCGCTGTTGTAGGCGTTATGGCTAGCATAACCGTAGGACGGCGGCTCTTGCTGGACGCGTACAGAGGTAACACTAGACGGAGTCGGAGTTTGCGGGTGAACTGTCACAGTAGGCAGAGGGCGACTTGATGGGGGTGCTATACTCCTAGGTCCTCCCGGGCTGACAATAGGTGCTTGCATTCTCATAACAGGCCGAGGTGGTTGTGCACCGAGTGTGGGAGCTCTTACAGTCACGCCGTTAAGTCGAGGGTGAACTGAAGAGGAGAGGTTTGACCCCGGCGCAGACGCTCTGTTTCCTCCATGCTGATCTGGTTCAGATCTCCCTGCTGGACCAGGGTCGTAATTAGGAATATATGACACGTTGGGTTGTGGGATACGAGGAGACGTGCCAGGATTACGAGGGCGCATAGGTTCCGCAAGTGGCCTTTGGAGTCCAGGACGGTAGCTGAGTGGTGTATTTTCATGACGAGTGGGTACGGTATGGCCCGGTAGGGGTGCTACGGTGGAGGTAAGACGAGGTGTTGGCGTAGTGGTAAAATTAAGCCCCATGCTGCTTGGTCGGCTAACTGTAACAGTGCTTTGGAGAGGTGTCGCTGTGACAGCCTTAGTACTGCGTAGGTTGGTCAACTGTACAAACAACACATTTATGTTAGCCAAACGTACTTTAAATGAACGAAGCCACGCCAACCCACTTCTCGTGGGATTAGATTTTATGTCTGGGAGCTATTGCACTCACCCTTCAGGGGGGTGGGGGGCTGCCCGTTCCCCTAAATACACACACAAAAATGATAGGAGCCGCGAGAAGAGTGGGTACAAGTCAATTTGAAATCCACCGCCAAGAAAGTACCCCGAGCACAAGAATCCCCCCGCTACGAAAGGCTATAAATATTTAAGTGAGGGCGCGCGCGCGTGCGCATAAAGTACTAAACAATCTTACCCGAAAATGAAACATCGATCGTAACAACTTTGTTCTTAGCAATTGAAAAAGAAAAAAAAGGTGGAGTAAGATGACGTATTCATCATGCCACGGGTGTGGGACGAAGAACAAATCTGAGTCCCTGAGGAGATTTAAACCCCTACTGACCCTACAATCCAATCTCTGAGCTACGCCGGAACTCATGATAACCTCGGCCATTTACTTGACCCTTACTTACTAGCTTTATCAACGGTACCCGTGGGACAGGCTCGTTGTTGAGCAGAAAAGCCAATTTTCACGATGACGACAATTGACTACAACCACCAGAGTTCATTTAGTTTTTGCTCTCCTATTTCAATTTTCAATCCCCCGAGGTTTTATAAACAACAGCCTTAATTTGCGAACGAAAACAACAAACTGAAGCATTCTGGTAGTTGTAGTAAAATGACGTCATCGTTCAATTTTCGTATTGCACCATCGGACTGTTTTGGCGACGCTATAACAGTTCTTTTATTAGCGACCTTAGATCAAGATTCTCCGTTTCTGCCTACGGGTAGCGGTAGGCAAACATGTTTGACATGTACTTAAATAAAAGGCGACCATTATTTAGTCCAAGTTACGATAATGACATCACCGTTCTACCCGGTAGCCTAGCTGCTCCTCCGAGTAACAGGCAATACGGCTAGGCATACGGGTAATTTACCCGTACACGGAAATGACGAATACGCTTTTTAAAAGGCTTAGCAACGAGTTGAACAAGTAAATCAAAGTTTTGACATTACAGCCTGTTATCGGTGGACTGTTTTTTTGCTTAATATTTTGACCGTTCAGAAACGGGACTTGACCGAGCAATGATTAACTGTGGCCGGTTAACGCGTCCGTCAAATCTGACAATTATTTTGAGCCCTGGCTTGGGTGGTAGGGCACTGGTCTGCAGAGCAGTACGTTGCGGGGGGTCGACACCGGGTGCCAGAACAATATGTAGGCTCAACCTTCCAGTGACAAGGATGAGTATGTAGAAATGGCAGTCCCGTCTTCTGTAGGAGACGTTAAACACTGTCCTCAATTAGCACTTGCGTGCTAAATTCAGACACTTGAAAAGAAATAAAGAATAACGTCAATTTTTGGGTAGAAATGTTAGCAAATCTCTCAGTTTGTTTACGAGGAAATTTCACTGATAGTTTGACGCCCTAAAAACTAATAAACAGTTCGTCTGTGTCTTAAAGGACAATTGCATGATGACGTCATTTTATTTAAACTACCAGAATCCTTCAATTTGTATTCTTGTGGGAATAAAAGCTATTGTTTTTCAAACCTTGACGGGATTGACAAATTTAAATAAGAACGCAAAAACGAAATGAATTCTGGTAGTCGTAGTCAAATGTCGTCTCCGTGAAAGTCGCCTATTATAACACCCTCAGCCTCGAGGTAAATTTAAAAAATATTTTCAATTTTGTTCATATCCTTTACAAATGTGCCATGAAGCTTACCCAATGAAGATCTTGAGTTTGAACTGCTCGCGTAACTTTCAGCTTTGCCCTTTCCTTCTCAGCTGCTAAAATGGTTTTAACTGAATCCTCCACCTTCCTTGCGTATTCTTTGAGTGCTTTGTTCTCTCTTTCCAGAGAAGCTATCCGCTCCTGATTTTCAACTCCCATTGAACGCTCGATTTGCGTCATTCTCTCCGCAATCATTTTCTTGACCATCTACAGAATAAAAAACATACTTAAAACGAAATTGTTCACTACAAAATAAGTTATCGATAAGCCAAATGTTGGCCCATTTGGCATCAAACATTTTACAATTGAAAATCTAGGTTACAGTTCCCACATGCTGCGATACACGGCGTGATATTTTAGGGCAACGCCCGAAGAATTGTTTCGTACTGCTGCCTTGATAAAATACATTGCGCTGTATTGTATTCGACGCGAATCGGAATCACAAATAACTGCAACAATAGACTTTTTTACCTATGCGGCGGCCATATTGAATTTACCGTAAATCCTCTAGGGGCTTATTTTTTTTCAAGCACTTTTGAGGGGGGGCTTATTTAATTTAGCGAAACGCATCACCTGCAGCTAAAATACCGTGGTATGAGACAGAGTAGACTTACGCGTTGTACAGACAGCTAGAGCGCAAAATTGAGAAAGTTAAGCATATGAAGTTGGAGGTCATGCCGCCGAAGACCAAAAACAATATGAACTTCCAGCCTGAATAAATCATAACTGATCAGTCCACGTTAATCGTTAATTTTTTTGTGAAGAATAAGGATTGGGGGAGGGGGAGGGGGGCTTAATAGAGAGGGGGGGGGGCTTAATAGAGAGGGGGGGGCTTATTAGAGAGGGGGGGGGGGGCTTAATAGAGGATTTACGGTATTAGATTTAAGAAGTATTATGGGAGCCCAGGGGGCATGAGCACGATCCGAAATACTCGCTCAGTACATACCCGCGCTTTTCGGGCCAATTTTTCTTTAAGTTTTCCTAGAAAAGATTGTAATGGGAAAAAAGATCGCTGTGCTTTGTTTGGATGCAATAATGATCGCCTTTTTCCTGAGAAATATACAGTGAAGTTCTCTTTTTACCTGAAAAGCGCGAGTAAATGCTGAGCGAGTGCCGCCTGGGCATCCCATAATACTCCTTAAGTCTAATAAATTCCATATGGCCCGTATCGGTAAAAGGTCTATTATTGCTGGTTTGCACGTGACGTCAAGGCGACCATGTTGGTTGTCAAGAACAAAAGCATCTCTCTCTTTGGAAACTAAACTCTATTTTCATGTAAATTCTTCAATAAAAAATTCTGTTGTATTGACCTCCAACATGGCCACCTTGTCACGTGGTTGCAAACCAAGAACCAGCTGGGGGAGCCGGAGGTCAACTGGTTTCAGGAAAAGAACCTGATTAGCTAAAAACCCACGGAAGCCGCGGTGAACGAACGCTAATAAAAAGAAGCTCAAGCAACGACGACGGCAACGAGAACGAGAACGGCAAAAAGGCAATAGTTTTAGATTGGCAAAATAATTGTACGTTCCTTTGCCGTCGCTGTACGACTACAACGTGAAAATGCCCAATTTCACACAAGACAACAACTTTCCTTTTCTTTTCCTGAACTATGACACAGTCCTTTAGAATTCAACTCCAAAAAAATTTGCCAACGTCTGACAAATTAAACAAGATGAGGTAAGCGGGATCTGATAATAACAGTAGCGGATCCCGGCAGACCTTCAGATGGGGAGGGTCGATCATCCAGACCCTACGATAAGGGAGAGGACCGGTCTCAAAAAATTGTTTTCGGCTTTTTGGGCCCCACTTTGGTCTAAAGATAACGGGGTGGGGGGGGGGGGGGGGGGAGCTCCCTTGGATCCGCCACTGATTAATTAACAATTATTCCTCGAGTCCGAATGGTCTCTGAGTCAATAGCCCATGAGGCCGAAGGCCGAATGGGCTATTGAATTAGAGGCCATGAGGGCGAGAGGAATAATTGTTTTAGTAAAATCCAACTAGCTGGGCAAAAATATCGAGAATAAAAAAACTTTAGCTAGTTAAAGCTAGACTTTAATCCTTTTTGCCGCCAAAAGGCCCGCGCTTTTCGCTACTAATGGGCTATAACATATAGCCTAGTAGTAGCTCAACCAATCAGAACGCAGCATTGATGATAGACCACTAGTTGGATTTTACTAATTAACAATTATTCCTCGAGTCCGAATGGTCTCTGAGTCAATAGCCCATTCGACCCTCGGCCTCATGGGCTATTGACTCTGAGGTCATTAGCGCGACAGGAATTATTGTTTTAGTAAAATCCAACTAGTTGGTCAAAAATGTCGAGACAAAAAATTTTTAGCTGGTTAAAAAATCCTTTTTTGCCGCCAACAAGTCAGCGCTTTTCGCTACTAGTCGGCTATAACATATAGCCTAGTAGTAGCTCAACCAATCAGAACGCAGCATTGATAATAGACCACTAGTTGGATTTTACTAATGACAATTATTTTTTACTAAATGTTTTATTGGAATACGAACGTCACATAGTTACTTTCAGCGTCGCATAATTACTTTCAAACCTGAAATTTGGCAAAAATCAGACAATTAGATTTGCAGATATACAAATCACAATGCAGTTTCTACTTACTTGTCTAAAGTCTTCTGAACTGTAGTTGGCCCCTCTGTTTTCTTCGGCATTCAAACTAGGCTCCACGTCTGCTAATGCCGGCGAATTGTGTTCCTCACTATTTAAATGTATTAAGTCTTTCTTGGTTGTTCCCAGCAAGTTAACTTCTCCGTTCACTGTAACTAGTGTTTTGGCAGTAGAGTCTTCACAAAAGGGCTGATTTCCTTCCTCTAAAACTTCAACTGAGGAGGAGTCTGGGTGTAGAGTTCTCATGCTTGAGCTGACGCCATTGATCAACGTTCTATTTGAAGACAAATCCGCAAATCGATCCACAAGTTTACTGCACGCCTTTTGGCGTCCACCATTTGAGTTCTGCGCAGTCTCAGTGGCAACTGCTTGTTTCGTGTCACTCTCTGTGGGTCTCACAGGCCGCGGGGGCGTGGACAACACTTCAAACTCCATGGGTTTCGGTGAATGAGCCGGCGATGAACCAGCAGATGATATGATGAAATCACCGCTATCTGCCGCTGCGGTCCTCGCATTTTTCTCTGGGGTTGTTTCAGCAGTTTTTTCCGTACCAAACGTTAATTTACCTCCATTTGGTTTTGGGGCGGGCGAGAAATTTTTCTGACAGTCTTTTGTAATTTGTCTAAGCCGCTGAATCACGGTCGGGTTAAACTGCAAGTGGGACTGAGTTCTAGTGGGTGCTGCAACGCTTGTTCTCACAGAGGAATTCCCATTAGTCACGTGATTTTGCGCTGCAGAAAGCAGAATTTCAAAGTTAGATTATTGACTATATAAAAGCTTAGTTATGGTAAAAGTTGCAAATATGAATAAAAACGGCAGCGAAGAGAGGAACTAAATTTCAGTGTTAACTTACTGCGCTTTTCACAAACATGCGAACTCTAAAGTTCAAAAGTCGCCTTCACAAATGCTTTTTTCGCTGCCATCAATCATAATTACGATCAAAAGCAACGAACCTTGAAACAGAAACACACAAAACGGATCGAAATCCACCAATCACAAATCACAAACCATGACCTTTTGAACCCGTTAAAGTAAAGTTTTGTTTCCTAAGAGGTCCGTTAAGATGATTGACGGCAGCGAAAAAAGCAATCGTCAGTTGGCTTTTGAACTTAGGTAAAAAAGACCCAGCCACGTTATTTGCGTTTATTGCCTTTTGCTTGGCGAGACAAACGGGGTACATGTGTTAATACAAACGTCATCCATTCAGTAAGACAAAAGAACTTTTCGCAAATATTATCGAAATCAGTATAGCACTGATGATTTCCTAGCCCAAAGAGCCCCTTGCAGTCGATCAAAAGAAGTTTTAACTGTCTTCTAAAACGACATATTGAGAAAAGTTAATTTAGAAGCGACCAAGAGAGGACCTGATCTTTTTTTCACTTTTCAAGGTCGACAGGCGGTCAAGTATTTCGAAAAATATGAGCTTACTTGCCCTGGCCAGAGTTTACTTGCCAATAATAATTCGGTCATAGACATAAGAAAGGCCACTCAAATTATTATTTTAATGCGTGTGTTCGGATCGAGACTTGGCAGTGAGAATTGCACTTGCCTCCATGGGATTTGAGGACTTTTCATGGATCTTGATCAACTCGTAGTGCAATAGTATACTCCACAAATACATTTTTCACGAGAACACTTCGGTGGAGTTAGGAAGCTTCTTGACAACCTTTGAAGAGCATAACGCCAGTTACCTCAGCATTTGCGGTTGGCGGAAAGCGAAACCCCAGGTAAGGTCTCGGATGTCAAGTAAAAAAAAGAAAAACATTCTCAAAAGTTGGTCTTCCCGTGGGCGAGGATTCGTGTTATCATACTCGTCTGAACGATGTTATGGTCGCCTCGGACGACCGCTAGTTTGGATCCCTGCCATTGACAATATAATGCCACGGCTGTAAAATTTGTACTGAAGTCATAGCTGTCCACATTCTCTGAAGGTAGGGAAAACATTTTGTGACTCTTGTCTTTGACAAAGAAATGGAAAAGGTCGAGACGAAAGGCTAATATATAAATTAATACTTTTTAACTATTTATACACAACAACGGGTTGCACTGGGCGACAGACATTAATGACCTCTGCACATTGATGTGAGCCACACGAGACTTACATGCATCAATTACGTCATAGAGTACAAAGTACAAAAATATGTTTACCGAGTTGTTATCACGTTTCGTTGTAAAAGTGGTTTACAATGTAACAGGTTCAAAACTAAGGAATGGATATCTCACGTACACACTGACCTCTTCCCGGCCCCACAACAAAGTATACCATCAAATATACAACGTTGTCTTTAACGAAATATAACAAGGTTAACGGAAACAATTCACGATTTTAAAACTTTTAAACAAAAGATGATTTTGAAGAGGTGCACGAACTTTTCATGGGTGGAAAAGGCACAAAAGTATTAGAGACAAATGACTATTCATAGATTAGAGTCGTAATAGCGCCCCAAGTTACTAAGTTCATACATGTTTGTAGAAAGCTGTTCTCAGTGAAGCATCAGTTTGACGCTTCTTTGCATATTTTAAAGAACACAGCGTTCTAAAAGGAACGTGGTGTACTAATAATCGATGATACGCACGTCAAGAAAATGTTAAAAAACTTAATGTGTCATTGTAAGGGTAGGCGGCTCTATCCAAACATTCACGGCACAAATGCATCTATTTAGACTAATCTACTCCAAGCAGGGAATTAGTTACTTTACTTTTTCGGATGGTTCACAGTTAGTTTGGTTTGGGAATGTTTTGACAATAATAAGAAAATGAAGGGCGGTCACCTTCTATACTATAGATAACAGTATAAGAGTCCCAGAAGAAAAAAGAAATTGCCAGAAACCTACCATAAACTTTATCTTACTGGGTCCGGTCCCTAAAAGGCCGATTATCTCTCATACAGGATTAAAATTTTGTTCCACTTTCTGTGTTTACCTTCCGATGCATTGCTTAGAGTAACATTTTATGTTATCATACCTATATCTCGTAGTAAAGGCTCAATAGTGAGTTGTAAGCTCGAGTTGCATGTTCTTAGACAAGAAAACCTTGCTTAAAATTTGGCTTAATCTTGGGTTATCATCTTTCGAGGAAACGGGCCCAGGCTGCTTATAGAGGTTCGACTCTCTTCTTCATCTCGCCGTTCAACTAAAATCCTCTATAAAGTCCCCCAGGGGGCTTATTTTTTTCAAGCACTCTTGAGGTGGGGGGGGGGGGGGGGGCTTAATAGAGAGGGGGGCTTATTTAATACAGCGAAATGCATCAACGGCAGCAAGGTTTCTCGAGGACGGATTTGTGGTTACCAGGCGCTATGCTGCTTTTTCTAACAATGAGAAAATGGTAACAATTCTCCACAGAGAACTAGAGCATAACTGATCAGTACATGTTAATTGTTTGTGAAGAATAAGGATGAAGGGGAGGGGGAGGGGGGAACTTAATAGAGAGGGGGGGCTTATTAGAGAGAGGGGTCTTATTTGAGAGGGGGGTCTTAATAGAGGATTTACGGTATATGAAATTTAAAATATACAGCTATTTCGATAGCCTGCGTAGCAAGCGTTTCCGTTTGGTTTCGGAGCAAAGAAAGACCGAGGAACGGTATTCTAGGTTTGGCCGCGAGAGAAATGAAACAAGAGCCAAAAAAATGAAAGTGGGGGGAGGGGGAAGGGAAGGAAGGAAACGCTTGCAGACAAACCCCTCGATTTTGAAAACCTGCGTTCGCCAGCGAACGCAGCGCCTGATTGGCTCGGCTAGTCGAACAATGTTGACATGTGTCGATCAAAGGTTTGTTTCATACTGAGATGACGGTATACGTGCACGAATATTAATTTTCAGTTGTTGTTTTGAATTCTGGTCGGCAAGATTTGCGATCCAATGCAAGAGCATATTTCTTTGACTTCTTTTGAAACGCAAGGCTCTTCTTGCGACTAAATAAGGGTTTCAGGTCGTTTAATTTATTCTCCAAAGTGCCTCCTGGATCTGAATAACTAAAAGCGATTTTCTTTTGTCCGCGAATGCGATGGTTTCCTGCAATGTATCATGCTGGGTCCAGCTCGTTAGTGTTTTTTTGAGGGATGTTGAATTCTGGTGATGGTGATTTACAGACTGTTCTGTTAGATGGATTAAAAAGACAAATTTCCAAAGCCTGTATTGATGGTTCGGATTCATTGACATTTCAACATAAACGCCGTCCATGTGTTTCAAAATACAAAAGCTGTGGCTATATGGCCGGTAACCGGTCAAGGTTTTCAAAATACTAAATGGCTGGCAGTTCTATATTCTCAGTAAATTTCACAAAATCGAAAGATTCCAGCTAATCTAAACTATCGTACGTCGATTTAGAAAAGTCAAGCGATCCTGAAATGCTTTACAGATCTTTGGTCTAGTGTTTGGTTTGCGCTGAGCTCAGAGGAGGAAATCACCTTTTGTGACACTTACAGTTAGAAATTTTTTCAGCTCGACTGCCGGTCAAGGTTTTCAAAACACTAAATGGCCGGCAGTTCTATATTCTTAGTAAATCTCACATAAAGCCAGAGCGTTTTTTACAAAAAAATATATTTTGGGTTCACACACACGCGTCCTCTGAAGTTCATTTCCGCTCCACTGAAAGCCAAACATTTTATTGGTCAATTATGACAGCTGATGACAGCATCAAATGTCGGTGCGCGAACTCAGGCATGACAGGCCACGTGAGCGGTTTTCAAAATCCCAGGGTTTGTCTGCAAGCGTTTCCTTCCTTTCTTCCCCACCCCGTCCCAGCTCTTTTATTGGCGCCATTTTAAACTCTCGTTCCTCGTTCTTTGCTCCTAAACGGCAAGGAAACGCTTGCTACGCAGGCTACTATTTCGATAAAGGTTGTCGAAAGAAGTGCACGCAGCAATCCCGGAAGGTATTGTGGGTGGTTTTGAGTTCACTGTTTTTCAAAAAAATTTGAAAGAACGGCACGAGAGACCATGGACGGTATGTTTGCGAGTGCTAAAAAAAAGCAACAAAAGTAGGTTCGACAGCTACAGTGTCAGGAACATTGTAATGATTACATCCCATATTAGCTTGCGGATTGTCCCGTGCACATTTCTTCCGACGACGTTTCTTGACACAGCTGTATTCATCTTTCCCGGGCGTATTACGAACCAATTAAATGGCCAGCTCCCGAATTCCGGCAAGCCTGAATTTTTTCAGACCTTCTTTTCGCAACTACATGAGTTGCGTATTTAACGGTGCTGATCTTCTCTACATTTATTTCTTAACATATGAAATATATGAAATTCATATATTCATCATTTCATCTATCATACAAGGTTGCGAATACAAGGACACGAAGAAAAATTGGGGTTGCAGTGAGGGCAAACCAGTGTGCAACACTCACTTGAGGCAGTGAATCCGTCTTCAAGTTTCCTAAAGGAAAAAATGAAACACGGTTACTCATTTAAAACTCAAGCCGGATACAATACAAGGGCGTATCATCAGCCTCACCGTTTTTTTCTTGCTGATTCTATATCCTCCATGTAAACGTTACACTGCATATAAAAAAGAAATAGAGTGAACAGGATATTATGTCTTGTACAGCAAACGCAAGTCTTTTAGGGTCTTTTGTTTGATAACTTACAACCGGACAATGAAAGGACTCTAGGTCCACACTAGCAAAGCCTCCAACAATCTACCAACAGTGTAACTTACACACTGCTACTTCACGAATACAATAAAAACAACTAAACTACATTTATTCCGGATATTCATATAATTATGTATATTCAAGTGTAGAATGTACCCTACTGGCAACAAACGATTTCTCCGTTAATCATAACTGTAACAAAATTCTCAAAACTGATTGGCCATCAACTGTCCTGATTTCAGCACTTATAGGACAGTGTAATTGGCCAGTTCGCACCATCATGCGCGCGCGCACTTAAATGGCTTTTTTTTCACTGCATGCAAGAAAACGCTTGTGTTTTTATTAATGTTTTTACTTTCAAGAGGGCTTAAACATCACAAATTTTGCTATAGTTATGATTAATTGGTAACAGAACTTCGTGTCGTCTAATTACCATTATTAAGTGATCAACATTTCATTTTTGAACATAAAGTACAAACGTTCTTATTCTGTCAGGATCAAAGGCTGGTCGCCGAGGCGATTAGTATTGTGCAGGCCCCAGTTGTTCAAAACTTGAACAGTGCTATCTAGCGGATCAATCAATAGCCAAGAAATAAGTGTCAGGGAAACCAATTGCACTTTCCAGTGGACAGTGATTTATCCGGTTGATAGCGTTATCCACCTTTGAACAACTGGAGCCAGGAAGATAAGTTTTGAAATATGACAATAACGTACATTTCTTGAATCCAAGAGGTAGAAAATTCCAAAGAATAACCATACGAATGAAATAGGAGTCCCAAAAAGTTGAAGTCAGTTAAGCTGTAACAACTGCATGTTATATATTCAGGGATAAAGTTTTTTCAGTGTGTGAGCAGTATCAAGAGGGCATTCAGCCCAAGCAAGAAGTTATATTTCACGATGACATAAAATTAGAAAAATCATATCATTTATCAGTTGATTAACCTACTTTTAAAGAGAACAGTTGGAAAACTGACTGTTGTAGACCGTGGT
Source organism: Porites divaricata (assembly GCA_038088405.1). Lineage (NCBI taxonomy): Eukaryota > Metazoa > Cnidaria > Anthozoa > Scleractinia > Poritidae > Porites > Porites divaricata. The sequence continues at coordinate 23,950,929 of JBBMOI010000009.1, read as the reverse complement.
CTAAGTTAGGCTCAGATCAAATGACCGGCCCAAGGAGATGAGTCACGGAAAACTAACATTTCCATCGCAAGACTTCCTCACTGGAACACTTAATCAACAAAACAAAATTTTAACGCTGTATGCAGATGATCGATCGAGTCACACCTATCAATTTAGCAACTATGACAACTACTTCACTTGACACAAGCAATGCAAGTCGCCTTTCATTATCACATGGTTGCGTGATAAGATGACAAGATTGTCATTACTTTGTAACATATTGGTTTCTATGAAAACTATTTTCACTAAGAAAGAAAAAGGACGTACGTCTAAACGGGCGGCGCTGACTATTCATTTCAGCGTTTAATAGAGCTTTAAACATTAAATATCGACATTCAGTAATACAAGATGGCCAGTTAATAATTATGTAAAAAGGGTCAAGCTTAGTTAAAGATAATTAGTTAATGTTTAGCTAAACATCATGCAAACGGCGTAAGTAGTGGGTAAAATCAGAGAATAAACATTTCATAAACAAACCAAAGGAAAAGCACAACATTCTTCGTTAGAAATGCACAGATTAACACAACACTTTTACCTTATATACTCTTTCGGAAGACAGTAATATAGATTAACAGAAGATGAGGGTAAGCGCCGTTATTAGCGGTTGGAGGTAAATGTGAAAAGTAATTATAAACTAGAATGAGTTATCAGACTTGATTCATATGCTAATAACAGAATACAAAACACAATAGAGGTAGTAGTCCTGAAAATCTCAAGTATTATGTATGTGATCACGTGAATGAACAAATGTGGTAGATTGTATAATGAGTTCCATTGCGTTCTCTCACAGATACAAACTCTTTCAATATCCGACACTTAAAAGAGATACCACTTCTCGCTTAAAAGCGCATAAACACAAAGCACAGACTTTGATAGGAAGCTTTCTCCCTCGTCATCAAACCCAAAACTTGTTCGATTGAGCATAAAAAACGGTAAATGCCGATATCTATAATTACCTTGCTGCGTGGATGGACTGGTAAACCTTACATACAAGCAGTTAACATTTGATCTTGCTTAAATACGGGTACCGCACGTAGAGCAAAATATGATGCACGCGATGTCCACCAAATTCCAACCTACTGAATCCATCTGCTTTATCGGAATTACTCCTTTCAATACTGCACAAACACGAGGTCTTGTCGGTTTTGCATTGGTTTGCTCAATGAGCCGGAAAAACCAGGCTTATTTATTCATTATTCAAAAGTCTCATGGGATTAAACTTATTTACATCGGCAAGCGCCTGCCAAACAAAGATGGCGGGTGCGATGTGTTTCGCAGTAGCGACGGTTCGTCTTGAAACACGGTTCTTTCCCTCATTATATCAACATGAAACCTCATAATTAACACTTTGTTCGCTCAAAGTACGTATGTTTATTTCACAGTTAGCGTTCAGAAGGAAAAAGGAAGGTCTAAACTGAAGTTTTACGAGGCACTTCGCCGAAAGATCCAATAGCGTTTAGCGCGCGTTATTGTCTGTATGTAAATTTAAGCTCCAAAGCCTTTATTATCAGCCAGTGCAACAGTCCAAAACCCGAAACCGCGAACCAGACTAAGCCATCTAAATTATTTTGTCCCTCTTTCAATACTGTAAAGACAATAAGCTTAACCATGCCACTCTCTAAATAAGCTATATAACTGATTTACATCTAACTGATTAAAACTCTCGTTGTCCATCAGATCTTGCATAAGATAGCGATAACTAAAGTGAAAACGAAACTATAAAAACTCATAAATCCAGCAGGATTTCTATGGGTTCACTTACCGACCGTTTTGGCGACCGTTAATGGTTCTAGCTGAGATCTTGAAGAAAGCATTTAAAACTGGCGCACGCACACGTCAGCTATATGTCACAAAAGATCACTTTAAGGGACATTTATGGACAGCAGAGCTATTTCATTTGCTTCTGACTAAACGTTTTCCATGTCCTGTTGTGATTGTTTAAGTAAAAACCAAAATATTGTTCATTTTGCCAAAAGCGTACGTCAAACGGAGATTCGCACAGTCTCAAATACGATACTATACGACGTAACTTGCAGTAAGCATGCGTTAGAGAGATCTAAAAATAGATTGGGTGGATACAGGTCATGTGACAAATCGAGTCAACCAATCATTTGCGAGGTCGTTTGAGAAAAATCGTGTTTTGATTGTGCTACACGGGAAGTCTTGCCGTGCAATGCAGACATACATACCGCCGGCGTGGACTGAAGCGCCATTCATTGACGACAATTTCCCACAAAGTATAAATTGAAACAGGTCAAATTGGCCAATTACGCTCATTTAATTCGCCTTCTCACAAATATGGTGATACATCGCAAATTTTTCAACTGAAATTCATAAAACGGTCAGACACATGATCACCACGAGGCTTCCATCAAGGCCTGTTTGGCTAAACAAGTAGTGGTCAACGCGATATAAACAGGCATGCAATTTCATTTAAAACTCTCTGACACTGCAATGCCTTTTAAAAGGGTGAAACAGACAGCACACTTACCCACAGCCCTCGCAAAAGCATATACAGCTTATTGCCTATTGTTTCAAGTTAAAAATTCAGTCGAAATGAGAACAAACATAATATATTTTCACCAGACTATTATTGTATCACTGTTGTATAGTTAATATAACACGGAATACAAAGGCTTTATCAGGCTGTATAAAGTTTGTTTTTAGTTACAACCCAGTTCGTTTATCACAAGTTTTGCACCGATCTAAAGAATTACACTGCCAGTCGTAACAGATCTTTGTAAGCCAAAAGACTAATCTGTTGAGAAATTGCCATTGGAATGCTTATTCTAGCCACGACATCTATTCAATATTGAGAGAAACAAAAACCATGAATCCGTTAGCGTATACATATATATATATATACTTTAAACATAAAGTCTTCGCCGTTGTAGCCAGGAAAAAATTTGGAGGCGTGTTGCAATGCAACAAATATTCAATAAATGCAATGCTAAGGACCAATAAGATTAAATTTCGTGGTCGTTTAAGAATCCACCTATCAGAGTTAGAGCGTCAGATACTGAGGTGTCTGCATCCGAGGTTTTCTTCTCTCTTGTAGCTTTGCGGGTCGTCGTTTTCGACGTTTCGCGGCTCAAGTGGAGCTGTTTAATCAGCAAGAAAATGATGAAAGAGATACCTTTGGAACCAATTTACCCACAGACTTGCTAAAAATTTGACCACTGTACGCTGTACGCTATTGCGCGGACTGAACAAAAACCGGATAAAGGCGTCTGCTCACATAGGCTACGTGGTTCCAAAACAAAAAAATATATTTACCACCATGTTCACCTGCATCTCCAATGGATAGATGTAGCGCAGGCGCAGTTATAGGATTTTCTAGCCGGGTGGTGGTGCACGGCAGGAGTATCTTAAAAATTTCGACCACAGTCAGGGTTCCATTTTCTGATCAAGCGTGAGAAAGTAGAATCCAACAGTTTAGAATAAAAACAAAACCCGACATGATTAGCATCTGTTATTGCTTGAGGATTTCTTATTATAACAGTATATGAAATTTTCGTTGTTTATGACTGCATGACTAGACATTTATCAGCATGCATAAATTTATTCTTAAGCCTATAATTCATCAGACAGGGTTAAAAATAATTGTCGGATACGTCACAGTGTGATTTATAATGGTAATTCTGAGTGGAGTGCAATTTGGTCTGAAATCATAACGCAATTAAGGAAAAGTAACTGTTTACCTACATGTACTAAGGCAGGAGCCGATTACTAGTGATCGGCTTCTGACTAAGGCCAATGTAAAATGGTGTAGTTCATGCTTAAAAGATTATGAATAAAATGACAATAAAAACAGATTTTTCTTGTATCCGTATTATTTAAGGAAGTGATGGGAGGGGAAGAGGCGGTTATTTGCTCTTTTGGTCCCGGTGATGGGCGGGGGCGGGTAAAGAGCGTTTAATAGGAGGAATAAGGTACCTTTCTTACATGACTTACGAAAACTCAGCAGATCTTGGTAAACAGCGACAAGATCAAGCCTTATCGTTAGTTATCCGTTGTGGAATTGGAAATCTTGGAATCCGAAATTCCGCTAATGATTGGAGTCCAAGTTCCACTGACCAAAATTCAAAGGGTGGAACTATCTTGGATTACATTACATGGGACAAACCTTTTCAAGTATGCTCATTTGCGTGGTTTGATGATTCCATGTCGAAGCCCCAGATTAGGGAGCTTAAGCAACTACGAAGACTTCAGAAAAACAACATGTTTAATGATCAAAACAACAGCTCTGCACGTGCATCACGCTTTTTAGTACATTTCTTTGACGTCCACTGCACGACTACGACGTCAAACCTCCTAATTTCTCGTTTTATGGAGGACGTGGACATGCCACGACGAAATTTCCTTCATCTTTTTTAACCTTAATAAAATCCTTAAGAACTCAACTCCAAGAAAAGTCGCCTGCATTTGACATATTGAGCGGGTCCAAATAGACGCGATTAAGTTTGAAAGAACGCAAATTCATTTTTTTACCGACGTTTTCACTGCCGTCGTCATCGTCCTTGCTTAAGGTCCCTATTAGCTACTACTGTACGAAGGCGTTGTATTTCGTAAGTATTGCTAGGCGACAATAGTTGAGAAACATCTTAACTTTGCAGACACTGCGCAAAACGGCTTTGTTAATCCGGGACCTGGCCGCTCCAACCAATGATTTATACATATGTTATAAGATTAATTGTTGCATTTGGACACTAAAAAAAAAAACGACACAACGTTTAAGTTTTGAAGACATGTTTTGGATACATCACTTAAAAGTCCCCAGATCCATCGTCACTTCAAGGATATTTACAAAATTGTGACAAGTACGATGGATACTGATGGATCCAAAATAACATTAAACATGTCTTTAACCTGTTTTTGAACGTTCAATTTGTTACTGCAAAAGGATTTGAGGTATTTTGACTTTCTTTTCAAGCTTTCGAATATTAGGTGAAGTTAAACTAGACCTTTTCCCCAAAGTTCCTTAAGCCTGACGAAACAGCTCGGGTTGGACTCGCCCGGGGTTTTGATCAATTTTATGTTGCAGTTAACGCCGATAAATTGCCCCAGGGCAAGAGCAAACTTGAACCCGGTTTCGCGACAATGTCCCTGTAAACATTAACGACTGACAGGTAAACGGTTTTCTACCATTTTTACCCTTCATCGGAAAATTCCAGTTTAGGTTCATACCTTTTCCTTTTAAACTTTTGGTCTTTAAGATCCCCCCTCCTCTTCCCATTCTAGATATTTTCTTGGGACCACAGAACGAGCAATTTTTATTGGCTTTGCTTCAGAGACAAATAAAACCTCCACATGAAATTACGCTTCGCAATAGTGATTTAGCCCTTAATCTTGCAACTTCAAAGCAGAAAAGCAAATTGGAGAGATTTAGAACCACGTTTACTGCACATGCGGCAAAAGTCAGATTTAAGGGCGCTTTCCATTGTCAGAACTGGCCGGCCGGACCAATCAGTTTGATACTGACATAGATTTTTTCCAAGAGTGTTTGCTGAAAAACCATCTCCTTTGTGCATACTATTCAGGATCTGACTGATCTGGCTGGAGAGTTTTGATTAAAATGGAAATTATCATTGCGACTGGAATGGTCTGGCCGGTCAGTTCTGACAAATGGAAAGCGCCCTAAGTTGACAGTTTCTCAGAACAGGAAATAAAATAAATAGCAGAAAAAGAACCTAGCAGCCACGCCCATAAAATGTGTTTTTTCCCCATCGCCCTTTCTTTGGTAGAAGTGGGTCAAGAAGAAGAAGAAGAAGGTAGAAGATCATAACGAGCCGTTTTGTCTCCTGAGAGAGCTTCTTTGGTCTGAGCGTTAAAAAAGGGTGTCACTAAAACGGGGAACGGGAAGGGAAACAAGAAAATGAAAAAATGGGAACAAAACCTAAGTTGAACTCAAGCCCTATCAGTAACTTCATTTCCAATTCTCCGCTTTGTTCCCATTTTTCATTTTCCCGTTCTCCGTCCTCGTTCCCTTTTTAGTAACATCCCGTTAGAAAACAATAGTGAGCTTAAGCAACGACCACCGTCGTCGCTGTCGGACGGCGACGTCAACGAGAACGGCAAAAAAAGTAATAGGTTAAGATTCGATAAACAATAACTCCGCACGTGCATCACGCTTTTTTGCACATTTCTTTCCCGTTATTGCACGACTATACGACGTGAAAAAGCCTAATTTCACGTTTTGTGGAGGACCTGAACACAAGACGACGTATTTCTTTTTCTTTTCCTGAACTTCGATATTTAACAATTAGACGCCGAAGGCGACGTGAATATCGGCGAATAGTCACCGAGACGAAGTCGAGGTGACTATTCGCCAATATTTACGTCGCCTGAGGCGACTAATTGTTTTAGTATAATTACATTGATGATTATTCGAGAAAATAAAATTATTGATCAATTTCCGACCCCGAAACATCAAAAAGTCTGGCTGCCATTTTGAAAACTGCTAGCCTTCAATGCTATAATCATTATAGCGGGATAGAGCGAAGCTCCCAGCCAATCACAGCGCTCTATTTTCGATAGTCATCAATGTAATTATACTAAGGTCTTTTAGAATTAAACTCCAGAAAAAAATTGCCAACATTCGACGAATTGAACAAGGTGATATAAGCGCGATAAAGTAAAAACTCGATCCGAATGCTTTTCTGATCGGAGTGTTTAAAACCTGTTCCCCATTACTCAGTTTTGAGCCCAATTTCGTCACGCCAAGATAAAGCTCTAGGGTCGATATTCAAAACTGCCGTGCACTGCGAGTTTCAGTGGTAACGTGGCATTGATCATGAGGGTAAAGAGGGTGGAACGTTTACGTTTACGCGCAACCTTCCGTACATTGCATCTATTCTATTCACACTCGTAAAATTTACGTGCGTACGCACATAAAAATTACGCGAGAGTGGAAACCCACCTTCAGGGCTAGCGCTTGAAACGTCAGTTTCTCAATCGCGCTACGGTGGCCTCAGTTGATAAACAGGCCCAAATTTTCGCAAGTTCAACAATAACTACACAATCTTTGTTCTCTAAAAAAAGGTCAATGCGACCTTTGGTTAGGTAAACGTAAAGTAAAGTGCAAACTTGGTTATGTGGTACAGTGACGTTTGCCATTGAACGCTAAGGTGATTCTTAATCTCTCTCATAGTTACTACAAAAATTTAACAGTCCAAAAGATTTCGTGTGTAGCTTGTCGTAAGTGCCGGCCAAAGGCGACTTTAAGTAAGGTAAACGCTGCTTTTCTGTACTGCCATTTGTCCTGCTAACTTGCTGGCAAGTAGAATCATGTTTCTTCTTAGGATTATGCGAAGCACTGGTACGGCTCTTGTAGGGGTCGAGGGGAAGGCGTTCTTGTAGTGGAAGACCGCCAATGTTCGATACACACACACACCAGATCTTCTCACGAGCCCACACAGTAGCTAAGGCATGCGAGGTAAAGGAAACAAAAAAGGGTTAATAGAGCGATTTTCGAATGACCTTGAAAAATGGCTTCGGTTAGTGTTCGTTATTTGTTCTACCAGCCAATGGATAAAAAGATCAAAACATGGCCTCTTCGTTTTCCCGACAAAGAAAACGCTAATATGGAGAAGGCATTGTTCGATTGGCCAATCGTGTTGTAGTATGACGTCAAAGCGAAGTATCGATTGATTTCTTGAAAGTTCTCGGACATGACGTTTTTTTTTTCACCCGAGCGTTCGCTAAACCGACCAAAAGCCATGGCGTTCGTAACCGTTCGACAAACCAATCAAATCGCTGTATTTCCGTTCGTTTGTCGTTTCTGTCTTGTTCATTTCAAGGTTATAAGAAAATCGCTCTAACCATTTAAGGCCCTGTTTATGAGGAGAAAACCTGTCCTGGGTAGAGGGAGGGTCACCCTCCCCTCCAAGCCGAGTCAACTTTAGCGAGGATTTATACGAGAAAAAGGTTGACCCCTTTGCCCGAGCCAACAGCACTCGCGCATGCTTTGATTGTCTCGCCTTGACCAAGTTGAACCGGCTGGCGAGCAAAAGTGTCTAAATGGAGAAAAGTTGGCCCGGCTTGGAGGTGAACCTGTCATCACAAGACACCCCGCGCTAGCCGAGCCAACTTTTTGTTTCCCAAGTAAACAGTTCACTACGTTTGGTAGTGAACCGTCGCTTTGTGGCTCGCACAGGGTAGGTAATAACGTTCGTTATACCGAGGACTTCACACGTTTGACGACCTGGGCCTTAATTTTTATCTTCGTAGATGGCCTTAGATGATCCAGACATTGAAATGGTAAGATGTGACTTTATTTAACAAAAAAATAGTCCCCTGAGAGGATGTGTACTTACTGGCTATGAATTGTCTGTACTCCAGTAACTATGAAAAAGAAAGAAAAAGAAGAAAAAAAATCTATTAAATTCGTCGAAGAAAATATGAGCGATGCCGGGTATCGAACACGATACCTCTGCTCCGGAGATTATAAACGTTAAAGCTGAGTGGTACGAGGACATTTAATTCCAAACGAGCAGATTTAGATTATTTAATAGTTTGTTTCTTTCAGTGTTTTTTTTAAGCGAAAAAAACAACAACAACAAAAAAAACGCAAAGAAGCGCCATCGAGTATCGATCAATCGTGGATCTCGACTGTAACTTACTAACTTCTTACAAATTTATTTCTTTTAATCTAATTATCTTCGAAATGATTAATGTACCTTCATTATATTAAATTGTTGGGCTTAAAAAAGAAAGAAAGAAAGAAAAAAAGAATCTATTAAATTCGTCGGGAAAAAAGGGCGATAGCAGGTATCGAGCCCAGTACCTTCGGTTCTGAAGATTAAGCGTTAACGCCTCGCGCTTCGAGGAAAACAGAAGTACCCTTAGGCTGCGTGCAAACGGACGCAACATTGTTGGCCAACAACTCCCAACATTGTTGGGAGTTGTTGCGTCCGTTTGCACGTAGCCTTACGGACGGACGGATGGACGGACGGTCCAACACAGACGTTGACATAATGCGTATAGGCTATAAAGCCAACACGCCGAGAGAACTATGCTTATAATAAGAATCCTCTTTGAACGATATGTCTAGCAGAAAATGAGGAAAGCAAAATGCACTACTTCACATATTTTGGACAGTAAAATTACTTGCCTTGTGTGTTGAGTTTCGTGGCAAATATTGTCATATGCAAAGAGAGGAGCTAGGGGCAGACCAGAGGAGGGGAGGGGACGAGGGCATATGAATGCGACGGGGATGCTTGTAGGGAAATGAAAATTAAACCCCTAAAGGAGATCAATAGGCCCTTTGCAGCTAGCCATTCACGTGACACAAAACCGCCGTGCTGGTGAGCAAAAGTCGCACAGGGACAAGTCAAACAAAAGACATACATAATTTTAAATTGTAATTTTCTTTGTTTGTCTTGTCCCAGTGCGACTTTTGCTCACCAGCACGGCGGTTTTGTGTCACGTGAATGGCTAGCTGCAAAGGGCCTATTTCCGCGTGGTTCGGGCTCTATTTGAACCCTTAACCCTTTAAGCCCAAGTATCCACATGCAAATTCTCCAAACTGATCTCCATACATTTTTTTAATGAATTAGTGGAGAGAATTTGTTCGAAGACCAAAGTATTTTCTCTTGGGTGATCATTTTATCGATTCTCATAACTTATCTCTTTACAGTGTATGGATAATTGTAAGGAGAAGATTGATCTTGGACACTATTGGGACTTAAAGGGTTAAGGAGACTGTACTAAAACAGACAACTAAGCCCTGACTGTCAACACGTATTCAGGTATTTTTAAAAACGGAGATTCTTTTTCTCCGTTTTCAAAAAAAAATTACTCGTCCACAGGTAGCTTTTTTGAATCGTTTTCACCCGTCCACAAGAAGACGCTTAAAAGATTTAGCATCCCTTACAGAGCATGCGCAATTCTAACAGGATGATGATGATGATGATGACGGATGACGTCACCTTATTCGAAAACCTCCGTTGTCGTCTGTCCACCCGTAAACGATAAGCAGGCGTTTTCAGAAATCTCCACTCTGGGGACCGTAAACGCCGTTTACGCGTGGAATTGAAGGGGAAGGAAGGCTAAAACAGACAATATGTCGGTTTTAGAAATATCTGGATACCCCTGCAGCGGGATTAACAGGATTAAGAGCCACAGTGATTTTCATTTATTACGCTAAAACCAGGTGATCTGTGACGTCATTGCGGGGGCCTGGGGAAAGAAATTTTAATGCCGTATCCCATAAACCAACGCGCGCACCAATTCAATTCAATTCAATCTTTTCCCGTCAGCTTTGGTTTATGGGATACGGCATTAAAATTTCTTTCCCCAGGCCCCCGCAGTGACATCTTAGATCACCTGGAAAGATATTGACATCATATGCTGTACACTCTTTTTCTCTCCACAATGATTCCTTATTTTTTATGTTTTAAACTACAAAATTCTTCCTTTCTCTAACTGGCAAAACTAGCCTACATGAATATTTCGCGACATGTTTATTTCGCGATTTTGATGTGCGCATATTTCGAAACACTTAAATTTCTCGATTTTGCAAAAATTTTGAATCACTTTAAATTCGCGTTTTCTGAGTACAACAATTTACACTTCATAGCCGCCAATGTTATTTAACATGTCTTTGAATTAATTAAAACAACTTTAGTTATCAACAGTAACAAAAAAGCAGTTCTCACAATGTCCACAATTGACCACAACATCCATTTACACTGAAAATTCATCAGAAAAGTAAAATATGTGATTTGTAAACGTTTCAGTGGTAATAAACTCGTTCTTTCTTGATTATGGACATAATGTGAGTCACTTAATTTTCGCGCCATTTAATTTCGCTATTATTTTTGTATCGTGAAATTAATGTGTCGCGAAAATTTCATGTTATAACGTAGCCAAATACCAGCTCGATACATTCTAACACGAAAGTGTTATACGCCATAAACTAAGAATATTTACTGGAATACTAGGAGTCTTACATCGGCAAAAAATAAGAATATTTGGCCTGAGCCGGAAAACAATATTCTTATACAAAAAAGATTGTTTTCAACACAGGATGATGGTGCTTGGTTTGTTTGATATAAATTATTCTTCACTCGTCACCCTAAGCGTTACCTTTATGGGTAAAACTATGGCTTTTTGTCCTGAACACCCTAAAACAGACCAAAATCTGCAATTTTACCCCTAGGGAGACGAAGAACATCTCCGTCTTTTTTAATATGGGAGTGACCTCTCCCAGCCCCCCACCCGCGGAAGCACGGATTGTAAATGACTGATGATGCGAGAACTGATAGAATAGGTTCCACGTATTCGGCAATCAGAACTACTTTACTAGAAAGCCTTCCGTACCCTCTTTTTAGCTTAATAGCCTGATTCGTCCCCAGTCTTCTTCGCGCAACGCGCACGGCAGGAGCAGGGGGTGATGGGAAGGGAGAAGAGAGGAAGACACTCCTCCTCGCCTTCCTCCTTCCTATCACCCCAGCACGCCCTTAGGGAGAGGTTGTAAGAGACGACTGGGGACGAGTCAGCTTAATAGTTGTGACGCCAAAAACGATGCAGGTGATACAAGCGAGTTTGTAAAACTAACTTATCCTTGTTTTAAGGACTAAGATGATTCAAGTACTTGCGAAGAGTAAGAACAAAGATGCTACAAATGGGTAGAAACTGTGCGTTCGGTAAATCACTAGCGGTTGGTTTAAACACACGAGGAAAGCATATGCATACGCAAGTTAGAAGTTAGAAAAATCACATGGCCCAGAGGATTTTAGTTGGTCATTAGAGCTTAAGCAACGACGACGGCGACGACAACGAGAACGGCAAAATAGGTTTAGATTAGCAAAACAGCAACTTAGCACGTGCATCATGCTTTTTTGTAAATTTCTTTGCCGTCACTGCCATCGATTACGACGTGAAAGAGCCTACTTTCAAGTTTTGTTAAGGACGTGAACGCAAGACATCGACGTCCTTTTTCTCTTCCTGTTCTGTGTTACAGTCTTTAGAATTCAATTTCAGGAAAATATGCCAACATTTGAGGAATTGAACGAGATGGAATAGGCGATTTAATTTTGAACAGATAACTGTTTGAAGCTGCGCGGTCACTTTTTTTAGCGTCGTTTTCGTAGAGGTCGCCGTCGTTTGTGCTTAAGCTCCGTAGATGCCAAGATTGGCTTACCTCGGCACTTCGAGCATCGTTCGGAAAGCGAACGTCACCCTCTTGGGAACAATCGTTGGCACCCAGAAAACCAAAGTCGGCGCCATTCGACGATAATGCGACCACACTTGTAACACGATCGCAAGACCCTACGATCGGTGACGTTTATTTGAAGTCCTCTGTTACCTGTGGAAACGTACGTAAAAGCGGTAACTTGTTGCGGTAACTCTTGTCCCCCATAACAAAGGCCGCTAATGAAAAGTACGCTGTTGCTTGTGCTTATCACTGTTTCGTGTGTGTGACTAACAAGCAGCGCTTAGATTTAACCAGCAAAACTTTTGGCTGTGTAATTCTACCTGAAAAGGGGTTGCTGTTGAGGTTTTAATGAACTTAGAAGTACTAGTAATCTATATTGATACCGTAGCGAATTTAATGCATGATATTTGGAAGGGACTTGCCCTTTCGCCATTAAGAAATCTTTTCACTAGGTCAAATGAAAGGCAATTATTATCAGAAAGAAGCTAACAAACACTCGTTTTCAAGAACGGGAACAAAAGTATGGCACCTACCCCTTCTGAATGGAGAGATACTTTAAAAATCCGTTTTTTAGAGAAAAATACGCGGATTTCTATTCGATAATTTTTTGGATAGGGACGACTTTGTCTAAGTCGACACTTAAGTTCAAAAAGGCAACACTCAAGTTCTTCAAAATAGATGTAACGTATTTAATAAATTTCCAAGGCTATTCTCAGTACGTTATTTAATCCTTGACCGCCAACACGGCGGTCCAAAACCACATCAGGCAGGGGTAAACCTTATGCTTGGGCTGGTGAAGATCCTATTCAGTACCCAACCTTCGCACAAACATCTCATATTTCATCTCATCAACAACATCTGATATTTAAGTCAGCGATCTTAAGAAGATATTCCAAACGAGAAACACATGCCAGCTAAATCAGTTCATCCGCAACCATTTTCAAAAAGGCCAGCGACTTAAAACCGTTTGAGAGAGTGGAGTTCACGATCGATCGATACGATCCAGGATAAACAAGTAAAAAATCCTCGATTGCTAACGAAATTCGTCACCCATGATATTAATAGGTAATCAAATGGTATACTCGTGAAATTAGGGGATAATTTCACTTGCGTTTTGTCCCATCCTCGGAGACCCAGGGGCAGATAGTGGGGACGAGGAAAAGTCTAAACGGGCGGAAAAATATATGGCACGAAGAAAAGTAAAGAACGGCGAGAAGAGCCCCTGGGGACAACGTCTTACCAGACCAGTTCTAAACGGTAGTCGCCGTTCTGGCTTCTGATTGGTGCCAGAAAACACAAGTTTTCTGGCACCAATCAGAAGCCAGAACGGCGGCCAGCGACTTAAAACCATTATATGTTCGTACTACGGAGATCACATTCCCGGATTAGCTTACTGAGGCGGGCACTATTGGCAAAGGTACCAGGCTCCACTGACCAAGCCTCTGTTTCCAAGCGTGAAGCTGCGTACGAAGCCTTTGATATGAAAATGATTTCTTATTCTGAGGCAAATAAAACTCATTTTCACAAGAAAGGTTTTGCACTTAACTTCGTTTAGAAAGTGAGAGTTTTTTGGAATTTGGAAATGGCCTATTGAACTGTTGCTTCCCAGATCGCAATAACTGTTACATGTCACATTGCAACGCATCTGGTGGATAAAGCGGAAGAAAGAGAGTTTACCGTCTGGCATTACACTATTACTTCCATGACAAAAATATCTATATAATGACAATTTTTCTCGCAACACCCCATATAGATACCAAGAGACTATGGCAGAAGTCGAGTGAAAAAATCGCTCAATTTCTACCGCTGCTGCTGAAATGATTTAACCGATTTCCATGATTTTTGGCATCCTAAATAAAGAATGGTCGAACTTTAAGAAAATGCTATTTATTTTCTTATAGGTATAAAAACGTTTGAGATATCGGCATATGTTAAAAACCGCATTTTTACAAAAAATGTCAATAACTTCAAAACCCTAAGACAGATTTTTCTCTAACTTCGGCAAATAAGCCAGAACTCTCTAGTTTTATATCTGCAAGTTTGAAGACAATCGTGACCGTGGAATTCGCTACACAAATAGCTGTTCAAATTAAACCTTAAAATGCAACGCTAACAGATTTGTGAAAGTTGACACACAAATAGAGGACAACTGCCGGCGGACTATCTCCTATCTGTAACGGTATCCTTGCACAAAGCTTCAGTTGCAAGAAATTGAGTAATCAGGAACCTTTGGCGAATGCAGTTCGCAATACAAGAAGAACAACTTTGTGCTGAATGCGGAGCAAGATTAAATAACTTCTATTTATCAAAGTCCCTGTGTATTTTCCCTTCTCTTTTCGCAAAAAATCTCAACAAAGCACGATATAACATCAACGGAAATCTCCTATTGGGTTTTTAGCACTGAAGGTTCCTGTCTTGAGGAGAAATAAGGCCACCGACTCCAGTACTTCAACCGATCCATTTTGTATTAGGTAATTTATTCAAGTTTGAAAGATTTGCCATCACATTCGCACGGGCATTTTGCCATTGGGGATAATGAAAAGAAAAAGACGATTGTCATATTTTCATCTTTATCCCCAAGTGGCAAACTTCCCGTGCGCAAGTAATCTCAAGTCTAAAAACCTTGAATAAATTACAAGTGCAAGGGCTTTCAGTGCAGCTGAAAAATGGACGATTAGAAGTACCGGAGATGGTGGTTTTATTTCTCCTCAAAACGGAAACCTGCGACGCTAAAAACTCTTGAGAGTTTCTCTTAGATAATATAATTTGCCTTGTTAAGATAGGTTTCGAAAAGAGAGGGACAAATACAAAGTACTGAATTTAATAAATAGAAATTCTTTTATCTTACCCCGAATTCAGCATAAAGTTGTTCTTCTTGTATTGCGACCTGTATTTGCCGTATGTTTTTTGATTACTCAGTTTCTTGAAACTGAAGCTTTGCGCAAGAATACCCTTGCAGATAGGAGATTGTCCGCCGGCAATTTCCCTCTATCAGTCGTGCGTCAACTTTCACAAATGCATTTTAAGGTTTAATTTGACCAGCTATTTGCGCAACGATTTCTACGGTCACGATTGACTTCTATCCTCGGAGACCCAGGGGCAGTCAGTCGGGTCGGGAGAAAAGGCGGGACGAAAGTTTTCAAATACGGGCGAAAGAGCCCCTGGGTACCGACTCTCACCGAACTATTTCCAAAAATTAAAGCAGATGCCGGCTCCTGATTGGGCACAAAAATGCTTTGTATTATTGTGCCCAATTGGCGAACACATCTCCTGAGTTCGTTTCTTACGCCACGCTTTACCGATTTCTTTACTGATTTTGAGGAAAAAACCGACTGTTTTGCAGTGTAGGTATGGATCAATTAGTATGAAATGACAAATTGAAAGTGATGTACACCTATAGGACCAATTCGTAGCAAAAAAAAAAAAAAAATGTAATGTATTCCTCTTTATTAAATCTGCAGTTAAGTACCGTATTTCCGGCGATTATTTCTTTTTTCGCACAAAAAGGGGGCGATTATTTGAGGGAGGGGATTTTTTCAAGTATTACTCACTGGAAGTCGTGCCCTAAAAATTTTGTTTTATTTTCCAATTAAATCAAAAAATAATTATATCAAATAAACTGAACATGGGCTTTTCAAGTGTTCCAACTTTAGTTCCTTGATTAATTTTCATAGCTTGAATCGAGGGTCTGAATCGTCACTGATCGGTTTTGCTGGATCACATTGCACTTCAACTTGACAAGGAGAGGATAAAAGGAAAAGAAGATGCCGAGAGGAGCGGCGGGGAGGCGATTATTCGAGGGGGGCGATTAATCGAGGGACGGCTATTATTCGAGGAAATACAGTATACAGACCTTCGGAAATTTTCGATCCATCTTTACAGACTTAACAGATCATAACCATCATACACACAAGCGTTGTCCTGGCAAGAGAGTTCCTCATTTAACCAGCCATAAACACCCTCGTTTGGATTGAAAACTAATTCGTCTTAACAGGAACACATTCAAGTTAATTAAAACCCGCAACACTGGAAACAACATTAGTCTGAAATGTCATCCGTCTCTTCGCTTCACCCCCAACGGGCGGCAAGACGGATGACATCTCAGACTAGAAATAACATATACCCACTTATGCAAATAACCAGCTCTTCGGCTTTCAACCAGCTGTAAGTCTTTTCATTTTACATCTATTATACAAAGCTGCCTTTGATAAAATTTAGCGAGAAAGAGGAAAAATGGTATGCCCTCCTATTTTTACACCATTTTTTTCTTGATTTGTAATGTCGAAAGCAAATTCTTGACAAAATTGCTTACGGTAAAGACGAATTAAAAAGAAGAAATGAATACAAAATGCTAATTTTTCCCCCTCATAATTAATCTTTTCTAGGAAAGGACCTAAATTAAGACACTTTTCTAGGAAATGATTGTCCATACAATCTCAAATATCAGCCAATCATGCAAAGCAGTACACAAATACAACCGTTTCGTTTAGCAAGAGGTAGAAATTTGTCCCTTCCGTATCATTTTTAAGAAATTCTAACCTCTGTTAGCAATGCTAAGGCCGTTATCTACAGCTAGAGGGGAAACGCCACTTCCGTCGAACACAAAAAGGTGCAAGCGAAAGCGAGTATGGCGTTACAAGTTTCGTATATCCGGCATGTTAGTCGAGATGGTAAGTAATAAAGCGATCGAGACTAGGGGTTTTTTTCCGTACAGAAGTTCACAACTACTGGAACAGTTCGAAAAAGTACAGTTCAATTCAATTGCTAACATAGTGTCACGACGATTTTTCGTAACAAGTAAACGGATCTGACACACCTGCAGGGTTTTCGTATGAAGATATTTCAGTGTAACTAAGAAAAATAACGTTTACCTTTCCTACCACTGTTACAGTCTCACGGCAGAGAGGTTTTCTTTAATGGAATGAATATTTATTCAAAAATCGTTACGGGAGTAAAATCACTTTCTTGCAAATGATATATATTTATTTCAAAATATAAGGAGAGTGTACAGTTCACGTCCCACGTTACTGTCACATTGTCGCAGGGAGTTTTCGTGTTACGAAGTACACAATCTAATTTTTAAGGGATAAAACCCTAACTGCTGCAAGTCGCCGATTATTTGAATAGTGAAAACAAAAAAGCCAAAGATAATAAAAACTAGGCAGGGTTCTGAGTACACGTATTTCAATTTTTCTGGAGCGGCAAACCTATTCTTTATTTGAAGGAAGACGGATATGTCTCATAAAAAGGCCCAACAGCCCAGTTACGCTTCACAAAAAATTTCTTTTCGGCATGGGCACATAGACAAAACTATATTCTTTACAAACACTTATACGGTTACGCCAAAATAATAATTGTATTTTAACAGGCGCTACACCCAGCGACAAAGTCGTAAGTATGATTAGCTGGAGCCGGATAAACATTTGAAAGTGCATTACCTTTCCGAAACTTCAAACCATATTTCAGGGACTTTATCTATTAGTACTATCGACATCTGATCTTTACAAGTGAAGAAAAAAACCAGGCTAAGGGGTGTTTTCTGTTGAAATCCAAACATTACAGGGCCATAGCCAGACTTCAGAACAAGACGAGGCAAGTTTCGAGCGCCAGAGGCGCGAGCAGCTAGGGGGGTGTGGGGGCAGGCCCCCCCAGAAAATTTTTTAATCTAGAGGCTCAGAAATGCTCTTGTAAGCATTTTCCGTGGCATTTTTCTTCAGAAAAGTCAATCTTGGGCAAGTGTAGAAGTTCACTCTTTTATTGCTTAGCGATACTGGTGCCAAGTTAATGACCATCTGCATTTTAAAGCATTCAAACGTTGTAACACGTATTATAACAATAAAATGAATCCACGAGAGTAGCCAACGTTTATGGATTTTATACTGTGGATAATTAGAAGTCTTAGGTAACACTTTTTTTGAAGTTAGTTCTTAGATGATATACAGAATCACGCTCACTTATCAATTATCTGTTTTGATACACTCTTGCTTATGTTCTTCAACTTTGAGACAGCTAAGACAAAAAACAAAAAAAGGCCAAAATCAAGACGAGGCAACTGCCTCGTCTTGCCTCATGCTGGCTACGGCCCTGCATTAGGCCGCCAACCTTAGGTGTTTGATTTCATTTAAAGACAAATACGGGGGAAATACAGTATTACGGTAACTGCACTTACTAACAAACGTTTTCTCGCCTTAATGTTGCCCTTATTCTTGTTTAAGCTCTGAAGATACTACTAGGAAGACTGGTGCAGGTGGAGTGACTTGTCACAGATAACGCGACAACGGAACAGTCCCGAATTGCATGACTCATCTTTCCACATGGGATTAAAGGGTATATTACAAGAAATTTTTTCAAACTGATTTTGGTCCTTAGATATGTTTAATCAACAATTCTAAACTTTAATTTCTTGAATTTTGGCCGTCCAAAAATTGCTTTTCCCCTCGAGAAATGTCCCAGAGGCTTGCTTTGTGTTTTTTGATTTAAGCGATGAGTTTGACTGCAAGAAAGGTATGGCGAAGCAAATGAAGATTCTGAAGATGATTGGATAGTTGTCGACAACAAGAATCCTTCTTATTTGCCGCCATATTGTTAATAGGCCATTTCCAAGTTGCCCGAGCCTCTGTTTCAAAGCGAGGCTACGTGCGAAGTCATTGATGCGAAAACGTTTTTTTATTCTCATGCAAATAAAACTCATTTTCACTAGAAAGGTTTTGCCCTTAGCCTCGTTATGAAAAAAGAGAGTTTTTGGAACTCGGAAATGGTCTATTATTGGTATTTTTTCAAATCATTCTGACATTATACTTGCCGATTTGGCCGCGCGATAGGACGGACATTTTTTAGTCCAGTTTCGAATTAAAAATTACCGCTGAATACAAACATTAACGACACATTCATACTGGGTTAGCCTCGACATAAGGTAAAATATTCAGAAATTCCGGCGAGTAATTGTTTGAAATTTGCACATGCACAAACAGAGTAATAGGTCTTCTTCTCTTTGGAATTTGTAAATAAACTACTTCAGATGGAGGCTAAGCCTGTAAAAAATGCGTCTTCACTTCTTTCATTCAGCGGTTATAGCGAACTCGAAACTGGACTATTTGCGTGTATTGAAGACGAAAAAAAAAAGGTTTTGCAAGATTTTTGATCAGTTTAAACTTCAGATACATATTTTACACATTAAAAAACGTGTCATATACACTTCAAACAGTATCAAAGATAACTGTTGGAAAGTTAACAGCAGCCACACGAGACATAGAGGGCAGGCAACGACAAGGTGGCTGAACCTCAAAACTGCTCACACTAACAGTAAGTACAATATATGTCTACTTGATGGCGGTTCGACTTTCAATTTCAAAATTCTACAGTGAGACTATTAAAAAAAATACAGCTACCGATTAAAACACACCTGATCACAGAAAATGTAAATCTAATTTAAAACATCTTTAATCGTGTATTTTTATTAATTTCGCGCTTGCACTTGATACAAAGGAATTAGGACCCTTTTTAGAGAATGCAGCTACTTAGTTAAGTGAAAGAACACTTTCTCGTGTCTGTATTCCTGAGTTTCTCCGAACAAAGACATCTTTTTAGCTCAATGTCTCAAATGTGCGGAATAGGGCAAGATTCTTCACTTATGTCCAGGTTTGCATGCAACTGCAAAGTTTGCGATTTTTCGCCTGCTTGCAAAAAATTGCAAAATTGCAAGAGCAAACCTTGACATATCTCCAATTCTTTGGCCTGAAACAGTTTTAAGGTAATGGATTTACCGTGAATCTTTGAATAAGTGTCGTGGGCTCTTAATTCAAATTTGCGATAGGAAGAAAATCGAATTTAGCGTCAACCTAAAGTGAAGAGGGCCCCGCCCAGTTAATTTTATCCAAATGGTGGCCAGATAGATAGACGTTTTTGTTGTAACATGATTAAGTCTGCATGGTCGAAGCAAAAAAAAAAAAACGATGGGGGAGGGGTAGCCCGCGTAGCAATATTTCAGGGGGTGAGGAAAGGGCTGCTTGAATGGGAGAGGCTAGGAGTGCAAAATTCATCGGGGTCGCTTATTCGAGGATATAGCCACTGCTTGTAAGATACGGTGGTGTAAAGATATTGACACGCTTGCGAGTCACAAGAAAACTGTTTCCAGCCAAGTTGACTGAATGTTGAGAGAATGTATTCGCCACCAATAAGGTAGAGCTGTTTTTGGGACAACCAATCAAGTGACAACAGGACGACGTAGTAGCATAGATACTTCAAATAGAAACCTTAACACGTGTGTTGAGTTGGCTGCGGGCACTGACCTTATTCTACCTTAAAGAAATAGGTAAGTATTAAGCAAATATTGACAGTCGTTTATAAACAAATCCGATTTTTATAGCAGGATGGATTCGACTTGTGAGCCCAAGTAACAGCTAGCTTTGTTTTAGACGCAATGCAAATGCGATAATGTCGCAGCTTAACACATCCACAAACTGAATTTTCGGGAATAAGCTACGTCAAACAATCTTATCTGAAATCATCTAAGAAGTTTATGCGACGACAAAACAAAAGAATAAAAAAGAAAGAAAAGAAATGTAGCTCACTTTGGTTTCATTGAACGGAACGCGAATGTCAGGTATACTTATTTAACAGTTACCGAATCATATAACATAAATCGAGTATGTATTCACTTTGGGGACAGTATCCTTTCACAAGGAATGAGGCCTTTCCCAATTCTTCTACGAGAACGCTTATAAGAATACCTAAATTAAATGACATTAACCCAATACAAACTAAAAAAGCATGAAACAGCCCAACAAAGTTCAAAAACAGGCTTATCTAGTATGCAGAGTGGAAAGTCTTAAGATTGAACCGAACGATGGATACGTAGAAATTGGGCTTCGTAGTAACTGATCTTGTTTTTAAAAAAATATAATAATAACAATACAATAAAACGATCATAAAGGCAATTTTCCGTGTCTTCATGGAGTGCTTGAACGTGCATTAGTAAGACCTTTATTCCACATGCCTCGATGGTAACGGACTCAGTGGATTTGCATATATAAAGCAAAACAGTTTTAACTCAAGTTATAACTGTTCACAATTCTTGTTTTTTTGCAGCAATTTTGAAGATGTCCGGCTCACCACAGAACGGGAATGTAAGTTAACTTTGTCAGTTTTAATTTTGCTTCACCTGCACCAGTTTTATATTAGGTTGTCCCAGGGCACAAACTTCCAAGAACATTTTCAACTTTACCTTTACAAAATCCTAAAATACAGACAACAGCAAGCACTACTGGAGAGGTCTTATTTAAGCGATCATCGCAGCAAACGATTTGGGTAATAATGTTAAATTGAATTATCATCACATGTCTCCATTACTAACACGTTAAGAGGCCGAACTTGTGGTATTTAAGCGATACTCAGCTACCCTGAGAAATTAACTTTACACAGTGAGTAACTTAGCACAACTGAACCGTCTTCGAAGATTTCAACCCTCACAAAAATAGAAAACAACAGTCCTGAACCGACGCACTTTGTTACATACTAGGCTACTTTCACTGAACTGAAACATATTCAACGAAAAAAAAATGTACCCTCAGAAAATAGAAATTGGACAAAGAGAAACAATGGTCACTACCTCCCTCTGTTGTGCTCTTTTGGAGTTATTTTTTTCCTGTCTGAAAATGTTTAATTTTGTTCCCAGAAATTATGATAATAAACATAGTACCCCCGCCCCCACCTCCAGCTCCTCCTACCTTTCGTTGCACTCTTTTTTCGCCAAAAAGCTGGCTTAAACAAAATATTTCAAGACAGTTAGCATTTTACTGAAAAAGTTTAGTTTAAGTGCTGATATAAGTTGGTTTCTTTACATCTCCCTTTCAGCTTGTGCAAGCCGTCAACCGTGACAACGAGTAAGTCAGTATTTCGTGCAAGCAGTGTTATCTTCTGTTAGTCATTCTTAATGTTGTTATTTGCTTTGAATTTATATCCTCACTGCAATAACTTGGTGTGTAAAGAACAAGTGTTACTGTCTGCAGTGTTCTTACTTGGTGACAATTTTTTTTGTCTGGTTCTAGTTACATACAAATGGTGCATCAAGTACGGCTGTTGGGATACATACCCAATAGCCTGGATCAGGTATTCGAAAGAAACTATTATAAACGCATTCGAATTGCAACAGTCTGTGTCAATTATAGCTTCCTTTATGTGTGATCAGTGGCCTAAAATAATTAGATGACTGGAAACAGGTGACTCGTTTGTTTGAACTAATTTTTAAGGTCATGACCTACAATTAACAGATAAATGAGATGGCAAACAGCTTAAGCTGGCCAGCCAGATCTCTCATATCTCTCTGATCTGGTATGAGACCAGATGTGGCTTGTGTGACCTTCTATAATGGGTCCAATTTTTGTATCTTTTATTTCATATTGTGCAAATTAAACTAAATAGGCTTAATCCTTCATTAGCTTTTATGCACATATATGACAAGCTGCACTGAATCTATACTGTACAAGATCTCAGTCCAATATTAATGAACTGAATACCGAAAGCAAGGAGGGTATTTTTGTATTTCTCACAAGAATATGCCTGCAGTTAGTATGGAGTGTTATATCAATCAAATTTACCAAAACTGTGAAGGTGCTATTCTCTTCTGTCATCCTAAACTTTTCTCATTGAAGGAGATTTTTTTAAGACTTAGGTTACAGGTGCTGAAAGCTATCTAAATCACAACTAGGGCACATCCATTTTGTGTGTGTTCATAATAATGACTCAGCATTTAACTCAGGTTATGACCTCTGTCAAAATAATTTTTTAAAAAAAATAACAATAATAATAATAAAAACTGCCATTCATTGTCTAATTCACCAGTAAAACATGGACTGTGTATACTGATATTGTTTATTACCTTATTGTAGGTGCCTGGAGAGGAAAGGAATAGAGGAAGGTAACAAAATTATTATTAACAATATTATTCCTTCAGCCTGAACGAGCTCTGAGTAAATAGCCATGAGGCCAAAGGCCGAATGGGCTATTGACTCAGAGGCCATGAGGGCAAGAGGAATAATTGTTTTAGTAAAATCCAACTACTTGGTCAAAAATATCGAGACAAACAACTTTAGCTAGTTAAAGCTAGACTTTAATCCTTTTTTGCCACCAAAAAGCTGGCACTTTTCGCTACTAGTGGGCTATAACATATAGCCTAGTAGTAGCTCAACCAATCAGAACGCAGCATTGATAATAGACCACTAGTTGGATTTTACTAATTAATGATATTTTAGCGTAAAATAAAAGTTAATGTTAGCAAGCATTAACCTGTAAGCATGCAGATCACTGCGGTTTACTCCACGTGGTGATTTCCTCATTTAGCACTGTGCCTTAGTGAATTCACATGAAACGAAGTTTTGAAATTACTACCAGCTCAGTTTTCTTCATATTTTGTGATATAAATGTATCAAAGCAATTTTATCCATGCAAAAATCTTTCAATCTGACAGAATACAGGTAGGTTCTCATAACAAATTGACTGCTTATTATGCATGCAGTAATGCAGATTTGACTTTGATTGGCTGCAGCAACGACTAACAGATTCATGTTTCAAAAAATCAATCCATTCATGGAATCTATGGGGTACGCTTGACCTGGTATGACTGTAAACTGCTCACATCATCAAAACCCAACCCACTCATGCACCTACTCACTCAACACCAACCTTGCAACAGATAAGAGATCATTTCACCTACATTATTATTCATTCAAAATATTTCTCCATTTCTGATTGGCGTAATTCCCGTGGATAATTCTTCTAGATATAGTATTGACAAATTTGGAAGATGCTTGCCAATAAATCTTATTGACCTCACTTTATTGTACTGATATCTAAGATATTTAGAATGAATACTGAAAAAATTATTGAATTCAACTTACATATGATATAAAGAATTATACAGATCTGAGAGGGTGCTATCTATTGTGGGTGGTAGCTTGGCCGAGCGGTTAGAGAGCTGGACTTGTAATTTGAATGCCCTGAGTTCAATTCCCAACCTGACCGCCAGCTGGATTAGTTCAACTCCTCAACCCCGCTGTTAAGAGCCAACTGGTTTGCCTCTGGCCAGTTGGGATTCTTAACCTGTTATGTTTGATTAAAATATTATTATTTGTTTCACGCATTTCCTCAATGACAGTCCCACTAACATTAGTGCTATAAATGCTGCCAAGGGTAAACAATGGATATTATTATTATTATTATTATTATCATCATCATCACCCTCCTCTATCAATCTGCATAACATTCTTCATATCATACTTACCACAAAACAATAATGCTAAATATTGTCACTTTCAATTAAGTCAGTTTTTAAAAAATTCCTAATTTTCCCCTAACAATAATAATTATTGTTAGGGGAAAATTACACTGTATGCTAATAAAATCAATGCTGTCAAACTTTAATTGTGTGCCATTCACAGATTGTGTGTTTTATTTAACCATCCCTCATTTCAAATTTATTATCATGGCAAGAAATATGAGGGCACTAGCTTCTCCATCACTCTGAGATTCTTCCTATTTTTATCAGGCACTAACTAGAAAATTCCAAAAAGTGGGCAGCAATGAGCAGATGCTTGCCCTTCCCTTCCTACAGCATGCTGTGCACTTCTTTAACATTTTTCTGTGGACATCCATGTACTGGGTATACAATAATACCTAGAGGCCTCTGTTCCTTCACCCCTTTTAGCAAAGATTAACTAGCCTGAACCATGCTCTCCCTATAATAATAATAATAATAATAGCAATAATAATAATAATTTAAATAATAATCTTTTATTGATAACAAAACTAACTACTAAAACCTATTTACAATTAATTTCGCTGAAGAAGAAAAAATTTCAGTCAAAGCACTATTTACAAGTCATTTCACAAGCTCCTGTTCATTTCGATTAAAAAAAAATCATTTCAATTAAAAAAACTCATGTCAATGAAAAAATCATTATCATTACCATTACTATTATTACTCAAATTAAAAACATTTCATCTCAATAAAAAAAACTGTCTACCTCTAAAAATTCAAAAATTTGCCTTCAACTGTGTAAGAAAAATAAAGTAAAACATCTATAAAACATCTATAGTGGTTGAGTCTAAGGAAGTCCTGCTTGACCCTTCTCTATTTCTAAATCCCTGTCCTTAATATCCAAGTTCCTCCTTCTCGGGGTTCTCGATCCCCTCAAGCATAGGAGTGCGCTCCGCAAAATTGCAAATGACACTTTCGCCCTGACCCATGAAATTGTTGTGGTGTAGCTCTCTTGCTTTTTTGTAGATAATAGCTTGGCTAATCTTGAGTGGTATCTCAGGCATTCGTCAGCCATCCCTCCCGTCGTTGTAAATACTAGTGGGGTGAATGTGCCTTGCTCTATTTCTGTGACGCGAGAGTTGTATTTTCGCTTCTTTTCATTCTCATGAATCCTGTAGATTTGCTTGGGGCTAAGGTCTCTATACGAGTCAGCATTGGGATGACACACCCTTATATCAAAAAATGCAGCCCTCTGTCGCTCCCAGAAGCCCCTGCAATGGACGTCAAGGCGTGCATCAGGGGCTTGGTTAGTCCCTCTGGCAAGCTCTTCGCCTGTAATAGGTTGTAATGTGGGTTCAACTTGCACATCGTAGCAAACCATGTCAAGCAGCTCGGCCTGTAGATCACGTATTTCATTGTGGCGCTGAATAACTAAGCCTCCACGCTGGCAGATCATCGCGTGATCTACAGTAAACATGCTCCCACAAACGCACACTGACGGATTATCGGGTATCGGCCAATCATATCGAAGCCTCACAGCATCACGAAATTCCCGCTTGTTGAGATCAAAATCCATGTCTTTAAGAGGAATAACTGTAAGCCAGCTGGATGCGCCTTTTTCACAAGCCAGGTCCACGGCTCTCTGCGTCTTGTCTGGCAACATGGCCTTCACCTCCTCAAGCTCTTCTTTTAGCCCATCATTCTTTTTAAAGTTTTTCCTCAACTTTATTTAACGAGAAAAGTTTTTCCTCAACTTTATTTAACGACGGTAACACAGGACAGTGCTTCAACTGAATAACTAGTGGCCCTCAAACTAAAATTATAAAACGAAAATCAAGTGACAAAATACATGCATATCGTTAACGAAGAAAACTATATCTCTATAAGAAAAAAATTAACAAAAAAATGCCTGATTGCGTGTCACGAAAGACCATGCAAGTGTTTTTGACATAAAAAATTCACATCAGTACAAAAACAAAAGCTCCTTGTCATCTTGCCGCCAATAAGATTCTTTTCGTCTCTAAAATACTAAGGGTTCAAAGAGAATGTTGCCTCTAATTTGCAATCTCAAAATGTCATTAGGTTGACTAGAATCTCCCTACCATTAATATCTGGCTTCTGATGATTATTGTTTTTCCTTAGCAGAGAAAATCATCTATGGGCAGGAATCCCGATGAGCTTAGAGGTACAAACTTACATTTGAACTGATGTAAATACATTTAAATTAGGATAGTAATCAATTAAATTATTTTATCATACACAACCAGAACTTATATTAATAGCTCCCTTACAAACATTTCCTGCATATGACTTTATAATTATTTCCCATATCCCTTATAAAATAATTAAGTAGTACATGTAGTCACATTGCAGGTCTAACAATAAATAATTATTATTCTAGCTCTAACACATTATAGACCTCTATTTAATTTACATGAAAAGCATACATGTGATTCATATCTCGAGTTCTGCCACTGATATTACACACTGATGGGCAATTTAATGTTAACATCACAACATGTCCAGTCAAAAGCATATTAATCAATACACCAAAGTTATCAAAAATAATATTACAAAACACGAACACATAAAAAGGAGACCTATGAACTTGTTACCTCGCCAAAATGCTGGCAAGTCAGAAAGTACTGACAAAATGGTTGAAAACTTGCCAAACATTAGAAAAAGACATGACTTTAAAATGTAAAGAAAATATTATGAACACACTACGATTTCTGGTCAGCAGCACAGCCTGTAATGTACTTAGTGTAACACACACAGATCTATACACAATCAAAATTGCTCTCTGTAAATTAATGTCAAACTATCTTACTGAAGAAAAAACACTTGGGTACAGAAAATGAAAGGAAAAACAGTTTTCTCTTGCATCTTCTCAGACAGGTTGCACATAAATGAATAACTCAAATAATGAACAGTTTTGTATGTGGTTCAGTCTATTAAAAGCAACTTGCAGGTAAAGTAACTTTTAGAGTGATGTCAAATAACCTTATATTTTAAAGGCTATCTTGATTGAAGGGATGGAAAGACTGTTTTGATTCACTAATACTTCATCCTGCTGTGTACATCTGAAAGACTATACACTAGAAAAACAAAAATTATGTACAATGAAAGTACTTTTAACATGAGAGATTTATTCTAAACAGTTCATCACAAGCTTTCAATCTTTTCTCAACTGCAGAAATCTAAGAGGCCACACAGTCCCTGAGCTAGCTGTTACAAGAAATTTGGTAAGTTGCACTCAACAAAAGTATGGTTACTACAGAATATTTGAGTGTGTAATAACAGAGTACATGCATGAGATACTCTTAAAAACACTCTGCTGACTACAGAATCTGTAATACAACATATTGTAATATAGTGGCAAGCTGTAAAAACTGACTTTCTTTGCACCCTCGCTGAGTAGCTTGGGTAGGTGGGTGACCCTTCTACCTGGGATAACTTGTCTCCATATAAACGGGACCTTAAGTCTTAACTTACTCCCTAAAAGGACATATATATAAAAAAAGTAGTCCTCTAAGATGACATGAGGTTACTGGTAGTGAATAACTGCCATAAAAATGGTGAAAAAAGGGTTCTCAACTCTTTCCTTTACGCCACATAACAGTCTCATGTACTGATTAAAGATGTGTAGGAAATGGATAAGGAGTCAATTACGTTGAACGTAAATGAAATAAATGAATGTTTTTGACTGATGTTGGGATAACACTCAGCAAAAGACAAAGTCTTGAAGCAATACTTTGTAATTAATTTATCTTGAAAAGGTAACAATTGAATTCAGGGGAAATTTTGGAAAACAACAAATGACAATTCCAAAAATATCAATAAAGAGAAAACATGTAAGAAGTTCTGGCCTTTCCCTTTAAAAAAAGCTGTAATGTAAACAGTAGACATTCTCTAGGACTGATAGCTGCTCTGGCCATAATTTATAGCGTATAGTTGTCAAGCAATACAAAAACATTGATCTTTAAACAATCATCTTTTCAATCAAAACCTTTCAGAAGCGACTTAAATTCCTGCAAGACAATATTTTTCCATGTTGGGTGAAAGCGGCACCTGGTCAAATGAGAAAAAAAGATAGAAAAAACAAAAGATTGTCCATACTCGCCAAAATATCAAAAAGGGGTACATCGAATCACAAGGGAAAACAAAACTGCAATATTCTATGTTTTGGCTACTGACTTGGATGATTGCCTGCCTCATTTTTGGCCTTGTATGATGGTGAATTCGCTCTATGCTGTACACGATGCAAGAAAAAAAATTTTCAGACCCTTTCCTTGATTCTATCAGAAGATCAAAAATGATCGATCTTTGACTTTTTTGCTATGCAGCAAGTGAACCAAGGCTTGTCACCATCATGGCCATCAGCCAAAAGTCAAGATAGAGGCAAACCAAGTAATTTTCACCTCACGCTCTTTTTAAACAATTTATTGTTTCAATTATTTTCAATTAAGCCAAATGATTAATTTTGGCCATTTTTTTTCCATTTCCTGCCTAAAATCCACTAAGTGTACAACTTCATAGCTATTTTTCACATCTATAGAAAAAAACACAAGGTCACAGTAACACAATCAGCTATTACTTGACAACTTAACATCTGAGGGGTTGTGGGTTGAAACCCCGGGAAAGCAAAAAAATTATTTATTTATTCCTTATTTATTAATAAATTAAAACATTATTTTATTCTAGCAGAAAGAACTCTAAGTGATCTCGAGATATCTCAAAATGTTTCCAGTCTCACTTTGTGAAATACGTGAAAGAAGCCAAAAAGTCACAGACTTCCATACCCAGTGACATAGAGGTGACTGGCTTAAGAAGCCAGTAACCTCAAAAAATCATCACAGCAATATTCCTTAGCCAGGGACCAGGCTCTCATTGGTGGGAAATAGTGAGGAATAAACTTGGGAAATTAATCAACAGAAATTCACGGCACAAATGCTAATGGGGGTGACCATCACAGGATCTAAAAAAAACCCCTCAAAATTCCATAGAGCTATCAGCAACAACCTAAAATTTAGGAGTTTACACACCTTGATTTTCCCTCTTTCTTTGCATCTATTGCTTACATGCGGAGAATACAATGTATGACCTAAATTAATGATCAACTGCAGCAATTACATAGACTTGGGTTTATTGTGTTATAAATAATTATTATAATGACCCATGGTCTTATAGTTGTTTTTTTTGTTTTTCATTGTATCCAAGAGCATACAAGCCGGACTTTTAAGAGACATGTCTCATATTTATACTTGTGTTACTTATGCTGTTCCAAGCTTTTGTACAGTTAAACCAGTCTCTTGCATTGACCACCGTGACTGTAAATTGAAAGATGCTCAACCTGACACCAGCTAAACCTAGATTAATTTTTTACTCAACACCACATGAATACTACTATAAGTCTGCAATCTGTTTTGTAGTATACAGGCATTTATCTGCTAAAATGAGAAATCACCTCTCAAAGGGACCGCAGAGCATATTTTGGTTTGGTGGTACAAGCCTATCTAGGGAGATGCCAGGGGCATGCTCCTCTGGACAAGTCTGAAAGTTAGAGCTTCTGAAATCAACAGAAACGTGTTTATTTCTATCAATCCTGCGAAAATTTTGTCAAATTCTTATGCTAGTCCAGTTAATTGGCTGTATGAAGGAGGTCACTCGATGAACCAATCATGGCACACTGACTCAAGGCAAGGTTCTTCACTTCACTCAATATACTCAGTCTGGTATCTGAAAAACTTTGCATCTGTTTCCCCTTCATCAGAACCTTGAATATTTCCAGCCGGGGAGGAAGATAGCAGTACTCACTGTTTTTTGGATCTTCTGAATAATTTTTTTTTTCTTTCACAAACTTTATTTGAGGAAAAATATTATTTTGTCATCATTAAGAAAGTTAACAAGAACACTTTCCAAGTTTTTATATGCTGTAAAACTCCGCTGATCAAAACGTTGACTTCGGTAATAGCAGAAACAACATTCTGTTTGCAACGCCAATTGCCCATTCACTGATGGAAACAAAACTTCTTTTGCTAATGTCTAACTGTCTGAACTTAATTGGCAAACATAAAGCAGTCAAAGAATGGATATAAAAAATAATGCAAAAGCATAGACATGTTGAATGATCAAAGCACTTTGAGAATAGAGTTCAGATTTCAAAATGGATGTGATTTCAAATCAAGTGATACTGTAAAAACATGGGAGGGCAGGAAATGTGCATAATGCTTAACATTGCTTCTAGCACAAGGACTTTAACGGATCAGCAGTGAGAATAAAGGGAAACAAGCCAATGGGGAAAAAAAAAGGACAAAGTTTAAAAGTAAGGCTCCAAAATCTACCACAAGTGAAGTTAGATCCTTGATCACTGTGCCATGCAGCCACGGAAAAATTGATATGCTAAAATTATTATACTTAAAGCATTTTTCTCTGAAGTGAATGCTGTTTGAAGTTAGTGGAACTGTATTTATCATCAATTCAAAGGGGTGTCTGTAAAACGCGGACCGGATACCTGCGGATGGTGGATGCGGATGGGAAAATGCGGATAGAAAAATGCGGATGGAAAAAATGCGGATAACAAAAAAAGGAAAAAAACGAGAAATGCAGATGGCAAAAAAAAATAAGTAAATAAACAGACAAACAATTAAGGAAAGAAATCTTTCTTTCAAGTCGCTATCACATGATTGGACCCCTCGCTTATATACAGAACGTGATGGCAATAGCTGGCACAGTTTTGTACCCTGTAATTCCTTTCATCAATGTCACAGAAATAAGGACGCTCCATTCCTCCTCCTTAAATGCACACATACTTGGTGCACTTCTCCTTTGAGTGTTTAGCCTAAGGATTTCAGG
Organism: Porites divaricata; assembly: GCA_038088405.1. NCBI lineage: Eukaryota > Metazoa > Cnidaria > Anthozoa > Scleractinia > Poritidae > Porites > Porites divaricata. The sequence continues at coordinate 23,919,622 of JBBMOI010000009.1, read as the reverse complement.
CAAGGTAAACAGCTCAAAAAAATCGGCTAGCAAAGGAGGTGTCTGCAAAAGGAGGACCGGATACCTGCGGGTGGCGGATGCAGATGGGAAAATGAGGATAGAAAAAATTGTGAACAATAACAAAAACAAAAAAAAACAAAACAAAAATTTGGATATATAAATTAAATTGTGTCACTAAAACATTTCTTAACAAAACACGTGTATAACGTTGTTTGGACAACAACAACAACAAAGGACTAAATTTCCTCAAATTAAAAGAAAACTAGAGAAAATAAACTAAACCACAAAATAGGGTGAACTACGCGAAAACATCGGCGTGCTTTGCTTCACCTATTTCACGCTCGCCTCCGCTAAATCGCCATGTTTCCTCACAAAGGAGCCTGATCTTCAAAAGGGCTCATAATACAAATCAACTTTCGCTCTGCCTTGACTCTGGTCGACTCTGACATAGCAGACAGTTCAGAGAGTGATTGTGAACTGCAGACACCTGCTGAAGCCCGTTTTTGAGATAAAAAAACTAAGCTACTGTTACTCTAGTGGTTTTCTGTTACACAAATTTTCCTCTCGGTTTTGTGTGAATCGGTACTTGTTTAATGAGGGTTTTTCTACAGAAATTCATTGTCAGGCAATATATGCCACACCCTCAGCAGAGTCAAATTAGAAACAAAAACAAATGAAACAGAAAGTAGCCTTCATTAATGCGTTCGCAAGTGACACTTCTCCTTTTTTGCGGGAGTTTAATTTTGCCGATTAGGTGATTTCTTTTTCACACCTTTTCAGGAAATAACTTTTGCGACTGACCAAGAAGTCTGTTTTTTCTTTTCAATCTGCAGTATATTTTGCAATTTTAGAAACTCCAACTCATTATTCATGCACTTATAAATTCCCAAAGGGTAGAACTTGTAAAAAATAAATCCACATGATAGGCGGAGTTGATTGGCATCTGCCAAATTTTACGTTCGGCCTTTTGTCTGGTTGATGCACGTTGCAATGTTTTCTGTCTTGAGCCACTCAAACAAATAGCTCTTGATTTCATTACCCTGAGAATATTCTCTCTGTAAGTTGAGTACACTATATCCAGTGAGAGCAAAGAAGTTAAACTCCAGGTCAGAATGATTTTATATTAAAAATTGTTTGTCGCTTGTTTTGCAAGTACTAACACCCATGCTTCCCCCTCTTAACGTGATAACCATGAAATTCTGAATAAAGACTAGTAATGTTTAAAAAATAGCAATCACTCCGCTTTAAGATGCTGGCTAAGTAATATTCTGGATTCTGACCTGTGATTGCAGGGACCACTGTCTCCTTATCGGGTAAAGGGAAGAATATTAAACGGGGCCAGTGCAAAATAAGCGAACCTTTGCTGGCTGATTTTTGGGCTGTTGCGTGCAAGCCTTAGGCTAAACACTCAAAGGAGAAGTGCATCAAGTATGTGTGCATTTAAGAAGGAAGAATGGAATGTCCTTATTTCTGTGACATTAATGACAGGAATTGCAGGGTACAAAACTGTGCCAACTATTGACATCACATTCTGTATGTATGTGAAGGGTCCAAGCATGTAACAGCAACTTGAAAGAAAGATTTCTTTCCTTAATTGTTTGTTTGTTTATTTTTTTATCTTTTTTTGCCATCCGCATTTCTCGTTTTTTTCCTCTGACTTTTTTTGTTATCCGCATTTTTTCCATCCGCATCCACCATCCGCAGGCATCCAGTCCGCATTTTACAGACACCCAATTCAAAGATACATTTGAAGAAAATTAACTTTTTAGGCTAGCTTATTTCAAAGCAATTCTGCATTATTTCGGTGTTTATTCACTCTCGGGTTCAACGGCGGATGGATTTATGGAGCTGAAACCAGTCTTTGATTGGATCAATCTGTCACATCAATCGGCAGGGAAAGAAATTATCAATTCACTATTGGTATGCCTCCGTGTAATAAGAATTCAAAGGTACAGATTTTAGGGAAAAGCTGTCGGAAACTCGACAATAGTATAAGGCACCAATGTTTGATTTAATCAAGACCTGTCAATCGATCTTTCAAATGTTTACTTTTATCTGAATGGCAGAGGTCACGTTGTGTCTCGTGTGATTGTGAAAGAGATTACGTTTGTTAGTTTCCTGTCAGAAATTTCGGTTTAGCCAATCAGCTTATGTTTTATTCAAGGTGTGCCATAGACAAGAGATAGCGCGATAGATTTTTGTAAAACGAAAAGAAGACGGTGATTTTGTAGGGGAGAAAATAGCGATTAAAACCTGGAAAGTGAATTCTGTGATCTGTTGTGGGCCTTCTAAACCTATTTCCCACAAAGCAAGCCTTTCCCGGTAAAAACCCGAAGTGAAATGCACTTTTGAGGAAAACATGATAGTGCACCACAGCATTTGCATTTGCACTTGAAGTAGTGTTGCCTGGCAACCGTAAAATGCACCCTGATGTTACAACTGGATGACGTCTACTGCAGACACCCAAGAGATATAATAGAAATATTCACAAATGGAGTTTCTGCCTTGCTGTGCAATCAACGTGTAAGAGGTGCTGCACGTGCGACAAATTTATAAACCTTGTGAGGCTTGGAATTACAACCTTATTTTTTACTGTGTATCACTTGTGCTAACACGGACCATTTCTGATTGAAAACCCTCTTCTTTTTATACAGGGAGGAGTGGAAAAGAGAAAATGTTTCACTGATAGCTATATACTGACTGTATTCAATTCTGGATTTATTGTTGTGTTGTTTAGACAAATGTTTATTTTATCAGGGGCACCCAATGTCAATTTTTGGAAAATATCTGATCGGAAAATGATTTGAGATCTACAATTTTTGGGACATTTGTTGTAAAATTTCTTGCTTCCCCGCCTTTCCTAGGATTTTCGAACATCCAAAAAATAGTATAATTGCTCATTTTCAATGGATTTTTACCCTAAAAAGGTCACCTAGAATTTCGGGGGAGCCTTTCCTCTGGCTGAAATTTTCGAGAAGGTAAGTTTTGATACCTATAATTTTTGGATCACTAAAATCCGAACAGATAAAAAATTTTTAGGAGATAAAAATGTGCCTATATCTACCGTTTAAATACTAAAATACGTTTAACAATGCCATGTTTAAGTGGTTTTGATCTATATTCTCGTTGGGTGCCCCTGTTTTATGGTAACTTCAAATATCATTAGCTTTTCAATGAAGTTACAGAAAATAATGGACATTCATTTTAAATATAACTATTTCTAAAAGTTTGACATGATATTAATTGTAATTATATTTGTATTAATATTAATTGTGAATTGTTATTAATAATTGTAATATTGTGTTATTATTTGAGTAAGATTTGATTTTAATTAATCCTTGTACAGAGAAGATAGAGTAAGAGACAATTAGGCCATAAGATTTACTGTAAAAAGAAAACAATGAAACGAAAGGGGTGAGCTTCGAAGTTGAAAATTTGTGTTTACTGTGATTTAGGTTTTTTTTATACAGGCATACGATGTTTAAAAGCAATAAAACTCTTTCTTAGACTTTCACATTTTGGTTCTAATTGCAGTTTTTTCCTTACAAACTTAAACAGGGCCACAAAACCTCTATTTACTAGCAGCAGAGCCACAGTGAGAGGTTCTAATGAGTTTTTTCATTGACTTCACCTCTATTGAATTAAAACAGTAACTTTGTCTAGATGTACCTGTACTGGTGCAATACATACACTGTGCTTGGCATTAATTAATGCAGGTCTGCATAATATGGAATTGACTGTAAAAGTAGAAGTTGAAAACAGTCACTAATTGGCCACTGACCTGTTATTGACTGCTGACTGCCTGTTTAAATCATGGAAAGAACAATTTGGAGGAAAATGGCTTGAATAGAATAATGAATTCCTTGGAAAGCTGTGTAATGCTTGCAGCTGCCACTTTTTCCATAATTACAAGGCGACTTCAGAGATTTGCACAACTGGACTGAAAAAGAATAACCACAACACAATCAGACATTAAAATAATGATGAATATATTGAAATTCATGTAATAAACTGCAGAATGAAGAAATAAATCCAATGAAGATCATTACAGTTTACCATGCAAATAATTGCTATAATCCCCTTTGCATTGTTTATTACAATCAAACATAATCATTAATCTTTGATAATCCTTTGATAATATCATGCAACTGTCCCCAGCCATAAAGAAGCCAGAGTGAATCACATGGTACAGCAGCCAGGGTGGGGAAAAGAAGGATATTACCACATTCCCACTGTGTCTTGTGCCAAAAGCATTTCAGGGCAATTGTTTTTGGCCAGTAAAATGAATACTAATTGTTTCTATTCAAAATACTTTCATATGAGTCATCATTCCTTTCTCAATGACATAATTATGTAACTATACAATATACGGGTAAATAAAATAAATTTACTTCCAAATTATTTTCTTGAAGACAAATGATTACTGGTATCACGTTTTCTTTTGGATGTCACCTTTTTATTGCTTTAATATTACTCTTGATTACAACAGAAATAAAAAGCTTATTTGTATACTAGATACTCCAGCCTAAGGTCTCACCTAATATTTGAAGTAGTGCCAGGTATACATGCAAAGGCTTAACTGACATTTGATAAAATGCTAGGTTCTCCTTCAAAACAACATGTTTTCTTTTGAAACAAAGTAAGAGTTTGACATGAGGTCTAGACTTTCTTTGGGCCTTTATTCTCAAATCCATTCATTATTTCTTATACTTCCGAAAATAGCCAGGTGGCTATAAATACCAGGAGATTAATGTCAGCTAAGTACATATACCATTGGCTGCACTTATTGTTTGGGTCAACTGTGGCAGGCGACATGTTTCAAGAAAAACTTTACAGAGTCCTGAAGAGTGTCCCAAGTACTACAGGTACTGCACATGAGGTCCTGTGCCATGGCAATGCATATTTAACAATTAGTCGCCGAAGGTGACGTGAATATTGGCGAATAGTCACCGAGACGAAGTTGAGGTGACTATTCGCCAATATTCACGTCGCCTGAGGTGACTAATTGTTTTAGTATAATTACATTGATGATTATTCGAGAAAATAATTTCCGACCCCGAAACATGAAAAAATCTGGCTGCCATTTTGAAAACTGCTAGCCTTCAATGCTATAATCACCGCGCGGTGATTATAGCGGGATAGTGCAAAGCTCCTAGCCAATCACAGTGCTCTATTTTCGATAGTCATCGATATAATTATACTAAATATATATATATTATATATATATATATATATATAGCACATAAAATGTGACTTGACTGTTTTGATCCAAATTCAGTTGAGCTGTGTATTTTTTTGCGGTTAGTATTTCAATTTAGTTTTATCGCCTGTATTCAAATACAAAGCTTTTCCTGGCAGCCATGGAGCAAAAAAACATTACTGACTTGTTTTGTTTTGAGCGTGCCTACTACAAAGTGACGGGCCAGGCCCGAAACATCTGGAGACTCAAGAAGGCACTTTTGTTCATTATTCCGCAGATGCAGCTTATCGGAATTTTTTCTGCTATTTTTTGTTTTGACACAAGTAACAGGGATGCAAATAGTTTGTGCAAAAATGATGTCACTTGATGCAATTTTTTGCAGGGGAAACAAGTCGAGCTCCCACTCTCTTGCTCGCTTTTGCCACAAAAAACAACAAATCTACCGCTTACACTTTGCAATCGTGAAAAAATTTTAGCTTGATCGACTCATACGCAGGTCTAATCTAGGCTCAATTACCAGTCACTGTTCAGGAAATGACCCCCCTCTCCTCCCCCCAAAAAGGGATGGACACCTGGGTTTGCTATTGTTGATTTCCACCAATCAGATAGATCATTACCAGCTCAATTGCAGCAATTATTTTTTCTGGAGCAGTTTTCAAACAGCTGATGCAAAGGTGTTGTTTGGGGGTGGGGGGGTACTTCCTTATAAGAGGCTAATGGGGATGTGCCGCTGGATGGGGTCGCATTTTTATGACTGGATTGACTATAATGGGGTCGCATTTTCAATAGAGTTACTAGTAAGAATGGGGTTGCACATTTTCTGATTTTTGGTGTAAGAAAGCTATTCACATTTATGGTTAGCAAATGAACCAGAACGTTTGTACTGTAAGTAAAAAGTAAAATGTTCTTCATTCAGTTTAAAAAATGGGTCATTTCATTTTACGATGACCTATTGAAACGTTTGACAAGGTAGATACATAAATAGAAAGTGGCTAAATTGGGATCATGAAAATTACTTACTTACCCAAAAGTGATTAAGATGGGGTCTTTAATTGGCCACAGAATAGACTATAATAGAGTAGTGGCTCTGAGAGGCCAGTGGCACATACCCAGCAAAAATAAACTCAAGTACCCCCCCCCCCCCCCCCCACACACACACACACACACACACCACTGTTTGATGGCATATGATCACCTTTTGCAGTGTTTTAACGTAAAAGCTAACATATTTACAACAAAAAGACTTTTTTAGAGGGTGGTAATGGACTAAGCTGTGAAGATTTTCCAGTAATTCAACCAACAGGACCTTGATAATTATCAATTATTTTGTGGCTGACAGCCTTCATGAAAGAGATGACTTTTAAGTCTATTTCTGCTCTGTTCAGAACATGTAAAGTTCAATGTTTGAAATGGGTCTTAATTATCATAAGTTTTGCAAAATTTTGCTTTGAATTTCTTTAAGAATTATTGTTCAATTGAGAAGCTATATCAAACACTTCAAAGAGTTTCATCCACTATGTAGCCTCCCACGCGCACGTTTCAAGGGCTTTTTCACACACTTGTTTCTTCCCAATGAACAGATTCTCGTAGAAAGTTAACCTCACTAGTGTGGACACTTCATTATCAACTGTACGTTATAACATGAAACCTTTCCTTCTTGAAGGTAAAAAAATCTTCAGTTGACAGCATGCTGGTGTTCTCAGCACTACAGTACACAGTGATTTCAGACTATTTTCTAGCATCAAACTAGTTATGCCGAGAACTATATAGACAGGCAATTTTTTTTAGTATTTCAGTGGATTTAGTCCGCGGAATGATGACTTTGTGAAAGTTAGAGATGTTTAATTTGAATTTGCTAATGTCCTCATTAATTTCTTTAGTATTTTGTTCTAATCAAAGGTATTTTTTGACTTTAATAACATGACACCCTTTTATAATACAGACACCCTGTTAATATGGATGCTTTCTATGGTCCCTTCAGTGGGTTTGACTGTATTTCCTAGCTTGTACATGTGACATAAATGCGTAGACCACCCTAGCGCCTCATAATCATTATTTGCCTTTGTGTGTCATGTGACATATGTGAGGAATAAAGTGCTTTTAGCTGGTCAACCATCTTGGCTGTTGTATTTATCTTACATGGTGTCAAAGTACAGTGAAAATCCAAGCCAAACAATTATTGTTCTTCATCTCAGTTTCCCATCACTCATAAAAAATCACTGATTGAAAATTATACAAGAACTAAGATGGCAAAATACAAGAGTCTGGAGATGGTTTGAACAACACAAGATCTAACCCTCGAGTGGCGTCTCTTCTACAGACAAACAAGTTGTATATTAGACAGTCCCTTGCATGATAAGGACGAGAGCGTCAAGGTTAGTTACTTGAAAATATGGGTAGGAGACAAAATTAAAGGACTGGATGTTTTTGAAGGATTTCAATTCGCAAAGCCCGAAGATGTACAACATGTAGCAAAATTAAACATCGTACTGAAAAAGTACTAAGAGTACTGTGCTCCACATAAAAACCACACCATGGCTGCTTTGAAGTTCAATGAATGCCGACAAGCCGACTGTGAGAGTTTCAAATCCTTTGTAATGTATCGAAAGATCCTCATGCAGGGCTGGTGGTTTGCAACACAATTGTGTTCCGCTGCAAGCACACTAAAGTCCATTAAAAATAACTCAATTTAGAGGTAAAGCTGTACATGTGGAAATTGGCAACAACCATGAAACGAATCTAACCAGCCTAAAGAAGCTTGCCAAAGACGAAGACCTGACTGTGAATGTTGTAAACAAAGAAAAATGCCAAACTCAGAGTCATCATAAGCATTCAAATGAAGGCACAAACAAGCAAGACATAAAAAGAATGCTTCAGAAGGAAAAGAAAGACCAGAGAAGAAAGACAAGTTTAGGAGGTGTGGTTGTGACAAAACCCACAAGAAATGTCCAGCAATGGGACAACGGTGCAGTTTCTGCAAAAAGATGAATCATTATTCCAAGCTCTATAGATCAAAACAAGTGCATCACCTACAAGAAGAGGATGATTCACAAGTTAGTTCAGATGATTAGGGACAAAGTGGACATGAGTCACCCCTGTTTGTGTAATTGGTTGAATCAAACAGTGTAGCTCAGGATGAACAATTTTATGAAACTGTTAAGGTAGAGGACACCAAAGTTCCATTCGAACTCGATAGCAGTGCGAAAGCTACCGTTATTTATTTGAAGACCTATTGCAGCCTCAAGTGTAGACCCCTTCCACCCCTGAGAAAGACAAGAACTGTACTGCTTTCCTTTTCAAGGCATAAACTGAAGCCTCGAGGAGAAGTAGTGTTGATCATTTGATACAGAGATAAAGTGGAAAACATCGAATTCTTTGTAACTTGTGGATACTGAGGTGGAATCTGTGCTTAGTGGAAACTCCTGCACTAAGCTTGGTATTCCAAAAAGGATTTATCAGCTGATAGGTCAAGAGCTACCATCCAAATGAGTGGAGCTGGAGGACTATCCACAATTGTTCACTAGATTAGAATGTTGGCCTGGTGCTTTTCACAAAGAGCTTGCAGAAGAAGCTGTGCGTGTAGTCCACGCTCCAAGAAAGGTACCTGTTTCACAGAGAGCAAAAGTTGTTAAGGCACTAAAAATGATGGACAAGCTAGGAGTAACTGTGCACAGGAAGAACCAACTGAATGAGTCAACTCGCTTGTTGTAGTACAGAAGCCTACTTGTGCATTGATCCGAGGGATCTAAATCTTGCCATAAAGAGACCCCAATACCCCATGAAGACCATTGTGAAGTGGCCAGTCATCTTAAAGGTGTCATTACTTCAGCATTCTGGATGTCGCAAGTAGCTTCTGGCAGCTAAAGTTAGGTGAAGAGTCTTCATGCCTCTGCACATTCAACATTTCCAACAGCCAGTACAGATTTACAAGGCTACCCTTTGGAGTAAAATGCACCCCGGAAATCTTTCACAGGACCTTGGATCGAATGGTTGAAGATTTGGATGGCATGGAGGTCTTTAAGGATAATGTAATGGTGGCTGGCAATGAGACAATGCATGACAATTAGCAAAGAAGATGTGAAACACCTTTGTCTTTGCTTGCAGCAAGTTCCACCTCACATCTATCGCAAAAGTGTTGTTGTAGTAGAATGTTGCTAAGTTTGTGAGGCTATGATGTTGAGATTTGCTACATTCCCAGTTGTAAACAAGTCTTTGCAGACACACTGAACCAGGCAGCTGCGCCAACTTTTGACAGTGAAGCTTATGAAGAATTCTAGGATATCAACATGGTCCTGTCTATGTCAGAGGAGAGGTATGAAGACTCCTAGAAAGAGACCATAGACCAAGCAGTCCTAACCATGAAGAGAAATGGATGGCCAGGCACAACGCAGCAAGTTGCTATAGACACAAGACCCTAATGGACATTCAGTGATGCAGCCGCAGCAGCAGATGGACTCCTCTTCAAAGGAACATGCTTGATTGTCCCAAAGGTTATGAGACCTGAAATTCTTCACCAGATCCACAAGAGTCACCTAGGAATAGCCAAATGCAGACAAAGAGCCAGAGAGGTACTATTTTAGCCTGGAATGTCCATAGATGTGGAGCAAATGGTCTCCAATTGTAGCCTGTGAGCAGATTTTGCAAAGAAACAGCCCGTGGAGCCATTGAAACCCACTGTACCACCATCACTTCTTTGGCAGAAGATAGGAACTAATCTGCTTGAATTAAGACGGGAACAATATTAATTTTACTCTCTGTATGCTATCACAGCAACTTCCCAGAAGTTACCAAGATAGAGTCTTTGAGAAGCAGTGTGTTGTAGTAGAAGAGCTGAAGAGGCAATTTGGAGTCTATGGGATCCCAGCAGAAGTGGTCTCAGATAATGACCCCCAATTCAGCAGCAGTGAATTCCAAGAATTTGCAAAAGAGTATGGTTTCAAGCATGTCATCAGTTCACCACACTACCCAAAGTCTAACTGACAGGCGGATCAGAGAGCCATTCAGACTGTCACAAAATCTATGGCGAAAGAACAGTGATGAACATCTGGCCCGCTAAACTATTGGATGACACCACTACCAGGAATTGAACTGTTGCCAGCACAACTGCTGATGGGACATTGACTGAGAAATGAGTTACCAATGATGGACAGCTGGATTCAACCTGCTGGTGTCAACCAAAAGGATGTTTTCAGGTACCTGAAGAAGACCAAAGAGGATCAGAAGAACCTACAGCCCAGAACGAAGGTGCAAATACAGCCCTGGACTGATTCCAGAGAGTGGAAGCCAGTGACACACCAAGGTCCTATGAAGTTCAAGCGGAAGATGACAGAAAATATCGCTGCAACAGACAGCAGCTAAGAGTTTGCTTAGCTCCAGGACAGGGAAGTTTAAATGTGGAACTGCCTCTTGATGGTAGTGCAGACCAGAACCTACCCAAGGAAGCGACTGACCATGCTGCAGCCCCACCAGTGTTGTCTGTAATGTCACCTCAGGAGTAACACCATGACCCTGAACCACCAAAGATGCACAGCTCAGAGCCTTATGTTACTCGATGTAGTAGACAAGTAGTAAAACCAGAGCAGTTGAACGTCTAGACCAAGTTAGGGACTAAGAACCATTTATTGCTTTTGTTTTCTTTTAAAATCCAAGGACAGAGACACTTTTTTAGGCATAGATTTTATTTCATTTTATTTACTTCGTTTTTTTTTTTCCAAAAAGGGAAGGATGTAGCATAAATGCTTAGACCACCCTAGCGTGTCATTAATCATTGTCATAGTGCGTCACGTAACATACACGAAGAATAGAGCGCCTTTAGCTGGTTAGCCATCTTGACTGTTGTGTTTATCATACAATTCACTATCTGCATTTTCTTCATTGGTTATCACAGAGAGAAGTGCCTGGAAAGAATTCTAAGATTTGCTAGCTTGTCTACCTGGTCTTTGATAAGATTTACAAGTGGCGAAGCCACAACAACAACACGGCCAGCGGCTTCAAAAATTGAGTTGAAAACTGACAGTAAAGCTTGATAAATCAGCGACTTATTTGCACATCCAGTTAGAAGATTTACAACAACATCATTCTTCTTCTGCACTAATTGGACTATAACTTCTCTTTGATATGGCTTCAACTCGCTAATATCAAAATGTTTGGCACATCAGCACATCATTTTACATATTTAAGTCTGCTACCAGTTGTCCCCAGTAATAATAACAAACACAAGTTTACCTATACTGTTTCTATGAATGGAAGTGGCTGCTCATTTCAGCAGACATTTTTTGGGAAGCAATGCGGACAAAGCCCTAAAAACACCTGCACGGGAGGCTATATCCAATATGCAGACACTTCAAAGTTGGTCTTTCAATCTACTTCTTGGTGTCTGGGTATCACCTGAAACAATTAGCTGCTGTGTTGTGTTTGCTATATTGCATGGTGAAAAAATGTGTGCAGTACTGGGGAAAAACATGGCCAATATAAATTGCAACAGATTTCAACAAGATTAGTATTGAAGGATAGTCTTTAAAGGAAGTTCCATCAAAGATAGAACACACTCAATTCATATTGAAGAGAAAATTATATAGTGAACAAATGCAATTTAGGATGTGGATATTTGAGCAGTGATAAGATATTTTATAGGGTCAAGTAAGGTCAACATCAATTTTTGACAACATGAGAATACCCTGCTGCTTAAGCCTCATTTAGGATGTTTTCATCACGAAGTTTTCCCTTGACGAGTGTTCCTCGGAAGAGGGAAAGTTTTTCATATTGTTACATCAATACTAGCAAGGAAACTTTTCAAGAAAAACTTGTTAAGACAGGGACCGCAGAGCATAGTTTGGATTGGTGGGGCTGAACGAGCGTCAAATGAAGGTGCAAGTACTTCTAGGGGGGTCAAGGGTATGCTAGCAACGAAACCTTTTAAATTTAGAGCTTCTAAAATCACTAGAAACGAATATATTTCTATCAATCCTGAGAAAATTTTGTGAAATTTTTAGCACCATTTTGTTGGTTATCTGCACAAAAGAATTAAATTTATAAACATAATTGCTCATTCAATGTGATAAAAGCTTTTTAAAAAAGATATTGAGGCCAATCTTTAAATTTATCTTCTTTTATCATTTAAACTGGATTTCACCAAACAGTATTAGCAAATTATCAAGAAAAAGGAATTGAGTCTTAAAGGTTTCACGTTGGACCTATTTCGGGTTCATCATAATTATATGCTAATATGGAGGTCAGCATCAGGAAATGTTCCAAAGTGATGTTTGTGGTTATCACTTTGACTGACAAATTCTTTAGCCACATTGACAAGTCACACAGCATCAGTTCTTGTCTTGTGTGTATAAAGATTTCATCCTCTGCTGGGTCATCTTTGGTAGAAGCCAGGTTTTGACTCTGTGAGCCACAGAAATTTAACGATCTTTCGCCTGTTGCTACAGTGGCTGGATTGACCTCCATGGAGATTTAATTTGCAGATTTGTACAACCTCAACAATCATGGCATGCTGATTATTCAAGGCAGGGCTCTTTACTTCATTTAATGTATCTGAAAAACTTTCGATTTGGTTTGCCCTTCATCAGAACCTTGAATATCTCCAACTGGGGAAGAAGATAGTAGTACTTGATGCCTTCTGCAAAATTTTCTTTCACAAACTTTATTGAGAAGAAATTTGGTTGTCATTAAGAAAGTTAACAAGAATACTTTCCAAGTTCTTATTATAAGCTATAAAACTTGGCTGATCAAAACTTTCGTTAATAGTAGAAACAAGATTTCGTTTGTAACGCCAATTGCCCATCCACGGAAGGAAACAAAATTTAGGTCGCGTATATCTTAATTGTAGAAATGAAGCAGTCAAAGAACAGATTTTAAAAACCCGAACGCTTACAGACATGTTGAATGATCGAGGCACTCTGAGAATAGAGTGGACGCTATTTCAATCATATGTGCACGTAATACTAAGCTTACAAAAACGTGGCACAACAGGAAATTCGCATAATGCTTAATTGGTACATTGCTTTTCCCTCAAAGATTACAAGTACTTGTGTGAATGCAAAAAAAAAAAAGAACCCCAGCGAAGTTATTGGTGGGGCTATATATCACCAGAAACTCATAAGGGGTTTCTGATATCACCCAGCCAGCCCCTATGAATGTGAAATTAAACCTGGAAAAAATCGACGCTTTGCCGAAGGTGACCTAAGGTCTTCCTGTAAACGTACGTTTAAACTTGACCTTTGATCTCATCAACAAAACAAAGTATTATTTAATGTGTCAGCTCTTCAATTACTCTTGACAGGGAAGGAAAAGACCAAAAAGCCCTGAAATAAGTCTATTATACTCACGTGTAATGGTGGTAAACCACAGCCAAACCAAACTAGTTGCAGTACGTTTAGCGGGAAGAATGAAGACTGGTTGTGGTACGTTACGAAACCAGAACAAAAGGCTAAATCGCTCTTTAGAATAACTCACAGACAATAATTGACCACGTTGAGTATTGGATTTAGTAGACGTGGCATTGACGAAATGTTACAAAATCCGAAAGTACTTGACCAGCATAAAACTTTTCTGAGTGGAGCGAAACGCATCATGGGTAGAGTTTCGTGTCCACGCAATTCGTAGTGGTACCAAGAGAGAGAGAGGGTGAAAAACGACAATTCAAAGATGCATCGAAAATACCAGGTATTATCGCGTTATCCCCTTTATCAGGTATAGATCAGAACCTCGCGAGGCTCGGGGAAGGAATTAGGGGTTCTATGTCAGCACTCCGGCCGCCAGAGTCCAACGGAGAGCTTGCTCGCAGGCTACGCACTCTCCCATTGGTGAGATAAGTTAGCCCGTGCAACAGCATGCGTAAAGGACCTTACGAAACTACAACGGCAACAAGAACGCGAACGTCTAACACACGTTTAGGAAGCAAAACAACAAATCTGCAAGCACGTGTATCACGCTTTTTTGTAAGTATCTTTGCAGTTCCTCCACAACTACGACGTTGAAATAACTGGATTCGGATTCGATCTTCTCCCTTCAGCTCCAACTGGGCGGGTGTTTCTAAAACGAAGACCCAAAAACGAAGACCTAAGACCTAAGACCCCATAGACTAAAACGAAAACCCCATGGACTAAAACGAAGACCGCATGGACTAAAACGAAGACCCCATGGACTAAAACATAGGGTCTTCGTTTAAGTCCATGGGGTCTTAGGTCTTAGGTCTTCGTTTTGGGTCTTTGTTTTAGAAACACCCCCAACTGGGCGACTTGGAATTTATGAATCGCGAAAAAGTTTGAGAGGTTGCGAAGTCAGTTCTTTGCGACGTTTCAGTTGGCGTGGCCGTTGCCGAATAAACGGGGAGGGCAACCAGAAAGGCAAGAAAGGAATAGGTTTAGATTAGCTAAACAACAACTCTGCATGTGCATTATGCTTTAGCACCTTTCTTTGTCGTCGTTGCAAGACTACGATTGAAACTTCCTAATTTCACGTGTTTTAAAGGACGTGAACACATGGCACAAATTTTCTTTATCTTCTTCCAGACTTAGATACAGCCTTCTAGAAATCAAATCCACAAAAATTCGCCAAAAGTTGTCGAATTGAGTGAGATGAGTAAGAGGGGTAAAGTGTGAAACGGCCCAGATTCATTTTTCAAGTGAAGTTTCAAGACGCCCCTATTAGGTCTATTAGGGACCTTAAGATCCGAGGACGGCGACGGCAACAAGAACGTCACAAAAGCAAATAGGTTTAATAACCAAAACAAAAATTTTGCACGTGCATCACGCTTTTTGGTACATTTCTTTGCTGTCATTGCACGATTATGACGTGAAAATGCCTAATTTCAAGTTGTACAGAGGAAGTACACAAGCGAGGACGAATTTCCTCCCTCCTTCGAACTTGGATATGGTCCTTTGGAATTCAACCTTTGGAGGGTTTGCCTGCATTTCACAAAGTAAGTGACTTGGAGTAATCGCGATAAAGACTGAAAAAACGCGAATTCACTTTTTCAGCGACGTTTTCTCTGCCGTGTAAATGGTCTAGCTCCAGATTATTTAGTTAAATGTTTTGTTAAACGTTAGCAGTCCACAATAGGAACACTAGGGGATGTAATGATTTTGTGGTTCCTCGATGTAGACTGTCAACGGGACAAAGGGCGTTTTATTATCGGGGTCCAAGGGAATGGAATGGGCTAGCTGGGAATATTAAGAATATAACAGAAATTAATAGTTTTAAGAAGACCCCTTTTAATAATATGTTCTAAAAGAAATGATTGAATTTTTAATTTAAATTGTTATTGTGATTAAGTTAAAATAGTTAGGTTACTGAAAAGCCCTGTTGAAGTGAGTTCCAATAAAGTATGTATGTATGTATCGTGTGAAAGCGTACGGGTTATTTTGACTTTTTTTTATATATTTATTTTTAATTTTTTTTAGCCTAAACTGAGAAAATCTTAAGTCAAGGTCTGGCTTTCACACCATGAGTGAACTCGCTAGCAAATTGACTTATAAGACTTTAGTGAACTTGACCAAGCACGTTAGTGAGACGACTTAGGAGGTTAGGGAAGCGAACACAGAGGAAGTAAGCGAAACGACTCGTAGGCGAACTACGATCAGTCACCAAGAGGAAGAGGCGTAGGTAAGAATGTTCACCATAAGTTCAATAACCAGTGTTTTAATCAAGAGGATGAAATTATTGCTAGCAAACGGATAAATTTTAGCCATGCGGCGGCCGATGTTGCTCTCACGGCAGACAAACCGTCAGTAAGCAACCGGCAAGTCTGAGTATCAGGTATGTGGTGATTAAAAAAGTTTCTTACTGACATAGTATATGTCCGGCGCCTTGCAGCCTCGGTCTGTACCTGATAGCACAACCGGAAGGTAAATGCAGTAAATGGAACCGAGACTTCGCGAGACGCCAAAAAAGAAGAGCGGAAGAACTAACAAGGTCCTCAGTTGTATGCGGTGATTTTTCCTTCTCTTTTCCAGTTGTCAAGATAATGGCTTCCTGATTTCCTGGTGTAGCTGCACCTCATCGGGGAGGTGGGGGGGGGGGGGGGGTACTGCCATATATGGGCTATATAGGTATGTGCCGCTGTGAAGGGTATGGTTTTTCAAGCAGTTTACTCTGGGATAGGGTATATAAATCAGAGAATTTAGGTCTAGAATAGGGTATAATTTTCCAGGAAACTGATTAGTTGGTTGAAGACTTTATTCTAGACTAGGAAAACCGGGAATTGCCACTCAAAAATATAAAAAAAATCAAATCGGTTTTGTTTTGGCTGGACTATGCTAGTGACCTCAGTAGTTTCTGAAAAACAGCTACTCTAGGATGGGGGGGGGGGGGGGATTTGGGGAGTTTAGTCTGGTATAGGGTAGCAAAATTCACTTGAACTAGCTCTGGTATAGGCTAAGGGTTAGTTCCAGCGGCACATCCCCACCCAAAAATTGCTAAAGCACCCCCCGGGGTATATGCATGCAGCATGAGCCGATTACCTGTATGCAGTCATAGTAAGGGATAAAGGTCGTATACCAGACACAACAGAAGGTCTTAGTTATACTTAGTCTCTTGGTATGAGCAGGAACTTATAACACAATAATAGGGCATTTATACGAGGAAAAAGTAAGACGTGTCTTGCAGGCGCGTCCTAAATAAGACGCAAACTGTACAGTATAAACGGCACAATTCCTTTGAAATAAGACGCGACTTAGCTGAGACACGTCTTATCTAAGAACAGGCAAGGGTTAATGTTGCCCTAATGTTGCTGGTATGAGCTAGTCCGCGTTCTTCATTGCTTTTGGTGATGTTGTGGATCTACAAACAAACGAGCCTGACTGCAGGGTACATTTTTCCAGGAGAGGATGAAAGCCGTATACGAAGTCAGCCGAAATGAATGAGAACGTCACAGCATTTCCACGACTTCGACCGTTATTTTGTTTCGAAACAATGAAATTTGTTCCGCTGTATACCCTTTCCGTTTACACATCTGTAACCCTCGACTGTGCCAATTACAAGTTTACCTCGAAGAATTGCATCGGTGCAGTTCTATCGAATGCCATTTGCTATGCGTGTTTTAGGCTATAGGCAAGAAAGCTTTTCGCATCGAAGGTTGGATAAAAAAGAAGAAGAAGACAGCTGCGCACAGGGCAGGTCTTACTACGATTTGGCTAGTTAAAATAATTTACAGCATTAGCGAATCGGAAAAATAGTCAGGGCAGCGCCAATTTGGAAATGATAACATGAAATTAATCACGACGCGACCATCAGAAATATCAATACTTTTCTTAAACTGTTTAGGCCTTGCATATTAAGTACAATGGTACCCTGATAGAACTGTGTTTAAATGTAGAGACCTCATTTTGTTGTACAACATAATTAGTTTTTCAGCACTTGTTTCCTGGCAAGAGAGGAAAAAGCGTCTCTCTTGTTAACTGTTTATTTGTAGAAGATAATTAGAGACATGTGGGAACAATTTTAAAATTAAAAACAACAACAACAACGAGAGCCAAAACTTACCGTAAAGTTCGTTATTTACTTTCGGATTTATCGCTACTTTCGGAGGGTGCTGCCTTCGGGGGATCGTTACTTTCGGGTAGCTAAAATGTGTACCGTACAAGGGCCGTTCAAAATTACGGTAACAATATCGCGACAAATGTGGAGAATCCACACTTTTACTTGCAGAAACTATTTTCATATTATTGTTTTGAATAACAATTCAACAAAAAGAATTGTTTGACTATACCATGGATAGTTCAGAGACGAAAGGGATGCTAATAATGAAAAAAATTGTAACGTAGTTTTAGATTTATTGTCCTTTGAATAGGAATGTCAGAGATCATTCATAATTATAATCGTTAAAAATATACCTCGGATCAGTTCGGTATGGCTTGTTATATCTATTATTCCCGTTATTTCTTGCAAAAAAGTAAAATCACTTTTGGGGTCGCTATTTTCGGAGAGTTGTTCTTTTCGGAGGGGTTGCTACTTTCGGGATTTGCAACACCGGCGAAATTTTACACCAGTTCAATTAACGTTGACAAGTAACTCAAGAAAATAACTAAAATATTTACTTTATAAGTTTATAAAACACACTGAAACAATAACAACATTAAATCAAAATGTCCAAAATCGTGTGTGGACTTAACAATTCATGAGAACAAAAAACGTTTGGCTAACGCGATTGGAGCACAGTAAGGTTTAACCGGCCTCGGCAGATAGGCTTGGATTAATAAGTTACACACTAGAGTAAACTAAGATGGCAGTACATACTTCTGACTCATATCACGGAAAAGGAACGCCGCAACGTCATGTTGACAGAGAGTTTGCCACTGACAGTTTTCTTAGTGCATCTCAGAGTTTGGTCAGTCTAGGGATGACCGAAGGATCGCTGGAGTATGTATATGTTCGTTTGATTTAATTCGAGTTTTGGAGTGTGGTTCAATACATCTAATCAGTACTTTCTACTTTACTGAACATGTATGAAAAACTGCTATCGCTTAACGAGTAGTTTGCTTGAATAACAAACAATCCACGATGTCTACACAATGTCAACCAAACACTAGTCTCACGCTTACTGCATTGTGAAAAAAAGAACAGTGGTCTACTATTGTGCCAAACTACGAACCACAAAGTCGTGAAACTTCCTTGCTTTGTTTTCAGTCGTACCCAGAGCTCAGTGTTACTAAGACTATTACATGCAAATAATTAAATATCTTTTATTTACTTAAGTATATTTTTCACTAACTATACCATAGTCTATACTAATAAAACTGAAGATGTGAATAGTCAATGCTTACGTATACTAGGTCGAGTAATTTCGTAGAAAGGTTAGCACCTGCGGGCTTTCACCGTCTGTTCCTTGGTTTGAGGTTTTCCGTCACTTTCTAATACATCTGAAAAGAAAAAATAAATAAAACCAAGAGAATGTGCGTTTCCTCGCCAGTTCAGGTCCCTGAATAATCTCGGGGTACTATACTGTGTCTATTGCTAATTCTCTTATAGAGCAGATAAGTATGTTAATGATAATAATGACTAAATTAAAAGCACTACATTCAGTTTAACAGATAAGCATTGTATGCCTTTTGTACCTCTAAGGATGGAAGCAGAGGTATTTCGACAATGACATAAACTACTGGAGACGGAAACTACAAAGAGATTGAAGTCACTGGAATAAGTCGATGGAAGTTCACTTCATTGCAACCAGACGGTCTTGCACAGTGAATAGTAGTCCAATCCGTGGCCATGGGAACACTGATGATATCCATGGGTACGCGCTGGGAACAAAAGCTGCGGAACATATGTCGTGACATGTAATAGTCTGCGAAAATGTTAAATGCATTCTAGCGAGGTCCTTTTGGTCGGAGAAGCCACTTCCTCGCTGCAGACAGTAATTGAGTTAATATCCCTAAGAGTCAATTCACTTTTCTGTTCTAAGAAACTAACTCAAACTTACAACAGCATTCAGAAGAATCGGCAGTCACGAAATCATGGATCGAGAAGATTAGCCGACGATGCGCAATGAATTCGAGGAAAAGTTTCGTCTAGTCCCTCCCAGAATTGATCCGGCTACTTGTACGTCGAAAAGCATTATAAAAATACATAGACACATAAATACCTTGCAGTTCTCTTGTACAAGTTGGAGAAGTTGGCACCCTTTCTGTGTCTTCCATCCAGACTGGAAGTAGAAACTGTACTTATCATCAAAGCTTGTCAATGTCTTTACTTTGTTGGAAATGGGAAAAGTCGACGCATTAAAGCTGGTAGTTAGGGGTGATACCTGCTATTAACGTTTTCCTACACAACGCAACGATGGATTGCGTATGAGGCAGTAAGACAGAATAAATAAGATGTATTACAGCCTGCATTTAAGATGAGTAATGAACCAGTTGTAGTCATGATCCATGTCATACTCCAATTATTCCCAACTGAAGAGGTAGGAGAACAAACCTGAAACCCAGTCTTTTAAACTTTTACGTAGGCCGTGCGCTGTTTTCCATTTAAAGAGGAACTACGAGCCGAGTACTGCCTAAAAGATATTTTTGAATTTCCCAAGATTAATTTCAGGCTACCCGATCCGCATTGGTGCCCTTTACTTGACGCAACCGTTCAAAGCAACCCACCATGAGCCAAAAAACCTGACCCCACGGGGAAGTAAGTTTAGTCCTTTTCTCGCTGGACTTTTGTTTTGTGATTTTTTACCGAAGAATAGAGAACGAATCCATGTCAGAATTATCCATCTACGTATGACTCTTGTGTCGGTACGAAAGCCATTATCGTTTACATTCGTCCCGGGGGGTGGAGTATTCCCTTATATAAGCTATATAGGTATGTGCCGCCGCATCGGGTAGGGTTTATGCGCCGTTTTGGTCTGAAAACGGGTATAAACTTTGCCCATTTTGGTCTGGAGTCGGGTATGGTGTTTTAGGGAACTACGGGAGTCTATGAACGTATTTATCGTTTCAATTCCAAATGAGTAAGAACGAAATAGAAATATGCGAATTCGAAATGCATTTGAAGAATTTTTTGTTTGCGCTCTAATCTAAGTAATGTTAACATAATTTCTGCCTAAAAGTCAGAATTGAAAACGGGTATGGATTGTAGAGGTCTGGTCTGAAAACGGGCGTGGAAATTACATTTTTTGGTCTGAAATAGGTTCAGGATTTGGAGAACCGGCCGGCACACCCCCACCAAGAATTCCCAGGGGTACCCCCCCGGGATAGTAGTTCTTTGTTCGAAATAGCACGAACAGTGGTTTCATTAGCAAACGTTGCTATTTGGCACTATTCGATACAGGGAAGATTCTGTGATGAGAATAACTTGAGAAACTGTAACGAGACATTACAAACATGGTTAGGAGCATTTTATGAGTCATTTTTCTTGCGCTGTCACAATCGTGATGTTTTTTCTTGAATTGATAAAATTCTTTGATAAAGAGGTTAAGTGGAAAAGGCGGAGTGCGGAGTGCGGAGTGTGGAAAATGCGGAGTGTGGAAAACGCGGAGTGTGAAAAATGCGGAGTGTGAAAAATGCGGAGTGTGGAAAACGCGGAGTGTGGGCTACCCCCAGAAAAACAAAAAAATAAAATATATAAATATATAATTATAAATATATAATTTTAAGTAAAATAAAATATCAAATACTAATAAAAATAAAAGCTAATCATTAAAGTTAACTAACGTTATCTAATTTTGTAAAAGAAGGTTAGGGTTAGGTCAGGGTCAGCGGCATCCCTGTACCCAAACATTGGCCAAGTATGAGAGGAGGAGGAGGAGGAGGGAGTGTTTCGATCAATCGATCACCTGACCTTTCTTTCCTTGATAGTGGTGTGTTTGCATTAAAAAAAACAGCTAACACTCGTGATTGTCACGTAAACCCCTGTGTAATGAGAGAGAGACATCAAAAATTACTGTTCTGTTGTTTCACAACAAAATTTTTTTGTTTATGAGATCCCAAGCAACACTAGCACATGCGGGTAACACGTGGTAGTCTCCTCAAGCAGCAATTACTTTTGTAGTCACACAACGATCCTCCTCGAAATTCTGCCTCTTGTTTTCTAGGGCTAGAAGAATACTTGCGTCCGGTTTTCTATAGTTTTAAGAGTTAACGGCTTGCCAGATTTTTTGAAGAGTCAACTCATTGGTACCATGGACAAAAACCAGATCACGGCAAATTTGAGCACGTACAGCACCCTATCTGGTATGATGTCTAAAAGCACCTTACTGGTAAATTCTTGTTTTTTTGCTTGATTATGGCTTTGAGTACAGTTCGCGGGGACACCAAGAAAACAATATAAAAAAAGGCATGTTTTTTGAGGAACTTTCAGCAATAAGAACTATTACATGTGAGCGCAGTGTTGCAATGTATGTCACCGAAGCATGGTACTTCCGATAAAGAGCAGCCGAATGCAAAGATTGATTAACACAAACTGGACACGTAAAAGCACCGTATGTGGTCAACCTGCCACAGTCATTCATTAACTGGGAGAAGCAATGAAACACAGCAATAAAATTAGATTTATTTTTACCCAGTGGCTATTCGTACCGGACCCGTACACCGACTTGTATTTGCTATTCATACGGGAGTCTTTTTACAGACTTTCTTCTTTCCGTTTTTCAGCAGTTATGTATTCTATCGTCTTAATTTAGTTCTGCCTTCGTGGCACATTTCATAGTTTGAAGCATGTTTACCGAACGGAAGACGGCTTTACAAAAGAACAATGAAGTGCGAAAGAAAATTCTGCCGTTCGTTACCACGTACCACCCTGCTTTCCCAATCCTTAAAAATATTTTAATGAGCAAATGTCACTTAATTCAAGATCAACCACTACATAGAGAAATATTCAACAAGCCTCCCATCATTTCAAATATCCTCGTTAGAGCAAAACTATAAGGTCAAGTATCACACTATCACGAGCTTACAAGTCGTGTTTGGCCTGTCAACACCTTCCACCTATATTTTTGTGAGTAATAGCTGTATTGGGCATACTCAGAAGACTCCCGTATGTTCACGCGCCATTTGTTTTTTAAATTCTTCTTAATGACATTGATTGCATCGATTACCACCTTTCCCCAAAAGAAAAAATTGGAAAAAAAAAATGTTACCCTCGACCCTCGACCCTCGACATGGTACCCTCGCCCTCGACGTGAAACCCTCGACCCTCGACAAAAAGATAGACTCCTTCCCGGCTGTTTATGCTACGTATTTTCACACTTGGGTATTAATGAAGGGGTGAAGTACTGCGTACGTGATGTCTGCTTTTAAAAAGCAATTGTGTGTAGTTAATGGAAACTGCTTTTCAAAACCGACTGAAATTGAAATCTTCCCCTACCAATATCGTTTTTTTACGTCACACCCGATGCAAAACATGTCTGGGCGCAACTACTCTATGGGGTAACGCATGTCGGCAACACCTTCACCAATTTAATAACGTTTCCTTCACGCTAGCTATTTTCACACTTTGATAAAAGCTTGCCTTTTAAAAGTAGGAAGTACTGTGGATGTGATTTGTGAAAATTCGTGAAAACTTGGTTTCAATATCGTATCAATGTATATGTCTGATCAATGAACTTATCATTATTCAAAATATCATTATTTAAACTTTTATTTTCCACACTCCGCATTTTCCACACTCCGTGTTTTCCACACTCCGCATTTTCCACACTCCGCGTTTTCCACTCTCCGCATTTTCCACACTCCGCACTCCGCACTCCGCACTCCTCATTTTCCACTTAACCTGATAAAGATATCGTGTCTCAACATGAGATATCCGGTATAGTGCGCATTATCTGATCTATGGGTGAAAGATTTTGTCCAGTTCAAGTTCTAGACCATACCTCGTAATGAGATTTTGTTTTTGTTCAATAAACCTCAAAAACAGAGACTGGATCGAACAATATGTATACCTAGAGCATTATCTAGTGCATTCTCCCCTGCTTGAGCTTTAAGTGGGACATAAATATGAGAATGTTCAGAGAAGGCATTGAGTTATCCTTAAATTTCTTCAGAATTACTACTTGGTGGGTAAAGTTGTCCCAACAAGTATTTAAACGTCTTGGTCTAACCGGAGCTTTCGAGGTCTTGATTGTTGATTTCTGTTGTGCCTACCAAATATTGATGATTTCAGCCAGTTTAAACTAACTATCAGTATGCATGACTTTGAATATAACTTCAAGTCATATTTAGCCGCTGTTTAGAGCTTTGCGTCATATGTAACTTACTTAACTTAAGAGCTAATGTAGACCTGCACCTTCAACACAAGCGCTTTCTTAAGCTTTGTGTTATTACAATTGTTATTCAGGATTATTATGGCAGCAAAAACTTCTGAATGCCTGGAGTGAAACATTACCGGGTGCATTGCATAACCTGTGGGCTATATCTAAAATCGAGAAAAGTCCTCTGTCATGTGTGAATAACCATTACAAAAAGGGGTACCAAATATCCACAAAACCTGCCTACAATACATCAAATATTTTAAAAAGCTCAAGTTCCTTCACCTGTCCTAAAGATGGCTTTGGTATAAAAATGTTTAAAAATGTGTTAAAAAACTAAAACGTATTCAAAAACAATACCTAAAAGATTCCGAAAATATGATTTAAAATTGCCTTAAATGTATACAAACACTCACATTCGTATCTTATACTAAATTTGGTCACACTAAAATTTTGCTAAAAATTGCGTGACGCCTTACTTATAAGATAATTATAACATTCAGGTCTCTTCATTAGTTAAAAAATTCAAATAAACGACCTCGCAGTGTTCAAAAGAGTGTGAGAAAACACTTTCCGCATTTTTCTCAAAATCTGTTTTCCTTTTCTTTCTCCGAGCAGTGACTTTATACTCTTGGACGTGTTCATAGAAGCACTCCTCAATACAGCACTGCAATGACATTTTGTTGGTTCTCTTCATAATCTGAATACGGCCTCTTGAGCGAAGGGGCGCATATATTTCA